>VWZX01006101.1:1180117-1865026 GCA_013399015.1 Galbula dea
CTCTTAGGGTGCACCGCCTCGGGCCATACGAGCGGCTGCGGGCGGCGTCCCCGCGGCGCGGCCGGAGTTGGGACCTAAGTCCTCTTCTGCTCTCCGCTGTCTCTTCCAGGCGGCTCCTATCAGCACGGCTTCAACTCTTTCCATCGGAGACCGGGGGGAGGAGGGGGAGGAGGCGGAGGAGGAGGAGGTAGGGAAGAAGGAGGAGGGAGCTAGGGGCTGGCAGCCCCAACTCGCACTGATGTCAACTAATATATTCAAAGTTCAACAGGGCATTTCTTCGCAGGCGAATCGCCCTCGCCGCCCTCTCCCGCTGCTCGCAACCGGTCACCCGGGACGGGCGGGTTTGAAGTATGGTGTCTCTCCGCGGCCAGGCCCCCTGCGGAGGGGCCTGATCAGGGATCAGAGTATGGCACAGGCACAGTTTTCGGGCGGGCAGGTTCAAGTGCCGGCGGCGTGGGAAGGGCTGAGGGTGGAGGAGAGGCACCGGCCAAGAGCGAAGATAAGATCCAGCGGCCGTGTTTGTATTTAAATCCAGCCCCTTTCCTCGCTGCTGGAAGGGGCAGGGCCGGCAGCGTTGCTGTGGCTGTGGATGGGAGCGGGGCGCAAGGAAGCCGCCGGGCTAGGGCTTAGAGTCAGGCCTCAGGCCCTCGGGCTGGGCTCCGGGGCTGAGTGGCTGCCGTGGAGACCCCGCGGTAGCGGCTGCCTGGAGGCGCGGCCCAGCAGGACTGGTAACAAACACTGAGCGGAGCACAGCCCCCCCAGCCCTCGGCTGCTTCCCTCACCCGGGGCTGGGGCTGCAGCTCCCCGTGGCCATGTCTCCTTCCCCTCCAGGGGCGAATGGGGTCGAAATAAACCTGGGGAAGGGAAGTGGCAAAGTTTTCTCACGCCGAAGCAGAGATCGCGGCGGAAAATCCGCGGAGTGCGAGGGAGAAGCAGCGCCGCTATGTGCTGCTCAGCGGCAGCGCCGTCAGCTCCGTTCCGTTCCCCGCCCGCGGCCCGTCAAGCCCCGGGCCGGTCGGCAGCGCCCGCAGCTCCGAGCCGCTGGCCGAGGGCCGCCTGCGGGGAGTATTTGGGGGGTTGGAAAGAGGAGGGCTGCAGCAAACGTGTTTTCGTAAGCGGTTGATGTGCAGTGGTGTCCCCGCCGTGTTGCACTAGTGCCTATACACCGTATACCGCTGTGGGATGGTCTCTGCTGATGGACAAGCAGCCTGGCAGTTAAAGGACAAAAATGTGTCTGAGCTGGTTTAGTGACATTTAAAAATCGCAGGATAAGAGCCTCGGTTACTTATCAGCTGAATCCTTAGAGAGAATGGCCATGCACTGTTGCCTGTGTATGTGTATGTATGTAATGGGGCTGGGATTTTTTCCTTTTGTAATCAGAGCCAGTCATTCTTGTTGACAGTATGTTATAGCTATATAAAACAGTGTAAATGTATGATGGCTCATCCGTGCTATGACAGCCAGTTGTGGTGGCAGTGTGTATTCTCCCAATTCACATCTCAGAGAAGCAACAGCATAGATCCACTGAGATGGTCATTATACAATACATAACTATTTGCCTGTTCTTAATTTCTCAGTTCTTCCTTAGTCAAGTAACTATAGTCAAGTAACTACAGTCAAGTAACTTAGTCAAGTAACTACATTTGCTCTTGCAATAACACATTTTTGGATACAGCTTGTATGAATCAATCAATACATTATTTATATGTATAGCATTTTCCATCTGCTTCCCATTTTAAAACTCACACTGGAAAGTATAGGACAGGTAATGGGTAGAAGTAATTGCAACTCTGAGGTAGGCCTTGAGTCAGGTACCGTATAGAAGGTGTTGAGCAGACTGACTCATGCACAGTGGCATCACACCTGCCCCTCTTTTTTCATCCACATCTTTCCTAAGACAAAACAAAAACCAAACAACCCTCTAGCTGATTTTTTGTGATAGCTTCTTGTCAGACTACAGTGATAATTTACATGTGACTAGTAAATAACTGTCAAGCTCCTCCATTTCCCTAATATGCAGGATGATATCTTTCAATTTACTAAATTAAATTTTAAGTAATGATATATAGCAGCCTAGATGTTTGGAGGATAACACAGCACAGGACTGTACTGCTCTGCTGGAACACTATTGGCTTTCTTTTTCCATTTTACTGTGGAGTGTAAAGGGATAAAACACTTCACTAAATGCCACAACTACACAAGTAATTTGCAGAAGACTCAGCTCAGACTTTCTACCTCCCAAGACTGGCAGAGGAGGCACTGAGCATTCAACAGTAGGTAGCATTAGACCACATAAATTTTTTTCCCAATGTCTGTCAAGATTTAAAGATCTAATGGACAGCATTTTTCTATTAAACAAAAGATTGTTTGTCTCAGAATCTTCTAGTGTTTTCCTTCTACTATTTTGCTGGGTTTCCCCAAAGCTGCCAGTACTTCTGTTGGTCATGTGCATGCATGCATTGCTCAAATACCCGCAAATAAAGGTGCATATAAATTAAAGTCCTTGGACACTCAGATCCTGACACCACACTCAGATCCTGACACCTTTAATGCCATTACACAGCATTAAATCTCCAAAACCACTGGCCAGACAGTGAAACTACTCAAATCTTTTTAGTACAGGGCTTGTGATGCAAGGAATACAATTCAAATTCTCTGAAAAAGAAAGAAATGCCATGGGAAAGTCACGGTATTGCATGTGAAGTGATCTGTATCAAACAATCTGTTTTCAGTCTCCAAATTCTAAGTCTCGCTAGGGAGAGGATGTACAGAGATCCCGTTCTGGGTCTCATGGCAATTGTTCGTGAAGGTCTCGAACTGCGCCTCTGTCCAGGGAATAAAAGAATATCACCTCTGCTGGAGAAAGGTCCTTTACTCTGCTTTTCTCCTGACTTGCCCTCCCAGGCCCGCAGCAGGAGAAACGCGGTTTTCCCGTGAGTCGTTTCTCCTCAGCGCCAAGAGGATTTTCACCAAAGAAAAGGGGTGTTCGGCTGTGCCCCCTCCTCCTCGCCGCTCAGAACGCCTTTCACCACTAGGTGCTGCTAGTGCCTCCCGATGCGCCCCGAGCGCCGACAGAGCAGAAACGAGCTAAGCCGAGCGGAGGCCCGGTCCCCGGCAGCATGGAGATGCCCTACTCCGGGGTCATCTGGGGCCAGCGTGCATCTCCTCAGCCTTTTGGGGCAGACCGACTTCTGCACACCGTGTGGGTTTGTGTGAGCTGGCTGAGTCGCCAGTCGGCGGCTTGGGCAGCAGGAGGTCTGGCATCGCTTCACTGGGAGCTGGCTGCAGGACAAGGGAGCAGAAGAGGGAGTACCACTGACGGCAGGGACCGGGGAGTGCCTTTGCTGACTTCAAACACATAGATGGAGAGCACCGAGAGGGACAAGGGATAGTTAAACAGAATAACAGAATCATTAAGGTTAGAAGAGATTCTAAGATCACTGAGTCTTAACTGTCAACCTATTACTACTATGCCACTAAACTGTGTCCCTAAGTAACAAATCTATATGTTTTTTAAACACCTCCAGGGACAGTAACTCCACCACTTCCCTGGGCAGCCTGTTCCAATGCCTAACAGCTCTTTCTGTGATGACATTTTTCCTAATATGCAATTTAAACCTCTCCTGGTGCAACTTGAGACCATTTGCTCTTGTCCTCTCACTGGTACCCCGGGACAAGAGACCAAAACAGAGCAGGGGTGTAAGCTGCAGGGAGGCAGAACAAAACTCTGAGGGGCAGGAGGACTCTGGGCTGTAGGGCAGAACAAGGCAAGACGACAGAAGTGCACTGTTGGACACTGTCAGGGACAAGGACCTGCAAGTGTAGAACAGAGGTCTGTGCGGTAAAAAGAGACAAGACCTAGGCTTTTTATGAGTCAGGGCATCCAGAGACAGCACCCTGAGTCACAGCTAGCATTGCATTTTGCAGCCCAAACAGAGCAGGCTGTTAGCCTGCGTCTGCACACAGCAAATCAGTCTGATCATGACTGCCCTGGCTGTGCAGACCTCCTTGAACTCAAGCTGTTCTGGACATTCAGGTAACTTTTAGTAGGAGATGTTTTAGAGGGAGATCTGGAGGAAAATCTTGGCTCTAGCCTCATGGTCTGGAGACTAGGTGACGACATTCACCCATACTTGTTCTCTGAACCATGGATTCCACAGCAGTAGCAATCTCATTAGAAAAGTAATTTTGCTGTAGATGGCCAGACTGTTTCACATAGACTGAGGGAACGGTAAAGTGCATGTGTCAGTGGCAAAAAAAAAAAAAAATGCTCAAATTTAGAGCTGGGCACATATGTTCAGCCAGTCATTTCAGTGACTGACTACAAGTTTTTGTTTCCCCATACCACTGCAAGGGGACAAGTTGGGTTGCCATGAAGAAAACAGTCAAAATATATGCAGCAAAATATTCTTTACAACTTTATGCTGATGCAAGCAACTGACCTGAGTGGAGCCCAGACTCCCTTCTAGATGATGCAGTGTTTTCTCAGAAGGGGAAAAAATGCATTTCTAAACACAGTATCAGCAAATACTCAAAAGCAGTGGCATACATCCATAGTGATAGTAAGCATTATCCTGAATAGTGAGCTCTAGATCTGAAGCCAAATGGCCATTAGCCATAAAATATTTAGGCACATGACTTTTTTCTTGAACTTAAAATAGGTTGCTAGAAAGTCACAGTCGTGGTTTCCAGGCTCAGTCTGTTGGCGACAGTAACATTTTAATTTATACAAAAGAGAAGGCAAAGTTAAATCCATGACATGAACTAAAAGTCAGATGACCTGAAAGCACAAGAATACAAATGAGCTCCCCAGAGAGAAGAGGCTGTGATGGAGCAAATAGAATAATACAGAGGAATGACTTGACACTATCACCAGAGTGACTACTTTTCACTTCTTTGGAAGGAAATGAAATGAGCTGATATTGGGACAACTGCTTTATTTTCAGAGATTTACATCTGAAGCCTCTGCTACCTACAGACAAATGATATACGATTGTTTCTCCCCATGAAGCGAAGTACTATTAATTACCACTTTTCATATGTCACTGGACATGAGGAAGTCAGCAAATGTCATCAGACTTGATAGACGCAGGCCTGGGTATTCCCACTGAGTCTCACAGATGTAGAAGTTTCCATGTTTGCAGACAAAGACTCATGAAACGTAAAAGTTTAGCTAACTACATGATACATCAGGAGGGAAGGAATGTTGACCTGAGACATTTGTCATTGCTCAGTGGGCACCCACACTGCGGTGAGATATACAACACCTAGCAGTCACCTATCTGTTGGTAAATAAAAGAAGCAGCAAATAACTAGCTTTTAACAACAGCATTAGGAGGTTTGGTACAACAGCAGAAACTGCTTTCTCCACTCCTCTGATTCATGTGTTGAGTTTAGATGCTGTGTTTATTAGAAATTACTTCTGCCTCGAGACTAGAAGCGTAAAACCTAACACTGAACACCTTTATGGTGCTCCTGGATAGATATTGTCTGAGGGACTGAAAACTTTCTTGGCAAATACAAGTGGGATTTTTTTGGCAAATACAAGTGGGGAGTTGTACAAATTGTACAGCACAATTAGATTTAAGCTTTAAATTAAAGATGTTGTTTGGCACATCAGACATCTTACTGAACAGTCTGTAAAAGAATGACATGTGAATGGAAAGTGAATTCAAGACTGTTGACAGCTTGTCTACTGACTTCTTACCCAATCTTAGGCAATTCAGCTGAAAGATGAGCTCAACACTGTGATTTCCCTTTACTAACTTTGTGGTTTCATACCCTATTCTAATTTTCCTTTAAACAGCTACATTAAAAACCTTTGCAGGGACCCACTTATACAACAAACTATTATGTCCAGCAAGGTGTGCTCTGCTGAAAGGTCTGGGTCTAAATGCAAGCAGATTTTGAAAATATTAGTATTCCTTCCTCCACCCACTCATGTGATGACCAATGTCTTGATAATGCAGCTTACAGTGTCTGGTTTGGAAAGCACAATTCTCAGTGTTGTGGGAATGTGAACATGCTAGCAAAACTGAGTATCTGTTCAACAGATCATAATTCTCCTGTAGTATTTGGAACTTATGACCTGAAAAGCCATTCTGACAAATTAAGTAGTTCATAGCACTCAGTTAATATAGTGTCCTTTCATACTTGCTTATTTTTCATGAACTTAACTAAAACCCACACTGTACCTCCTCAGTGCGTGATATTCAGATGCTTATAACTCAAATCAAAACCAACTGAGTTTCAAATCTTACCCACTTTGGCTGCAGTGCTGTTTAAACAAAAAGGTCAGAATTTTTTTTTCAAATTGAACTTTTTTAGTCTTAATAAAAATGTGAACTGCTTTCAAAAGTATATTTTCATCTTTTGGCAGAGGCCAATTGGTTTAAATGTCAATCCTTCATTTTGTAGATTTTCAGACAGGTATTAAAAATAAGGGCTTAGAAAATAAACTGTATTGTCGCTTCAACCATGATGGTTGTGACTGAGTCACAAAGTCTTTCCTCTCTTGAGAGACCCATGGGAACTGGTGCAGACAGATCCATGATCTTTGGGGAAACGTGGTTTCAAATTCCTAGACAGAATAGGTACAATTTCACAGGTCGAGACATTTCTCAGCAACAAACCTGAAATGTAACCCTTAACCCAACAGCTCTGCCTGCTACTTTAGGGGAAAGTAGCTAGATCTGCACATTGTAGCCATGTTTCTCCTTGAACTGCAACACACCCCTTTGTGACTTTGCAATACAATCATAGTATCATAGTATTGTCTGAGCTGGAAGAGACCCAATGGGATCATCGAGTTCAGCTCTTAAACCCATGGAGGACACCCTGAGAATCACACCATGTGGCTGAGAGCCCTGCATTTGGGAAACCTCCTTATGACGTATAAAGAGATGGAGATCTCCCCGAGAGCCCTCTCTGCCCTCTTCACTGCCTGACAAGGTGGCTGCTTCATTCCCACACAAAAATAAGGGTTGTAGAAGCAGTTCTGTGAGGAAAGGGAACCTTGAGTCTAGGCTGAGCAGAGAAGAAGAGCTAGTGATATGTGGAATATAAATATTCATTGTTATTTGAATCCTAAGCTCTAGGAAGAGGTTGGGTTGGATGTTACTAGAGTGTGTGGCCTGTTTTTGTTAAAGAAAAAAGTTAGTTGAAAGAGACACCTTTTTTCTTAAAGTACCTCAGCAAAGAGACTGTGAGATGCCACAAACATTGTGCTAACAGAAAGCTAAGAACACTGTCACATTAGACTGTACACTATAACATTTCCTAACAGACAGTGTCTGCTTCCCTTCGCCAGCACAGCCAGGAATGTCAATAAAGAGAAATGATTGCAGCAGAGTGAGCTAGTGCATTAGAAGGCTTTCTGCTTTGCATTTTCAGCAGTCAACAACCCCATAATTTCATCTCCAAAACATCATGTCCTTCTTTCTGCTTGATCACCGCAACCTATCACGGCAACATCTCAAATATAAGGCACAACAGCAAAACAAATAAGAACTTTATAGTGACTTCTGAAGGCACATGGCACATCATCCTAGTTCAGGGCAGTTGGAGCTGGCAGGGTCAGGTAATGAGTCAGAGGTATTGAGCAGTGCACAGTTATAATCCTTCTCAGATAATTCTAACCACTTCCTGTATAAGTATATATATTACTGATTATCTATTTTTTTTTCTTTTCCATGCAACATTTTCCATTAGAAATGACTTTGCTAGATAAAAAACCCATTTAGATATGTATAATCAAAATACAATTACAATATATATTTCTAATTTGCTAACATTTACTGCAAAATCTATTGTATATTCAGTCTAGTCTAGTGGCCAAAAATATTCCATGAATTTTGGTCAACAATTATCAAAAATTCCATTCCTGCCAGATAAGTTGAAAATTATCACTTGCTGAATAAGTCAGTATGTTACCCTGCAGGCACGCCATAGGGCCTTGGATCCTGAGACACAACACAACTTTATCAAGTGACACCCAGTCTGGAGGAGTAGTTGATGCACTGGAGGGTTTGCATTCAGAAGGACCTCAACAAACTGGAGGAAGAAGATTAGGAACCTCATGAAGTTCAACAAAAGCAAATGCAAACTTGTGCATCAGGGGCAGAAGTACCCCACTCACGAGGTCAGTCTGAGGGCTGAGCAAACAATTGCAGGAGTTTTGGGTCCACAGAACAATAGTTACTGACAACCTTGGGAGACTCTAGAGAAGGGTAGCTAAGACAATTAGGGGACTAGAGCACGTAATGCGCAAGAAGACTGTTGGGCAACTGTTTGTTTAGCCTGGAGATGAGAAGGACAAGAGGGGATATAGCTGCAGACTTTTGCTGCTTAACACATTGGAGAAGACAGATGCAGACTTTTCTCAGAGATGCACAGCAAAAGAAGAAAAGTCACCAGCCACAAACTGAAAGAAGGGAAATACTGATTGGAAATATGGAAGAAAATAATCTCAGTGGGACTAGTGCATCACTGAAACACAGATCCAAAGAGGTTATTCAATCTCCACCCCTGGAGATTTTCAAAGGCTTGAAGCAACCTGATCTGATTTTGAAGCTAGCTTTGCTTTGAGCAGAAGGTCAGACTAAAGACCTCCAAATGTCCCTTCCAACTCAACTTTTTCTATGAATCTACAATATATAATCCAATTCTGCAAGATAGAAAGTACCCTTTCCATCAGCCATAAAGGTGCTCGAAGCTTTGTCAGAGGTGGACAGAATTGGCTTATTAGAACCATGACCTACCTAAATCTCAGCTGTGATTTAATTTGCTAGGTAATCAGTTTAAATGTGATCAATTATTTGATTGACTATATATTATACTCAGATTGTCATGACAGGTTGAGATATACAAGACTTGATTCTCCCCTCCCTTTCGTTAAAAAATATGAGATTCAATAGTGAAAGGGAAAGAAAAACTACAGAAAAAACAGAAACTGTTTTCCCCTGAACAATGAGTGGAACTGCTCCATTTCATGTAAATATTATCACTGGTCTACCATATAATCATTTCCCCAAGCAGCAGGCCAAATCTCACAAATATTCCTTCCTCATCAAAACACATGCGGCTATTCATACAAGTAAAGGTTTGCAGGCATGCAAATTAATTTGTAGTAAGATGGTTAAAGTTCTAAATCATGTATTAAATTACTTCTACTGTACAAGCTTAAGTTCATTTTCCAAGCTAGTCACATGCAACAGAGGTGCAGTAATGTAGGTATTCCAACAGCAGCAGTGATTAGCTGCTGGTGACTTCTAAAACTAGATCTGTAAGTCAGATCATTGGAAAGATCACTAGTTCGTGCCCTGGATGCCATGAGACCAGAGAAGTGGAATATTGGCAGATGATAAGGTTTATTTTTGTATATGTGCTTGAAATATTTAGATAAACTAGGATAGAAAACAACTTGTAGGATTATAAACCCTGATCCAGCAAAGCAAAAAAGTCATGAGCAAGCCCATCTCAGATGTTTAAGGAACATAAATATTGATTTATCCTTGAACAGTGACCCAAAGTCCCGTTAAAGTTCAAAGGACACTGATATTCAAACACTCGCTTAAAGGCAGGCATGTGCTTCCATGATCCATATCCTCCAATGACCTGAGACATTTTTAATTGTATACTCCTGTGTAACAGGCAGGAAGACTACCACCAGGTTCATTAATATAGCAGGCATTTCTCTATCACCTTGTTTCTACATAGAAGCATACTGTTGGCAGCTTTGGTTTGACCACAAAAGAAAATTACGAGTCCAATATGAATTTTTTGCCTGTGTCTGATAAAATCAGAGAATTTAGCCTCCAGTTTCTGTAGGTTCATCTAGGGCTATAAACATTTATTCTCCAGAATAAATCTATTTGGACATTTACAAGTCTTGAGTTGAAATGTAAAAACCTCTGAACAATCTGTCTGGAACCAAGAAGTTTCATTGGAAACTGCTCCAGAGTCAGCTCAGCCAGCAGTGGAGAAGTAGATCTTGGTGTACAAGGGTTTTCCTCAGCTTTTCTGAAGCTTTTGTGAGGCAGGGAAACACCACAGGAGCAGTGCATCCATCTGGAGCCAGCAGCTTTCATGTGAGGCACACAAGGCTTGGGCGTAACCAGGGCATGGCAACCGCATCTATAAAGGAGGAGGAGCACCAGCCCAATTAAGGATATCTTTGGAGTATTGGAATACAATGGAAGTGTGCAAGGCCAGGCTGGACCGGGCTTTGATCAATCTGACCTTGCAGAATATGCCCCTGCCCATGGCAGGGGGGTTGTAACTAGATGACCTTTAAGGTTCCTTCCAACCCTAACCATCACAGAATTACAGAATGTTAGGAGTTGGAAGGGACCTCAAAAGATCGTCCCCCTCCCAGAGGAGGATTCCCTAGACCAGGTCACACAGAAGCGTGTCCAGACTGGTTTTGAATATGTCCAGAGAAGGAGACTCCACAACCTCTCTGGGCAGTCTGTGCCAGTGCTCTGGCACCTGAACTGGGAAAATTTTTTTTCTTGTATTCACTCGGAACCTCCTGTGCTTCAGCTTACAGCCGTTGCCCCTTGTTTTGTCACTAGGCTTCACTGAGAAGAGCCTGACCTTATCCTCCTGACACCCACCCTTCACATTTTTAAAAGCATAAATAAGGTCACTACTTAGTCTCCACTTCTCCAAGCTAAAGAGACCCAGCTCCCTCAGCCTTTCCTCAGAAGGAAGATGTTCCAGCCCCTTCAGCATCTTTGTGGCTCTGCACTGGACTCTTTCTAGCAGTTCCCTATCCTTCTTCAACTGAGGGGCCCAGAACTGTACACAATATTCCAGATGCGGCCTCACCGGGGTAGAGGGGGAGAAGAACATCTCTTGACCTACTAACCACGCCCCTTCTAATACACCCCAGAATCCCATTGGCCCTCCTGGCCACATGAGCACACTGCTGGCTCATGGTCATTCCTTCCATCCACCAGGACTCCCAGGTCTCTTTCCCCTTCACTGTTCTCCAACAGGTCAGTCCCCA
Organism: Galbula dea; assembly: GCA_013399015.1. Lineage (NCBI taxonomy): Eukaryota > Metazoa > Chordata > Aves > Piciformes > Galbulidae > Galbula > Galbula dea. Next base: position 1,191,129 of record VWZX01006101.1, read on the forward strand.
ACCTATACTGATCCATGGGGTTGGTCTTTCCCAGGTGCAAGATTGGACACTTGGCCTTACTGAATTTCTACCTTTCTGTGATTCTATATATATATCAGTCAGTATGTTTCCCTCACTCAGGAGCTTTATCCTTTATTGTTTGCAGCAGTACTCGCTTCAAACTGTCATTTACTCATGACATAACAAAGGAAAAGATTTTCAGTCTAAGTAGCAGTAATTTTTCTCTGCACAATTCAAAACAAACTTTGGGGATTGGTGCCACTTTGCTACAAATGATGGCACTAAATGTTAATGAGGTTCAGTAGTCAGCACTGAAACATGCATCCTCCACCTCACTGCATAGCTTGCATTATAGCCACTTGCAGTTAGTTACTCAGAAGGTGTTGGGTTGATGAGCCTGAGTAACAATGTTAGAATTTAGATTCAGCTTGCAAACTGGAAGTTAGGTCTGAAAAATCCTCTGATAGAGGAAGAGCAGCTAAAGGTCTTCTTTTTATGAAAGTTCAGATTCACTTTAATCCAGATTGTCATCTGTAATCCAGTCCTAATTTTTCCTCTGAATAGCAGGATGAAGCTAGGCAAGATCTTTGCACAGGCATTCAAGCATTTAGCAGTTTAGTTTCCAGGCAGTCAGTTTTGTCGATTCAGCAAAAGCAGCAGTTCTCAAACTATAATCTACTAAAACCGTTGCTGTCACAGTAGTAAAGCAACTGTCAGTCTCAGAGGTGTGATGGCTTGTTGCTGCTCAGAGCTCAGGTCAAGATTCATTTAAGATTTCCAAATTTTTATTTTATTTTTTTCTTTTACCAGCTAGACTCCAAAATCAGTATACTTCTTGGATGCCTTTCTGTTTCTGGTATCTCTGATGAAAATCCAGCTATGAGCAAACTTTCAGCCAGTGATGAAAACAGGAGGACAACAAACAAGTGATAGATCTAACATGCAGAGTGACCTGGAGAGAAAATTAACTGCACATAACAAGGAAAGAGTCCACAACAACAACTGTCAACTCCCAACACTTCTACCAAAAGAATGCTGAACCATAAGGGGCAGCAAAGCAGGTGTACATCTCCTGGTGAAGGAAGATAAACGTCACACTGTTTCCTCACTCTAATGTTGCTCAATTCTTTTTGTGGTTGCTTCACTGCATGTTGGAAAAACAGTGAGAAAAGAACTGGGACACTGTAAGGAAAACCAGAACCCATGAAAGATCAGAGATGAGACACAGGTTGTGGCAATATAGTATTTGAAAATCACCACTTGCCATGTGGTTTCGGCAAGACAGAGTATTTTTCACACACGGTGTTCAGTAGTGGATCATGCAACAGCTGCTGGTTTGCAGCTCAGAAATTGCTATTCTTCAGTGGTAGTAGGCAAAGCGAAGTGCTTGGGCATTTTGCTAGGTTGAAAGGAGTTAAAAGTATATCAAGAAATATGTTTCTATTTTATTACCTTTTACACAGATGTGTGCTTTACAGAAAAAGCATGATACAACTAACATAACCTTCTCTTTAAGATTCACCCAGGAATTCTTTAAGGTCACAAGCTGTAGTTGGTGTACTTTGAAAAATCACATTTTGCTGCTTAAACTGTAAATGGCAGGAGGCCATCTAGTACAAATGGCAGCTTTCTTTCCATGTTCACATGCTGCAACTTTTGTATGGATGCTGTCTAAACTCACATGTGAGTTGCCACGGGATTCCATGCTCTCCTTACTGTTTGCTATGCTGATACACTTGCAGATCCAGAAGTGATTTTTCACATGTCATCAGAAATGTTATAATACCAGCTTGGTTTTGTAAGTACAGGCAAATATCTAAGTGATAGAAGATTTCTGTCTTCTATGCATGTAAGAATAAAAAGGTGGGGCAGGGGAGAGAACAAAAGGCTATGTGCCAGATAGAAGAGCAGGAAACCTGAATTAATTTCTGGAAGCAATAACATTTTTGTCAATTATTGCTCTCTCCTGAAGGATGGAACTTCACTGATTGAAAGATGCTCATGTCAGATATGCTTTCATTTGTCAGCAGTTAAGCTGGTGTAGCCCTTGTAAAATCTAAAATCACTTGCCCTTCATGCACACTGTGGTTTTTCATGGCTGCACTCAGCCTAGAGCACAGGAGTTGTCATATGTTATCAACTTGGCAATCTGTTCAGATCAGTATCCTTTCTAACAGTAGCTTAACAGGGCAGCACCATACATATACTTTTTCTCTGCTTTAAATCTCAAATTAATCTCTTGAGGGAATCAATTCTTCCCTGGAGCATATGCTTTAAAATCTCTCTGAAATCTGAAATAAATCATGCTAAATATGGGCAATATTGCTGTAACATAACTGACCAAAACCTCTTCAATGTCCTTAAGGTCTTGGCCTCCGTGGCTTCCTGTGACAATGTGTTCCATGGTTGAAGTAAAAATTCTCAGTAAATATGCTTATTTTTATTAGATGCTTCTTTTTATGATATTCCCTGATAGTTAATTTCATTTCTCATTTAGTTACTGCAGTAGTATATAGCCCACTGCCAGGACCCTGAGTGCCCTTTTAGGTCTGAAAGCCCTGAACAGCTCAAGGGCCCTCCCCTCACCTGCCCACAGCCGAAGACTTCACTCCAGCCCATCCTAGGGCCCTCAGTTCTTGCCCGAGCTATGCCACAGCAAGGGCAGTCTCCAGCTCCCCACACCTCTATCCACGGGTCCCGTTGAGCTGGGTCCCTGTCCACAGGGAGATACTCAATGCCTGGGGCTGGAGCTTCCCCACTGCCCCCCACTGCCCTGCTCCTTGTCAGGGAGGCCATGTCCTGCCACCCCCCCAGAGCCCTTGCAGCCCCCAGACAGCTGCCAGTTCTTAAGGTTCCCTGGTACTTGTTCCTTGTGAAAGAACACCACAAAGTTTGCTGCTTCTTTCCCTCCTCAAATCTTTTTTATGAAATCTCCACAGAAACATCCCATGACAAACCTCCCTCTCCCCCTCCAGCTGGCAGTGATGACTGTTGCCATAAGCAAGACATTTCCAAAAGCCACTATGCCAAGCAGGGATAACCGCCTCAGAACCTCTGGACTCCAGGGGCCGTGTTCAGTGCTGTTTGCTTCGGACCTTTCAACAGTGCCCGGACATCTTCCTGTCCCTTCAGACCTGATGAAACCATCTTTAGGTTAGGTGAGTTGTGGCTGGGACCCAGTGCTCACCCAGAGAGCTCCTGTCACAATCAGGAGAACAGTCTCAAGTTTCCCTCCAAAACCACAGGAAATTCTTTCATAGATCCTCTAAATTAGTTATAAATGTAAATGTGTATCTCTGAACACCATGATCTCCCCATCATCCCAAAGATGACTGAAACCCATGCTTCCAGGCCTTACCTTCTCCCAGGTGACAGCCACCAAAGAGCTCCTGACATGGTGGCGGGACCCTGCTGCTTCACTACCACTCAGTGCAGTGAGGGTTACATGGTAAGTCCTGAGGGAAAAGGGACACTGGGCAAGCTCAGGGAAGCTCACCCAGCTCACAATGTTCAGTGGCAAAGACATTAGCAAAGGTGCAGCCCACCAGGGCAGGTGCCCATGGCGTCCCCTATCCTGCAAGTCCTCAGCAGGGCCAGGCAGATCTGCCAGATAAGGTGTACCTTTGTGCAGGGCATCTCCAGAGGGTTTTTCTTATCCTTTTTGTCAGCCAGAACAGATAAAAGTACCACTACTACATTCTTTCCTTCAAAATTTAGCCACGTTTTGGCCAAAATGGCCAGAGCTGTCACCCAGGTAGATGTGCGTGGGTCTGGTATCCTTCAAGCAGAAAAGGTTCACAGCTTTTGCTCTCCAAGGCCTATGTTTGGTCTCATATTGTGGCACAGCATGTCTTCATTGAAGGTTTTCAAAATGCAGAAAGGAAAAAAAGATTTATTTTACTCAGGGAACAGGCCCACAGAGAGGAGATGATTTTCACAAGAAGTGAATCCAGCTCTTCTCAGTTGTACATTAAAGCTGTAGCTACAAGCTCATCCTTTCTCTTTGGTGGCAGCTATCTAACTAAATGTGTTTTCTCTAGTCTAATCCAGTACATTGTTCTGTGCTGAGGCTGTCAGCTCAGTGTAACTGCTCTGGAGTCAGGTTTTGTTCTGTTTTTAAATAACAGTGAAACAAATTCACCTGTGAGCTATGGATTAAAAGCTTGCATGGATCTGGGCCAATAAACTTGAATGCATTCATGAAATTTCACTTTATCCCTGATGTCTGATCTTCAAGACTATTTTAAACTTACAATTCTTTCCTTTATCTTTGTTGTGCTTCACATGCTTGTAAATACACATAATACATCCTGATTTTGTTTGCCTGTTGTCTTTCTCAGGAAAACAGCTAAATAATTAATTGGTGAACGAGAGATGGACTGGTGCTGGAATTATGCCAGATCTAACTTTGGCATCTCTCTTAGGATCTCTCTTTGGAGACAGACCTTTCAATTTTTCTTTATTATCTTTAAGGAAAAGAGGAACAAAACAAAGAAACAAGAACACTTAAAGCATGTAATAAATTCTTCTCTGTAATGATGAGCATTCAGGAAAACTTCCTTTCCAAAACCATTTCTGGTTTGTTTGATACAGTATTGTTGTCAAGTGAATTGCAGTGCCATTTTGAAAGGACAATTACAAAATAATGCTGTTTGTATGATAATTAAATGTAGCTGTCTACAACTGACACTCAACATCTAGTTCAAAAATCTCAGCAACAGAAGCACAAATTCCTGCCACCTAAACCGAAGGAGGAACTCCTTTACCTAGAAAAGAATAACAAGCTATAATAGTCTCTGCAGCCAGCCATAAAAGAGAAACATTCAGTACACTGCAATTATGCCATGCATCATAACCTCTACAGTTATGTGCAGAGTAAATGTAGATTGATCATTATTAACTTGCGATTTTTCTTGAGAATCAGCCTGAGTACCTCACATAATGGAAAATAAACTCATTAGAAGATGATGACATCTGAAAATTGGAAGTCTAGGTTTCTTTTTTTTTTTTCCTTAACTAGGTCTGTCTTCTGTTATTTTCACTGTTGTTTCATTAAGGATTCTTGGTTAGAGCTGCTTGGAAAATGGGCAGTTAAGGATAATTTTTTTAGACAGAATAACCTGAAATGGCAGCAAAAAAGGAAAATATTTTGATTCCTAAACATAGCTTCACTGCCTCCTGGGAGCTGTAGTGCAGGTATTGCAAAATGATATTCTTCATTGTCGGTTGGGCTCCCTGGCATGAATAAGTAGATCAACATGCCCTTCTCTTTCACTTTATTAATACAGAGAAATGGTGCATCACAACAGTCAAATGGCCACAACAAACCAAGGGTGATAAACAGCCTAAAAAGATGAGTATAACACAATCAAAGTAAGTATATGAAAGACTTCAATAATGTTACAAAATTGTATAGATAGGGCTATAATCACTGCTTCAGCTGCAATTTTATGCAGAAAAAAATGTACCATTGACCAGAAATATTTTTAATTAAAACAATTCCATCAAAAGCTCAGCTCTTCACCAAAAACAGACTAGAACTGTACTGTTTTTGTTAAATTTGCTGTTGACAAATTGAGCAGACACTGCTTCTGTCTGCTTAATTCTCAGCCACCTGTGGATAAGATTAAACAAGGGCTGCTCCCTGTAATTTTCATACATGAATTGTAGTGCTGAGATGCATTTGTGATCATGATCATGCCTCTGCTAGAAGCAGAGATTGCTTTTAAAAAAAAGAGTCTCTTAGAGAGAAAGGAAATAGTTTTTTCTCAGAAAAATTCCAGAAGAGAAGACAATCTTCTGTAGATTCTGGCACAGTAGGTTAAGCACCATTTAGCAAGCATACAGAAAAGGTCATGCCTGACTGCTTTCCTGACATACAAATCCATGCTTAAATAGGCAGTCCAAAGGGAGTGGGGTTTTGTGGGATGTTGCTTCTGGAGAATTCAGAGGAACACAGTATACTGTGCTTGCTGCCCAGGAAACTGGTGTAATACTGAAAATGGAGCAATGATCATGAAGCAGACCTGCTGGAAACAGCAGTATGATAGGAGAAGGAAAGGTAATCCAGTTACTAGAATGATAGCCTGTAGTGTTAACAGACTTCAACATTCTAGTATGTCACAGACTTCCTGCATCAATCTCTTAAACCTAGATCTTCTAAGGGATCTAACACTTACTGGTGCCGGTTTTATTAATAACAGAAGCACTTTCAAATAGTTTGGGGTCCAAAATTAGAATCTATAATAGCCTTTTTGTAAGTTTAGATTATGTAATAGCTTCTAGCATGTAAGCTGCCTGCATCACTGTTATATTAAATTTGATGGTATGGGTGAATCAGAAGTGTGCTCACGACTAGTTCTAAAAAGTTAAATAGAGTTCAGGATTTTGAATGGAGGGATCTCAGCCTATTTAATATCATAGAAACAAGACCTGTGATCTTGGTCAACTAAGCAAAAACACTTACAAAAAAAAAAAGCAGCTAAAAAGAGAAAAATATGGAAGAAATATGTGAGAAAGAAAAAAACAAGAAGAAAGACCAATGTGCTTGTTTGAGTTTTAGCCAAAGCTGGCAAGAGTGATGAGTCAGCTAGGTCTTCCTCTATAGGTTGATCTGCTCTGATTTTGATGTTCCAGTAGTGCATTTGTGTATTTCTTCATACAGAACATGATGAAGGAATTAGACACTAAAAAATGCCTCACTGCCTTTAGTATATTTCCTTTCATTACTATCTTGATTCCCCTTCAGTCTTTTTTTTTTCCCCTTCTGAAGAGCTGAATAGCTGATCCTTCTGTTATTTTAAGAGTAAACAGATGTGAGGTTAATCTAGCACATTCCTTTCCAGTTTTGTTTCCTTCTTCCTTACCACAAATGACTTTAGTAGTACAATTAGGCTTTTTTGTTTGGATTATTCCAGGCCCTTTTGCTGCTTTTTATAAACAAATAATTGTTACCTTTGGCAACTTAGCATGTTGGCCATAAGGAATATTAACAATCATCTTTTCCATCTATGTTTGTATAGCAGCTAACATAATAAAGCCACGCTCCATGATGGTGTCTCTGCATAGCTATCATAATGTAAATAATTAATAATAAAAGTTGTTTAACACTTGAATGGGACTCTGTTTGTAAACAAAGAACATTTATTTTCTCTGTATTGCTTATTAAACATAAAACATAAATTACACAACACATAAAATTGCTCCAAAGGAAGGAAGCTGGTTTAGTCATACACATATTTGTGAAGCGTTTGAAGAAACTCAGAACTCAGCAACACATCAAAAGTGGATTTTTAAATTGTTTTAAATATATTGCTAGCAATGTGGGCAAGTAAATGTAATATTTATGTTAACAAATTCATCTGTCAAAATGCAATTATAAATCAAATAGGCCTTGTGGTGGTTTTGTCATCATGATAAAAGAAAAACAATAAAGAGCTTTAAAAAGAAGGAAATTTAAAAGGCTGGTTTACTACAGTATGTAAATACAATTACAATAGCAAAACTACATCAGAAGCCAGCTGTGTTTTTTCCACACAACATGCTTTAACCAAGGAACGTGAGTCGAAATTACAGAAAAATTAACTTATTTTGCTGAGTCTCCTTATATAATCTGCGTGCATGTATTGTAGCACTTAAGTATTAACACACCATTTAACCAACAGATTTTTATTAAAGTTGTGGTTCTGTAATAGCAGCAGATTTAAGAGTCATCGTTTTCCTTTGGATAAGTCCTATCATCCCTCTTGTGGTACAGACAGCTGAGTGTTTTGATTTATGTAACCCAAATATATCCATGTTCCTTATGAAGAAATAATGTCTATATGCCAATTAGAGAAAAGGTCCTTGCCCTTAAAGTCCTTGTGTAAGTAGACAATATTAAAACAAGTCCATTCTCACTTAGAAGTTAGGCATTTATGAATACACAACCAATTATATTTTAATGTGACAGGGAAAAGCACAAACCCAAGAGATTTGTGGTAAGCAAGAATCCATAGTTTAACATTTCCTTTTCTGTCTTCTGACCACGTCAAGACTGAATCAAGAAGAAATGGAAAAGACTTATTACTGTAATAATGTTGCAGTACGCTAGCATGAAGGGCTTCTTCAAAAATATCATGGTGCCAGATGCTATCTAGTGAAAATGGGATTCCTCCAAAGAGAGGACAACAGGATAGAAGAGCTTCTAGTTTAGAGCTCTTGTTTTGCTACGTCTACTAGAAGGCTGTTAAGTATTTGGTAATTCTTCATTTAGACAAATTCACCAAATCCAGGATTGCTCATGTGCTCATATTAGGCTTTAAGCATAAGAAACTCAAGAAAATACCTGAGGTCCTTTTACTTCTGGAGGCCCTGCACACCTGGTCTATCAAATCCTCACCTACACAGAGGATCATCAGCCCAGCTTCAGTAACAGTAACTCTCTGTCACTTATGGGACTGATGTATCTAGCTTTCTTTCACAGCATGGTGTGGGGCTCAGATAAACTGTGCAAAGTGAGGTAAAAGCTTACACATGGGAACTCACAGTGGAGCCTGTGGAAGGCAAAAGCTTTTGGCTCCTTGGTCTGTTCAAGAGTATTTTGACAGTGCTGTGTCCAGCTAAAGACCTAGAGCAGAGCCTGGGAATTTGGTAACAAGAGATTAAAATTAAGGTAACTAGTGATCTTTTTTTCACTGTAGCAGTAAGACTCCATTTCTAAATGATCCTTAGGACCTTGCACTTTCTGTCTTTCCATAGCAACATCTTAGACACGTGCCCTGTCATTGTATCCCATGCTAGTTGCCCAGATGTATTGTTTCCATAAACTCAAGAGAGCTATGGCACACTCTAGATCTGCAGCATTTTTCACTGTCAGTCTGTATTTCTTAGGTCATATTTGCTGCATTGGCTAGCAGTTTCAGTGCTACCATTTGCTGCTTGTCCTTGACAAGTGCCTTCAGCAGGGGCTCATGTTTTCTGCTGTATGATTGACAGAAGGGGGGAAAAAGTGGCCATTTTGGCTATGTTCCTTCTGTGGTGCACGAGAGGAAATGAGCTTGAGGTGACCTTGTCAGCTTCAGCTAAACCTCACTCTATTGCTTTTTACTAGTTCATGCGGATAGTGCCTTATTAGTGTCCCAGTGTTGTCCCCCTCCTGTATTTCACAGGCTTCTCTGTATGCACAGATCTAGTTTCAGTAGCTGTTTTATTACCATGCTATTCTTCCTCTTATTTTTTATACATTTTCCTTTTTTTCTGGGTTGCTGCCAAGTCAACAACTTGTTTGAAAAATAAACCAAACACAGATCCTGGCTTATGTCACCCTAATAACTTCAACTCCATGGTTTTGGCTCTGGGGTCTACAGGTTTTGACATCAAGTCACTTCATAAAATGAAACTGGGTTTGATGGCTCATGGATTTTGCTTTCAAACCCCTGAAATTAACTAACTTCCCACTGACTGCAATTGTCTACAGATCCATCCTTTGAGCTATCCTGGAGTCACTCAGTAAGATCTTATAGTTCCTGTGAAAAGAAAAATGCATTAAGTCTCATAGCAGACTAGCAGCAGTTCTCAAAGCACTTCACTAGCAAGGAGAAGTGTCATTATCTTCATTTTATAGTTCCTTAACATGTTTTTGCATAGGCTTGACAGAATGTTTTTGAACACATTCTTGTCACTGTTTCATGCAAAACTCTTTTCTTAGATAAACAGACATTTGTTAATATTTGACCATTTGTTTTCCCCACAAGTTCCTTCCTTTTTCAGTGCCCAGGATAGATGATGCTCAGTGCATATGTAGCTCTTATTATTTTGATTTAATCTCCATGATCCATATATGTTCCTTGCCTGCTTACTGAATGCTACTCAGACTTTCCTCTGATATGAGTTATATTCTTTATCACAGGGTCTTTCATATGTTGTTTATCATTAAAGAGCCTGTGTGCTTCATGCCTGTTGATAAGTTTCTCTTTCCAATACATGCTAGAGCAAAAGAAGATGCCCTTTCACTTCTTAGATAGGGAATATAAGGTTGAGTTTCCTATTCTGAGTGTACAGTTTAAATAAGATCTCTTGTTCCAGAATAGTCAGCTGCACAGAGTATACTCACAGCACTGCTCCTACTGAATTCAGTTTCTTTCATGACTGCTCAGCAATTCAGCAAATCTGATCAGATACAAAGTTGGATACTTAGAATGAAAGATATGAACATTTAGAGATAATGTGGGAAATCTTCATTTAAGAAGTTTGTCCAATGTTATGGAGGTCACATTGCATTAATGATAAGATCATCATTTTACTCCCAGTTATCTCCTGTCTTTAATTATACTTCTAACTTTTGCAACAAAGAGGTTAGGTAATCTGTGAGAAAAAGAAGAATCACACAGTTAAAAACTCCATCTCACAAGTTAAGTTCAAGGAGGCTAGTACAATTTTTCAAGTATTCTGAATGCACCATCTCTTGGCTTTTGAGTAACTTTGTTCCATCTGAGCAGAACTCGCATGCATGTGATTTCCTAGGTTTTGGGGTTTTTTTAAAGCAATGTAGACAAAAAAGATTTTCATTTTTTCAGGTTATATCTTTGACATCAGTAAAATTCTGCTTTCCCATCCTGGTAGCTAAGACACCAGAGTTAACTCATAGAAATAGGAAATTGCCATCTGTAGATCAGAGAGTGTTGAGGCACATACTTACCAAGAGGAGAAATCTGAGAATCTAATGGCTCTGAAAGAGTGTGACTAAAGCTTCTTCTGCCCTAGGTCCTGCCTTGTTAACTTCAGCTTCATCCACCAGTTTTGAAAATTCAGTTGAGCTTTCCTCATCCAAGCCACCATTCAGTCCCATACTCTGTCCTGAATGTCCCCACAAAATTGCAGACTATTCATCCACCTATGAGTTTTTCCCATCATCTCTAGCTGTATCTCTACACAGTCTCTCTTAGATCTGCCCTTCACACTGGTTCCTGGTTGCTTTTCCCTGCTTAGTCTTGCTCTCCCATGGATTCACTTTATTTCTCACCTGATCCTGGGGGTACTACTTAGCCTACGTGCTCCCAAAAAGCCAAAACCAAAGTCATAATAAAGATGCTACTACTGAAAATCCAAACCATTACCTGCACATGCAGTGATCCTGGCTCTGGCTGCATCTGGCTGGAGTCTCAAGCTGCCTCTTCTGCTCACCATTTTCCCAAAGGCACAAGGATGTGAGAGGAGGAGAGATGTTGTCTGGAGCTCCTAATCACACTTCTGCATGCCAGGAAAATGTGTTGTCTGGCTATCCCAGGACAACACTGCAATTCCAGAGACTTAGAATAAACATCAGGAGGGGAGAAATGTTTCTCAGCTTCAGGAAAGATCAGTATGAGAAGGCTTTTTAAGAAGGCAGGCAGTGGGATAACGAACATACAGACAAGAATTCACCTGGCTGTCAGAGTTCTCTCCCAGCGTCATTATAATGCTGCAAGGATTTCATTATTGTGTTACAGTACTGAGACCCATGCAGAGATAGTGCCAAATATCTTAAAAAATTTGAATGTATTCTTAAAGGAAGTTCTGGGAGAACAACCAATCTTACTATGATGGTCCATTCTCAACACAGACCTTGCCAGAGGGTTTCACAGTAGAACCTGTTAGGAAATCTCACTTTCACAAGCAGCAGCTGAGTAACCACCTGCCACCAGGCTTATGCATATTTCAAGAGGAGAAAATGACAAAAATAGTACTTCATAGAGTTACTAATGGCTGCCAGAGCCTCCTGACAGGGCTTCGAAACAGAATTTAGGTCTCCTAACTCTTGTTCCTGGCCTGCAAAACAATCTTGTACTTTTAAGACCCACCTTAAATGATCTATTCTTTTTTGCAGGAGAAGCAAGAACCAAGACTGTGTATTTTGCTGACATTGAGCTCCTTTCATTCCCATTGACTTCCACAGGAGCTTGACTCCATACCCCAAATGAGATCCAGATGCCTACCAGACCCCTCCTTGTGTAGGAAACCCAGACACATACAGGGAGACATAGTGTAGTCTAAAGAAGTGGTTGCCTGGCTGACCAGAGGAGCTGGGATGCAGGGCATGCCATAAAGCTCATCAAAAGGTAAATGTAGTTGCAGCCTCAGTCATGGCAATACAGAAGTTGTGCTATGTGGACAACCAGCTTAAAAACCAGAGGCAAATCAGCTTCCTGCACATTCTATTTCACAGATTGTTCAATGTTGGTTTTGTCTCATTTCTCTATGTTTTAGCGGTGTTGACTATTACTCTCCTCTGCCTCTCTTCCCTTGGCACTCTACCTTTTACCCTTTCTGATTTCTTCCTTTTATCTTCAGTATTTTTTCTTTCTGCCTTCTTTGTTTTTCCGTTGTTGCTCAGCTGTTTTTCCTCCTTCCTTTACTGACTTTTCTCCTTGACAGCTGAAGACTGAGCCAAAGCCTGCTGAAGTCAATCCATTACCTTCAAAGAGTTTAGGATCAAGCTCTTATTCCCGCTTGCTTCCCTGCTTCTTCTGCAATCGCTTTTTCCATGCAGCATTCTCTGTGGTGTTTCCCTACCAAAAGATGGCTTACTGCAATATGTAGTGAAAGAAGGAGGTTTAGAGAGAGAAAATCCTAAGGACCTAGTAAATTCCTTACCAAATTGCTAAATTGCTACTTTGACTGGACAATTACAGAAAGCCAAGGGATTTCATCATAAGGTTGCGGGGGGGGCGTTATGCTAGCTTCATCAGAGTGCAGCTGCTTTCATATGGCTGTGAGTAGTGGTCTCTGCAAAGACAAAGTCTTTCTGGAAGAAAATCTCTTTCATTAAACTTTGCTGCACTGCATGTAGTAGCTAGTGACTGTATATTCACACACTTAATTGTGGATGCTGATCTTGAGGTCAAACAGGCAGTACTTAATCACACAAACTAATTCCAGAAAAACTGACAAATGGAGAAAAAGCCATATTGACTGAATATTTATGAATGTTATAGAAAATAATATAAATCCACACAAAACATCTGTTTAATATATGCCATATATATGTGTGCACTGTGTGTAAAAAAAGTAAATATAAAATTGTCTACATATGGAGAGGGAAATGTATGCATATGTATATATTGGATGTACTGATATATTCTTATAAGATAGATGTACATAAAATATTTTAGTAGAACATTATCTGTAGCAAATGTATGCTGATGGTTGAATGCCAATATATTTTGTAATATACTGTGGAGATAGATGCTCAGCTACTGTGGAGGGATACAGCTCCATTGAAGACTGAAGCCAAGAGTATAAACACTGTTTTACATTGAATGGTATTTTTGTCATATATCTATAGTCCTAACCTCATATTCAGGCCTTTGTATGGATGAATACTTTGTGTACCCAGGCCAAAGGCACAATCACCCTACTCCCAGGAGAAGCCCCATCTACTTCAAGTTGCTAGTGTGAGGCTAATCCTGAACAGCATGGCAAAACCAGTCTCCATACGTGAACTTAAATATTAAAGTCATGTTATGGTTTGGGTTAGAACAGAATTAATTTTGTTCAGTAACTGTATTTTCTAAAAAGGTATTCCAACCACATACATAATATCATATCAGCTTTCCCACACACACACACCTTGCCTGGACTGTCCCTTTAAGAAATCTGAGATTCCTGAATCAAGGACACTGCAACCCCCCCCTCCCCCCCCCTCAGGGTGAGGGTAGGCCAGGGGAATGCTGGGTTNGTCGTGGCCACGAGGAACCTCTCTTCTCTTCTGTCTCTGCTGTGACTTGGGTGTTGCTGCTGCTGCCTCTGCTACCTGAGACACGTGTGGAGCTGGGGACAGGGAGAGCCGCCCCGGGACGCTGCCGTAATTATCAGTATAGAGGGGAAGTGGGTTTCAGTATCTGGGTCCTGTATATGTTTATATTCTCTTCATTTATGTTTGCTGTTGTTATTAAAGCAGTTTTTAACTTCCAATCCAGTCTCTCCTTTAACTGCCGTGTGTGGGGGCTGCGAAGAGCCTTTAAACCCACCACAAGTCAGCAGAAGAGAGACCTGTATTGTTCCAAAACAAAGAGCTGTGCCCTTGTTACTAGGGTATGTAGGTGCCATCACAATCCAAAGGGTGTTAACTGAACTCCACTAATGCACCTATTTCTGAGTTACAGGTGGAGACATCAGCCCCTGTGAGATCATATGACAATCCTCATGCAGGAAATGTGTGGTTTGGCAACGCACTGAATTCACATTCAGATCTCATCCCTCTTCACAAGCTCATTGTTCGACACTTCCCTGGTGATGCAGTATAGTTAAAACAGCCTGCAAATATTTTATAAATCTTCTGCAAATCACTGGAAAACTGTCTTGACTACACTATGGAAACATGCAGTCATGCTGCAGTCAGTGCACAACAGCTAGACTCCAATGGTTGTTTTAATCTTGTTTAAACTATTCTCTCAGCAGGTAACTGAGAGACATAAATTATCTACTACATGCCAGCAAGGTGCCTGTACTGTGGAAGGTTTTTACTTTACTCAGGAACACATCATATCCAGCTTTGGAGATTCAGTCAAAGAAATGACAGTGTTCTCAGCAGTAGGGCCACTTAAATGTAAAGGGCCATGCAGATCTCAGACTTAAGGAAAGCAATAAAAATTGCAATGGAAAATTTCTAGGAAGAAATATTTGGAAAATATCTGTATTCCACTTGTAACTGACTCCAGCAGTACCTACTGTTTTTTCCTCTCATATATAAAGAGCATCTCTGTACCTGTGGTCCAAAAATACTTTTATTTTAGAATGAAGGAAACAACAACAATAAAGTACAAGACTAAAACTCCCATGAAAGCACACAGCATGTGTATATTTCTTATTTGCGCTGTGCAAGGTCTGTATAAAAAATCCACATTCCTTCTACACCTCAGAAATGTAAAGGAGTATGATGCAGAAAATGGAGGCACTGTGTTACATGGGTACATGCAGCATCCTTGCAGAGCACTGAGATAAAAGCATTCAGACTAATCTCCATTCCATGCCAATCCTATTGACTGCAATGAGTGAACCAGGTGAAACACACAGTTATGTCACAGCTGAATAACAGAGAGCAGTCCCTTGAGACTTCATTGTTAACAAAATAGTGTAAAAAATGAGTTCATGTAAAAGTATGAAACTGAAATGTTTGACCTAAGAAACAATCCTTTATGTAACAGCTGCACCTTTGAAACCCTTATTTGGGTGTGCTGATGATGTTCCATGGAACTTGTTAGCTGACATGTATGGATATGCTGCATCTGTAGCCCTGCTATCGGGTGATGTGGCAGCAGCAGGAGTGGAAAGCTGCCTTCAGGCTCTCCCCTCTGACAGACATCAGCTGGAGAAAAGCAATGTACAGCTGTGCCTCTTCTCTGAGACCACTCCCATGTAAAGTCCTACAGGGTTTAGTGCTGTCTCTTTTGCTCTTCATCACGTGCTGAAGAGCTGTAGGAAAGGTCATGAGGAGCCCAGGGCTACAATACCATCAATCTGTTGATGGCAACCAGCTCGTAGGTCTCTTTTCAGCTGATGCAATCAGTGCCATGACATAGATGTCACAAAACTTAAAAGACATAAGCCTGCAGATCAAGAAAAGTTGGCTGAAGCTGAAATAAAGAAGGAGAAGAACTTCATGTAGTTAAGGCAGTGAGCAAATCCCATTTTCATTTCAGGAAAATGCTATGTAGTTTGGAGTCCCAGCGTAGACCACATTGCCCCTGGAATCAGTCTGGCTTGCAAAGTGCTTGTATCTTTTTTTATCTGCTCTGCTGTCATTTTTTGTGGTAAAAGTGACTCATTTTACCTTTTGTGAGAGGCCACCAGAGACTTGTTCAGGTTAAAAAGAGAGCAAAGAATAAACCTTGTCAAAAGAAGCAGCAACATATAGGAAATGTGGAAGGTATAATTCCTTACAGACATACCTACTGTCAGCTCAGTTTTGTATTTTATTCTTGGTAAAAGAGGTGTTTGAATATAGATAGACAAGTAAGGATCAGCAAACCCAATGCAGGCTTTGGGAATGAACATGATCTGAAATGGTCTGGTTCTATAGCCTTGGGCAAATCATATAACCTCTCTGCTCCTGTTTTCTGATCTATAATCCAAGGGCAGTAATTCTTTCTTGCTTCTCAATGATGAATTAATGAATGCTTTCATGACATTTTGTGGTGCCATGGACAAATATTACAGTTACAGACAGTCAAGTGGCATATAATACTAAAGCCAAACAGATACAGGGTAAAATTTGGGATGCTGGATGGTGACACACTAAGATACAACTGTGATGAGTTCATTAGTAATGCACAACTGGATTGATTAAGTAGTTGCCAGTGTGTAAAACCTCGCTTAGAGCTGATGCTTGATATATTATTTTGACCCAAGACAGATGCTCAATGATCTTGTCTCTTAAGTTTTGTCAATGCTTGTCATATCAATACAAATTGTTTAGCTAAACTGAAAGAAAGAAGCTGTAGTTGCCACATGGATACTTTTTTTATACTGTTCTGATTATAAGAATTGCAGCTTCCCAAACTGGATTTTATAGGTAACATTTCAAAAGCACAGTTTGAAATAGCTTGTCTTCTTTGGGTTTTGTCTTTTGGTTTTTTTTTCCTTCCTGAGAATGTCTCCTCTTGCTATCATGATAAAAATGGACTCCTGTGACAAAACAGACATATCCCAGGATTATATCCTTTCTATCCCACATGATGACATGGCACTGAAGTTTCACCACATAGAGGTTGATTTTGCATTGCCTGATACTGGTAACTGAGATGTGAAGCATCAGAAGATGTAACAGTTCTCTACACAAAAGACTCACAGGAGGATTCAGATGGTCTTTGAGGACCTGGATATCCAACTGAGATCAGAGGTCTGGATGAGTTAAGGTAGTTCTGTATAGAAGCCTTTCAGCTTTAGGCTGGGAATCTGAAGGTGAACAGCATCTGGAAGAGGTGTTACCTGTTCCTGGAGATCTTGATAACTTATTTGAAATGTTCATGTGAGGATTCGAAGCCTTTTGGTAGCAAGTCGATTGTTACAGATTGGGAAGCTGGCACCAATGGTGGCAGTGGCTGGTACAGAGCACACCCTCTTTCCAACCCAATGCAGTCAGTGAGGACTGCAGGTGAGAAATGGCAGTGAAGGTGACATATAGTTTATATAGGGTATATAGGACATATAGGGTACTGGTATTTGACATAAGGGATGTTTTGGTTTGGGTCCTTCTACTGTAGAATGAAAAGATTTCTACCTTGTCCTTCCCTTCCCCGAGCCTCTCTCCAGCAGCGTGTCATTCACCCAAACTCCTTCGGACAGTTCCTGGGCTGTGCCTCATGTACATTCACTGACATTTTAGGAGCAAGCTAAGGTTTGCTAACCCCATGTTAAGGCAGGCTAACCGAAGCCTCCTGCAAATGGGAAGCAAGGCATAGCACTGTGAAATGATTTGGTAAAGGTTATCCAGCTGTGACAGAGGAAAGCTCTTGTTCTGCTGCAAAAGATGCCACAAAAGTGCAAATGCTAATAGCAATAATTTTCTCCATGTGTGTTTCTGCTTTGCAAAATTACATCTCCACCAGGGGACTTGTTAATGTCATCGACTTCAGCTTTCATGATCAGTGCTTGAAGTGATCAGTCAGCTGTATGGATCTACAAATTGCTTCCTTGCAGCCAGTCTCTTAGTCTAATGCTCAGGTGACAGTCAGCTGTAAGGACCAGACTCAGAAAGATGCCTTTGATTTTCCTTTGATGTTTCTGAGCCAAAGAAGAATTTCACATGGCCACTGGGCGGTAGGTGAAGATCCCTTCTGTTTGTGGGAAGCCAATTATAAGCCAGCTGACCTGCTTTAACCTCAAGATTACTGACAGGACATCTGAGATGTCCTTGTGAGGCAGAGCTGGCTCACTGGATGAGCCTGACTAGGGATGCAAACCGATTTGGTCGTCTGGATGCAGTGATCATTTAAATGGTGTGACTATAATGGAGGCTTTGCAAATTGATCCTGGTTAGATTTGGTGTATTTATTTGCTTGCACTTTGGCATCAGTGCTGATGTATGAGGGTAAAGCAGGGTTATCCTTTAGGATCTAATGATAACAAGTGGGAACACCTTACAAGGAGAACAGGTCCTAGTTGCTAAGCCTTTCTTCCAGTTAACTTTCTCTCCCCTTTCCTTCCTTTTTTTCCCCCTTATTCACCTTTTATTCTGGATCTAAGACAAGTAGAAGCTTTTAAAGACCCTGACAAAAAGGCATCAAGAATGAGGCTGTTTGCCAGAAGTCTCCTCTAGAGACAGGTACATGCTGCAAGAAGGCTGGAAGCACAAAATATTGATCCTGGAGGGGAGGCTGGTGGGAGGTTAGAGAAAAGCTGGAAATTTTTAATTTTTAATCTTTGTTGAAACAAACTGGACAGAGATTGTTTTTTAACTGTGGTTGCTGGCAGCGGTTTGGGTGGATTTTTTTGTTGCCATGCCAGCGATCGGTGTGGGGGCTGAGTACACCCTCGGGTGGGGATGCTTATCCATTCCCCCCGACCCAACCGGGTCCGTGCCGCGGGGCGGACTACAAGCCCCGTCATGCCGCCGGATGGGCTGGGCGGTAGCGGTGGAACGCGCTTGCGCCGCCAGACGTGGCAGCAGCCCGCAGCGGCAGCGGCGGGTCCAGAGCGGGTCTGGCTCGGTGGCGGCGATGGCTGTGCCGGGGCAGGGTGTAGGGGCTGCGCGGTGCTGCGGGCGGTTCCCGTTGTTGCTGCTCGGCCTAGCGGTGAGTGAGCGGCGGCGGTCGTGCCCCGGGGAGGCTCGGGGCGGGCAGGCGGTCGGGCGCCGGTGTCCCCTTTCCCCGGGCCAGGGCCGGGGCGCACGGCGTGGCGGGCGGAGTTGGACGAAAGTTGGGAGCAGGACGGACCCCTCGGGCTCGGCGCGGCGGCTAACCCTGCAGCCCGCACCCGCCGCCGCACACACAGCTCGGCGTCGCTGAGCTCCGGCACCACTCCTCCCAGGTGTTCCCCCAGCCCTCGGCCCGTGTGCTGCTTTCCTGCTTCGCTTCCTCCCTTTCTCTCTATTTCTCAAAATACCACTCAAAAAAAAAACCAACCCCACCCTGGCGGGCGGCGGCGGCGTCTCCTGGAGCGCCTGTAGGCTGGAGCCCCAGGCTGATCCCCGGGGGCTCCGACCGGCGGAGCTTCGTTCGTGACTAAGTTTGGTGTGAAAATCGGTGCCGCGACGGCTCGGCTTTGTGCACCTGTGCGCGGTCAGGGGCGGTCGTGGGCAGAGTCTTGCTGCCCCTGCCTGACCGTCCCTCAAATGTGGGCTCTCCATCTTAATGCATTCCGGAGGATCTGGGTATGTTTTCAATGAAATTACGCTAAGTAAGAATACTCCTTAGCTGAGAGAGACTCCTGGGCTTACAGAAGCATTTTAAAGTATGAGTATTTTTTCTGTTCTATTCAGAGAATTTAGCATGAATAGCTCAAAAGGTTCTGGAAGGTGTGCTCTAGAGCACGCCTTTATTTACTTTATTGACATGACCTACAGTTCTTTCTTCTGCCTGAACAAATAGAGTTAATAGTTAATGAAAAATTGCATTAATTTTTTTTTATGCATGCGTGATCTGAAGCGTATTTGGAAATTCATGACCTAGGAGCACTCATCTAATTCACACAAGCCGAGTGTGGAATTGCTAATTGCCCTGCGCTCATTCAGTACTAATTTTAGAGTTGTCACTGTGGAACAGAAGGCATCAGCCCTGTCTGATGTAGCCTTTTGCCCCTGTCAGGGGCCTAACTGTCAGCTCATTCATGAGCAGGGAAAAGTAATGCTGTATATCCTGCTCAGTTTTTGTTTTGTTCTAAGGTTGGTCTAGAAGCATAGACCTCTGCTATCTGCGGTTCGTTCTGAAACTGAAGTCAGGCAGAACCCTTTCTGAAAGGTTGAAGAGGTCTTAGTGTGGATTTTTTTCTGTGGCTCCTCTCTAAATACAGTAGTTTTCTCAATGATATTTGGGGCAGTGTGTTCCTGGATTGCAGATGCACTGTGGACTAACTGGAGTTACAAGTGGACTGAATTTTCCCGTAATTTAAAATGACTGCACAGGTGGAGTTATTTGTGGTATTTCCTTCTATATCTGCTGTTACCATCAGACTTTATCTTCCTGTAATATTCATGTTAATGTAAGTGTTTTAGTGGGATTTGTAGATGAAAAGATTTTTCTTTTTCTTCCAGTTTTCTTCATGTGAAACTGTTGTTCCTAACTACTGTAGTTGCCCTTCTTTGTTTTATATTGCAGAGCTGGTGTCTTTGAGATGAGCAGAGTGGGCCTGCTGTTGTCAGTGAAATTGTATGAAGCCATTACAATTTATCCACATTATTCTCTCTTACCCTTCTTAATTTGCCCCAGCATTTTATTTGCTCTGTGATGCTGCATGCAGTGCAGATGTCTTCACTGAGCTGTTGATTCAGCTAATTCTTTCCACTTTGCTGTGTACAAGTAGTTTAAATTATTTCTTCCAATTTGCATTATCTGGCTCTTGAAGTTGCGATTTTTCATCATAAAATATGCAACTCACTGTACGCCTGGATTAAAAAACTAGCCTACAGCTGTGACATTGCAAAACCTGCTTGAAAATTTTTCGTGAGTCAATGTTTGCAAAGTCGGTGAGACTGTTAAATCAGGATGTTCTTAGTATGTAAAGTTAAAGCAAAGGTAATGCCAGCTGCTTGATAGGACAGAGGTTAATGAGAACATTGTACTTCCAGCCAGCTCATTCTTTTCTGTGTACCCAAGCGTGATTTTTTTTTTTCTTTTTCCCCTTTCCCCCTCAAGCTGCCCCTCCAATGAAGTGGTGTGTTCTTGCAGTGGACCTGGGACAGCAGCTAGAGTTGTGCATGCAATAGTGGTACTGAAAAACAGGGCTCATTTTTAAGGTAGGACCCAAACTTGGAGATGGCTTCCGAGAATTGAAATCTTTATCTCTGTAAGACTTCCTGCACTTGTAAAAGAAAACTACAAAGCTGGATGCAGAAAACAAAACACTTCAGTATCTTCTAATGGAAGATATGGTTATCTTCAGCTCATGTGAGGAAGAGACTGCACTAATCTCTGTCTACTGTAAAGTTTTATTTCTTGAATGAGTCGGAGACTCATAGTGAAGTTGTGGTTTAACTTTAGAGATACTCGCCTATTTGGTATGTGAAGTGCTTGGTTGTATTTCACACTCAGAGGATTGAATTTACTGTTAAAGTTACTGGGAAGGAGTTTCACTCTGAGGTGAATTTGGATTTGCTCTGATGTATACAGTACTATCATTTCCCTGGCAGAGGCCAGCAACTGCTTCCAACAAGATTATACTTTGGGGATCATTTGTTTTGCAGACACTAGTGAATGTTATCTCGGGCCAATGTGGCAAAGGTCAGTTGGTCTTCTGAGTGTTGGCACAGTGACAGAGAAACTGAGTCAAGAGAGCTTGACCAACTTACAGCCATTGGGAAGCAGATTTCTTGGTGCCATTCAAACCCAGTGCCTTCAAAGAAAGGCTTGAAAAGAGCATTTCGGGCTTCCAGCTTCTCAGGTCCCAGTAGCATCATGGGAATGCACTGGTGAGCACTGACATGGACTTGACTCCACACCTGTGGGGAGGGCTTGGACATGGCTTACACTGTGTTGCAGGTAGACCTGTAGTATAGCAGCAGTGACTTTGCCTCCAGTGAGTTTGCAGGCAGGTGCAAGCGCTGCTTCTCTGCAGTGCTCAGGTGTTGTTTTCTGTGGTGGTTTTTGGGCTCGAATTTGGGAGTGCCTGTTCCCATCCAGTTACTGTTTCTACTGAGGAACTACTTTGGGAAGTGTTTTGTCTGGGTCAGAGAGGGTATTGCAGAGGTAGATCCCTTACTTGCTGTCCTCCCACCTCATGCCCGCTTTGTCTGTTTCCTTCTCAAAATACAGATTCACAAAACTTGTGATGTGGGCTTCACTCTTGTCTCCTCTGATGCCCTTCCCAGATGGAACCTTGGCTTTCGGGACTTGTTACTCAACTCCATACCTTCTGGAGTGATGCTTTGACTCTATTGGCTTCAGAGCAAGAGCACCCACTTATTTCTGAGAGCCTGGGATGTTGTCACAAGTGTGATGTGGTCATCAGTAGTGGTGTTTCTACCTAGAGGTGTGTGCTCACAACATCGTGAACAATTGGTGATGGCTTGTTCTATTGTTGACTATTTCTTCTGCTTTTTAGTGATGCAGTTCCTTCATTTCAGTAAAATGTAGGTAATGAGACTCACCTTTCTTCAGAGTTGTGTTTGGAGGACTGTGAATGGAAAAACTCAATGCAGTTTGCAAACAGTTGTGAACTAGCATTGCTTTAAATTTTATGCAGAAAGGTCATTTTGAAAGTAAGTTGCAGTTCACCTTGATCTTGCCAGCATTTCAAGCTTGTGAACAGCAAAAAACTGTAATAGTAAAGCAGGTTTTAATTTTTGGCACTTTGCTAGCTGAAAGTACCTGGTAGCATTGGTGGAGGGAGCTGTGATTTGTGCACTTGCAGAACACAGATAAAAAAAGCTAATCTCATTTGTGGCTGCCTTGATGATGTCCTGTCTGTTGTCTTTGGGTTTACAGTCATAGCATATTTGCTGGGTGACTGTAAATAGTCTCACTCTCTGCCTCTCCTCACTTTTCAGGAGATGGCATACCATGAACATGTGCACTACCCCAGGATCAGCTGTCTGCTGGCTTATTCTGATGCCGCTACCTCCCCTTTGCCTCTTGCAGATCTCTTCCTTTCTGTGTGACTCTTAGTCCAACAATTTAAATTAAGCTCCATCTGCTGTCACCTGGCAGAAAAATGTGAGGATTAATTAGTTAATGTTTGTGCAATGCTTTGAAGATAACAAGTGCTGTATAAAGTGCTAAGGATTTTCAGGTGTCATTTTTTGCCCTCTCTTCTTTATAAATTCCATTAATAGTGTTTTTGTCCTTTTTATAGCATCTCCTTCATGAGTATGTGAAGGAGATTCTATAAACCCAGTTTTTAGTGGAGGGAAACTTTCAAACCCCAATTTTTAGTGGAGGATTATGTGGCATATGCTTTGCTCATGCCCTTAGCTTCTGAAGTCATCCAAATGTGCTTGTTCAGAAGTGATATCTGAAACATTATTTCATCAGCAGCTTGTTTAATATATATTTTACCATTGCCTGGCTTTGAGAGTGAGCTTCACCTTCATAATAAGGAGAAAGTTCTTTGTCAGTGTTAGTAATTGACAGTCACTTGTTAATTAGTAAATAGTTGCCCAGGTTTTCCTTCACTAAGCATTTGAAAATCAGTGATAAACCATACAATTAACTGGCTACAGGAATAACCTTTAGTATAGATTATTATGCCTGTAGCTTATGTTCCTGAAAACCCAGTGTTTAAGAACAATATGAACAGTAGAGTCTAGTCAAATCTTGATGTCTCCATGGTATTTTTCCTGTCTTCTATATTTGGAAAGTGAACATAGCAAGCACCACATTAAGTGGAATGTCTTATTTGTAGCATTCTTCAGCTTAAGTTAATACCAAGACATTGTGTCAGGTTTTTAGTTTGCCTTACTTCATGAACAAAAGAAGATATGACACTTGCCTCTTGCAGATATGACCCACCACAATAAAATGTCAGCAGTGCTTGGTTGTTTTTATTCTCTGAATGGCTTGAGGCAAGAGTTAATTGATCTGGATTATATGCAGAGTAAGGATTTGTTCATACTCGGAGCTTATGCGAAACGAACAAAACCCAAGAACTGTCCAGTAGGAGTGTCTGCAAACGTTAATCTGCTGGGCAAAACCGTGATTTAATAATATTGTCAGTCTTCCAGTGCAGAAGTTGTTGATCTCATAGTGTGTCTGCTGGAGTGCTTCTCACCTGGCCATCCCAAGCTGCTGTAGGCCTGGGAGTTGCCACTCCCTGTGAAGCTTTTGGATTAGTTGTAGATAATGTGCTGCAGTCTGTGTGCTGAGGGTCTTCAGCAGGTTGCAGTTTGGGAACCCCTGCAGCTGTGGTTGGGAGAAGATGGTTTTGTGGTCCCAGCAGGACTGCAGGGGCTACTTGAGTTGTGACTCAGGAAGTCCGAGACTGTTTCTCTTCCCCTCTCCCCCATTCAAATAATATATTCTTAGCAGGCTTCCCTAAGATACCTTTGGGTAGCAGACATACATAACCTGTCTCCCTTCATCTGATTTGGTTAAAACAACTAAAGCTGTTTTAGACATTAATCATGAATGAAAACAGGGGACTGTCCTATTTATCACTATCCATCTTGGAAGGCATTTGTTACAAATGGCTCAGCGATTAAAGCAGCACAACCCTGAATGTAAATAGCAGCAGAGGGAGGGCTTGTGAGTGAAAAGCAAGCAATTATTGCACAAGGTCAGGAGTGGTTTGTATGATGAACAAGAAGGATAAAACATCTGCAGTCAAACTGTGATTCTTGTAAACAAGGGACTTTGTGTTTGAACATTTTGTATTTTTAAGAGAGAGAAAATCAGGGTGAAGAGAGCAACAGATCAGATGACTTAGACCTGGTATTTTCACTACATGCACACTGCCTGCACCCCAGGATCTGGCTGTGCCATCAGCTGATCTGCAACTTTAAAGACCTCCATCACTGCAGTACAGAGATGTTTCCTCAAATCCACCTTCTGAAGTGTGCGCTCCACCACAGGGTTAATTTTGGGAAGTGGGTAGGAAAGAGAAGATGTGATCTGGTCTTGTTCTTGGAATTTCTTGCCTGTTCCCTTCCCCCATTGCCCCACGTTTTAATGTAGTGGAGGCGACCTCTATAAAAATGTGAACTACTCCATTCCTGAAGAAATTAAGTATGAAATTGGACTCGGTCATCTCCATTACTGCTCAGAATTTTGAGGCAGGTTTGCTCTTCAGCTAGATTCCCATAAAGTGCCTTGTCAGACACAATCTGTTTTGTATGTACAGGGTCGTTCATTGATCATATTTACAGTGGGTTGAATGCTGTTGTCCCAAAATGAGAATGACATCAGTGGGTGGTTAAGCTAAGACAGAAATCAAAGTCAATGTCCTGCTGAAAAATGGGCTTTTGAAATTGTAGTTAATATAAGACTGTATCCTTGCCAGGCAGCAGTTGTGCTAGAATCGGCATTGTTTGCATAAGCCCCAGCTATCCTTGATGAATAGCATGCAAGTTGTCCACCTAATTATACATGTGTTAGTGTGCACATAAAAATTACATGCTGACATATGGATTCAGGCACCTAAGCACATTTATATTTTTAGTGCATAATTTGTGTACAAGGAAATAATATTTTTTCATGCTCTTGAGCTGGAAATAGGAGAAATAGGAAATAGTTTTTCTGTCCAGTGTACAATGCTACTCCTCTGTTTGTTCTTCCTTATTTAATTTTGATTTGTATTTTAATGGTTTTACAACCGTGTGTTCTCATTGCCCTTGATTTAAAATTCTCCAGACATACTGGTTATCCTTAGCAAAAGACCATGCTGTCATTTGGGGGGAGCAACTAGTAAATTGGGCTGGGTTCTGTGGGAGCAGCAGTTAAGCATTTACCACATTTAATTTGAATAATAAATGTAAAATATGAAAATACATTCTTATGGCTGCTTGAAAGATCTTCCCATTTTTCATTCTGAAATGAGATTCAGAGAAGAGTAAAAACTTGAGAAATAAACTCTACTTTCTCAGATCCTAGATGATTTTGAGAGAATGTGGCCTGAGGTTTGACCACATTTTTCAATATGGTCAGTCCTGGAAGTATAATTAGCAGCTAGTTATTTGCCTCAGAGTTTCTGAAAGCTCAGATGTTTCTTGGGTGCCAGTTCTAAGGGGCTGTTTTTGTGGGGTGTTTTGCTGGTCTTTAACACTTGCATATATTCAGTAGCTCTGCAAGGAATTGCTGGAGCGGGAATGAATTAAACCTTTTTGACTGATCCGACTTCTTCCACCTCGCTTACAAAATTACCTATTTAAATACGTACTTTGATTTGAAGAGCAGAAGCAGAGATGGAGCACATATGGTTTTGTACCTTGTACTTGAATAGCAGGGTCTCAGCAGTTTTGAATTACTGTCTTGAGGGTTTGGGTCCACTTATGTTTTGCTTGAGAATCCTTTATGCATCTTAGATCAGACATGATAATCACGTGACTGATGTGCAACCTGTGCCATGAGAAATTCTGTGAAAATACATTCAGATTGAAATTGTGAGCTGGGGGAAATCTGCAGACTAGAAGATTTGCATTTCATAGTCTGCCACATATGGTCTGCCTCTTTCTGAGGGTCTCCACCAAAGTTTCCTGCATCTGAGGACATCAGGTGACTGTTGTGTTGGCTACAGCTCACTGAGCCAGCCATGGATGAGGACCCATTTTGCTAGGTACTGTGCAAACACAGTATGAAATGAAATAGACCTACCCTCAGTTTTATTACAATTTCTTGTCAGCATAACTGTCAAAGGGCAGGAGTGGCACAGATGTTTCAGATGTCAGTCCTGATATGCCTTCTACTTTAAGGGGAAACCAAGGTAGGCAGTTTCTTGAGAAAAATGTTGGGAGTATTTCTTAACTTCTCAGAGGTGGTTGTGAATAGATTTTAAAGCTTTAGGATGCTCAAGTGACAAGAGAGTTTATCTTGTTTCTTATTTATAGAGTTCCATATGTGTGAATGTAGCACTTCCTTGCGCATATGAAAAGAGGCTTCTTGCCCAGGAGGGACTGTCACCTTTCTTGACCTTTTCTTTTTTTAATATGAGCTCATCTCCTCTTGTGCCCTGGATTTAAACAAGAAGCAGTGTGCTTAATCGGGCAGTGCCTGGCTGATGAGCTCTCCTGCAGAATGTCTGGAGTAAATCTACCTCGACCATATCTCACAATTAAAGTCATATAGTACAGTACATGCAAATGAGGCTTGTCTTTCCTGCTGCTTTGTCTGTGGGCTGTGTAGGAATATGAGCCTGGTTTTCCGTGAAGTGTGTAACTGCTTTCACAGAATTCTCTTTTCATATTCTCTTAACTTCATGTTGTTGCCTGAACTAGTGTCTGTAGCCCTGGTGAGGCTGTAGCTGCTGGTGTGGTCATCACAACATTGGCTTTTGTATAGGGACTCACATCAGATGAAAATGACTGCTTGCGTCCCTTGCCTTTGTTGGAGCTGTTGGCAAAGGTGGAGGTTCTTTGGGAGGTTTAATGATAAACTGGCCTCTTACTTATTCCTGGGTAGGGTATTCATTAATTTCAGTAGGAGAAAGCTGGAGAGTGTGGAACCACTTAATTCTTATCAGTTTGCAAACACCATCTAGTGAAAATGTGAATTGGGAGATGTTGAACTTTTCCGCCAGCTGATAACCTCCCAGTGTTGCTAACGCTGTCTTGGACGTGTAGGCAGGGTGCTTCTGTCCACCTCAATGCCTTTAGCTTGGACTTTTTGGGGTTTATAACCAGGAGAGGCTGCAACATTAATCTTAATTAAAGGGAGATGATGATTTATTTGGCAGAGCTGCCTAGTGTGCTTGTATGCACAATGCCTTTCCCAGAGGGTTTTGGTCTAAACCATAGAATCGGAGAGAGAGGCTGTAGTAAAACTGCAGGAAAATGAGTAATGCATTGATTTGATACCTGGGGAGTAACTGGGAAAAGTAGTAGTGGATATATGCAATGTGACGTGCTTCTCAGTCCGAGTGCCTGCTGTTCCACCAGTGCAGTGAGTTTTCTTTTAGTGGCAACACCAACAAGGCAGTAGTAGTTAAATCTGTCACTGTTTCCAGAATCCCATTTTTCAAGAGGTTAATAGCTCTGCCATTAGGAAGGAGGGGGAATGAAAGAAAATTCACAGAAACTAGGTAAACAGCCTTTCCATCTGGAAAAGACATGAAATTTATGTACTTCTGTGCTATCAGTAAAACCATACAAATGCTTTAAACAAAGTTTGTAATAACATTTGATGTCGTGGTCACCATGTGGTGAAATTGGCCTTTTGGCTTTTTTAGCCCAGTTATTTCTTTTTGACAATGAGTTTGTAGACTAGAGTATTCTTGAGTCCAGTTTTCTAAACCAAAGAAGCAACCTGTAGTTTGACTTTTCACTCTTGTGTTCAGCTTTAATTTCAGTAAAGTTTAGTTTTAGTCTCTTGTAACTCAGAGCATAAATAAAGCTTTAAAACACTTGGATAATTGGAAAACCCCCCACTTACTTAGGTTTGGAGAGATCTGTTCATAAGTCGGTGGTAGATTAATCTCTCTTACACAGCCTCTGATTGTGATGAGTTTTGAGCAGGAATTTGCATGTCTGTGTCACCTCACTTAGCACAACTGTATTTGTCTACTTTGATTGACAACAACACGTCTTCTATCTCAGGAAATACACAAATGATTCACATACACCAGCCTGAAGTAGGAAGAATGAGCTCTGGACATCTGGATGTAGAAGAATGTGAGACTATTGGGCAAATTAAAGCGTCAAGGATGTTTATGCTGAAGGAGGGGCTGACCTGCAAATGTGCTTTTTCCCTTCTCAGTTAGACGATCTAGTCAGCAGGGCTCAGTGGTGGGAATCTTGCCTGCAGAGTGGGGCAACTTGTTCACTCTAAGCCTGTGTGGCCTATACTGCTTTTCTATTTTATGTTATAGGTGTATCTTTGGGTAACTAAATTCCTGAGTGTGTCCTGGGGTTGTTTTGAGGACAACCCCTGCTGCAGCTCAACTTCCTCCCTCTACCTTGTGTGTCCCAAAATTCCCCTTCCACTTTCCACATGTGAAGAGTTTGGCACTTACAAAGTATGTTTCGTAGGTGCAGGTTTTGTTTCTGTGCCTCAGTGATGTGGTGTTAGCAAATAGCTGAATTTGTAATAGAGTGTGGTGCCTCGGGCTGCATGTTTTTACTTGGATTGGCTTAGTGCCTTGTTTTGAATGCTGCAATCTGTAATATGTGGGATGCAAGAGGAACAGCCTCTTACTTCTTCACATCCACCCTGGACACATTTTCCAGCCCAGCTGGAGTGAGACATGATCAAAATTAGTTCTGTAATTAAGAAAATGTTGAACCCCTTGTGTGTGTTAGGCAAATGAGTTAAAGCTTTTAGTCAAGCAATTAAGTGTTAAGGTTTTACTGTAAAGTGAATGTAAACTAGATAATTTCTCCATAATTTCCCATAATAATTCCCTTAGTGTGAATTCAGTACAGTGCAGAAGGGAGGCAGCGTAGCCTGATGGGTAAGATTATAATTATTAATATTCAAGATTATTGCACTACAAATGAGCAGTAGAAGACCCAGCCAAGGTTATGGTCATATTTTGATAGAAGTTTTACTTTATGGTAAGATAAAAGACAGACTCTGCTCTGAGCAGTCATGATTTAAATAGGCCAAAGGATGGAACAAAAAAAATTTTTTTTCTCTCTGCATAGATGCAGAGAGATAAAATTGCATGTGGCCAGTGGAAGCCAAACTTGATCTTGTGGCAAAGGCACTGTTGTGTTTCTGAGGTGTGGTACAGCCAGTGGAAAACATCAGCCCTGTGCCACTTTGGAAAGGTGGGTGGGAGAGGATTGTAGTTAGTGCTGTAATGTGGATGGTGGATTGCTTGCAAATTCTGCTTTCATTTCCTTCAGTTGCTCAGTGTCAGTGTGGGTTAGTTATCTTAACTTCATGACTCTCACTGTCTTCTGTGGGTTGTCAAAGTACTCGATTGATTTTTGCAGCATATTCTGAGATGTAGGCACAAGAGTGCTCTCAAGGTGGTAATTTGCTGCTTCTTTTGTTAAAGTATATTAAATTTACATTAGACTTTTTATCTGATTATTTGACTAGGGAACAAATTCTTAAAGGAGGTAGCTTCTTAACTAAGACCATGTTCCTGATGTTGTGTTTATCTCGTCTTTCCACTTAATGATGCTTACTGGGAGTGGTCACATTGGTATGATAGTTTATTTAAGGCAGCGTATCTCAAGATCATGAAAGTTTCAAAAGCAGTTTGTCTTTCTGCTTTGTTTCTCAGCATGGAAGCTGTAACTAAGATTTCTGGCTTTCTGTTTCTATAGGCATTCTTGCCAGCATTTGTGTACTCATTGAAGATGTCTCCACTCATAGAAAAAATAAGTGACCACAAGGATTTTAAGAAACTTCTCAGGACACGGAATAACATACTAGTGCTGTATTCCAAATCTGGTAAGTCCTCCTTTTTATTAAGGTTTATTTATTTATTTTATTTGTTTTGGGTTTTGATGCCACAGCTCTTCATGCCCAGCAAGAGGTTGGGCATGGGTGCATGTTCTGTTACCTGTATGCATGCTTAGATGGCTAAGCTCTTTGCCTTTGCTTGCTCTCTCTTCAGTGTTGGCTTGTGTAACTGTATGGTACTTCTATGTGACTGCAAGGAATTCTTCAGCACTGGTGTCCTTTGTTCTAACTCAGAGGCTTTTGATGTTTTGGGATTGAAACTGTCTTAATTTGGTGTTCTGAGTTCCAGCATTGGCAAGAACATAGTTCATTCTGTCTTTATCTCCAAAACTGGGTGTAATAGCTATCAGCCAGAGCTTTCTGGTGTGTTTGTCACAGTAGTTTGCAAATTTTGATTTCCTGGTGACACTGGAAGACTTAATGAATAGTTAAAGTACTGAAATCAATCCATCTTTACTTCTGACAGCTTTAAGTGTTCCGTGGCTGTCTTTCAACTTCAACAAAAAATAAAAATAAATAGCAAGCTGCTTGTGTAAGAGGGAGAAATGGTTTCTTTCACGTCATGCCACCTGTCCCCTTGAATTTCTTTGCTGTCTTCTCTTTCATTCAGGCTCTCCTTTCTGGCTGTTTAGTCTTATTCTTACCTGTCTGTTTGCTCTTCCTTTTGCTCTCTTTTGCCTCTGCTGTAACTTTTTCCTTTGTTGCCTTGTTTGTTTTGGTGAGTTGTTTTGTGTGACACCATGTAAAATGAAGAAACAATCCTTAAACTCTGTATGCAAGTGCAGAATGCTGTTGTGAATGTGGAATTCATTGTCCAGCAAGAAGTAAAATGTGTCACTTGTGCTGTATTATCTTTATTGGTGCTTCCTTGTCTTCCCTGCAGGCAAGCAATAAAAGATAATCGTATGGGGGTTGGGTCCTCTGTTTCTGACCTGTTGCAAAGGTTTCATCTTAGTTAAACACAGTGATGTTGATAGAGGTGCTCTAGTTTTATAATGTGGCAAGTTGGAGGAGTATGTGGTGACTCAGTACCTTCCCTGCCTCCAATATCAGAGAATTTTGCAGACAAAAATGTGCTGGTGCTGGGATAATTTACTTTGTTTCCTAAAGATATGCTTATTCTGAAACAGTTAAAATGATAGATGTGACTTAATTTTTGTTCAAATATTTGTGTTTTGCTATAGTGGGGAACTTTGAGTGCTCAAACTTGGCCAAATGGTTTTGTAGTAACAGGTTCAAAGTGAAAGTCATAAACCAATTCCCAACGCTTTTTGATTTTGAAAGGAACTGTTTAGTTAAAAAAGACATCTGTGTTATTCAGCTTTTTAAAGGGAAGATTTTCTTTTTACACTTAATATTTTAAGTGATGGTTGCTTTCATTTTTAGAAGCACAACCAGAACACTTCAGCTCTGACACTAATCAAATAATTGTTGCCTTACGGGCATTGTTCAAAACCCATGTTGTAGAGATTTCTTTTTTTCTGTTTTTGTTATTTAATTGGTTGGCTTTAGCAGTCTAAAGCATTGCCTGCAGAGCTGACTGTGGGATTAATGTTTCTTTCTGTAACAGTGATCCTTGTACAATTAGAAATCTCTTGTCTAACTGTCACCCAGAAAGAGGGGAGGGGGAAAAAAGATAGGAGTTTGGAGGTGCAGTTCTAATTCCAAATATATGTCCCCCAGCTGTAATGAGATGTTGGCCAGCATCCAATCATAGTGCTGGAACAAAGGCTTTGCTTCTCAGCTGAACGAAGCTAGGTGAATATTTCTGACTCATGCAGAAAAACTCACTGGTTTCAGGAAATGTCCTCGTTTACTGGGCATGTTTAGTTCACCCTACCACCTGGGTATCCTGCCAGGACAAGTCTATCCTATCCTGAATGCTTAGTTTCTTAAAAAGTGCTTGTCAGACTTCTCTGTAAGTACCTGTGAAGAATTCCTCCACACGTCTATGTCCCTGTGCTGGAGAGAAGTGGCAGTTGCATGTTATCAGTGTTGGAGGTAGGAGAGTTTCCTGAGACCTAACGTGTGTGGGCTGGTGTCTGTCATGGCATCAGGCCCAAGCAAATGTTGTCATACACAAACTGTTTTCAGCTCAGGAGATTGTTGAGATAAAAATTGTGGAGGGTTAGATTATTCGAGGGGGCTATCACCACCTGCTGGCTCTGCTTGTCTATTCTGACCTACATAGTCCTTCAGTTTCTCACATGTTGGAGACAAGATATTGGTCTGTAGAAGTGTTCAGTCTGAACCAATATAGTCATTCTTAGATTCAGTTGGTTGAAGCAGTTGTGAAGCAGCAGCAGTTTAAATAGATCTGGAAGAGGCTCTGGCTTTCCATTTTCTGTTTATTGAGGCAGGAAACAGTTTCTGTTAGGCATTTTTGGGAGAATTGATACTTGTTTGAACCTCTGTTTTTCTTTCCCAGGCTCTTCCATTTTTTTTTTTGCTGTGTTTATTTTCAGTACTGTTTATAAGACTCTTTCGGAATGAAAGTATTTTGCAAAATCTACATGTGGGATGGCATTATATAAGTGTCAGTTGGGTATTTATAATAGAGCCAGTTCTTGGAAGGACCTTTTCTGGATCCTTTCTGCAAAGTTTTGAGCTTCTCAAGACTCAAGGTTTAAGTATCTCCCAGGATTATTATGAAAATAGGTGTGTTGTTTTCTGT
Organism: Galbula dea; assembly: GCA_013399015.1. NCBI lineage: Eukaryota > Metazoa > Chordata > Aves > Piciformes > Galbulidae > Galbula > Galbula dea. The sequence goes on from VWZX01006101.1 coordinate 1,223,976, forward strand.
GTATGGCAGGGATAAAACTGAGGCAGCCAGAGATGCTGAATGACTTGCCCTTACAGCTGATGAAGTTGGTCTAATTATAGGCAGTGGTACAAACTGGTTAATGCCCAGCCACAGGAAAAAGGCAGTGTTGGGAAGCCAGTTTTGCAGGAGAATACACAGTATTGCTCCATAAATGTATGTCAGGGAGTGTGCCTGAAGGTTTGAATTTCAGTGTGGTGTTTAAGGGGGGTGGAAGGAAGGAGCCACCCAACTTCAGCTGCAGCCAGCAATTCCTTCTAGTTTACAGAAGATTATACTGATCCCTTTCAAATTTTCAAATTCTCAATTTCTGCAAATTAGACACGTTCTTCCAGTACTTCAGAACAAAGGAATGCACCATTGTGTTTTTCTATGTGGAGTAATAATGCCATTGTTAGTTTATTAGTATTATAATTTTATTTTGTTTTCCAGCTGCTGCTGCAGAAAGCTCACTCAGGTTACTGTCCAGCGTGGCCCAGGAGGTGAAAGGACGAGGTACTATAAGCTGGATAGACTGTGGGTATGTGTCATGCTGGTTTTCTCCTTGCCCACCCAACCCCCTCTTTTGGGCTTTTATTGCTTACTTAGCTTTTTTGATGACTCTGAAACTTTTTGCCTGTGACTGAACCCCCATCATTCTGTGTCATTTCTTCATAGCTATAGGGAGCCTACATCTTACCATCCCCTCTTCTTTTAGACCATTCGTGGAGAACAGATTTTTCCTTATGGCTGTTGTCACTTCTCTGACAGCATTTTTTTCAGCCTGAAGCTGGAAACCCCAGCTATCATCACCTTTCATGTAGCATGGAAACTCTGACTGCTCTGACTTTCCCACAAGCTGGGGAGGGACAAATCCCACATGTCATGCCTCAGCTGGAGGACAATATAGTTCTGCTCCTACAGCAAATGTTGCACAAGCAGTAGGGCTATTTGCTTGGTTTTGAAGCATTCACCCATTTGTGTTTCTCAATAAAACATGGTTTCTTTTAAAAGCTTGTGCTTGTATGGTTCATGGCAATTTTTAATGTGAAAGCAGGAAAACTTGTTTTTGTAAGTGGTTGTTTTTGTGGGAAGGAATGAACAGGTGTGTGCTTTCTGATTTGCAGATGTGAAAGCCTCTGCTGTGGTTCTGCTCAATAACACATTGCCTGTGGTTTTAGCTCGTGTATCATGGTGCCTCTCTGCCTCGACAGCTTTGAGAGCTTCCCCTGGAGGTGGCAAATTTGCCTTCCGTGCTGCAAAGGAACAGCTTACTGCTTACCTGTGTGTTTTGGTGGATTGCCATGGTGTGAACAAATTTTACACTGTGCACAAATCTAAGCTCTAAAAATCATGTGGCTGTCTTAAAATTATATTTTGAAATCAATCTCCATCCATCAAGTGGTGACCCAGAATAAGTCGTTGGTAAATCAAAGCTAACGTGCTTTTGTTGTTGGTTAACTTGTCATGCTTTCCCCCTACCACCAGGCAGGTGTCTCTCCCATGGAGTCCTCTGCTTCTGCCTTCTGTTTGCATTCTGCTGGGCTTGTCCAAATGCACAGAGGCTTTAATCTCTGCCCAAATGGTGTGGACAGTGTTCCAGTTTATCTGCTGGCAGAAAGCAGAGTTGCTCCTCAGAGGTTGGTGAAGCCTTGTGCCACTTCCTACCTCCTGAAAAGGCAGCAAATTAGTTGTATTGATCCTGTTGAGGAGAAGGTTAAATGGAGATCTGGCATACCTCTGAAATCCAGTCACCTTCTCTGAAAATGAAATGAAAGCACTGATAAATGATTTGTTCTTGATGATAATGGGTGGCAAGTAGGATATGGGGCCAGCTTCTTGGCTTTGATTTCTGTTGGTTCTATTTGTGACTCTGGAGTAGACACCACCTTTTTATGTATTCTGTTTCCTTTTTTTTTTCAGGCTACCTTTGTGTTTGGGGGCTTAGTGTATGCATGTAGCACATTCCAGCTGCTGGAATGATGATGTTCATCTGACCTTTCAAAATGCTATTAGAATACAGCTAAGCAATAACAATCTTTAGGATTTATTTTAGTTCTGTGTTGGAGAAGGAAAAATTCAGTGTTTAGGACTTCAATTTGAAATCCAGGGAAGTTCTGGCACTTAGTTCAACTGGACAGTTTCTGCTCCTGAGTTAGTAAGTGATGGGTAGTGGGGAGGGAAGTGTCGTGTTTGGTTTTGCTGTAAAATAAATTTCAATTTATCAAACCCTAGTATGCTCTCTCTTTCCAAGTGTTGTCATCTAACCCAAACTTTGTTATGGAACTTACTTGCAACAAATGTATTTGCAAGACTCCTACAGGTAGTGTTTTACTACATTTCATAGGAAACTTGGTACTTGCAGTGCCTTTCCTCTGATCACACTGGGGAAATATTTAAGCTTCCTGTTCCTAATGAAATATGAGTTATTCCCAGAGAGTGAAGCAGCTTTGTGAAGGTCATGCTGTAAGAGGTTGAGAGACCTGGGAATAATTTGTAAGTTCCTAGAATTTGCTTTGATGCCAGTAATATCACAATCAGGTTGCCACCTGTTAAGTGAGAGGTAATGGACAGGGTGCTGTAACATGGCAGTAGCTGTAATTCTTCGAGGGTTGAGCAGTGCTTCCTTTCAGATCACTTATTTGGGAAGAATGTGGAAAAAATAGATTGTCTGTCCAGCTTTAGCTGAGTGTTTGTCGGAGATGTCTCTTCTACCCCTCTCTCCTGCAGAGGAATGTCTTAACAGAGTTTGTGAACTTGCCTCATGTGGCAAGATGAGCTAGAAGTCTGGCTTGTGGCAAAGGGAGTCTTGATGTGTGCGAAAAATAAAAAGTTTGAGCCTGAACCAAGTTTTATGGTTGATTTGCTTGTTAAACCTTTAAATCATTCTGAAATCAATCTCATAGTACTGAGGTAACTTCTAAATTTTTTTTTTACTTGTAAGATTTTTTTTTTCTTATTGCCTCATTTTGTATACATGTGGCTGCATTCTGCTGCCCACCTTGTTGCAATGATAATACAAGAGAGACTGCAGTAGTGCTGTGTCTACTGGTCACAAAGGGCCAGTTGTAGGGCCAGAACAGCTGAGTCCTACCAAAATTGCTCAAGCTATTCTCCCACTACAAGTGTGCTTTGAAGCTTATTTGCAAGTCTTCATGCGGAAACAAACAGCACACAGATGCAAGGATATTTACAGCACAGGCTCAATTTGTTTTACAAATACTGACAAGAAATGGCTTGTTTGGCAGCAATATTTAGCACAGAATTTTGGCTTTGCTCTTCGCATCCTGCTGTAGTGGACTTCTTTGCCTTCAGATGCAAGCATTGGCAAGGCTGGCTTACATGCAGAGTTGTGACTTGTGTCTCTGCTTCCCTGTGGTGATGACAGCAGTCTTTTCCTTTTCTCTATTGGCCATGCTTTTTTTGTTTCTTGTCATTCTCCTTCCCCTCATTTTCAGGAGAAAGCAAGAACATACTGTTTCCAGTGATGGAATCATTATGGATTATTAAGTCTCAGTAGTATCTTCTGTCTTTCGCTAAGTGAAGATGACCGTGCAGGTTTGCGGCTGGAGGTGGGCTGCCTGAATTACTGGCTACGTGGAGACCACCCTTCTTGGCTTTTCTGGGTCGGTGGTATGAGGCAGAAGTTAGACTTCAGCTTTCGGTTCCAGGCTGAGTGGTTTGGAGACCAGGGAAGTTAGTTTTTCACCATGATGTGAAGAAATACTTGCTTTCTTGCTGAGGCTGTTAGTGGGGAGTAGAGTAGACTTAGTTTGTCACTTTGAGGCAGGGTAGCAGAGGTCCCGAGAGTGCGTATGCTTGGGAGATGCAGGGCTGGGAATTGCCAGTTTCCTGCCTTTTCTGGGCAGTTAGGCTTGCTTGCGTGAAGTGCCGTGCTGGAGCAGTGCCATGCTGGAGCAGGACCATGCTGAGCATAACACACTCGGGGACATTCTGTATGTAGTATTGCAGATTAAGCCTTTGTTCATGGGAGATTTTAATCAGTTTTCTCCTTCTGGAGATGGAGGGGCAGCACAAGAAGTTCTGGCCAGCACTGAAGTGGTCACTGTTTGCTCCTATGTGCTGAGATAGCACATGTGGCTCGGTACACAAAGATGAAACTATTTCAGTTGTGAATGAAAGACCCCCAAATGATGTGACAAAAGTATATTTTATTCTGGCCTTTCCATGTTTTAGTTAGAAAGTCATTGCTGAAGTGTTTGATGTTGTGAACGGTGGTGTGAGACAGTGAATGAATCTTGCCTGGTAAGATGCATGGTGTCAGTGATAGAGTGTAACATTGCAGGCTGGTAAATCTCCAGAGTGTCTCAGGGAGATGAATCAGTTCTCTTTTGAGCAACTGTTCTGGGACTCATGTTTGGGGAGATGCCACGTTAATAGGAGCTGAATGCTAGCTTCTGTTCCAGGGTCTGTGAATGATTCACTTTTCGGTGCTTTCTGCTGTTAAAAAAGGTGTATCTGTTTTCCAGATAACTGGGTAAATATTGCCTGATTCATCAGTCAATGTTTATAAAGAGTTTAGAGACCTTTAAAAAGAAAAATGCTACAGCAGCACAAATGAGTGCTCTTCGTTTAGTGCATTCACATACTATCGAGGTGGGCATGTAAGCAAGCAGAGGGTTGGGATATTTACTGAATTATTTTTAGTGCTAGGTTGATAGACATTTTGAAACTTGAAGGGCTTCATAGAGAGTTGAAAGCTTAAGATGTCTGTTAAAAAAAAAAAATGTGCGATCTTAGTCTGGCTGCTGCTAAACATAACAGCAGGTTGGGGTGCAGTGGAGCTGCTGTGTGCTGCACTGGCAGATGGGTGGTCGATGTGTGTGCCATGAACCTTTGCATCCCCTCCCTCGCCTCACAAAACCTCCATCTTTGGAGGCGTAGTACAGCTGGAGTTAAACACTAATGTGGTCAAGTAAAAGAGGACTCTTGTGAAAAATAGAACCCCCTGGCAAATAACTATGGTGGCAAGTAAAAGATACAAAGTGGTGTGCCTGGGAACTCAGTAAGATGAAATTACTGCTTGAGTGAAAGACAAAGTTTTTATTGCTTGTGTTTAAAGCAGATCAAGTGCCAGTTTGTGATGCCCCAAGGTCTGGTTTTGAAGAACAATCATTATAAAGTTATCCTCTAGCCTTCTTGAGTAGGTTTTGTAGTAGATTATGGGGTGTCCAAGGGCTGATGTTACTTGGAAGAGTATACTTGTTTGGGTGAAGTGAAAATAAAGTAAAATGGCTTTGTTGAACAGAAGATGATGTATTTGGCAGGTTATAAAGCTGCCCTTGACCACAGTGCATTTTGACAGGGTAGCAGAAGTAGAAACTATCTCTTTCCATGCTAAATGTAATTTAGTGAATCCTTCTGAGTTTTCCTGTTACTGAATTGTCTCAAGTTTTTTCTTAACTATAACTCCTGCCCAGTTGTGCACTGATACTTTCCAAAAAATACCCATTTCTTTGGCTCTGAGTAATTATTCTCTGTTCAAACTTGTATGGTTCCCTTTACTGTGGGTCCCAAATATAAACAAAGTTGTGTCGTTTCCATCTGCTGTCATAGTGCTTGTGCTTGGCTTTAGCACATCAGACTGCTAGGAAGAGGAAATACCATCTGGTTAAAATGTCTGACTAATTTTTGGTTGGTTTTAATCCCACTTTTTCTGGTTTTATGTGTCAGTTTTGTAGCTTCCATTACCAATAATAACTTGTTACTGTTGCAATCCCATGACACTTAGCATAAAGGTAAAACCATAATTTGGCTAGTAGAGCAGTGCCTTCAAGGCTGTGCATCTAAACATGTGCTGGTTCACGAGAGAGACAAATCTAATGGTTAGTCTTTTCTGGGATTTCCCTCAATTTCTGTGTTTATCTGCCTTTTAGATGAAATATTACTTCCCAAATTTCCAATTTCCTAATGCGTAGGTACAGAAAGGCTTTTACCCATACACACAGTCATAAATGAATTTATTTAATGCCTTGAAATTGCAGCGACAAATTTCAGAAATAAGGATGCTGGTACAGATGGCATTAAGTGTCATTTTGCTCTTTAGTTTTTACCTTCACTCCTATAAAGCTGATAAGAAATAGGATTTGTTTAAGAGAATGTCTACTCATCTTCTTTCCTTGTAGTTGAAATTTTAAAGCTGCTCTATAGCTTGAAAATTGCAAATAAAAATGGCCAGATCTAATGGAGAGAGGAAAAAGGAAGAGGAAAGAAGTGCTGCTCTTTCACTGATGTGACCCATTCCATCCAAGTAGACTTGCAGTGTCTGGGATTTCTGGCTTTTTCTACAGTTGCCTGGAAGGCGAAGGGCAGTAGCAACCCAGGAGTGGATGACACCTAATGTTAGGTGCCACCTTTGGGGGAGGTATGAGGCGCTCCATCTGCTAGGGGAGGCAAGCCAGATGTCCATCAGGAGCACTTTGCCAGTATAGTTATACTGGCAAAGTGGTCCTTGTGTGGATGTGATTTATATGGGCAAACTGTGCATTTGCAGGATAGATTTTCAGTGTCTTCCTCCTGTCTCAGTCATAACCTGTCTGTGTGGTTAATGCTAATTCACATTAGAGACTTTTTTTTTTCTTTCCTGTAAGAGTGACCATGCAGCAAGTGCCATACCAGTCTGAAAACTTTTCTTTTTTCAAATCAGCTCCTAATTTCTGACATAAACCCATTTAGTCTGGTTTATCACATTAATTCAGAAATGCAGAGCATTTAACTAAAATCCACTGCAGTGCTTGCATGTCCAAGCCTGGACTCATGTCTCTGTTTCATCACGACCATGTGTATTCCATGGATTTTGACCAGTATTGCTCATTACTGTGACTCTTTGACATTGCTGCCTTTCAGACTAAAACGAAGAGTAAGCAAGCTAAGATTAATGTAAAGTTACCTCCATTTTTCTGTGTTCAATACTTCATTTAAAATATTGTCTAGCATTCTCTCCAGGCACATAGTGCAGGTAAAGGTCGTAAAACAGGTGCCAAGGGAGCAAGTACAATGTGCTGCAGCATCAGTGTGTCTGTGGGTGATAGATTCAAAACCTGCTTTCATGGATTCAGAATTTTAGATCAGTGTGAACTCAGAGTAGCAGCTGTCTTGCGTCCAGGTTAGGAGAGTGTTCCCCTGTATCAGGCCGTGTGAGTTAAAGGAGGGCTGCTTGAGTCTGAGGAAAGCTATTGCTGTACAAAGAGTTGAAGTGTTTGGCATTTCTAGAAGTTTCTGCAAAGCCTTTGGTAGCTTCTCTGAATGTGTTCACCTTATTTCTGTGCAGGTATGTGGGCTGCCAAGTGCCTCTTTGTAATTTTTATTTCCATGGGAAGTGCTGTTCATTACTTGACTTTCTGCAGGGCTGGAGCTTATAATTTTTTCCATTAATTGTTTTTGCTTGACAACACCTGTTACCTTTTTGTCTTCATTTTCTTTCTGCTCTTTGGCTCACTCTCAGTGAGAATTAATCTCCTGGGTTTTAATCTTCACAAAATACTTCTTTTTAACCTCATTTCTATAGACTTTTGGCCTTTCTAATTGACTAATGGGTACAGGGGGTCGTTTGTATCGGATGATGAGTGCTGCTGGATCCTCTGCAGCACATGGATTATTCTATTTTCATTCCTGATATGTTCCAGGGGAGTGTTTGGAGCAGAAGGCTATGATCAACTCACAATGAGACTTCTTGCTGCATTCTGGGGGGGAAAATCAGCCCCTAAATTCAGATGAGACTGTCCTGTCAGTCTGCTAATTATAATCTTTAATTCATTCCAGAATCATATTTCCTACATTTGGTTTTCATGTTCCCCCATTCCTCAAAAGATGGAAGCTTTTCATATGCCTCATTGTTTGAGTGGCTTATTTCTTCTGTGCTATAGAAACCTGTTGCTTTTGTTACCTTTTTTATAAGCTAATTTCCATCAGGAACCTAGAAGGGTGACAAAACGTTACTTTGTTTTTAAAAACAAATCTTGTGTTTTAAGCTTCCTGTGCTGATTACTTCTGCATCTGTCCATCCTGGATCCTGTTACTATTTAGATGTCTGCAAGTTCTTAAACCCCACTCATAGGATCAAAGTGCTAGTCTGCTTGCAGAGCTGCATGCAGGCTTTCTGTTGGAGTAGGTGTAAGCCATTACCATCCAGTGGCTCCTTAACACAGCTCTTTGGAGTGGTGCTCTTGTAAGCTAGGCTGATGGTTTGAGAAGTGATGGGTTTGTTTATTTATGGTTCTCTGATTTCAGATCTGTCTCCACAGTGATACAGAAGGCTCTGGGAACATTAGAGACTATGAGGAGCCTTACAAATGTGACATACTGTCAGTAGCAGTAGTTGTGGCAGCTGCCACCCTGGGCTGGGAGGGAGGAATGAGAATGATGGGGAGGCAATGCCTGCAGTCTGAAAGGAGGATAGTTATGCAGAGGTCAGTCTGGTTTTTTATGGTAAGCAAAGTACCCAATCTGCTGTAGTGTAAATGGATCAGTGTCTTTGTTGGAGGGTAGGGTTGATGAATTCAAGGAGCATAGTCATAATCTTATTGTCCCCAACAGTGGCTAATGAAGTGCACTTTTGGTTTTTGAAATCTTGTAGGATCACATCCCACTACAACTGCCATTAATGCCTTCGTCTTTCAAATTAGGTTTGTAAGTGCAAATGTGATTTTTATTTTTAGGTGGCTAGAGAAAATTCTGGCACTGACACCCCTTTTGCTGCTTTTTGTTTGGATCACAGGCTCAGATAGCTGTTTGCTAGGATCTCAACTCCATGCTTTCTCAGGATGTTCATCAGTCTGTTGTCTGGAGGGGTCCTTCTGTGGAAGGCAGCCAGAGAGCATTGCAGAGGTGTTGCATGCAGCTGGGAAACCCTGTTTGATAATTCACTTCTGAGGGCTCATCTGAAATTGCAGTTGCACTTCCCTGAAGTTATAACTGGTGTTCTCTGTATGATGGTTTTCACCGTAACATAAGAATGAAGGCAGTTAAACAATAGAGACACTAATGAGAGAGCATGCTGGTAACAAGATGACAGCTACAACTGTTATCTTCCAAAGCTTTTTCCAGTGTTGGGAGGCTTGCTTTGTAGGCAGCTCTGTTTCTGCTTTGCCATATTGCTCTGCTCTCAGAGCATGTTCTCCTCCTTACAAGCTCAGTCTTCTCCTCCAGCTGTTTGGATAGTGACAGTGTTTGTACACCTACTGATATAACAGAGCCTCCATTGCATTGCGGTCTGCAGTCAAAACTGTGATATAAGGGATTGCTGATGAATGATTTATGTAGATTGTTGAGCCCTGTTTCAGGAGGAGAGGTACACAGGCAGAAGAGAATCTGTTTACAGATTGTGAGGTCTGTGGTTCCCATGTGGTTACGTGATATGCTGATAGAGGAGTGAGATAGTTCTTGTGAAGGCAGATTTAGTGACTTGGTTACGTAAATTGGTATTGTCAGTGTTTCTATTAATTACTTCTCTTATGCCTGGAAACACTGTAGATGTGGATGAAAAAGAATGCTGGGTCCAGTCTACAATGGAAAGTGTTAGTAGGTGGAAGCACCAGGGCAAAAAAGTGGCGTGGCCACACAGCATGCAAGCACACTGCTGTTATGTTGGCAACTGGAGATGTGAACTTTTTTTGGATGGCATTTTTGTAATTTCTTAAGAGAAATTTAACAGTCATTCCAGTTCCTTCCTTCCTAGAGGCTGATGTAGTTGTTCTTGATGAGAAGCCAATGGGCAGCATTACATGATAAGGGAAATAATTAAGGAGCTGGAGAAAATCTTACTTGTCCTCATGAGAGAGGATGGTGCCGAGGGTGTTTGGTCTTACCCTGCTGCTTTCAGGACCTGCCAAGACAATATTTGAATTCGCCCAAAGGAGTGTGTCTTGCGCTGCCACCTCTGTGCTCCATTTCTTACTCAGGATCCATCCAGCTCGGGCTGGCTTTGTTTTTAGTGACCACTGTGGACTTAACTGCAGCCAAACTCCTGGATCTTATTTTGTGTTCCTCCTGTCTAGCTTTGGCTTCTGTTCTTTCTCTCTCCAAATTAGCCTGACATGTTGCTGCAAAAGCCTTTCTCTGAGTTGCTCCTGCCACTGGGGACCTTCATCAGTATCTCTCAGTGCTTCTCCATCCTTATGAGTACAAGCTCCCAGGCCGGTGGGCAGCTTTGCACAGGCAGAGCATCCTGTGCTGCTCTCCTGAGGGATGTCTGTGGCACATCCCCTTCAGGGGCTGGCTTCCTTGGTGGTAAGTCAAAGGAGGTCAGATCACCTTCACAAGCCCCTCGTATTCCTCCTGCCCTGGTAACAGCTGGCTGCCTGTGCAAAGTGATTATTCATTCATGCTAATGCTGACAGGGGACCCCAGAGGTTTACAGGGAGCACTCCGGCTGGGCTTCCTGCCACCTCCATCGTAACCCCAAATGACAGAATTGTCTCCTGGTAGAGGAGACAGGGATGTGAATAGGAAGAGGCGAAGTATTGCTGTGATGCACACTTCCTTATTTAGATTTCTTGCTTAGTTAGGTCAACTTGGATCTTTCATTTTCTCATTCTTTTTAGCAGTTGCTGCATGTGTTCATTTCTCCAGCAAAGGAGCATTTTGGAGCCCCAGTTTGGTTTCATGGGAAGGGGGAGCATGGGGGCAATGCCTATGGGAGTGAAAGGAAGCCATGCCATTGTGCCACTTAGGGTTTGACCTTATTACCACATAGACAGCTGCTAGTTAGATCCTTTGTGGTATTGCAAAGAGATGGATGTTTTGGATGATTTTCCATGGATGGATGATTTGTAGGACTGCCTGCAGGCAAAACAGGGGTCCTTTCAGCAGTAGCACAGCAGGGACCTGTGAGAGTTCGAATTGCTATGGACAGAAGTGGCGAGGCAGCCAAGGGTGGCTGCTGGGGGCACGTTACTGACCTCATCCTCAAACTAGTATTTCCTGAGCCTTGTGCCTTTTTAGGAGTGTCTTAGCCTGGGTGGTAGAGTGCCGATTTTGGGGGTGGTTTCTGGCTTGTTCAATGTTGAGATTTATTTTTTTTTTACCCTTGTCTTTGTAACAAACTCTTACACTGCCTCGTCAAGTGGTATAATTAAATTGCAAGAACCAGAGTCCTAATTACCCTCTCCCATGTGAGAGTTGAGGAGCTTGTCTTCAGAGAGAGGCTGTTGGCTGAAATCCAAGAGAGAAATTTAAGAGCAGAGACTGCATCTGTGTTGATATTTACTCTTATTAAGAATAATGGTCATTACCAAGAGATATCAGAGCAGATTGCTCTTTCCAGGTTAGTTTTGTCTGTCTGGAAGCAGAAGCAGAAGGAAAAACAGAATGAGTCCATCTCTGCCATTTCTATATGTTGTCTTTTCTGCTTTATCCAGAGAGTCGTTAGTGTAGCATCTGAGCTGGTGGGTCTGGCATGTACAAAAGTCTGCACTGATGCATGAAAAAATTACTGATACATATTTAGACACTTCCTATTCTGGGAATTTGCTCCTTTTCCATCCCTTGCATCAGTGCAGATAGCTTGCGTAAACAGACTAAACTCCCAATGCAGTGGTGCAGAGAATCTGCCCACCAAATGCTGAGTGATACTGGAGCAAACTGCTGCTTTCTTTACTGTGATAATGGATGTGCATTCAGGCAACTATGTGAATCTCTACAAATGGAGCAATCCTAAAAGCAAGGCAGGCTTAGATCCTGTTTCCTCCTATTGAAGCAGCTGTTCTTATGTATCTTTTTTGCTTTTTTTAATAGAAACCCATGCAAATAGAAAATGAATTGGTATGAGTTGGAGTGGTAGGAGTTACTAGCTGCTTACTCACAGGTACATCTCAGTAGTAATATTTTGTAGCCTTTTACCACTATAAACCTTGTCAAACTTTTCTAAGATGAATATTCAGATCTCTAAATGACACATAAGGAAAAATGATACTACTTTTCCCCCACGTGATTTGATGTTGCACCAAACCAGTGGTAGAACTGACAACAGAATTGTCTTGATACCGATTTTGGTCCTCTACTGATGCCAGTAATGATTGTCTGCAATCTCAGGATTTGACAGACCCTGTTGCTGGAGGTAGATTTCAATATTACACTTGTTCATGTCAGTCACCTAATATTTATCTTGGCAAAGCTGGGATAGCTGCAAATACACGTGTATCTTGGAATCATTTGGGAGTGTCTAGGAGAGCATTTACAAATGTTGAGTGCGGTGCAGGCTGACTTCAGGTCCAGCAGGGCCACAAGGACTTACTTCTCTGTGCCTCTAGACCTCTCTGAGGTAAGACAGGAGGATGACTGGAAGCTGACACAACCTTCTTAGACCGCTTGACCTTCCAGTCGCTTAGTTTTAGCCCATGGGACTGTTGGAGGACTGCAGGCAAGAGAAAACAGGATGTTTCTGGCTCCTAAGTTTGATGTTTTTGCAGACTTTTTGTACAAACTCCATTTTGCAAACCAGCTTTTTGCCAAAACTCCAAAGTCAGGTTATTTGTTTTTTACTTTTTTACAAGGAGACACGTTTGTATTATTCAAGGCATAGATGACATGTTTTAGCTCCACCTTACACTGCAGTCTCAAAAAAACAAAGTTGCTGCAGAGAACAGGAAAGTAACTTCTTCTCAGGCTCACACCTCCTGCCTCCCAGAGAAGCAAAGACAGCGTTCATGAGCTACAATGACTGGTTTTAGCTATGCCCTGTACATGCAGAACTGACATGAATTAAGAATCTTCAGATAAACATGTTTCTATACAATTTGGATTACAGGTGTTATTTCCTGGTGAGGTAGCTGCATGTAGTTTCTTAAAATGCTCATTTCTGTCTTTGGCATAATATTCTGGTTTTGATGCGTGTGTCCATAGCACACCCCTCCTTATTTCCATTTACAGTTAGCATTTGGGAAGTTTCCACAAAGGCACGTTCTCATATGCAGCACACTGCAAACTTAGTGTTTGTTGTTCCTCACATTTGCAGAAAGGCAGCTGGAGAACATTGGGAGAATTAGCACCAGTGCTGGCAGCAGCACTTAATTTAGTGGGGCTCTTGCAACCCTTGCATCTTGATGTCTCTAATGTGTCTGTAATCAGTTTAAACTTGATGGGGTTTCAGTGTTTTCATTTTCTAGATTGATTTATCTGTGTAAAAGGTACAAGTTGTCCTCTGCTGGGAACAAGTTTCTGAGCTTTTTAATCTTGCTGTTTGTCAGTGCGAAGAATAGTCTTGTCAATGTGAATCATCCTCTTTTCTTTATAGTTGTACTGTTTCACTGTCTCCCCAGGTCTTTCACTGGCTTCATATTCACTTCAGCTTGAAGTTCCTTTCAGCTTCACTTCCTCATTGTTTTGGGCAGCAGTTAGGCCATGAGGACCCTTTACCTGCTCATCTAAGCAAATGTATATGCAGTTTTCTCCCATGACCCTTCTTTCTTCTTCAACTCTGCCTAATCTGGTGCTGGAAACAATTGACTCTCATTCAGATTGAAAATCACCTCTAGCAGCTCTGTCTGCTGTTACATGCCTTCTTCAGGATCTGCAGCTGGTGGTCTTTACTTCCCCTTGACAGGAGTGAGTCCAGGACACATCCCTCATACCTAGAATGAATGGGGTTGCTGGGCTTGGGGCACCAAAATTAGAATTGGTTTTTGTTTTCTGCAGGACCTTTTTTAGGCTAGCCATTTGTGATCTGGTCTTGGAGATACCATGAAATTGTTTCTTTTGGGGTTTGAGTTACCTTCTGCCAGAAACAAAAGCTGACCTGTTTTTTCTCTGGATCTTTTCACAACAGTGCTCTTTGATCACCACCCTAAGAGTAGCATGGTATTCTTGAAAGCTTGACTTCCTAAATTTTGTGTTAATTCCTTGGACAGAAGGTCTACTAAGGTACACAGACATGCTAGAATGGGCTGCTTTTTTACTGGAATGCGGTTTTAACACAGTTCACTGTGTCCTGATCAAGCAAATGGAGAAATTAAATTGGCTAATGCAGCTTTCCACAATGCTTGTCCCACAGACTTAGCTGAACAGCTTCCAAATTACTGTTAGTTGCAAGTAATTGCTGATGAGGAAGCACAGCAATGAGTTTTCAGAACTGAATGCATTTGATTTCCTTTCTTGTAACTATTTTTCTTCTAATATGTGTTTTTTGCAGTGATTCTGAAAGCCGAAAATTATGCAAGAAGATGAAAGTAGATCCTAATTCAAAGGAGAAAGGAGTGGAATTACTCCATTATAAGTGAGTGTTGGGCTGGGATTTGTAGTTCCTAATTGCTGATGCCCCTGTTAGGACCATTCATTCTCCTTGCAGCTCCATACTGCTACAGTATGAAGACTACTTATGTTTTAATCCTTTGATATGTGAAATTGTTTGCTGTCTCTTCAGTTTGCAAGCATGTGCTGTGACAGAAATTGAGATAAATTTATTGTGCTGTTGAACAGAGTACACTAAAAACACGAGCGAAACTTGTGAGAAGTGCCCAATGGACTAAAGCTATCCAATGCACAGGGCTGATGCCTGAAATTTGAGCCCTTGTACTTTCTCTGTCATGCACCTGCTGACAAGTGCCTTGGGCAAGTCACTTCACCTCTCTGTGCTTGTTTTTCTGACTTGAGGTAGTACTTTGTAAAGAAAGTGGAGAAAGGCAAGCATAGTGAGACAGCAAGAGATTTTCTTCCTGGAAATAATAGGATTGGGAGTACTGTTAAGTGTAAGAGACACCAAGCAGCTGTGTCTCCATCTCCAAAGATCATGCCTTGGTAAACATTCTTGTTAGATTCTTGTTAAGAGTGTCAGGGAGGAAAAGGTTTACTAGACACCTGTTTGCTTTACACTGTTTTGCACCCTCCCTTTTTCCTTACTTTGTTTTTCCCCTCTTAGATTACTGTACTGTAAATTCTACTTAGTTCTGTGGCTTCAGCAGGATAATGTTATTCTGGTTAGTGAGAATCAAGGAAGAGCAGCTGTGTGATCTCCAGCAACCTTATTGTGAGTTAACACTATTCCTTGTTCAACAGGGACGGTGCATTTCATACTGAATATAACAGAGCGGTCACATTGAAGGTAAATTTACATATTTGATTGTTATTCTTTTGGGTTTGCTACATATGGGGGAGACATTTGTGGATTAAAAACAGGTGTTGGTACTTTTTCATGCTGAAGGCATGCAAGGGAAGGGGTTAGTCTTCATAAACAACTGTCAGAGTGACTTAAAGGTTTTAGTGTGTGTACATGTCTGCCAACCACAGGTCCAGGAAAATTGCATATTATTAAAAAGATTGAACCCATGTTAAACTGTGTTGTGAATTGTCAGTTAACTTGCAGGCTGGTAACAAATAGAGCTTTTCTTGTTTTGATTACAAGGTGCCATTTATGGCAGTAGAGCTAAAAGTATTAGCTGATACTGCACTTTGATAAGGTGTTCTGAGGTTTTCAGGTTGCATGTCTGTAGACTTTAAAAAGATACGAGTGGCCTTATCTTTTATTGGATTATGTGACCGCAGTTCCTATGGATGTGCCCTGAGTGCAGCAGGGATAAAACTACCTTCCTTCTCCTGCAAACCTTGACACAAAGAAACAGAAAGCAATGTTCTGTGAAAGCAGTGGAAGGAAGATGACAAGAGACATGAAATGAATGTGTAGATCTTGATGATTATGAAAGTAGTGGGCTAAAAGCACAGTAAACAGGCTGAAAGTGTGCAGCCTTCCTCTGCAAAGCCCTGGTGAAGCACTGAGGGTACGCTCATGTGGTGCTGCAGCCTTGTGATGACTTGGCTTCCAGAAGTGAATTCTGTCCAGCTCTGGTGCCCACTTCCCATTTCTCTTCCTTCTGCATCAGATCTGAGCTCTGGACCATTGCTGATCTTGTGGAGCTTTGGTGATACCATTTCAGGCTAGCATCATTACATTTACTTCCCCTTCCTGGCTTGTTTAAGGGTTTGGTCTGGGATGGAGGAAAGCCTGTTTGAGATGCTACGTGAACTGGAGCCTGTCAGAATGGCCATTCCTAAGCATGTTTGTTCTGGACCTTCATATTTACAGCCAGTTGTTGTGGGGTAGCTGATGTGGGGGGACAGTCTTGGAAGTGCACTCTGGCTTGATTTATCACAGAATCACACTTATCTGTTCAGCCTGGAGTTGGGATGATCATGCAGGATTTGCCTGAGGTGGGGAGAGTAGGATTGTGTATCTTCCTATCTCCTGCAGCAGAAATTTTACTTGGCACTAGGAAGGGCAATGTTAGATATGCAGCCTAGTCAGTAAATGCCTGAAGCTCCTCCTGTACTTGTGAGGAAATGCACCTGGTGAATTCTTTTTTTCCCCTCTTGGGGCGTGGTGGGGCAAGGGAGACTTGTTAGTTGCCTACAGTTGGGTGATTTGAACAATGCATGACATGTCTTTGCTGCCCTTAATGAACTGCTCCAGACAGAAATTAGTGCTGTTACTCTTCCTTATAGACTGGATCAACTGAAAAGCACCTGCAAAGCCCCAGGGAGTGTTTGGTTTGGAGGCAATTGCAGCACAACAGGAACCATACCATTTATTCCTTCAGTTCCTGTTTTGTGATGAACGTTTTCCCCATCCCTTTTGCCCTACCTGCTGGGGATAAGGAAGCAGAATCCCATGGACAGGGATGTGAGATTCTGGTGTGGGTGAAAGAGAGGTTTTGAAGCTCCCTGTTCTCTAGGAGCTCTAGTCTTCCTTAATTTCACTTAGCCAGCTGCTAATGATTTACAAGTTGGACAGTGCATCAGAGCTGGGTGGTGGTCAGGTAACTCAGCTGAGTATTTACTTGTTCTGCTGCTCACAGTTGCCTGAATATTTTCTGTGTTTCTCTCTATATACCACTAATTCTACCTGTTTTCTTCTGTTGAGGCAGTGACCTTTCTTTCTCTCTCTCTCAGCTGTGTTTGTCAGGAATCTCCCAGTATGTTACAAACAGAAAGCAGCAGAGCAACACAATTACATAGGGCATCATACTCCTTTTATGGACAGGTGGACATCCTGAAGAACAGGGAGATTAAAGTATTTGTTTCACATCATTCAGCAGGCTTGTGGCAGTGAAACTCGGATCTTGTTTCCAGGCATCCAGTAGACATATTAATATATGTATGATATTTTGCAGGATGATGGACACAGCTCTGAAGAACTGTGAAAGGATTCTTCTGAAGTAATCAGCAGTTTCATAGATGTGGCTGATCCAGCTGATAGTGTACTTGGGTTTTTAAGAAAAGCTTTTAATTTCTTAAAGTAACTAAATCCTTATGTAATTAGCAGGAAAGCCCTTGTGGGTTTACTGTTAGAAAAATGAGGAATAAAGGATAGCTCAGTGTTCACAGTGGGGGGGGAAGTTAGTTAACAGTTGGAGCCTCCTGCTGCTGAGACCTGTATTAGGATCTGAGCTGTTTGGGGTATTTGGTAAAGGAAGGTGGACTGCAAACAAAGTTCAGTAGTGCAGAATTAGAAGGAGTGGTTTTAAAAAAATATTTGCAACTCTTTGCAGAAGGGCTTAGATTCTCACAATACCAAGTGGCTTGTCAATAGGAGAATAGGAACTTGCAGAGTAATGAACGTGAGATGGATAGAAAGGACACTGCTCCAACTCTGCTGGAGTAATGCAGTAATGTACTTCGTAATGGGGTTTGAATTGCCAGTCAGGACAAGCAGTTGGCTTGAGAATACTGACCCTGTGCTTAACAGTGCTTTAAAGTCAGATTAATTAGGAGAGGAACAGAGAATAAAAGAGGAAATGTTATTCCACCATCTGAGTCCGTTTGGTTTCTTCATCTTGTGTCCTGTCTGTATGGGATTCTGGTTGCCCCATCAAGTAGAAGTTGTGGAAGTACTGTAGAAGGACAGTGAAGCTTATAAAAGGCACAGATGGCTTGAATGTTTACTTGAAGATTCTTGGGCTTGGAAAAAAGGACAACTGGAGGAGACTATGGTAGATATTTGTATAACTCTGAGTAGCTTGAAAAAGAGAATGATTACCTTTTTTTTTTTTTTTTTTCTTCAAACCTGAGTGCAAACAGTGGCATTTTGGAATGGCTGATTTGAACAAATTACTGCAGTACTGGAAAAAAATTAAGTGGTGGAACTCATAACAACATTTTGTGAAAGCCAAGAATTTAGGAATCTTAGAAACAATTCTAGATAGTTACAAATGATAGATCCATTGTTAGCAAGCACAGACATCCAAATAAAACAGCTGGTGCAAAGTCCTTAATTATTTTTTGCCAGAAATCGAGGCCATGTTGTAGAATTGTCAGGGTTGAAAAGGACTGTAAAGATCATCTAGTTCCAAACACCCTGCCATAGGCAGGGACACGATCCACTAGATCAGGTTGCCCAGAGTCCCATCCAGCCTGGCCTTAAAAACTTCCAGGGATGGGGCTTCTGCCACCTCTCTGGGGCAGCCTGCTCCAGTGTCTCACCACCCTCATGGTGAAGAACTTCTTCCAAACATCTAATCTAAATCTACCTTCCTCTAGTTTGGATCTATTCCCCCTAGCACTACCACTACTTGACATCCTAAGAAGTCCCTCACCAGCTTTCTTGTAAGCCCCCTTCAGATACTGGAAGGCCACAATAAGGTCTCCTTGGAGTCTTCTCTTCTTCAGACTGAATAGCCCCAACTCGCTCAGCCTGTGTTCATAGGAGAGGTGCTCCAGTCCTCTGATCATCCTTGTGGTCTTTCTCTGGGTGCATTCCAGCATGTCCGTATCTTTCTTGCAATAGGGCTAGATTGTAATATCGCAGTAATTTGGGATAGGGATGTCTTGTAATATACCAGTGTATGCTGTATAAGAATGGTACTATTACAGGTTTTTCCGAAGTATCTGTCATCAGCTGCTGTTGGAGCCCTAGGCTTAGATCAGTGTTTGATGTTAACTAATACGTCTGTTCATATGTTGCTTTAGCCACACCATGTCCTAATCCTCAATAGTACAATAAGGCCAGTATCTAGACAGTGTTTATTACATGATGAAGCTCTGTTTGGAGGATAAAGTACAGAGAGAGGTTTTTTTCTCCTCCTAAAATGGAGAAAAGTCATTAAAGTACAGATCTACTCAGTACTAGCAGAGGGAATAGACTAACCCAGTAAATTTGCCCTCCTGTAAACTCTGAATCCTTTTCAAGTTTGCTGTTGTAAGGAGTGTGTGTGTGTAATATCAGGGAAAGTCTTTTTATTAGCATCCCTACTGTATTATACTTCAAAGAAGTGAAAAGGACAAGTATGTGTTTCTGTGTGTGTGTATATATATATATATATATATATATACTTACACATATATATATTTTTTCAGGTTAAAACCTAGATCCATATATGATAGCCAACTATTGTGCTGTTAAAACTTGCTTGCTTTTAGCAGCATAGGCTGTATGAAACCATGTCCTGTATTCTGTTTAACTGGTGTTTAAGGTTCTGAGCTGTTGCAGGGGTTTGGACAGCAGATTACAGCCTAGCATGACTCCGGTGCCATGGGATCAAAGCAGGTCCTGACCATGTCATGGCAGAACAGGATCATAGCTGAGTTTTCAGTGTGGGGGTTGTTGTGGCCTGGACCTTGCTCTTGTCTCTAACCCAGCAGGTTGGAGACCATTGCTTTTCTGTGATTAGAAAGCACTGTGGTTTGTTTGGGGGAGGTGTTTTCCTATATAAAAGCACACAGGAAGTTCTCTTCACTGCGTGGAGTAATGAGGGCAAGGCAGTGTACTGCCTGCTCCTGCCAGAAGACATTACGCATCTAATTTTTTCTGTCTTGGCTGAGAGGGAGAGGATGGATAAATTAAATCTCTTTAATCCCCCATCCTCTAACCACATCTGTTTCTACATGACTGAACTTGGCATGCAGGAATTCTTGAAACTAACAGAGTCAATTGCACTCATTAGCTGTTTAAAACGCTGACCCTTCTCTCCTCCCCTCCAGTATATAGCTGAGGTCTGTGCAGACTGAGAGTGAGCAGAACCTGATGTAGCTTTTCCTAAACGTAGAACATCTCTGCTGTCTTGTCCTCCCTTTTCCCCATGTATTACTAAGTCTTCTTAGGGCATCATTTGGGATGTTAATTCCTCTGGTTTGAGCTTTTTACAACTGTAACTCTTATTATAAATGATTTTATTTTTTTTTTAACTAGCTATCTCCTTTCTTTGCTAATCTCATATTAAAACAAATTTATTTCTTTGAAATGTTTGTGGTCCCAACACTGCCACCTCACCCCTGAGGTCATCTTACTGTCTACTTCAAGTGCATTGCTTTCAGTCTAGTGATTGCTATATGCTGCCTCTTGTCATAAGACAAATCTCTACAATATTAGCTGTTCAAGTAGACAGAAACATAAATGGCAATAAATGGATTCTGCTGCAAGCTCTGAATCCTCCTGAGCCTTGCAGTACTAACTGATGAGAAGGAGGAAAATGAGCTGAATTCCGCTGTCTGTTGATAAAATGCTGGAGTGTTGTACCAGAGCAGCCCTACCAAAGGCAGAGAGGTAGCAGAAGTGTCCATGAGACTGAATCAGCAGCAGCTGTAAATTGAAGGCAGTGTGACTCTGCTGGAATCCATGAAGAGCATCTCATTGACTTTGGAGGGCTGGAGTGTCTCTTAGGCTCGGGCTGAAATCAACCATCAGAGAGTATTTCCTTATAATAAAGAGAATATCTCTGTTCTGGTGAAATGGATTGTTGGCTGCATATCAGTCAGGTAAAGCAGTTATAAAGTATGCATGCATGTGTACTCAGCTTATTGAATATGGGAGCTGCAGAATCATAGGGTCTCATATTTCCAACTTGTCACGTTTTCTTAATATTATCCTACTTAAAAATCCATTGAGTGCTGTTCCTAGGTAGCTGGACCTAGAAGAGAGAACTGTTGGTGGATTATTCCTCCTTTGAACAAATAAGCAGTTTGATCACAGCAAGTGTCAGTGTGCCCTTCATCTAGTCCTATTGGATTCAGAGGTTACTTGGAGATAGTGAAGGACATGGGAACCTGACCTTTACTTAAAGAGAATACTTTCCTGCTACACTAGGAGTAGTTGTGGGAGTATTTCAGATCTAACCATTGAAAGAGCTCTCTGTCTGTGTGCTGGTGTACTTGTATGCCTTTTTCTCCAGTTTTACAGTGGAAATGGAAACTAGTAAGTTGGGATATCAGTTATAAGGAAGGTTGGTTCTATGATAGGAGATTTGTGGTGTTTTCAGTTAGAGCAGATGATATTGAGCAGAAAATCAAAGGCACTAATTGGGTAGAGTTTGCATGACAGCATGGATTTGAGATTGGGCATCTCATTGTTTCTGGTTGTTTTGCTTTAAAAGCTTTTCCCCCTGTTTATTACAGTCTATGGTGGCCTTTCTCAAGGATCCAGAAGGTGCTCCACTGTGGGAGGAGAATCCTGAAGCCAAAGACATTGTGCATGTTGACAGTGACAAGGTACATTAGCTGGATAGATGTTCTATATGTTTTATAAATACATGGGATGGAGGGAAGTGTGTAGGCTTGCATTAACTCTTAATGAAGCACCATTATTTCCTTTCTTTGGAAGGGAAGTTTAAAGCCCCCAAACTGTTTTAAGTGACAAAGTTTGTGGATTATGATAAAGTCATATTCTTCCTGCCTTTCTATGTCCTACAATGTGGGTGATGTGGTGGAAGAAACCTGTTTCTCTCAGGGAAGTGTAGCAGCTTGCAAGATGTAGTCACTGCAGCGTACAAGTAGAATGTAAAATGCTGCTTTTAAAGCTGTAGGTTGTCAGTGAAACTTGGGTTCCCTCATGTACCTGAAGTCATCTAAGGAAGTCTGGAGCAGGATCCAGACCTTGAAAGATTTAACCTTGTACAGTAACTGTCCTCTCTGTGTTAAGTGGGAAAGCAACAAATACAATGAAACTACCTTAAAAAGCCACTGTTACCACAGAGCTTCCCATTACATTCTCTCCAATACAATCAGCTTGGTCTTCTGTATTAGTTTTCTAGTCTATAGATTTTTAAAACTTAAATTGGTTGGACTCTAGCTGGTATTTCATAAAGGGCCTTTTTAATTTTCTAGCTTTCACTTTTAGTATTAGAAACAGTTACTTTGACATTCGGTTTTTGTAGGAAAATTAATTTTTCATGTCCACCCTCTGTACTCTATTACAAGCCTTCCAAGGGTTGCATTCAATTTGAAAACTTCATCTGGTTTCTCCATCATGCTGGTACTGAAAAATCTTTTCTCATGGCTTCTCATAGCTTTGACAAGGTTTCATAGTGTGGAAACTGAACTTTTGTTTATTATTGAGTCTGACTCTTTGAATTAAGAGTATGGCTTTTTTGCTGGGTCAGGGAACAAAAAGTTTCCAGTCAGAGATTCTGCAGTGAGAATAAACCAAGCTGCAACTTCCGCATCTCAACAGTGGAGGTACTGATCTAAGATATTTAGCAGATCCTTGAATCTAATAAATTGTGTCGTCATCTTTCAAGTTAAAACTGAGCAAGGAGAAGAAACTTAAGTCTTGTCTGTTAGGCAAGATGACACCTTTTCCTTCAGATAAATGATCCTATATTCTGTGAATGCATATATTAACTTCTTGAAGTTTTAACACAAATAGTAAGTAGTGTCTTCGTGTTTAGATGTGTTTATTTCTTTCATTCACCAGGAATTGAGAAGGCTTCTGAAGAAGGAAGACAAACCCCTTCTGTTGATGTTCTATGCCCCATGTAAGTAAACTGCCATGTCCTGTGACCTCCCTCTCCCTTCTCCACTGAGTTGTCCAAGTCTGACTAGAAGCCTCACGTGTGCTTTACTAATACTTTGTCCCACCTTTATTATTCAACTCCTTGTATTGTTCTGCCTATGTGTTCAGTTTTCCCCTAGCTGTCTAATGCTTATATCCTAGTGTTGCCTCTTTCTCTTGTGGTGATGATTTTTGCTCATTGATCTTTTGAGCAGTTGCTTTCTGTAATTTCTTTACCCGTTTTCCTTTCTCGATTTGTGTTGTACAAGAAGCACTGTATACTGAGTGCTTAAGTGTTCATACACCTACCTAAGATTGCATAGCCCTCTGGCCTATATGGAGCTGTAAGTGCAAATGGGTATTGTACACAATTCTTATTTTTGCAGCTTGGGCCAAGCATAAAACAAGCTGGTTCCACATGAGCAGATCATCTCTGGCGGAGACCATGGAGTTCAAAAAACCCAATATGTTTTTTCTTCCTAATTACAGGCAGACAGAACAGTGCAGTGGTCAGGAGCAGGAATATCTTTCTTACTCCATCCAGGAGGAACCCTGGGTGTTCCTCCCCACAACTGACAGGAGTAGCTTGAATACAAGTGGAATTTCATGGCAGGGGGAGGAAGGAAAGAGAAGAGCACATTGAAGTCATTCCCTTTTTTTTTTTTTTTTTTTTTAAATCTGGTGACCTTAGCCTTGTATTGCTGCTATCTTGTCATTGCATTGGCTACTTCTTCCTTAATTTTACAGATTTACAGCTGCTTTTTGGGGTTTCTTGGTGACTGGTATGTGAGAGGCTTTCCAGTTCTTGCAAAACAAGATAATGTTGCACCGGAGTTGTTGCTCAGATAGAAAAGAGGGGAGCCATGAGAAAGGAATGAACGTGTGACCTAAACTAAGAAAGACTCACTGCATTTTCCTGATAGGAAAATTGATGTTAGGCACCATTAGCAATTTGCTAGCTGATTCTCTTTAAAACTGTCCCATGACAGCATTGTCTGGTTGTTTTTTTTTCTTTTGTAATTACTGTCTGAAATGCCATTCAACCTTTTTAGTTTCATCTGAGTACTGCCAAGATGACCAGAATTGCCCAAGACTGTTTGATGCATTGTTAAGAGAATTTGTTTCCTTTAATTTACTTCGTTGCATCTCTGTGCCTTTAGATTCTGCAGCAGGCTGGTCCTGCGTGGTCTGGCATGGTATGTGGTTGTTCCCAGTCGCTGCTGCCGCCTTAGCATCAGCGGGAGACCATACGTCTGCTCTGCCTGTAAATTGCCCCTTCAGGGAGAGTTCAGCTGCAGAGTGCTTTCACAGTTTACCTGTATCATGAGTAATTGTTTTCCACAGCTGAGTCTCTTCCTGAAGCGTGCCTTATCTAACTTGTCGTTCTCTTTGAACTGTTCCCCCAGAAATACTCCTCCTTCCTGTTTCTGTTCTTTTGAGGTGGCGAAACTCCTGCAATTCTGCAGTGCTGTAATACTCTTTCTGCTTTCTAAACTGCTGTGAAGTTGTAAGGTTGTGGCTAGTTTTTATTTTTTCTCCCCTCTGATTTTGCAATTCTTAACGCCCTCATCTTTTATTTAACACACTAGACCTTCTGTCTTGGTTCTTGTCCAATTTTTCTTTTCTTACTCCTGTAACTGGAGACAGAATACATTCAGCAGTTGCATTAAAATAGTGGCTTTGGGCAGACTGGTTACATACAGGTGTTAACTTTCATAACTGGGAGCAGCAAATCAAGGCTGGTCAGTAAATGAAATTCTGCTTTTTTTTTTTTTTTTTTGACTTGTAAGGAGTGACTCAGGGAGGTCTTTGGCATTAGAGGATGTTAGAGGCTTTATCTGGGAAGCTACATGGAAGAATTTCTCTGCTTTGTTGGAAGCAGAGGCTTTAAATTGATTGTGGCAGATTCATAGGAAATGGACTCTTTCATTATGTACCAGTGCAGAGGGAGATGAAAGTGACTGCAAACTTAAACGTCGTTCCTTTAATTTTCAGGAATGCTTGGTCTGGATAGAATGACTCAGAGCAAAGGCATGCTTTTCTTACAGGGTATTACCTGCCATTTGGAGACCAATCAGTGTACTTTTGGACCTATATTCTAAAGTCAGACAGCACTAAGTATGAAACATTAGATATACTTACAGGAGTTCAGATTTATTTGTAGTTAACTCTGTCAAAGACGACTCCTGCAGGAGATGGACTGGATTTGGCAAGAAAAAGGAACTGTTCATAATATCATTGAAAATATGTCTTTAAAAATGGAAGTGTTAACTAGTGGAAAAACTAATAAGTATTTAATTAAGCTCCACTTCTTTAGGAAAAAATAAAAGAAGAAAAAGGTGAAGAAAAACTTCTTGAGGTTACCCTTTTTTATCTGTATGGATATATGTGGATTGATAGGATCCTGAACAGCATAACCTAGAAATGCATGGGCAGGAGAGGTGGTGCTGAAGTGGGTTTGGACACAGTGAGTTGGAGGCAGCAGCAGAGCTGGGAATGGAAGGACTATAGGGGTGATGGCTGGGTGGAGGAGCTGGTATATGCCTGTGCTCCTGAAGGGAGCCCAGGGAGTGGTAGGGTGTTGAAGAGGGGAAGAGAGGGAGATGGATAGCTAGGGGAGTTTGGGGCCTGAGGCTGCTGAAGAGAGAAGAAACAAGATCCAGAAGATGGTGTTGTTAACAACGTGTATCTTTTGATGTCTGTTCAGTGGTTTGGATGAAGCTGCAAGACCTCAATGGGCCTCAAATTAGTGGTCTGTGCCCATCAAGAAAACATCATTTTGACCAGCACTAACAACCTCACTGGCAATTTAAGCAGAGAGATGAAAGGTGGAAAGACTGCAGAAACAGGAGTTCTTTCCTCTGATTAAAGGATGTTCATCCCAGGCATCCTAACATGATCCTAAATCAGCGACTGCAAAATCTCTTCCTCCTTTCTGGAAGATATTTTCAAAACTTGTTTCTTCACAGGAACAAAAATGTTGACTGCTGTTCTTGTGGTGGAGCTAAGAGATTCCACAAGAAGTGAATGAAGTGCTTGGCCACAGATCCCTGTCTTTCATGCTGTCTCCACTCCTTCCCCTTCCTATGTGCATGCATGTATTTTGCTTGGCAGGGATGAAACTTGTTGTTTACAAGGTGATTTACTGCTAATCTGCTTGGCATTGTCAAGCACCATCAAACAGCTCTTCGCACACTCCAACTATACATTGGTGGTCTTTCTCGTTTTCATCGTTTTTCTTTTCATCAGCACATAAAATTATTGTCTTAGAAGAACTGATGCTTTTCTGAATTGTCTTCTCAATTAATAGAACACTGTATAACTTTTGATGGCTGATTAATGTATTTAGGAAGTACTTCTCAAATTAATTTAAATGACTTGTTGAGCTGGGATGAATCTGATGTACCTCCTTTCCTTTCCACCCCCTTCCCTTAAAGAGCAGAAATGCATGAAGCTTTTTGTTTGAGTTCACAAGCATGACATCTTCCATTGACTTTTGATATGTGAGTTGCATCTTACATTCCCCTTTGAGCTCACCTCAAAGCCTGAGGAATATAAGGTGGTGTTACTCTTTCCAAAACTGCAATAAGAAAGGAGTATGAAAGTGAAGAGCCTGAAAAACATGCAAAAATAGTGACATATAACAAGAAGTAACATCCTTAGAAACTAATAATCTAATAATTATTTAGTGAAACAAACAAAATTTTGTTTCAATCTTTTTATATATAAAAAAAGTTGTTTCATATGCTTTGGAACATAGATCCTGTAGACCAGGCTGAATGGAGTTGTTGGCATATTACTTATGTGATTTCTTTTTTATCAGGGTGTGGTGTTTGTAAGAGAATGATGCCATCTTATCAGCAGGCAGCCACAGAACTGAAGGGTAAATATGTAAGTGAGAAGATAAAATTTATGTGATGTTTAAAAAAAATCTTTCTAACTTTACTTTGAGTATTTAAAATCACAAATATTTGTAAAAGTAGGAATTTTTAAGTGAGTTGAAACAAAAATAAATGACTGTTCCACATGTCTTCAGGAGTCTTTCTCTTGGTTTTTATTCGTTTCAAAACTTCAGAGAATGAGGTATTAACTCACTTGTCCTTCAGATCCAGTGTAGTTTTTTTCCATGGAGAAACAGGCTCTGACACTCTGTGGGTTTATGTTTAGCCTCTGAAGTATGAGTTTGCTGTCCTTTTGAGCTCATTTTGGTAAAGATAGAAATGTTTGCTGTGATGGGTTTGATCAGCTTTTTGGCTTGATGTTTCATAGCAGGGTCAGCGATAGATGCCCTTATAGTGACAATTAATCCACATTTTTAGTGGAGGATCATGGTGTCATAAAAGGGGATTTCCCTATGTTAGCTACTAGCCACTAAGCATAAGCATTAATAAAATCTTATAGTTTTACCATAGGTCTGTCGACAAAGTTAGCATTGATATGAGATTGAAGTTAAAGTAAGTTTTGACTGTAATAAAATCCATTAACAATAATTTAGTTACCTGTTTGTATTACTACGATGTATTGTTTTCTCTAAGCAAGTCAAAGGCACTTCTCTAGTCAAGATTTTATAAGGTGCTTAATTTATAACTTATATCATACCGATAATACATAAGTGACAAAGAAATAGGATTGTGGCTTCATGGCTTTAGCTGGATTTCATCTGATCAGACCTGCTGAATCATTCACTGTCAAGTTGACAGCTTTTCTCAGGAGACGTGGTGTGTGATGAGGAAAAGATGAAGCTCTGCAGTTTATCGTTAGGGTAGCTCTGGCCCTTGCTGCTTGTAAGACTGTGTGCTGTCAGACTCCCCCATCCTCTCCTAACTAGTTGTTTTTCAGAATTTGTTTTTCCTCTAAATCCTTGTTTGCTTAGGGCTGAAATGAGTGGGAGTTGTTCAGATTTATTTAGGACATCGTACAGCTCTTGAAGGTATTTTCAAGAGTGTTTTTGTCTAGCCAGGCAGCATTCTAATGTCATCTCCCCTTGGTGGAGTGTGCACTTTGATCTGTGGGAAGGCATTCCTGTCTTGCACAGCTGGGATGTGGCAAGGCATGGGGTGGGCAGGAATCAGGAATGTAAAGAATTGCCTCCAGTGGGTACTGCCAGAGAGAAGGCATGCAGCAGAGCACTATATTCTCCTGCAATTATCCCTTCTATGTCCATGTGCAGCTTGTTTTATTAAATTCAGAATTTAAACTCCAGTTTTATTCTAGTTTGATTATTTCCTTCTTCACTTGGAAATGGTTTCTGCATATCTGGTCTAATCCTGCATAGCTGAATGATAGGGGTGTGGCTCAGCTCTGAGACTGGCAGTGCCTGTACTTGACGCAGCTCAGGTCAGGGGTGGTTTTTGTTCTGGAGTCTTTTTAGTGCAGGATCAGTTTAGAGGACAGTCCAGTTATGCCACTGCCACAAAAAATCAGTCTCTTCATCTAAATTTGACCCAATTAGATTTCTGAGTGGGATGTATATGCAGCTTGCCATTTCTAAAGGTAACTGTGCTGTACCCATCATAAATTATCCATGGGCTATCTTAGAGCGCTGTTGACCTCCAGATTAGACTTTGCTGGAAAGTTTGTGATCAGTTTGGACGAGCCAAAGGTTTGGCCTTTTAATCTGACCTATTAGCTGTCAGGATGTGCCAGGCTCAAAAGCTATTATTGCTATTGTATGACAAGAAAATGAGGTACGGTGTTGCCTGTCCCTGGTTGCTGTGTTCTCCTGGAACTGGTTGTTTCTTTTCTCAGTACTGTTACTGAGGAAGGCAGGGTGGCATTTTCAGTGTTACAGTCGATTTAGATCTTTCAATTCCAATACACCCATTGTAGAAGTTGGGGTGGAAAGTGGGCTCTGAATCAAAAGAGGATGGTTTATTTTAGCCTTGGCACGAGAGATTCCAATGATTTGTGGGCAGGCTGGGCTCAGTTGAGTGACTGTAACCAATGAACTATGGCCCCAGCACACAAAGGATCTGGTGGCCAGCAAGGGACTTCATCACCTTCAAGCTGCAGCAATCCTCACTATCAGTATGGGCTGGGAGATGATGTGTTTGAGAGCAGCCCTGCAGAGAGAAACCTGGGGTTACTGGTGGGTTAAAGCTTGACATGAGACAACGATGTGTGCTAACCGAATCCTGGACCACATGAAAAGAAGCGTGACCAACAGGTAGAGAGGTGATTCTGACCCATCCCTGGAAACATTCAAGGTCAGGTTGGGCAGGGCCCTGAGCAATCTGATCTGGTTGGAAGTGTCCCTGTTTGCAGTAGAGAGTTGGAATAGATGACTTCTAAGGTCCTTTTCGACTCTTAACCATTCTATGATCTCCTTAAAGTCTATTGACTTCATGAGTGTGCCAGAATGTTTAACTTGGTAAAGACCAGCTTGAGCATACCCTTAAATGCTTTCCTCCTTTGGTGTTTATCTTTTATTTAAAAAAAAAAAAAAAAAAGCTTGGGTCTTTGGAAGCATAAAGTTCCTACATTTACTTCAGATATCAAGTAAAGGAAGCCTTTATTTAATCTGTTCATTAAACTTGGCTCTATGAAGGCTTCAAGTGGCAGTGTTAGATACTGGTTTTGGAGCAACTCCATCAAGAAAACTGAAGCAAGGGAGGGCTCACAGTAAAACAGAAATGGTCAGAAGCCCAAAAGACATGGCCAGTTATGAAGGTTCAGAGTTGGTTTAAGTCATAGATAGATTAATGGAGAGCAGGTAAATGTTGAAATAAGTCAAATGTCGCTGCAGATATGAAAGGCGTAAACTGCTCTTCATGTCTGCTGTGGCTATTACAGTAGATAATGGACTCAAATTGAAGTCAGGGTTGTTCAGTCATTTGCTAAAAGCAAATTAGCTAAACATCTGGCAGGAGCAGCTTAGATATAGTGGTAGGGTCATGGCCTTGGGTAGCAGGTGAATTTTGATGGTCCCTGAGAGCCTGGTATTACATAATTCTGTGGTTATAGGCCAGCTAAAGCTGTTGCTTTTGTCATTAAAAATGAATCCAATAGTAATAGGCTTTTTGTTAATTATGATTCGTATGATGTGTGAACACCAGAACGAATCCAAGTTACTGACTTACATCAATCACTGCAGCCTGGGTAGACATAGTGAAATTGTAGCAGGGCATCTGAAGTGGCTGAGAACACCCACTAAAGACCTACGAAATCCATTGAAATTTCACTGTCCATGTGACATATGGTAGACAGGTGTTTGAGGGAACTTAAGAGTAGTGTAGGGTTATTGGTTGGACTAGATGGTCTTGAGGGTCCTTTCCAACTGTAATGATTCTGTGATTCAGAAACCTGGTCCTCACTTTGTAAAGCAACCACTGTCTTGATCCTGTTGCATTTACCTAGCCTTAAGTGGTGATGTAAAGGATAAGGTGGGAATATGGTCTAGATAATCTCAAATGAATTAAGTCAATGTAGTTGTTGAAACTAAAAGAAAATTGTAAAGTAAGAGACTTAGACAGCCACTCTCAGTTTGCTTTCCTTTATCCGTTCTCTGGATAGGGGTGAGAAAACAAAGTATCTTTTTATGGTTTTCCAACACATTCTTAGAAAACATTGGCCTTCAAATGAAGATTTTCTGCTTTAGCATTTGTTTCATGCTGCCTCTGAGCACATTTGTTGGTCTGTGCAGTTTGCTGCAGTCAGGAACCTGGTGTTAAATTCTGATGTGGTTTTTCAGCTGGAAGGAGAATCCTAGTTTTGGAAGGGGACGGAGGAAGGATTTGAATTAAGATGCTGTTGCTAAAATGATTTGTCAATGCCATTAAACTAAGTTAATCATGAAGTGGCATCTCAGCAACTTGCTGGTTGACAGCAGAACAACTTCTGTGTGAATCCCACACCCATAAAAACTCAGAATCAGTCCCATCTTCAAATTTTCAGGTCAGAAATTTTTGGAAGACAATTGGACAGCGCAGAGGATAAGTCAGAGGGTACAGGATGAGTCACAGGAGCCAGGAGCCTGAAGCTTGTGTTGAAGGCCTTTTGAGATGGAGGATGGGTTGGGATAGAGGTAAGGAAAGTTAGTCTGAAAAGCAGCTATCCTTCCGTGCCCATCTTTTGATATCTGCAGGACGAGGTTAATTCTTAACTCTCATTAGCTTCTACCAGTCAGGTCAGCTAATATATTGAAAGCATATAAATGCCATGTGGTATTTCCTTGGCTCATGGAAATAGGGAGCATTTTACTTTCACATTAAGGTGATGCTCTTTCCTCTTGCCATTCAGTAAGTGTATTTTTGGACTGGGATAAAACCCGTGCTTGGTTGGTTAGAACTTTAGGACATGAACTGAGATTGTGAACTCATTGCTGGAGAGGAAACCAGCAAGATGAAGGTGGAACTCCTTTAGTCCTAGCTAATGTTTGAATGTGAAGTAAGCCATAAACTTGCAGAAGAAAAAAAAACAACACTAGTTAGGCTTGTAGCTTAAAATTCAAATACGCAAAGAAAAGCATGAATAGAATGGTTGAGAGAATTCCCTTTAGGTGTTTCTGTTACTGGGTGGATAAAAAGAAATAGAGACACTTCCAAAGCAAGGGGGAGGTGACAAGCTGACTGATGTGTGGTTTCTGTGGACTATACTCAAATGTTACTCTGTTCCCCTTGCACAAAACTAGGAAATCTTCACTGCCTTTTACAGAGATCCCCTTGCTTTACAGGAATATGAATGAAATCAGAATCTGTCCAGAGCTTAGTTGTTTTTAATTAACTCTTTTTAAAAATCTGTGATGTTCCTGCAGCATTGTAAGACTCAATACAATTATGCTCTGTTTTTTTCAGGTTCTTGCAGGGATGAATGTTTACTCTGCTGAATTTGAAAGGATAAAGGAAGAATACAATGTCCGGGGATATCCTACAATCTGCTATTTTGAGTCAGTTATGTTTTGCTACTACTTTAGAAATCATACACTCAACTATAATTGCATGTTCTTATCTTCCAGGGCAAGGATTAAACCTTGTTTTGTTGCTTTAACAGGAAAGGAAAGTTCCTGTTCCACTTTGAGAATTATGGTGCTACTGCGGCAGATATAGCAGAATGGCTGAAAAAGTAAGGCATTGAACTTCATGCACTCCACCTTTTTTGTACTCTTCATTATTTACATAATGTAATGGTTCAGGAGCAGCCATCTCTCTCTCATTCCCTCCACTCAGAAGAGCAAACAAATCTACCCTGCTGAGATGGGCTAAACTAGTACAGAGAGATTGCCTGGTGTTTGGTCTGTAGCATGCATATCTTGCATTTCACAATTGCATTTTGTCTGAAATAGAAGATTTGTCTGTGAAGCAAAATAAATGCAGATACACAGATCTCAGCTTCATTAAAAATGCCAGCTTAAATTTCTGGTGATCTTGGGTGTCTGAACCTACTACCATTCCAAAAGTCTGAATTTTTTTGTTGTATTAAAAATACACCAAATGTGCAGTTTTCATTGGTTCTTCAACCTTTAGCTAGTGCCTTTAAAATGTCTTGCAGAGACAAACTGGAGATCAAGGCACCCTAGATTGCCAGTCGTTTTACAAAGTCTGTTTCCTGTCATGACATGAAGTGGTGTTGAAAGCACTACCTAAAGAGAGCTATTTACAGACATAAATATTTTAGGGTCTTAATGAGCCTATGGGCCTAGCAGTTGAGTGAGAGAGACAGAAAAAGTGTGTATGTGTGTGTGTGTTTAGCTGCTCTTCAGCTGGTGGAAATCAGCACATTGTCAGTGAAGATGATGGAGCAGCTGGAGAGAGCTGAGATTTTCTGGTGGTTGGAGAAAAACTGTTAGCAGTTAGCTCTGGCTCTTGGACATTGTCATCTTTGTGGCTTTCCCTTGTTTGTTGCAGCCACAGAAAGAATCTTGAAATAAAACTAGTAAAAGGAAGCAAATGCATGGGAAGGAACAGACAGTAGCAGACATTAATATGGATTAGCAAAACTGGCTCAGAATAAACATGTTTTACTGTACCAGTGGGGCTACATTAGGGACATGCATCTCATTGCAGGTAGCCCAGGATCTTCAGTAGTGATAGGTTCGGTACTTCAGGATTGGGAATGAAATTGCAGCAGCATTTGTGTCAGCCTCAGGAGGTCCAAACACTGCAGGCAAGTACTGCCCAGTGGATCAAAGAGGAGGAATTTAGCCATAGTCTTTAAGCCTCATTTAGTCCATTAAGATATGAATGATCAAGATGGCAGTTCCAGCAATGCTGAGGAGGTGATCAGCCCTTGGAGCAAGGGTATGACTTCATCACCTACACTTTATTATCCTTTCCAGTTTTGTTAGAATGTGGTTATCTCTTGGCTACCACATGTGAAACATTAGATGTTTGGGATGGGTTTTTTCCCCTGTCTGCCCACATAATATCCAGATAATCCCTGTAATATGCAGTGCTTTTATATCAGTGCTGTGACAGCAAGTGAACACAGCTACTAGAGGCAAAGCAGAACAGCTGCAAGCTCTTTCCAATGATAATCTCTACTAACAAGCCACTGTGGGATTTGGCTGGTATTTCAGCAGTCCAGAGCTGAAGACAGCTGTTTGTCCTCCCTTAGTGTTAGTGTGGGCTTACTAGTTTCCCAAAAGAGGATCTGAGCAGTAGCCTTCTTGCCCCTGTTTTGTATAATGAGTACAACTTTTAAAGAAACCACATTGAGAAATCCTGCATACTTAAATTTTGCCAGTAATTGATGTTGCAATTAAAACAGTATATGGGGTAAATCTACTACATGCATAATATTATATTACTCTGAGGAATTTGCAGTACAAGTAGTCCAGTGGTATGGAAAGGGCTTTTAAGAAAGCTAAGGAGTATAATTGGATAGCTGCAGCGTGGATGGGCTATATTTCAGAATAGTATAATAATGAAACCATGGCAGGAAGTCACTCTGATGCAAGACATTCTGCAGAGCAAGGGCATGGCAGTCTGAGTCTACATGGCAGTGCATGGTGAGGAAAGCAAATGTGTTTTTATACTGTGCATGCATGTACTGTCATCACAGAGCCTTGAAAGAGAATCCAACAGACATTGAGCTGTATGAAATGACCTATTTTTTGTGGTCTTTACATACACATACATACTGCAGGAAAGCAGCTGTTTTCCTTCTCCACCTTCTCTGTTTTTCCTTCTAAATTTTACTGGTAGAGTGCTGAAAGTGGTTGATCTGCACTAATTTTGGAAGGAGGACATGATATAGTTTAATGAGGATTAGAATGACTTAAATTTAAGTTAATATTTCTAAGTTTTCCATGTTCTTTCCTTTCATAAAAAGAGCTGCTAGTTTGGGGGGCTACAACACCTTTTCTTTTACTGCTTATTGAAAATGCTTCTTTTTTATGCTGAAGTGTGTTAATGCATCAATTGTGGATACTTAACCTCTCATCTTTCTAATAAGCACTGGCTGCCATCTTAGTGAGTTTCAGATGTTTTTGCAAGGCAGTAGAGAGAAACCGTCATACTGCCTTACTCCAACGTACAACATTCTTAATACAGGAGATGCTATCTTGCACATACCACAATTCTTTTTCTTTTATTTTTTTTCTTTTTTCTTTAAATGTGATACACAGCTGTATCAGCCTGGATGGTAGACAAGCCAGACAGCTTCTTGCTGTCTTCAATTGCTGCTTAGTGTGTCTTGCTGGTTTTATGGACTCCTTTTGGGCCCTTTCTTAGCTCCAGCTACTCAATTAAATCAAGGACTTGTTCTCTATTCTTAATTGAATTAGCTCTTGATAACTTTTCCAGACGTTTGTCATTCTGTTTTTGGTCTTCAGGCGTCGGATGTGCCTTGTCTCAGTTTTAAATAGCATCTCTAGATTTTGCTTGTTGCTTCCTCCAGGCCTTGAGGTACTTCTTACCAACTCCTATGTAGGCTTATTAGCAGGCACAGCATTTTAAATGGGGCCATTTGAGTAAACATCCTGTGCCCTGCTTTACTAATTCTTTACTGAAATAGGTCATGCCAGACCCTGCTAAAGCACAGTGTTCTTCTAGTGCTTTGCAGCCACTGTGTCCATGTTCATCATGCTCTGCCTACTCAACCCAACTCCCCTTCCAAGTTCATTAAGTGTCATGGTGTTTTCTGGAAAGCCTTAACTCTGCTAGTATACCTGGAGACTGTTGCTGTCTTATAGGCGTGGCAACAAGCAAACTGATTATCTGCTAAGTTTTAAGGGAGTAAACTCCTGTGAATAGGGTCCTGCTTCTTTTTCTCTCTCTGCTGCTCAGCTGAGTGCAGCTTCAGTCTTTGCATTGATGTTTGTTTCTTGGTTCATTTATCATAAAAGCAGCAGCAGCAGAGGTGTATATCACAGTTTTGCACTGATTGCTTAATATTCTTGGATCATAGGCATTGGTTACATGAACAGAATTTGCTGTCTGAATCTGCTTTTTTATCAAACTGGGCTTTCTGCCTGGAAATGAGCAAGGCAGGATAAATGAGTTATCATCTGTTTGCCATTCCTTGTTCCAGGCAGCTAACACAATAATACATTTTAATAAAAAATAGTAAATCTACTTTCGCCAGAGATGGGGTCACATCCAGACATGTACTTTGCCAGGGGATTTTGGGGGGTATTTGGAACTCATCACTACAAATGGCAAGGATAGAGTAGCTTCAAAGTCTGGCTCCAAATGATCGTGTGTTTGGGTGTCCTTTTTGTGAACACTGCTTTAATAAATAAAATGTTAATTAGCATGGTTTAGTTCACATCTGCCAAATTCTCTTTTTAATGTATGTTAATAAAAGCCAAGAACAATTGTTTAGCAGGATGATCAACACTGATTTGGTCCAGGGGAATCATACGGACATAGAATCAGTTTGGTTGGAAGAGATGTTTAAGATCATCAAACCCAACCGTTAAATGAGCACTGGCAGGTCACCACTAAACCATGTCCTGAAGTACCACATCAACATGTCTTTTAAATACCTCCAAGGATGGCGACACCACCACTTCCCTGGGCAGCCTGCTTCAATGTTTTACAACTCTTTCTGTGAAAACATATTTTTTTTTTAATACACAACCTCAACCTCCCCTGGCGCAACTTGAGGCTGCCTACTAAGAAGCTTGTATTCAGTTTCCAGATTTGCCACTGTCTTTGAACAGTCTCTCTAGCTCTGATCCATCAAAAATGGTTAAACTTACGTGCAATAACAGTGAAGTTGGTAGAACATGTCACTTGTCTTTCAGGTTAAGCATGTGCTTGAGTAGCTTTGCTGAATTAGGCCTACAAGCCTACTGCTGAGGACATAACTATGCTTCTCTAGGTCACAGGGTTGTTCAGGGTAAAACGGTGTATTTGTGGGGAAATGGTCTGTGTAGTTAGCTCATGGTCCCAATGCTGCACCTCCTCCTTTTTCTGTCAGCCTTAATCATACTGTCAGTATTTTGGTTAGATTAGCTGTTTCTGCTCGCTGCTTTTTTCTCTCATTTGCAATGGCTCCTGTGAACCGCAAAGTGTGAGTGCTGTGAGAAAGGGAGTATCCTGCTGAGGAGGGTAAAAGAGTAACAGAAAATGCATCTGATTTTCATAATAACCAAGCAGTCTGGTTATCTTCTTTCTCCACGACCTTCCATTGGTCATCTGTACTCGTGAGCTTCTTGTGGATTTCATTTTATATGCTCCTCTAGTTTTTGAGTTTCAGTGCTTATGAGTTCTGAGTGGGTGCAGTTATGGAAGCTGTTCAGTAGGGTTAGTGTGTCATACATGTATGGATATCTGCACAAAGCGATTCCTTGCAGTCCAACTTGCTAAAACAATTGCTTAGCACCAGAGAGCTGTTTTTAAGCTGTGTCTGTTTGCCTTTTAGCCCACAGGCACCTAAGCCGCAGGCTCCAGAGACTCCCTGGGCAGATGAAGAAAATGTAGTTTATCATCTGACTGATGAGGACTTCGACAAGTTTATAAAAGATCATTCATCTGTGCTGGTGATGTTCCATGCACCATGTGAGTTTGGGTTTTTCCTATTCTGTCACCTAAGCCAGATGCTTGCTAACAAAACCAATGATGATTTTTTTTGTGAAGCTTTCACAGCCATGAACTCCAAAGTCCAAGCTTTTCTTGTTTTTTAATGATTGTTAAATACATAAGGCACAAAATGTTTGTGAAGTTGCTGACTGCAAGTTTAAGACAGATGTGCTGTTGGAAGTGACACTTTGTAGGCTGAGTAAAAACATAACTGAAGAGTGTAATGATGCTTAAATAGTCTGAGGACTCTTAATTTTACAGCATAGTTTTCCATTTTCAGTCTGTCTTCTGTGGTGTTTGCTTTCAAAGCAGAGTTCTGGTTGACTGAGCAGCTCAACTTGAGAACTGTGAGGTCCTGAGTAAGCCTTGTTCATGCCTACTGCTGTGTCATTTTGAGCATTTTTCATTCCTCTGCCACAGTTTTCTAACAATGTAAGAGGTTATGGTCATTATATATTGTGCTGAAATATGCCTAAACTTGATCTAAGTTCAGAAGGTCCCCAGGACTTTTGAAAACTACTGTGGAACTGATAGTGATACTACTTACTGTTCAGCTGAGAATGCATTGGGCTGATTTTTTTCATGACTTGATGGCTTAGCTTGAGCAATAAAATGCAGTGAGTTGCCTTCAGAAAGCTGTTCCAGCCACGTTGTCCTTCTGCATGCTGTGTCTGCAATGGAAGCTTCAGGCTCCTCTCTGCTATGTCAGGTGATAATGCGGTTTCTGTCTCCTCTTGCTGCTACACTGGCAGTCACACTTGGGTGAGATCTTCATTTTTATGGGCATAGATTTGAAGGTTAGGACTCTGCAGACAGGCTGTGTGCTCGCAGCTGAACAATTGAGGCTTTTGGCAAGAGACAGGAATCCTGCTTCCCTTTAAGCCAGGAGGAGTTATCTCCAAAATACCTTTTTTGAAGGTCTGCTCATAAGACTCATTTGAAAAACATACCATAATGGATTTCCTTTGCCTGATGAAATGTCTAGGGATTTGATCCACTGAAGCAGGTGACTGCTGTTCTGTTGCGGTGTTCACTGGATTACTCGTACTAATGATATGGGACCAGACATTAAGACCTGACCTGAAAAACAAAGCACGGCTAGCAGAACTGGTGAAGCCTGGTTTCCTCAGAAATTATCCTTCCTTCACTGGATTCCTATGCACCCCAGTGTGCAAGCAACAGGATGGGCTGCTGCTCCACGGGAGCTGTGCACTTGCTGGTTTGGCTGAACAGCTGCTGCCAAACAGAAATGTAACTGCTGAATTTCCCTCCTTTCCCTCTCTGTGCACAGCAGCTTGAGATAAGTGTCCTCTCTAGCCCCAGGTTTCTGTGTATTTATAGAGATTTAGTTGTATTTAAAAGCTATGCTGTTTTTTGAGTTTGTAAATGAGGAAACGAGTCCAGTCATATAGTTGGAAGGAGGGAGAAAGAAATCAATAGCTGGCCCTGTGAACATTATTCCTAGAGGAAGACAGTTTAAAAATAGATGAATGCACACAGCTATAGTAAAATCTTATAGTAAATTCAAGTTATAAATCTGAACAGGGCTCCATTCAGTTGTTAAGTGGTTATTTTTTTTGTTTTCTAAAACACAAATAATACAATTTTAGAGATAACTATGTTGTGTAACCTATTTGGAAAGGAGTGGCACTTCCAGCTGGGTATGTTTTGTGCTAAGGCACAATAGTACTTTGGGAAATATTGTTTTAAAAGCACATCAAAGCCTGAATCAGGTTGTTGCAGTTTCCTGATAACATGTTCCAACTGCTGAGACTGGGATAAAGAGTGTTCCTTGCCAGAACAACTCCATTTTAAATGCAACTTTGATATTAGGGGCACTTTGTTTACATTCAGATGGTAGTGGTATGACTACATGCAGAATTCAGCTTATACATGTGTAAAAGATCTTTGTTTGTAAGAATCCTCTCTGGGCATCTTCAGCAGTGAGTGTAAGACTTGCAAGCTAATTAACAACAGACAACTATCATAAACAGTTATCTCCATGATTAAAAGATCTTCTCCTAGCACTTCTTAAATATGCTAATAAAGTCACATTATGAGTTATGAATATTAGGAGATAAATGACTCCAGTAAAAGAAGCAGTAAAAATGGAGGACATCTTACTTGTTTTAACCTTAGTAGTTTAGAATGAGAGAGGTGGTAGGTTTTTTTTCTAAAAGCTATGTATTAATAAAAAAAAAAAAAGTTAAACAGATGCACCAAATAGGCCCAGAATACAGAGTGTACTTTTGTGTAACTAAGAGTAAGCCAGGGGATTTCAACACTGGCCTGGAATTAGCAAGTACTTAAAACCCTGTGTCACCACGCAGCTTACACATGACTTCGAAGTTTTCTAGTATACTGTCAATCTTGTGTTTGTGAGTTCTTTTACTAGAAGGAGAATTATTTCAGTAGTGTTTTCATTGCATAGTCAGAAATCCCCCCACGCCCCTCCAAGTACTGAAGATGTAGCTGAACCAAACACAACCCTGGTAGATACCCGAGAACTGCAGAACTGGACACCAGGATGAATGTGGCCAGTTTGGTCTCCATGCCTGTGGCTACTAATGATCATCCCTGAGGACCACACTGTATTTACCATCAGTTGCACTTACCAGCTCAATTAAAGGCATCATAGCATTTTGTGTTAAGTGCATGTTAGGATAACTAGGTTCGCCTACAGTAGCTTCCTGTGATTTAAACACATCAGGAAGGTTTGCAGCATGCAGCTTGCTCCTCTTGCTATCAGAGACTTTACACATTTTCTGCAACAATTTAGCACAGCCATTAAACAGAAGGTGTGCTACTTCAAGTTGTTACTGCCAGCCCTCAGAAACGTGGGTGCGTGTGGGTAGACAGGATGAGTTCATCCTGCTTTCATTTTGCAGCTCACAAGGGACATGGAGCAGGATTTTTAACCTGAAACTCCCCTGTAAAGACCTTAAGAGGATGTTCAATAAGTCTGAATATATAGCGTAGGTGAACAGTGACCTAACCAGCCATGAGTCTGAAGGCACTCTCCCTCCCCAGCCATCTGTGAAGGGTGTGCAGTGTTTTTCTCCTTATTCAAGCATATTGCTGAAATTTAATTGCTGGTGGCAAGCACAGTGTTATCCTGGATATTGCCAGGCTGGAGTCCTGCAGACATCTGAGGTGTTTGGGGTTTTTTTTTTACATGTTGTTGTTGTTGTGTCCAAAAACTTCAGTTATGAGCTGAGATCTCTTGCAGTATACAAAAGAACAAATAAGGGGCCCTTTTCCCCAAAGGATTTGGAGTTGTTGCTTGAATTGATTGTATTTGCTAACATGAGATAGCATGGTTTTGTCTGAGTCTGTAACAGAAGAGGTATTTCACTAACCAGAGCTGTTTCTGTACCATAATACAAAAGCACCTATGATGCTTATAATAGTCTTCTGTCGGCAGTGAGAATAAAGACTCCGCGTCTGTATGTGCTGCTTGATATCTGTGCCTACAGCTGAACAGTTTATTTAGATACCCAAGATGACAGCTGGGTTCTGAATGTCTCTAAATATGGGTTATGCTGCCAGTCAAGTGGTGTTGAATGCTTTAGTGACATGGGGACTCACTGGGACTTAATGCTCCTGAGTTATTTGAGCACCAAAAAAAAGCCCTATTTGTGTTTTCAGTTTCCCCATCAAACTGTTTGCTGAGTCAAATGCAGTTTAAAAAATAATTTTGTCCAAAGTGCTTCCCAAATTAAGGCAGGTTGCAGTCTTTCTGACTTGATTTGGTTGAAGGAATAAAAACTCCACGAATTTCCCCTTCTACATTTTTTGCAGCATCTTTCTCCAAAGCACACCTCAGTCTCTTGCACAAAATAAACCTAACCAAGTTGCTGATAAGTCAACCTGGATGCTGCTGAAAGGTGTTAGATTGAAATTAAAGTTAATTCAGAAATGGGTTCTGAAAGTGTCTGCTTTTCATGCACAGGAGTTACTTTTCATTTGATGTTGTTAACACAGATGACATTGCTAACATTTGTAAGTTTGTGCAGCCTCATGCAGAATAATGTCCTGTCACCACCGCAAACTGTAGCTTCTGTGTACAATCAGCAAGGACAGGTTTTAGTAGTCTCTGATGCTAATTAGTGGTGTTTGTCAGTCACCTCTGATGGTTGCTTGGGGTTGCTTTTCCCTCCTCTCATAGCAAAGTCCATGGTCCAGTATTGATGTCAGAGGTAACAGAGGGTAAAAAGGTGCTTTGGCTGTACTGTTAGTGAGTGTACATTTGCTTTTTAAAGGATTAAACTATTAAAATGTTTTCCCTAAAACATTTCTTCCTTGTAATTAAACTCATGTTAAATCTGTCTTCTCAGGCCTTTTTATAGGACTTCTTCAGAGACTTCATCTAAGCTGCAGTTGCAGGACTTAAGGTTAGAAAAAATGTCAGTATTCTTAGTGGGATATTGGAGCCATCATGGTTTTCCACCATTGATAAGGAGGGAAAATGCAGCTTCCTTTTTTGTTGTTGTTGTTTGTTTGGGGTTTTTTTTGGGGGGTGGTGTTTATTCCTTTGCTTCTTTTTTTTTTTTTCCTTCCCATCTTTAATTCCTTAATTTGTTCTTGGAAACTGCTTTGGAGATGCAGCCCTGGTGTACCATTTTTTGCTCCCACCTAATGTAGGGGAGGGCAAAAATAAATCTTGATATGATAAAATGCACTATAGTAATGATGTGTTACTGAAATGTCTTTGAAATTCCTTTCCTGTCCTCAGATATTTTTCTCCCTTTTTGTAAACCAACCCAATAAATTAAGCAGGTAGTGCTTTCCGAAGCCAACTATTCAGCTGTGCAGGTTTTAATTGCACAGGGAGCTGTTTTATCAATTTAGCTTTGAAAAACTGCTTTTCGCACCCTTTTCTCCTCCCTCCAGTGCATTAAAACCCCAAGGTTTTAAGCCATGTTGTAGACTCATTATTAAAAATGCCAACCAATTAGCCCAGTACAAGATGAAGGCCTCTAGCTTCTAACCAAGCAGTGGACTTGGATCTCTCCCTGCCAGCACACCATCGTTGGTTTCAGTGGACTTGGTTTTGTTCCTTACTGCTGTATGTGGTGAGATTAGGATGTGGGAATCCATTGCTCACTTTAAATGTAAAGTAAGGCAAACTCAAAATGTGCACACAAAATCAAATCTGAGTTTTACAAGTATAAATAAGTCTCACTTTCAGACCCCCACTGGTTCTTTGTGAAAGCTCCTTATGAAAGCAAGCTACTGCTGCAGTGAGCCCTAATTGGTATGTCTGTTGGCAGCCTCAACAGAAAGGCCACAGGTTTAAAAAGCTGAAGAACTAATTTACTGTGCAGCCTGAAAAAAAGAGCCTTTCTAGCACAGGTCATCAGCAGCCTAACACTAGCAGTCTATAATAAATAAATAAATAAAATTTTAAGTTTTTCCATGCTAATTCATGATTCAATCAAGGACATTTTATTTATTTATTTATTTACGTCCTTACTTATTTTTAATTTTAAGCCAATGCAGTTGCAGCAGTAGAGGTTAAAGACTTCTCCAAACAACAAGCAGCACTGAATCTAGAGTGGATGGAAATATCCTTTAATTTTCATTGTCCCTGTCACATCTAACATCTGTAATTTTGTAAAATAAAATATTGGCTATGTTCAGTGGCTACATAGAGAGCTTTTGGCACCTGCCTTCAGATGTACATCCTCTAGGTTAAAGACAAATAGTAGGTAGCTAGGAAGCTGTTCTTGTTAGACCTGTGCTGGGAACCCCCTTAATTTATTTGACATCATCTAGTGGTAGCTCTTCATAAGAAACTTCTTGTTGTCTCTGTGGATGGTACCAGTTTAGTTCAGGTGAAAAATACCGTTTCATCACCAAAGGTCTGCCTTCAGCCCCCAGCCTTTGCACCAGCTAAATCAGCTGTTTAAAAGAGAAGCCATAC
This sequence comes from Galbula dea, assembly GCA_013399015.1. NCBI lineage: Eukaryota > Metazoa > Chordata > Aves > Piciformes > Galbulidae > Galbula > Galbula dea. Next base: position 1,266,571 of record VWZX01006101.1, read on the forward strand.
ATCTGTCTGGTGTCGTCACAAGAGTGGTCTTGGGTAGCTTCCAAGGAGCAGCTGCAGTAGTAGCATCTACTTCAATATTCCTCCACTCTAATGTTGTTTCCAGTTGTATAATGTTGATCAGTCCTTGGCTGAAGATGGCTGTATATGAGAAGAGCTTATTGAACAGCAGAAGTTGCAGAGTAGAGTCATGTTTTCAAAATGCACTTTAGCTGTGTGAAATAGCAGGGAGCTGGAAACCAGAAGCTTGGCTGGATGTAGTCCTTGGTCAAGGGTTTACTTTAGCGTTTCGTGGAACATCTTTATATACAATCTAACCTCATGAATAAACTCTGCTTTTTAAATTGGACTTTCTATATGGGCAGTATTTTAGAAATAATTGTGCCCATTGCTCAGTGATGCTGTAATAGAAGCAAATGAAGGCAAGCAGTTCTGTGCTGCCTTGGTGCAGCTTCAAAGGCTTACTGGAGGTTTGTATTGTGTAAGGCAGGTTGTGTATTTGGAAGCTTAGCAGATGCCATATCCATGTGATGCAGCTATGTGTATTAATCCATAAGAGGATACACAAGGAGATATGCATGTGTCAATGTGCTTGCTGTGGGTTTGATCCTGTTCCTACTAAACCCCATGAAAATGTTCTCCTTGGTCTTAGAGTAATTGGAGAAAGCTTTGAACAAGACGAACTTTCTGGACCATTATGTAGGTCATAGGCAGTAGTAGCTCTGTTGGGTTTTTTGGTAAAGCGATGCAGATGTCAGGATGGGCTGTTGCAAAGCCCTGATCATTGAAAGATTGAATTGTTGTGCAAGGGCAGTCAGATGATGAATGTTACGTTTAAGAGTCTGGACAGATAGCTGAAGATACCTGCTTCAGTTTCAGCATAATGTTTCCTGCCTGTTTATGTCCCTTAGGTGCCTAACTTTAAAGTTGCCTTAGTGCATTTTTAATGGAACATACAATAAAATGCCTCCCTGAAGAAGCATAAATTGTGCTAATTTTCTGTTCATTGTATGTATGTACTTTTTAGCTTGTTGTTACTGGCAGGCTCCTGAAACTGATGTATATTTCACAGAAATTAGTTAGAGACAGGTAGATTCTTGGCTCCTTTCTGCTTCCACTGAAATAAGCAAATTCTAACTGTTGATTTCAGGAAGAGGACTGGGACACTCAGAGCAAGTTCATCTATATGTAAAAGCATGTAAGTCTGCAACAGGACGATACTTGATGCTCCATATACTTGAGTATCACCAAAAATCTCAGGGAGTGTAAACAGTTCAGTGCAATGACCTGCCAGTGCAATGACCTGCCTCATTAAACTAATTACAGCAATGACTTTCAGTGGAGATTTAATCACACATTAAAATAGGAGTTGTTGAAAAGGCAGCAAACCAGGAAAACTAAGAACCTGATATGGATTTTTCCTTTAATGACCACCCCACTTAACGTTTCTTGAGGGTTTGAAAATAAAAGTCAATATGAGGTTTTAGTGGTACTTAATATAAATAGGAATGTGGAGAATATAAAAATCCTAATAACTAGTAGCTTATGCAGTAAAACTTGATAGGATAGCTAATAAAAAGGACGAAGAAAGTAATGGCTGAGTCCATTGTCTCTTTTGTGTCGGTCTTTTGATATCAGAGTGCACAGTTCATATAAGATTATTATATTTTTGAAGCAGTTTGTGCTCTTTGAGGAGGGTAAAGTCAAAGAAGAGGATGATCTAGTGATAAAAGCAATAGACTTGGCCTGGAGATGTAAAAGTTTAGTTCCTTGTATTGCTTTGATTTGTACAATCGTGACCCAAGTGGCGAAATAATTTGTCTGTTTCTAATCTGGAGACAACATTTCACCTCACATGGAAGTTTTATCTAGTGAGACACATACAGACTGCAAGATGCTCCAGTATTGCAAAAATTGGGGTATGGATGGTGTGTGAACATTGCAAAGACTTGATTAATATGAAGGAAGTAGGATTCCATCTTCGACGTTCCTTGGCTTGTGGCAGACAGTCAGGTTTTTGGCCCCCATGTTTGGGAAACCCCACCTGCTACTGGGTGAGCACACAGCTAGAGGTGGTGGCTTGCAGCCTGATTAGAGCCTGTGCTGGGACTTGGATAGAGCAGCCTTGGCTTGCTCTGATTTGGCTTCATAACAGGAGGAGTGGAACACCCAGACTTTTGGGGTGTTCGTGGCTACTCTGCCTTTGGGCTGGATCTCAACTTGCTCTGTGCCATGGTGCTGTTCTGGGGATGCAGCATGTACTATGAATAACTTACTTGCTAGCAGTTTTGGGTATCAAGAGCAGTATGCAATGCAGGACAGTAGCAGAGAAGAAAAGAAAGGAGCTGAACTGTAGATAGTTGGGTTTTGTGAAATTTGGAGGATTTGTTCAAAACTCATTGCTGTATGCTCGACTCCGTTAGGGAGCAATTACCTTCTCAATTAAAGAAGACATTTGTGAAGGCTATTCCAATCAGAAGAAAAAAAAGTCTTCCTGTGAATGTGTGGCAGGTGGTATGAATGGAACATTAGTCTATTTGGGGATTTGCTGCCTCATTTCTCACATTACTGTTGCCTTTCCTCTCTTCTAACAACTCCTTCCCAACTGACTGAGACTATTGCAATGAAGTAGTGATGGCTGCTGGAGGGCCAAGGGTCAGCTGAGAGGTGGCAGCTGAAGAGAGGTTCAATCCATTCTCCCCTTTTCTGGGTATCTGTTATAGATTATTTAGTTCCTCAGAGTGGTCTTTTAAAGGACTTCTGTAATTTTAGTTATAAAAGCCTGCGTTTGAGTGTGCAGATTGGGTGACTGTCCTCCCACAAGCTTGACCCAAGTGTATACATAAGCCCTTAAGGCTCTCATGGTGAGTTCTGATAAGAGTGAAGCACAACTTATTTTTATAGTTTTACTTTACTTGCCACTAATTATGTGTTAACAGTAGGAATTAGCTTTAAGAATTAAGAACCAGGTTTATTTCTTCTGAAATAAATTAATTTCCTTGCATGGATAAACTTAATATATGGTGCAAGGCTCTCATTTGAAAAGTGCCTTACAGTGTCTCAAGAAGTAGAGTCATTACCAATAGAGTTTTCATTATCAAGTTTGTCTTCCTAAATACTTTATGGCTTCAGTTTTTATTATCCTGTGGAAGGTAAAATAGAGAACTTACTTAAAGGGCAGATAATGAACAGAGAAACTTACAGGGAAAGATTGCTTGCCTGCCTGTCTGTTCCTTGTGCCCTTTCAGATGGTGAGTTGGCTAGGGATGGTGTCTTCTGAGTTGCTGATAGATTCATCCATTGTTTTGATACTGAGATACTGTGCTGATGGTAGAGGTGCATCTTCTCAAATCCCAACTGTTTGTGGTTAGTGAGCATGTCATCATACTTCTCCTGTGTAGGTAAATGCATCTTAGCTGATAACAACTTTGGCTCTAATTTTGGACAAAAAGTGTGCAGTCCACATAGTATCCCTGACACTTGACATTTGTAGGTATCTTCACAGTAATAGCTAGTGTCACCATTGCTTTTAACACCCTTGCCACATATGCTTAAGTGATTGGAGGTGTACCTTTCTGAGGAAGATCTCTTTGCATTGTATCCATTTTGCTGATGTTTTATACAGATTGCATCCTAGGAAATTGTTTGCTTCTTATGCTGTTCTTCTGAGCTGGTCATTCAAAGCTATTTCATCCCAACGTCTGTTCTCTGGCATTTTCTTTGCTAAATCCAAAGTATAAAGTCTTCTATAGTGAGGTAAAAGTATGACGAAAAGCAGTGCAACATCTCTTGCCTCCCCAAGGTGAAATTTTGCTCATCATATGGCAATGGACATGGGGGGGATCTTTTCTGGATGTGAAATAATTATGGTTTAATTGAGAAGGAAGCCTTCTGGTGATGTTTTTCGTAAACCCTCAGCAATTTCACCTTAAGGCAACCATGCTCTTGTGTCTCCCTTTCACATTTCAATAGGGGAAGATTAATTTTCAACACCTACTCAGGGCCATGTTCCTCTAAGCTAGTGTAGGAAGTGTAATTCCTATCTCCTGTTGCCAACTGATCCACCTTTCTTCACTTCTTTTCCCACCCAAGAGGGATGGTAGGAGGCACAATTGTCTCCCAGCATTGATTTCGACCAGTTGCACCATATAGTTTTGACTAAGAGGGTATATACATGCAGCATAATCTCTTATAGCTGGAAGCTGAAGCCAGATTTGGAATGGAAAATGATTTTTGTTGTTACGTTATTTTAAATAAAGGTGGTTGTTGGCTTGAAGATCATTTGTGGACGTGTGCTGGAGTTTGTGTTGTTGCAGATGGAGGTATATTTTTCAAAGGCTACTTTCAGTACCCCAGTTTAGTGAGGGCTCCCTGTGAGGTTATAAGCAGAGAGAGTGCACTCTGAGGGCAAGTTAGAGCAGAAATCTCTCTCCCTGCTTAAGTCTCAGGAGTTCCTTGGAAGGGAGCAGCCTGTGGCTGAAGGTGGCCTTGGGGAATATTTACCATTTCCCCTGAACTTTTACGTCAAGAAGATTATATGCTCCAGCATGACCAGAAGTCAAGGCAGAAGCATGTATTAATGAAGTTTATCAGAGCTGTCACCTCTTAAATCTTGTGGAGGCAGCCTTCAGGACCCACTTGGTGTTTCTCCTCCTCTATGCTGAGCTTTCCCCAGCTGAGGTCTCTTGCTGGCTGAAGGTACCTGTTCTGCTGGAGCTATGAATATGGCACAGATGCAGATAGTGTTCCTGGAGGATATGATTGGTTAAGCTCTCTTCCCAGTTTGATCTGATCTATCTTATGTAATGTAGTGAGCTGACTGTCTTTTAAAAAAAAATAAATGATCCAAACTTGTACTGTAATTGGTCTAAAGCTTTAATGGATCTTTTGCTGAGTGGCCTCAGTGATGCTGAAGAGCAAACAGTTATGCCAGTATAGAAAAGACAATCAAGAATGCTTTAATCTCTGTGACCAAGGTGATGAAGTAGGGAGGTGAGGCTTGGCTTGCTCAGTCTGCATCCCCCTGTACTAGGTGGATGCCAAGTAGTTCATGTGGGGTTGGCCAGCTCCTATGGTCTCATCAGGAGTTTGTTGGTGTTTGAAAGTGAGCCATGCTGTGTTACTCTATTCTTCTCAGTGCCTTGAGGCTTTCCCCTGGGGATGTGTGCTCTGCAACATATGCAGGATGTGCTCCTGGGAAAGATGGTGGCTGTGGTGGAGTCACTGCTGCCTCAGCAAGTCATATAGATAGGAGAAGGGGTGACCGATGTGTAGCCATTTTGTGCCTTGAATTGGCACTGAATTGCTGCTGAAAGCAGACAGGGACTTTCTTCTCTGTGTACATGCTGAGATTGGATTTGCACAGATTCACTGCACTGTGAGTTTGTGGTAATGGCAGTGAGATGGTGGTAATGGTGGGGACTAGATGCTGTACTGCTCTTGTGTCACTAGGATGTGTGCAGCCCATGCAGGCAAGGAGTTAGGCTGTAACTGTAAAAATGTAGCATGACTGCAATAATTGAAACTGCTGAAGTATTTTCCTTCTAATTCTGTATTTCTCTTTCCTTTTTGGTTGGACTCCTTGGAGTCTTTTCCCGGCTGACCTTTCACAGGCTTTGTTTCTTGTAAAGCCATAAAGCTGCTTGCTTGTCACTGATCCCTAAGCAATGTAATTCTTGGTCAAATCAAACTTACCTTTAAGAGTTCAGTAGTGAGATGGGGCTTCTGAATTTGTGTATGCATGCACTCTTTTCTAGCTGTTGAAAATTAGAGTTCAGTATTGCGTTAAAAGTGTTGAAGGTGGTCCTATAAGAAAGCATCAAGTCCTGAAACATCTTTGTCTTTAAGTATTTGGAATTTTATCTGGGTGGGCAGTGTTGCTGGTGGGGAGGTGATGGACAGTTTGGTGGGAGTAAGTACCCAGAGGGAAAAGGGTACTTAAGATCTCTTGAGCTCCTTGTCCCTTCCTATGGTGATTCATTCTGTTCTTCTAAAGCAGAGGGCTGGACATCTGAGCATGGCTTGATGGCTGTGACAGTTATGACTATTAAGTGAACATGCAACCAATGTGGCTTCAAATTCATACCTGTGATTATGGGGAAAACCAGCTGCTTTTGTCATCCTTTCTGCTTGACAGATTTGTGGATGATTTCCCATCAGATGTCTGCAATGCAGATGGCTGAATTACACAAGGAAATCTGCAGCTGTTGTAGTTTATGGTCTCCTGCACTGGTGGAAGAACTGTAAGCTGCCTTGTGTCAAACCTTAGAGCTACTCTTATACATGATAGATAAGAAATAAGACTTCCGTGACTTCTGTGGCAGAAGATAATACATTTGTGTTCTCATAGGTGCTAAGAGGGGTGGAACTTGTATGTACTTTTGCCCTGGCTCCAAGGATTGTGTCTTTCCTCCATGTACATACTCTTGCTTTGATGTATACTCTTCGTTTTGGGATTTTAGTCACAGCAAATGCAATATATGTTCAAAGTTAACAACAGAGCACACGTAAGTGCTGGCTGTTCTACTGTATTGAGCAGTCACTACTCCTCTGGGATTAGGAATGAAGAAACCAAAAGTGTATCCCTAGATGTTAAATGTTTAGAGAGCAAAGGTGCATCTTGAATTGTTTAGGTGGTGAATTTTTTAAAGGTGATTTTTTTTTTTTTAGTTGTGCGTAAGTCTATGAGTATAGTCTGAACTGAGTAGTGACTGAGTCTGTGTAGTGACCTACTTGATGAAAGCAGGACGTTCCTTGTGCCTCAAATTTTGTCTTCTCTCCAGGCTAATGGAGTTGGTTTTGGTGTGTAGCTATAGGTGGATAAAAAGCTGGCATGATACAGTAAATAGATGGTACATGATAGCAGCATTCAGGCAGTCTGCTGATGGCAGGAATGTAATGATTCTTTAAAATCTTTATTTACAGTTTAATTTAGAGTTCTTCACATCAGAAATTCCTTGTCCCCATCCACCTGGATTTTGGCTTTTATCTCTTCCTTGTGATGTACACTTCAGATCCTTAGACAGTGTTGTCTTGAAGTGAGAAGACATGACCAAAACGATGGTGTTTGTTTATATAGCCATAATAACCTGAAAGAAGCAAACAGTGAATGACAGAGGGAAACAGAGTATTTGTGTTCTGGGGATAGCACTAAGACAGCATATGCAGGAACTTAGCTGGAACAGCTTGCATGGTTTTCTGCCTGTCTTCTGCAAGCAAAACTTGGCTTTAACAATAGAAGTGTTTATGTTAATTCACTTATGAAAATGTTTGGAGCAACTGTGCCCTGTATTGTGTGTCTTTGCCATGGTGTTAAACAGGCTGCTGTAAACAAATGTAGATATTTTCTTGGAAAAAATGTTGCTTGGTACATTTGTTACCCTTCCCTTTGTCCATGTCTTGCTTGTCCTTGCATGTTAGCATAGCTCTGTCTACACTCGGCCTTTGCCTCTGCACTTGCATTTGGTCACACTCTGGTAAGGGCAAAGTGCTGAGCAAATGTTATCCTCAGCCCTGCAGTGGGATTCTGGAGGGAAGTGACTTGTCTGCACTGGGGTGATGTGGAGACTTTTGATCACAGTCATTCTGGGGCTGCACCTGAGCTAAGCTGTGTGACAGTGGCTGCACTGGAGGAAGGAGCTCTTTATCTGTGTAACTATGCAGTGCAAATGAGAAGACTGATTATAAATAAATTGGGCAAACAGAATCCTTGCTTCATTTAGACATATGTTTTAAAAACATTTTGTAAGACCCTGTTTTGTGTCAGATGTCCTAGTACTGGTTTTTATAAGGTTTAATTTTTTTCCTGTTTTATAGCACTCCTTTACACTTGCTTCCTATGCTCTTTTCCATTTGAGCCTTGGCCCTGGCATCCTGGGATTCCTTTTGTGCAACAGAAATGGGAGGAGATGTTGGCAGGTTAAAGGAGTTGTCCAGAACTATTCATCAGACTCAGGCATTGAACTTGGAGTTTCTTCTGGTGGATGAACAGTAACTCTGACTTGCACCTCCAGGGGAGCTTGTTGTCTTCTGCAAGAAAAGACCAAGACTGTGGGAGTCCTCTTGGGTAGACACCTACACGTTCCTTGGGTATTTCCACTAGCTGTGACCTAGGCAGTCTCAGAGGATATCAATGCTTGGAGTAGGCTGTGAAGCATCCTTGTGTTGCCTGTGATCTTTCTCTTCTCGCCTGGAATTGAACGAGCCACTTCCCTTCCTAGTCTTTTAATGTCAGTATATACTTGACATGACAGCACATCTTCTAAGAGCACATCTATCACAGATGCCTGCTGCAGACCTGTGGGCTTCCTTCTGCTGCCCAGCAGACTTTATGCAGCACATTGGAGCATCTGTGCTAAGGGCCTCTAAGGTTGTTATTTTCCCATTCGTTTTATGAACAAACCCCATCTAAAACTAGAGGAGCTTAGTGCAGATGGGTACACTTGCTTCTGAACAACCTAATGTAGCAATCAAAGGAGAGACAGTGACCTTGGAATTCATTTAAATGACTTTTGCATTTGCCTTGAGAATTTAATGTCAATCCTCACAGAATTATTGAAAGATAGGATAAATAATCATAGGAGAGATGAGTTGATTTGAAATGTGCAGATCTAACTTTTAATTCATATTTCCCATTTTCTGCAGTGGTAGGTGGAAGCAGGCTCTAGCATGCAGTAGCAAATTTCTCATAAAGATGGCTAGAGAAGCATCAATTACTGTGAGAGAAGCTTTTGAGATTCAATGTCCCTCTTTCAGATTCAGTTTAACTATGGCTTTTTCTCTAGGCTGACATACCATACTGTCCTCTGTCAGGGGTAGAAAAAGCATTGCATGATAAAGATTTGAGGACTCCAGTTTGCATTTAAGTGTCTTTAAAGACCTGATCTTGCTTCCCCTTTATTTTAAGCATGAGTCAGTTCCTTTGTGGCAGTCAGTAGTGCTGTGTCTGTGATGTTCATGAAAGAACTGGGAACAGTGAGATTTCATAGTCGGATATCTTTCTCCAAAATATTACTTACATTAATTTCCAGTGATTTGGATTGTTTTTTTCTTCCCAGGCAAAGTATGCCTACCTTGTTTGGGTTTTGTTTGTTTGTGTTATTTTGTGTTTGCTTTTGTGGTTTTGTGGTTTTCTTTTAGTTTGGTTGGTTTGGGGGTTTTTTAGTTGAGTTGTGGGTTTGGGTTGTGGGTAGTGGGTTTTTGTTTGGTTGTTTTGGTTTCGTTTGGTTGGGTTTTTTTCTTCCTCTGTATAGGTTTGTGAAAACTTTGGTGTTTTGCTGTTTTTGGTTGATCAGATCTAACATTGATTGTGGAATACAGTGTAGATTGTATGGATACTGTATCTAGAGCACAGTATGAAGCTTGCTCTGGCTGGATGGAACCCTGTTTAAAGCTCACTAAGGTGAAGTTACCCTTACAAAAAAGTTTCTCTTTGGTACAAATTTCAGCTAGCTAATTCAGAGAGGTTCCTCTGAGCTGAGACTTGAGATCCCCTTTGTTTAGAAGTGTGGATGAGCACAAAGTGAATAAAGATCCTTGCTCCTAAAAGGAGAAATAAATCAACTTGGGCAGGTGTCAAAGGGAACTATCAGCCCCTTCCACAAAGCCATATGCCTGCAAGTTTTCTGTGGGTGGCAAATAAATCATTTTGCCAGCATCTTTCGTGTTTTAACCAAGACAAGCAGTGCTGAGACAGTAACTCTTCCTCAGCCTTTTCCAGCTTCCTGAATTCACCTCTGAAGCTGTTGCATTGGGTTCACTGCTTGGTGGCACATGGTCCCACCACCATGTGAAAACAAAGCAAAGATTCCTTCTCCAGCTGAGATCCCCTTGTTCTGCTGCTTCTATCACATTAAAACATTGTGCTTTGCTCAAAAGGACATGGGGTGCTTTAATGCTGTGGTCGCTATGCAGATGACTAAGCTGTATGGGCCTTAGCTGGTGTTTGGCCTGGGATCAACGATTTGGGTATTTGCTGTAATTCTCAGGTGAGATTTGCAGTCTTTATTCAAATGTTTCCACCCAGTTCTATAAATGTGCCCTGAAAGTATTTCATGGTGTGCTGCAGTGTTTGGAGCTCTGCTGAAGACATTGTTTGCTGTCATGGAGTTACACCTGAATGTCTTTGCTTCTTGGCTGTGGGTGCTCTTTGACTTGTGCTGTATAGAATATGGTTGTCTGGTTGAGTTCAGGCTTAGGTTTCCGTCTGCTGACTTCAATAGTCTTTCTTTCATGGGAATGAAAGCAGTGCTGAGATTCAGAGTCTTTGGTTTATTTTATTTTACACAGTGGTGTAAAAATAGCCACAACCCTGTTGCCCATACACCTCAGAAATGGCTTTTTGCTGAAGCTGCACTGAAACAGATTTCTAGTTGTATTTTCTGATAAGACTTTAGAAAGCTCAGCAAAGTCTGGGCTTTTGAGTGCCTATTCCAACAGTAACAGCTGAAGAAAGAAAGGCTGGCTGCTGCTGCAAACAAGAGGATAAACTGTGGTGAGGCATTGCATTGAGGTGTCATTGCAGTGGGATAGGCGAGTGCACTGCATCTGTGTGGTGCCATGTGCCTTCTTACAGCTCTCCGTGTCTCCAGTCTGCATGCAGGAAGTGGCCTTTGCCCTGCCTGGGTGTTGATCTCTGCTCTCCATCCCTTCACTCTGACCATGCAGGGTCTGTGGCTGTACTGGTCCCTTGGTTGCAATAGTAGGGGTAAGGAAGGGGCTGTCCTGGAGGTGCAGCATCGCACCATAGATGCTCAAACATAACTTGACATTGTGGCAGGAATCTCGCCTGGTCCTGAAAGTTCCGTTTGCCTGGAAGCAATTGCACTGACTGAAAGCAGTTTAGTTTACACCCAAATAATTTATTTCAAATCTGCTTTTCTCGCTCATGCATTCATTTTACTTTATTGTAATGTCAGCACTTAGCAGTGAAGTAATGGCGGATCTCTGGAGAATGTTGCACAAGCGAGAAGGCACCATTATCTCGGTTTTACAGGCCCTGCTAGTTTAGAGCATATGTGGTGGTGTAATTACACTGATGTGATTAAATCAGTGCAAATCCTTGCTAGAGGGACATGCTGCACTGCTGTAAAGCGAGGCTTATTATCAGTGCAGTTTAATTCAAATTACATTACTCAATTAAGCTGTGCTAGGATAAGCCTCAGCTTAAAGTCAAGAAGTCACGTGGGAGTCTGCATTGTTTCTTTTTAAAGAAGATAAAGATTTAGCAACTGAAATGGGTGAGGCTGTGCCTTGCCCAAAAGCATGCTAGAAGCAATGGGTTTGACAAATACTGTATTTATAGTACTTTCTGGGAGGAAAGAGGTCTGGATGTGAATTCAGAGGTTTCTTTATTATTTTTTAATAGATTAAATTCTTTGTTTAAGCCATAGTGACCACTTTGGAAAAGATCCTAAATCACACTAAGGCTTTACAAATAAAGTAAGTAGATGGGTCAATGAATAACCACCGAATTTACAACCTCATTTGATTTGTTTATTTACTTTTTTTCTTTTTGGCAGGGTGTGGACACTGTAAGAAAATGAAGCCCGAATATGAGAAGGCTGCAGAATTTCTCCATGTATCCAGTGATGTAAGCTTAATTTCCTTTATTATATCCTTCAAATAATCAGTAATAAATAACTGGAGTAATAAAAGTGACTTTTCTCCCTACAACAAATTCAGCTGTTCTCATCCTCCCACAGGACCTTTCAAAATGTGCTTCCAAAGTACAGTCTCATCGCTAATGCATGAGCCCTGCCAAAGTCTTAGAAAGAACATTCTATCTTGAACGAAAACAAAATCAAAAATGTTTATGTATTCTGCTGTAGGCCTTATACATAATATGATCAAATCCAAAATGTGGGGTTTTTTTCCATTACTTAAAGGCATTAAATTTGAAGAAACACAGGCTTTTATTTATGAATTAGATTTGGAAAAAAAACGAAGGGGGTTGATCCCTGTTTCAAATACCCTGGCTTTATGGTTGCATCACTTCATTAGCTTCGTTTTAAGTGCTCCATCAACATGGCTGGAGAGGAGAGATCCAATAATATTAGTGTTATTGATTGAGTCTCACACTGTGTGCTCCATGAAAGAAGGGAAGTAGGAGTAGTCTCCCGCATACTTTCAGCATCTTCAGTGGAGACACGTAGAGTCCCTTTGTAGTTCTTGGAGAAGAAGGAGGAGATGAGAAAAACAAAGATCAGATGAATCATACTGTACAAGTGTCTGTTCTCCTGTGACTCTTAAATGTGGTCTTTGTAAATAGGAATACAAGTTAGGGAAAGATGAATTTGCCTTGAAGTAAACTTGTCTTTAACAGCATTAATTCTTTCTGTGAGAAATTGGGATTTGTGGGAGGAAATGGCGTTCCCGGGAACTGCTCTTAAGCGTTACTGAGTTATATACAGGGTATCCTGTCAGAAATGGGAGAACAGTTAACACTCTGGTTATATTTAGTCCATAAGATGTCCCTTCCTTATTTTCTGTCAATCTTCTGTGTCTTTCTGTGTGTCTTTGAGTACATGAGAAAGTGAAGGCACGTAAATCATGAGTGCTTGCCCTCAAGTCCACTGTTTCCTGCCAGAGGGGTTTGTGTACATTGCTGGGATTTACAATTAGTGCTCTCCATTTTAGAGTCCAGGTGTCCTTGCAGCAGTTGATGCTACCGTCAACAAGGCACTGGCAGAAAGATATCACATCTCAGGGTTTCCCACTTTGAAGTATTTTAAGGATGGAGAGGAGAAGTACACTCTGCCACACCTCAGAACAAAGACAAAGATCATCGACTGGCTGCAAAAGTAAGTTTTGAGGGTGTGAGATGGTATTTGGGTTCCTGGCCACTGGCTCCTGAAGACTGCTTTGGTGAGGAAGCAAATCTTAAACTTAGCTTCATCAACTGCCTAAATCCCTTGCTAACAAAACCAAATTCAATTCCAGTATTCAAAGCTAGTGAAACATGTATGTTAATTATGGTCTCTAATACATCAAATCCTTTATTTGCTGCAGGGTTTTTCATAGTTGTTCTGGTAATTCTTTCCCAAAATAAATATTTTTCAAATGTACCCTAAGCCTCTCACAGGAGAAGGAATAGCAATGGCTCTGAAAAATAAACAGAACATTTGTTGTTCCCTCTTCATACTAAGCAGCAAATTTCACTGTTAGCAACTGAATTTCTGCTCTGCAGTTGTACTTTGCTCTTTTTCCAGCATTTCACAGCCAATGCCTAGAATACTAGCTCTGTGGAACTGAGGGAAAGCCAATGAGACCAACAAAACCAGCACCTTTGTATGCACTAACAGCTTTTCTTGGGTGGTATGCTAAAATATGCAGAATTAAATTTAATGTATGATGAAAATAATTTCATTTCAAAGTAGTAAATTGCTGGTACAATTCTCTCTTAAGTGTTCTGGAGTAAAATATGCATTTCCTTTAGGTACTGTAAGCTTAATGTATTTTCTGCATTATTCAATGGGAAAAAAAACCTACCAGTGTTTTGTGAAGTTTTAAAATCATTTAACTGTTAAGTGCAGTTGAGGTGAGGAATGTAATCTGAATTTTTTCCCTTCTTATTTCGTGGGGGGAGGGGAACTGTGTGTGGGTTATTTGGTAGTGTTTTTTTGCTTTTTCTTTGCAAATTACATTTCTGAGTGCTTCAAACGGGGTAATAGATAAGGTCTGGCAGCATCTTTGTAGCATGTTGTGAAGTTTTATCTAGCTACATTTAGACACAGTACTCCCTTGGCCTCCTTACATACTCAGACTGCAGGACTCCAGGCTGCTGTGTGTCAGTACTGGATGTTAAGTCACTGTCCTAGTTTCACCAGTTTGCTGGAGTATTTTGAACACTACATAATTTATATTGAGTTAAACAGTCAGATTGGTTCTGCCTGTACATATTGGCAGGTGAATAAGCAATGAGGGAGAGGAAAGGGTTTTTAATCCCTTCTGGATCCTGCTGTGCCTCTGGAAGTCTTTTATCTGCAGTCTCATGTAGTTAGCAATGCAGGGGAAACCCAGACAACTTGTTTATGCTCTTGTCTGATGCATGTTCTCCCAACTAAAGACACAGTAGAGTAAGATCCTTGTTTGCTGACCAGAATGAAATTGTCACAGCTGCGCAGAAGTTGGTGGAAATAAGGATGCATCTGGGGTGCAGGCTTGAGATAAAAGTACAACTTGTATAAATGTATCCCAATGAGTGGTCTAGTTGCAGTCATGCAGATTTTGGCTCCAGTCCCTATGTGGTGACTGTAGTCTGTTCTGCCATGCTAGATTGTTACCAGTATCTCGGTAGTTTATTTCAGGTCAGCATGGGAAGATCTGTGTGAGGTGAAGTCACACCTCTGACTGTAACTGTAATCAATGATAGCTTACTGACAGGTTCATGTGAAAAATTCAGAACAGCCACCCTAATTGTTTGCTAACAACTGGCAAATCAGTATCGATGGAAATACAATGGATGGCCACCAAATGACCTTGAGTAGGACTTTAAAATTGAGGTTTTCTCCACTTGGCTTTTATGTACCTGATACAACTTCAAATGGTGTCATTCAAAGTGACAGGAAAGTCTGAAAAGCTAATATATTACCAAGGTGACATATGAAGGTCTTTATACCATGGCACCATTCTGATGATTTTATATAAGTAATTACTATTTAAGATACAGCAGGAATGAATTTAATGAGTCTGAGAGAAGTCTGTGAGTTGGTGAATAGCAGAAGTTTTGTTAGAGGTGCTCTAGATGTGCAGGATTGCTCTGATCTAGTCAGTATGTGCAGTCATAATTGAAACCTGACATTCTCTTTGTCAAGGTAAAACATTTCAGTGCAGTCACCCCCAGTCTTCCAAGTGAAACTATGCTGATTATTGCATCCTGGCTTTAATATCTGAATTGAATAGAAGGTCATGAAATTCTTTATAGAAATTTACAGGATGGTGATAAAGAGTACAAAAAGGATGTTTGAATGGAAGATGCTGTTCTATATTGGTTGCCTTTTAATTCCACCTACTTGCTGTTCTTCTCAATTCATTCCTATGGATGACATAGTGATGCAAGAGCAGTGCTCTTTCCACTGAGGTGTTGGATGCAATGTAAGAAATCTTTATTCTATGTTTCTGCTCATATGCCTGAGTATAATCACTTAAATTATATTTTTATTGAGTTACAGAAATTAACTTACATCTTTTTTGTTGTTATCTGGTGTTGGAAATACCTAGTATGTTTTCCTACTTCACAGACATCTTGAAGGATTTTTCGACCTCAGTTTCCTTGTGGTAGTTGTGACCTGGACATGTCTCTTTGCCAGTTTCCAGAAACATTTTTAAACTAATCTGATTTCCTTCCTTTTCTAGTCCTGAAGCACCACCTCCACCTGAGCCGGCATGGGAAGAAAAACAGACTAGTGTTATCCACGTTGCTGGAGAAGACTTCAGGGAGTCCTTAAAGAAGAAGAAGCACGCCCTTGTCATGTTCTATGCACCATGTGAGTAAAATACCTCTCTGCAATGTATTGGTTTTATAAACCCTACAGGTTGAGATCCTGAACTAATTCCCTCACTGTCCCCAGACTTTTAAGGGTAAAGAGCTCATTCTGAATATAATTGCATGGGGCCATTGCTGACACCATTGTTTGTATATTTATAAATGGAAACAAAACTGCATACAGCATTTATTTAAAAAGTTACTGAACTAATGCAGACACCAAAGCAGGCAAGATTACAAAAGCAAAACAGATTTCTTTTCCTCTGCTATGTTTTATGGTCCATATAACAAAACGTGATCCTTTATAGTAGCACAATGGAAATGAAGAGCCTGACTCATTAGTGCAGCACTTCAGTAGTGAAATCGATACAGTGACGTGGAAGGAATCAGTCCCCAGAGGCTGAGAACAGATTTTGATGGAGTAGATTTTGTCTGTAATAAATCTACATTTATTCTCCCCTGAGAATATGGGCATAGCTTCTTCCTCCCAGATGGTTTTGTGTGCATTATACACAAGCTTTCTTCTTGACGCTCCTGAGACTATTTCTAGTTAAGTTTTGAATCAGACCCTTTATAAATCAGGTGAATTGGAGGGACTACTTCTGCTTTCTTATGTTGTCCCAGAGACACATGGACTTGATACAGGCTCTTAACTTTTGAGGAGTCTGTGAAAGGGACAAGATAATCCTGTGAGTTAGTATTGGATAGTATCAACTGACTTTTGTAGCAATATGACTCAGCCCCCACCCTCTCCACGTCCCCATGCAAGAAAAATTCTTCCCTATGACATAGTCAGGCCTACAGTTCATGGATAACCTTCAGATAAGGCGTTACTAACTTGTTCCCATTTAATTTGAAGGTATTTTCCTGAAAGGGAGAAAAAGCTCAGGTCCTTCATGTTTCATAGGGTGGCCCCTCATTTTGCTTTTCTATTAGAGAATTAAACATGAGTGCATTTGCATCCTGCAAAGCTCTGCTGGATGTGGGATGTGGTAGAAGGGAGGGGTGCAATTCATAAGGGAGCTTTTTGGAAGGTTGTAAAAGAAAAGGGAAGAGGACTTAATTCCTTCTCAACTCTGGTTCCCACCACCTATTTATTAAAAATTGCCTTGGTGCCAGGAATTTCTGATTCATGGACCTTAACTGGTTAAGAGCAAGGCATAACTTGAAAATCAAATGATTGCATGTGAAATATTAAGATGTAAGAGTTTACCACCTCTTGATTTCTCGTTACCAAGTGAATGACTTTCTGTGGAAGAGAGAGATTTATTTTCCCTTTTGGCTTTTACCTGCATCTTTTTAGGGCTGTTCAATTCTTTGTCTTTTCCCGTTTTTTCCATGTTTAAAGCAAAGACACTGTGCAATGAGTATGTAGCTCTCAGGGTTGAAAGCACGGGGCAACTTGCCTAATGGGCTAATTATGATGCCCTTGTTTGCAGGTTAACTTCTACCCTTACACCAGGAGGGGTGGATAAAGATCAGCCTGACCCTATCTGTATGAGCTTGCTTATTTTAGTTCAGCAGGAACGCTGCTAAAATTGCCATGCAAGGCTTGCATGATGTAAGACTGTTCATAGAATCATAGAATTATCTGGGTTGGAAGAGACTTCCAAGATCATCAAGTCCAACCCTTAATCCAACACTATCATGATTACTAGATCATGGCACTAAGTGCCACATCCAGTCTTATTTTAAAAACCTCCAGGGATGGTGAATCCACCACTTCTCTGGGCAGGCCATTCCAATGCCTGATTACTCGCTCTGTAAAGAACTTTTTTCTGATATCCAGCCTAAACCTTCCCTGGCAGAGCCTAAGCTCGTGTCCTCTTGTTCTGTTGCTGGTTGACTGGGAGAAGAGACCGACCCCCACCTGACTGCAACCTCCTTTCAGATAGTTGTAGAGAGTTATAAGGTCACCCCTGAGCCTCCTCTTCTCCAGGCTAAACAACCCCAGCTCCCTCAGCCTCTCTTCATAGGACTTGTGCTCAAGTCCCTTCACCAGTTTTGTTGGGTCCTTCAAGGCTGCCCTCCAGACACATTGTTCTTGCACTGTTTTGAGTACAGTGCTGTATGAGACCACCTATGTACAGGACAGAGAGGTGTTAACTGGAACCACTTCTGACCTTCCCGTGACTGCTAAGAGAGTCAGCATTGCTGTTGGGTTGTCAGTATCTGCACAGTTTTTGATTTGTCAGATTTGTTCTCTGAATGTGGAAGTGTCTGTGTGCAAAGCAGAAAGCAGGCATGCAAAGGGAGTGAGAGAAGCCTGCCTTTTGTTGGGCACTGGGGAAAGTAGCAGATGAATATTTTAAATCTCTAGTTTCTGTGAAATAATCATTAATGCAATAGAACAGTACAAATCATTCTATTTTTCAGCTTTTCTGCAGTGATAATGTGCCTCCTGCTAAATTTGATAGATTAGCTTTTGTTTACCATTTTGTCAATCTTAAGACCTCTTGCAGCTTACATTGCCAATTAGTCCTAACTTGCTTATTTTAGTGCAGAAGGAACACTGCTAAAATTGCCAGGCCCCATTATCTCAAATAATTTGCTTTTTCTGTTCAAATCCACATCTTAGGTCAGTGTAGACTCACAGTATGTTACTCCATTGACTTGTGACTCTATGACAGTATTTGTTACACTTACACATATGCTGAGATATTTTAGGATTGAGGGGGGTGTCTATGTGCATATATAAAGTATGTTTATGTATAAATATTTATGCTAAGAAATGTATCTCTCATCTGTCATTAAAATTTAAAGCAGGAAGTTGAATAGTCTGACCTTTGTAAAGCTTTAGAGTGACAAACCTTTAGGCAAAGGCCACAGATATCTGTCTTTCATGCAAGCTAAAATGAGATCTGGCTTTTCAGTGGTATCTTCCCTTCCAAATTACTTAATATGTATAGGAGAACCACCAATCTGCTGCTGTGCTGATAACTCTGGACTGAGCTGAGCAGTGCTTTAATGGTACTGAACAGTGCTTCATGGTGGTTTAGCTCCAGAAGAGAAGACTGCTGCATCACACGGAAAAGATGGGGAGCTCATTACTCCTTCACCCGGAACATGGGTGAAACGTGAGGGTTATTCCTGGTGCTGATGAAATATTTTAAGGACTGAAAAATCAGAATCAAAACTCAATTACTAGAGGGGGGGAAAAAAAAAAAAAAAAAAAAAAAAANACTAGATGATCTTGAGGGTCCTTTCCAACCGTAATGATTCTGTGATTCTGTGTGACTTGACACAGAGGTGATACTCTTGATTTCATGTTCCCATTCATCCCCGGTGGCATTTCTGTGCGCTGTCATGACTGATTTCAGGAAGGAAGCAGCAGTAGGGGCAGGTCTTCTGTACTGACTTGAGGCAAAAACACCAGCTGCAGAAAAGCTAATGCTGCTTGTGCCAGTAGCTGCCTTAGACCTGATCTTCATCTGAGTGTCCATTGGGTAGGTCTGTGCCCTCCGTGGCTACCACATCATTCAGACTCTTTGTGTGAGCTGGGACTTGTTGCTTCTCATGGTTAGCTTTTGGAGCAGGCTGCTGGCATCTGTGCTGCACAGTACCTGGTCCAGCTCTTTGGACCCTTGTGGAGCTCTTGTGCTCCTAAGATGGAATTGTCATTTATCTCCAAGTTCAAAACACCTAAAATAAGAGGACAATGATACAGACTACTGAAGTGAAGCATGATGCCACAAAGGTGTGTTGTGTCCTGGTGATTGCCTTGAGGGATCTGAGGAGCATTTGAAAGCAGTAAGCTTATTGCACCAGCATTCAGTAGCTGTTTTGGGAGGGTTTATGGGATCAGTGTCTGTTATAACCATACACCAGTCCTTAGAGTACCAGGTATAATCAGCTACTCCAGGTTTCCTTTCGTAGTTGCTTGGCTTTATCCAGTCTGAGTATAGTTTGGTGTACACATGTAGGCTGGTATGTGAATGATCGGAATTTGGGGGACTGTGGACCAAATTGGGAAGTGAGCCAAATGGACAAGAGTAGCTCCAGTCCAGACTAGTTAGGCTGCAGTACTTAACCAGCTATGGCCAGAAGTTCATTAGCTGCTTGTCTGTGGTCTACATCCATTAAATGCCTAGCATCCTGGGCTGATTAGTTTTCATCAGTGCCTCTTTTGGGATCAACGCACTGACTGTTCTTTCTTCTCTCTCTGATGTCCTCACTGTTTGTTCATGTAGCTTGTCTGAATGTGTTTTATCTGCGTTTTCACTTCTATGTGCTCTCTCCGCTCCGTTATCCCAGATAATTGAGATTTGACTTTGCCAATGTATTAAATTTTAACCTTCCACTTCTACAGCACTGAAAACTGCAAAATAGAGGCAGTTGGCTGTGATTAGTTGTCAGAATCACAAAGGGCAACAAAGTTCCAGTAAATAATGTGTCTTCTCAGTTGGACATGTTTTTGCTGCACATTGCTCAAAACAATTAAGAAAAAAAAGTGATTTAAGATTTTAGCTAGGTGAGCATTTTCAAATGAAATAGGGAGATGCAGATAGTTCTTCAGGAGTGTACTGTGTTTTTAACCCAAACTTTTGTCTGGAGAAACCCTTAGAGTGCTACATGGAATGTCCTGCTGCTTCAGTGCAAAGACTCATACCAAATTAATGATCATCACAATCTCTAAGTAGAACTCATGCGGTTCCCACTTCTGCCTTGTTCATCTCTGGGATTTAAAATGCCTTTTTGATGTCATAATTTGGTGATGTGACCTTCATGTTTTAGCTCTTCTTGGATGATGCTTCTCAAACTCTACACTAGGTCTTTTCTGTTTCTGTAGAAACAATTCACAACTGGGGACACAGTCTCCATAGATGGACATCTTTGATTGCATTAGGCAGAGCATCAGCAGCAGGCCAAGAGAGCTGATCCTTGCCCTCTGCCCAGCACTGCTGAGACACAGTTGGATTGCTGTGTCCAGTTCTGGTCTTCCCAAAACGGAAAGGACATTGACATACTGGAGACATCCAGAGAAGGGTGATGATGGTGACTAAGGTTCTGGAGCATTTGATGTATGAGGTGAGGCTGAGAGAGCTGAGACTGTTCAGCTTGGAGAAGAGGAGGCTCAGGAGGATCTTAGAAGAGAGACAGACTCTTCTCTGCAGTGTCCAGGGACAGGACAAGAGGCAACAGGAACAAATTGTAAGACAGGAAATTTTGTTTATAAATGTAAGAGGAAGTGTTGTTTGTGTTTTGGTATGGATTTTTTGTATTTTTTTTCATTGTGGTTTTTGTTTGTTTGGGGTGTTTTTCTTGTTGGTTGGTTGGTTTGTTTTTTTTACTGAAGGGGTTGTTGAACACTGGAAAAGGTTGACCAGAGAGGATGTGGAGACTCCATCTTTGCAGATATTCAAAACTTAACTTGACACAGTGCTGGGCAACCTGCTCTAGTTGACCCTGTTTTGGGTAGGGGAGTTGGACTAGATGATCTCCAGGAGTGTTTTCCAACCACAGCAATGCTGTGTTTCTAGGAATAGTGACAGTTGAGTTTGAAATAGTGGGGTTTTTTTGTTTTGCTCTGGGGTTTGTTTTTGTTTTCTTGGGTTTGGTTTTAGGGTTGTTTTTTACCTTTCCTATTGAGTTCTGATTTTTCCTTAAATAAGAAA
This sequence comes from Galbula dea, assembly GCA_013399015.1. NCBI lineage: Eukaryota > Metazoa > Chordata > Aves > Piciformes > Galbulidae > Galbula > Galbula dea. Next base: position 1,287,667 of record VWZX01006101.1, read on the forward strand.
GGCTTAATAACACTCCCTAATAATTCTTACACAGAAACAGAAGCTGTCCACTTGTGGCTTTTAAGAATGAGAGACATGAAAACACATCTGTATCTTTTTTTTTTTTTTGTCGAGATTGCTGCCTCCAAAGAGACTCCAAATGAATCAACTGTGTCAGAAACAGGAATTATATATAATAGACCAGTCATTAACAGGTCAAATGGCAGAAGGGGGGCACTTATTTTTTAGATCAGTCACTTTTAGTGGAAGGGCTCAGCACTGAGCAAATTCATTCAGTTCCTGCTTTTGTAAAACAAGGTAATGAGCGTTCTAAAAAAGTAAAAACTTTTAGCAATAAGAAATAATAGGGGGAAAATGCTCCCTTTTAATGGTTAGTAAGGGTGGCAGTTGCCAATGTTATTAACTTGCCAATGGCCTCAAATTGTGGAACTCAACAGGGTTTGCAGAATGGGTATTTTTAATAAATACTTTGCTGGAGCTGATTTGCGATTCTCTGTTCAGCAGTGAAACTTTCATTGCACTAGAAATTACTTTTGTCAGCTGGAAAAGGTTATTTTCTCGTGAAGCCTGACCCACAGAGGTTACCCAGAGAACACCCAGAAATAATAAATAATAAGCCTTACTGAGTGTGATTTTATTGAGGTATTTTTGTATTGAGTAAGTGGCTTTGCTGGACAAGAGGATGTGCAATTAAGAGACATCAGCCTCCTTGGCTCTTCAGTTAACTTTTTTGTAGGGCTTTTCTTTCAGGACTGCAAGAAGTGAATGAGGGTGCTTAATTTGTGTTACACCTGATAAAATCACAGAAGACTTCGGGTTGGTATTTGAGCCATTAAAAGCCTATGTGTTGTTCTGAGCTGTTAGTGGGAGATGGTACCTGGGTAGTGTTCTGATGGAAGCAAAATAATTCTCTGTTTTACAAGTCAGTCAAGAATCTTGACATCATTGCTGTTTGATGGGTCATCTCCTGTCCATCAGTGAGAAGTAAGAAAGAATCAGATAGGGATTCTTCAGCAGCAAGATGTCAGATAGGAATCTGATAAGTGTTTTTTCAGCTCTGGCTAAATCAGTCCTGCTCAGCCCTGTGTGTTTCATCAGCAGTGCATAAAATGCTGAGAGCTAAAGCAAACTTGCATTAATTTTACCCACAGGCTTTGTTCAAACTATTAATCACTGTGTAACCTGATGTGCTCACTCCTTTTGTCTTTTCAGAATTTTTTCTCGCCAAACTCGCCGTTTTTTTCTAAGTTACGCATTGAGGATTATACAACAAAAAAACACTTATCTGAGGGACGTTGCCAGAGTGGGTTGCCCTTTGTGCAGAGTGGGCACAGACAGTGTTTTGGCTGTTCATGCTAACAGCCAAGAGGTCCAGTTTGCTCCTCCAGCCCTGCTAGCTTGCATGTGGGACCCAAGCTGCCATCAGCCATTGTAATTAAGAAAGCAGTAATGTTTCCTTTTAATCCCTCCCGGTTTTTTTGAAGTAAGCTGGGACAAAGCTGGTTGCACTGTCCCTCAGCCTTTGCACAGGAAGGTTTGGTGAGATAATGCTGTTTTCTGGCTAAGCTACACTGCTGTAACAAAACACGGTAGTTTTGACTGACTGAGGCTTCAGCCATTGGTTTGCTGGGCCTGAGGTGGCCGGTCTTGGTTTCAATGCTGAGCAGACCTAGGTGGCATAGTTCTGTATGAAGGATGCACAGAGGGGGCTAAAATATTCAACAGCTGAATTAATGGGTCCAGATGCATTGTGCAAAGTAGCAGCACGGATTAATTTAGTGTCTGCTGTGGCCTCAGTTTGGCTCCCACTAAGACGTTTTCGTGTTGCTTTCAAGCACATCTTGTTAAGTTTTCATTAGGAGGCTGTATCAAAGAGCTTGAACAAAATGTATGTGTTTGTAAATGAAGCTTAAGCTATCAAAAAAAAATATTAAAAACACGCTGAACAGAAAGAATCCATTTCAAGGCAAAAACCCTTGCAGGAAGGATTTTCTGGTTGTTGACTGAGGCAGAAGTGAGGTCTGGACCCTCTGATAATGAGGCTTTAAATCCTGCGTGGGCTGGCATTGCAGAATTTTGATATGTTAGCTAACTGGTTTCTCTCCTGCATTAGTAGTGCTCTTGCTACAGGCTCACGTTAGCGAAGTTTGTTCCTGTCGGTATAAATAGTGCTGATGCCATAGAACCCATTAACAGGCTGGGTTTATGAATTTATAGAGTGGTCTCTGCAATCAGGCTGGCAGAACTCCTCTTAGCCCCAGTGTTTGGGTCGAGGATATTAATTAGCATTGAAAGAACAGTTTTAACTGCTCTCAACTCAGAAGTTGAGGTACTTCACAGGACTGTGCATAGCCATGATGGAAGTGCTCAGAGGTGGCTGTCAGGGAGCTGTGACAATAAACTAAAATTTGCCAGGGTTTTAAAGTGAGTGTCAGCTCCTCTTGTTTTAAAGCATGGATGGTGTTTTACAAATCTGTCGTACCCCTAAAATGTTACAGCTGCTTGAACTGAAGAATATTACCTTCATTAAACAGTTCAGGCTTGTAGGAAGAGGAAGAGGAAGGAAGCAAAAGTCCTTGCTCTGTGAAATTCCATCCCCGCAGTCACACAGCTGTGTTGGTGCAATGCCATGTAAAGTCTGTGTGGGATACATGAGGAGACATTTAACTTCAAACATGTCACCCACCCTTATGCACTGTCGTCAGGCATATTTTCAGTAAGACAGATGCTTTTTTTGGTGATGCAACATTATCATAACAGGTTGGGTTTGTGCCTCATTTAGCACAAGTGTAATTCATTGGTGCCTCTCCCGGGGCTCTGCTGGACCACTGCTAACTCAGAGGAGTTTTATCTTCTGATTACCAGTTGCATCCACTGGCATGTTAGAGAGTAAAATGATTTTGTTTGCTCTTTAATTATGTTTCCAGTTATCCAAGGCTGATACTGACTTGGTTAACCACCATTACCAGCTGTGTTTGTGCCATGTGGGCCAGTGACACAGTTTATCTGGAAAGTCCAGGTCTGCTGGAACTGACAAGTTTGGTTTTTTTTCTAGATGTAACTATTGCTCTTTAACCTTTCTCTGCAGAGGTAGCTTGCTATACAGCTTTCCATCTTCAAAGGACTACTTGTTGCCAAATGCCAAGAGCCATCATGTCATTCGTAATTCACTACGGTCATGTATCCTTGCCTTTTGTTGTGGATAAAACAGTCCAGGACTTTTGTGCTGAGTCTTTCTCCTCTTCTCACCTTTGCAATTTGGCCTGTTCTGATGATTTTGTTGCTGCTATTGCAGTTGTTCATATCTGAGACTGTAGTTTCTGTAGACTTTTTTTTGTATCCCTCATCTCCTCTGTATTACCTCCACTGTGCTACAAAATAAGAGTTCAGATAGGTTGGAAAAAAATGCAACAAACCCTCCCAGCAGGCTATGAAAATTGGTAGTAGGTTGGCTGTGTTGTTAAGGAAACCTGATGGTTCACTGAAAAGCTCATGACCTTTTTGAAGTCAAAGGGCAAATCCTGCTCCTTTCACTTATTAATATCTCTTGTCTTGGTAATATGATTATGCTATGTGTCAGGTCATGTCATAAGATGAGCTTAGGTTCCAGATATTCAATTAAAAGGCCCTCCAATTCTCTGTGGTAGAACAAAAGCAAATTAACCTTTCCGTAACATCTCCAAATGCCTTTCTCAGATCTGCCTGTGGATTCAGTAGCTTCTGTAGCTTCATGAATTGTGTTGGTTTAAGCAGTATATCCATTTTCAGCTCTTATCTGTGCAATTACTATCTGTGGCCTGTCTTTCCTTGATTGACCAAGTAATATTCTTGGTTTAATTCTAGTTAATCACTTGGAACTCTTGAAGTGGAAACAGGCTTTGCTTTACTCTGCAGTCTCCAGCCTCCTGGGTTTGCTTTGATAGCTGTGCAATGTGCTGCTTTCACTTAAAATTGCAGTCATTTAAAAACCAATAAGGGAGGGCAGTATCTACCCCTGTTATTTAGACGGTGATGATTTCAAGCAGAGATGGGGAATAGGAAAGTCATTCCCTGCCCTGCACTTTGCACACTGAGGGCTCCATCCTCTCATGTGCTGAGCTCTCCGAGGCCCCCAAGGTTTTGCAGTTGAATGAATGGAGTCGGCACCTTGCAGCCCTGCTTCTTGTCAAGCAAGATTGTGAGCCCTGAAGGTCGCTTAACCTCTTCCTGACTCCATTTAACCTTGGGTGTAATGAAAGGGGGATAATCATGTCTGTCTCTCTTAGGGGCAATGCGGAATGTAATTAATTGTTACTAGTTAAAGCATTTGAGATCACCCGTTGTGAGGTACTGAAGAAGCTGGGGGCTGAAGGGTGAGCAGAGCCCTTTCTCATGCTGTGGGTAGAGCACAGATAGTGCAAATGCCATGGTCTCACAAATCACTGGGCTTTCAGATCTCCCTTAAGGAGTTGACCAGGACTTTGCTATGAAAATACTGACAGTTTAGGTCAGTGTATTTGATACAGAAACAGTCTGCAACTTTAAAATGTATGCATGTTTAAACTACCTCTTTGAAAAATTTCATGTAAAATATATGCACAGCACTTTGCTAATCAGATTTTGTTATATACAAGATGCTAAAAGCACACACAAAAAGAACATGAGTGGGGTTGTACATCATGATGTATTAATGCTAGGCAAAAAGTACAAGGTAGTGTTCTCTAAAGTCAGAATGGCCTGATCTGTAGTGGTGTTGAGCTATTTTAGTTGGGATGCTTAGGTTAGGGTCAGCAAGGGCTGTTGTCCTCACCTCACCTATAGGTTAGGGCTGGCACACTGCAGCTCCTGGCTGCTTGGGAGATGGTGATACGAGGACAGCAACATCATATAACCTATGTAGTTTATCTTGATTTCAGTAAAGCGTTTGACACTGTCTCCCACAGCATCCTTGCAGCTAAACTGAGGAAGTGTGGTCTGGCTGATTGAGTAGTGAGGTGGATTGTGAACTGGTTGAAGGACAGAAGTCAGAGAGTTGTGGTCAATGGGATGGAGTCTAGTTGGAGGCCTGTGTCTAGTGGAGTCCCTCAGGGGTCAGTACTGGGACCAGTACTTTTCAATCTGTTCATTAACGACCTGGATGAGGGAAGAGTGTGCTCTCGGCAAGTTTGCTGCTGACACTAAACTGGGTGGAGTGGCTGACACACTGGAGGGTTGTGCTGCCATTCAGCAAGACTTAGGCTGGAGAGTTGGGCAGGGAGAAATTTAATGAGATTCAATAAGGCCAAGTGTCGAGTCTTGCACCTGGGAAAGACCAACCCCATGTATGAGTACAGATTGGGGGCTGACCTGTTGGAGAGCAGTGAAGGGGAAAGGGATCTGGGGGTCCTGGTGGATGGAAGGATGACCATGAGCCAGCAGTGTGCTCTTGTGGCCAGGAGGGCCAATGGGNGCCCAGTGACAGGACAAGAGGCAATGGCTGTAAGCTGAAGCATAGGAGATTCCGTGTGAATACATGTACAAATTTTTTCCCAGTGAGGGTGCCAGAGCACTGGAACAGACTGCCCAGAGAGGTTGTGGAGTCTCCTTCTATGGAGATATTCAAAACCCGTCTGGACGCGCTTCTGTGTGACCTGGTCTGGGGAATCCTGCTGTGGCAGGGGGGTTGGACTAGATGATCTTTCGAGGTCCCTTCCAACTCCTAATATTCTGTGATTCTGTGATGTAGCAGCTTCAGCTCAGTGATCTGAGTCAAGGATAGGATGCAGTCTGGTCAGGTGGAGAACCACTGTGTGAAAGCATCTTTTTTAGAAAACCACTTCCTTTTAGGCTAAAAATCACTAGGGAATGTGAATTTCCTGCCTGAATTTGACTGGCTTCAGCATGCAGCCATCTCTGGAGGTTACTTAGCCTTTAGCACCCACCTTGACTAGGTTGTTACAATGAAAACTAGATGGACTTCTTTTCTGTCACTTCTTAATCTTTGGATTTAAGCTATTGACACACTGAAGTTCCTGACTCCCTTTGCTGTGAAACACAGCTTCCTGTCCTGTTATTTTTCTTCTGGGTCTTCTGAGCTCCTTCAGTTTGAACTCATTCTTCATTTGTGGACCCTGAACTGCAAATAGCATTTTAGAGTTGCCAGGCATACAGGCCGTTTCCACACCTCCTTAATATTTTCATTTATATAGTCAGTAAGTTCCTTTTGACAACTCCATCATTTTCTTTCAAAGCTATATTGCTATTATTGTTTGGATTTCTTTTGCTTCTAATACCTTTAAAGTTCCTTATATACTTAAAACATCATTATTGCCTCTGCTGACTGTAGATACTGCTTTGATGTCCATTTGCTTCCTTTATCTAGTTTGTACAAATTGTTAGCTTTTGATTTATATTCATTAAAACCAGCTTCACCTTTTTTCTATGTGCTATGCTAATACAGCTTCCACTTTTCTAAGGAAACTGAATTAACCTTGTACTGCTCAGCTGTAGAGAGGTTATATTATATCACTGGGCTTTGTAGTTTCAAATTAAACAAAGCATGAAGTAACTTAAAGGACATTCTTTATATTTAAGCAAGTAGAAACCTTTTTTTTTTTTAAACAGAACTTGATTCCTTTAGGCTATTAGGAAAATTTTGCACAATTTTATTTTAAACATAATAAGCTGACTATTGTCCAACAGGGTGCATCTGTTTCATTAACTACTCTGGAAACATCTTTATAATTGTCATTTGGTCCTAATACTTTTGTACATTGAAATTTGAAGAATCTCCAAGTTTTTCTTTTGAGTTGCTATCATCTCTAAACAATTCACTTGGATAAAAAAAAAGAAAAACTGTCCAATGAAAAAAATTACATATCTTTATTACATTCAAATGAAGGTTATTGACTTTATTGTTTCATTGTTTTGAAATCCTTTTTGCATCCCTTCTGCATCCCAGGGGACCCTACAATTATGGGAAATGTTTACAATTCCAAATACAGGATATTATTTCTGTGGATTTATTAAATTGCTAGCACAAAATATGCTTGATTATTTTATGTTTGGGGCAATGTGCACTTGGTTTTTAATATTAATTTTGTGGGTTTCCTATTTTACTTGACAAATGGGTTTATATTGTTTTTACCTCAGTCTGATTTCTGTTTTAAAAAAAAATAGTTTGTGAGGTGTTGTAAGCACTTAATGTATTTCTATTTCCCCATGTGATATTTTTGCTTTACATCTTGCGTACAAATATTTTGTGGCATCATGTTAGAAACCCCATCCAGCTCAATTCTGCAGCTCTTTATTTACTAGAGTCCTTAAAGCAGTTTTTCCATGAGGGTGATGTCAGCTTCTGTACTGACATCTCCAACACCTTTCTGTGCCCAAACCAACAGTGGCTCATTGGTTCTTCCCTTAAAGACACCCGGAGAAGATGCTGTACTGTGTGGTTTTTCCTTCTATCCATAAATTCAATCTATGGAAACTAAACTGGGCTATATATTTTCCATCACTTCATCTCCCAAAAGATCCATTAGCTTTCCTTTAAATGCCTCTTTAATTAGAGCAGATTTAATCTGATGCCCTCTTCCCAACAGTGATAATGGGTATGAATGAGGCTTGTTTGCATCCTTACTTGATTTCCCTTGTCTGCTGTTCATCAGCCATTCCTCTTAATTTTTACCCACAGAAACGATATTTTTCATATACTGAGTCAGTCAAGAACTACTTGGTTTTCAAGGTGAGGAATGTGATAGTGCCCAGTGTGCCTTCCCCACCCTTACTAGTAGAAAATACTGGCTTCATATAAAAATTTACATTTGAAATGCAAAGGCAAAGAGAGCTTAGAAGGCCTCTATTGCAGATCTTCTCGTATGGATCCACAGAGCTGAGGTTTAAGCAGGTAGCCTTCATCCCCTGCCAGGCTTCGGCAGACAAGCAGAACAGATGCCACCATGGACTGCATGGGGGGGCCTCCAGAGTGCAAAATTTTGAGCAGGGAGGTGAGAATGTCTGGCCAGAGCTCTAATAAAGCTGCACTGTTTGCTGATTGGGAAAGGAGAATGGCCTTAACACATGCTACCACATGCACGTCAGATGTCAAGCTCTCTTGCTTTCTTGCCAGGCGATGCAGGTGTGTCTCTGCATTAGGAAATGATTTTAACCTAAGATTTGCAGAAGTGATTAGAGGTTTTGAGCAGCAGAGCTGGGATCCTGTGGAAAGGCTGGATGTTTCAGAAGCAGATTTCTTTCAGGTTTCTCAAGTTGAGCACAGGAAATTGCTGTTCAATTCACATCTGCTGTTAACCCTGTTGAGATCAAATTTGACAGTGATGTAAAAACACAGAAAGAAAATTGATAATGCGAAGCCCTGTGCCTACATCAAAAGGCCCTGCTCTCGGAATTGCTACTTCCAATGCTGCTTAAGTGAAAGTCCTTGGCCTTGTTGGAAGCCTGTGCACCTATCATAGCACCTAAAATATTCAACTAAAATTAAATGGAATAAAATTTCCTACTTTTCCTACTTCCTTAGTCCGAAGTGGCTTACTGTCCTTTTGATTCTTGACACCTTACCCACACCTTCAGATGTCACCTGTTTAATACCTTCATACTGCAGCCCATCTGGAAAACCCTTTGTAAAGGAGCCTGCAATCTTCCTATGCTTGTGTACAGTGCTCCATACATTTCCTTTCTTTGCACTTTCAATCTGGAAGATAGTGTTAACACTTAAAATAAATGTGTGACAGTGGGTGTGAGAGGGAATAGGGAGAACAAGTTTTCCGTCTGTCAAAATGAAGACATCAACCTCTGCTTTTTTTTTTTTTTTGGCATGTGTCCTTTGAATAGAATGACTGGGTTGGGTGACTTCCAAGTGTTTGCTGCATTTGGCAATCCTTCTAAGTTGTAACAGATGAAGTTCCATATGATGTACTCCTTCCCCTTTTTCGGTGACTTCTTGAAACTCCTTGAGAATTCAATATAGCATTCGCATCTGTTCCGTGGACGGATGTCCAAGGCTAACAAAGTGCCTACTGGACTTGGAGTCAGCTCTGCCAAAAGCCATATGGTTGTGTTTTAGTTTTGCAAGCACAGTGCAATAAAGAAAGAAGGTTGGGCCAAGAGAGAAGTGAGATGAGGAGGAATGGAGCTTCAGATGAGTAAATGAAGGTAACTTTTTGTCATTTGGTATTAGAGTGGGAAGACAACATCACAGAGAAGAGGAAATAAAAGCTGTGTGCATAGGTTCCTTTCTGAATTGTTTTGAATTACACGGTGCTCCTCTTCTCTGTGTGATGATGTTCACCACAACCTCAAGGCACATTTGGTTTTGCCTACGTTTCCCAAAATGCCATAACAGCTGGATGCTTCCTTTTGGCCTTACAAGATGTGCATCTTTATTGAGAACCACCCCCAAAGCTCTTCTTGATGCTGCCTGTTGAATACTGTGCAGCAACATGTGCAGTGGTAACTTGCTATGGTGAAAGGGACATCAAGCAGCTGCTGATGCTTCTTTGAGCAGTCACCAGCTAAGTGGCCACTCGGGCTGTTTTCCTGCCAGCCATCTGTTGGCCTCTGTAAAATGGCAGCTTGCATTTTTAATAGCCATTGGACTTTTCTGTGTCTGAAAGAATATGCTTGTTATTTGTTGGATCATATTCTGGTTTTCTTGAAAAGTGTAGCTTATGGAAGGCTCTTACTTGCTGCAACTTTAGTGGGGGCTTAGAGAGAGGCTTTATCAAATGCCTTGTCCTATGCAGGCCTAGCACCCGTGTGATGGAAAACAGATCAACTGAGGTGTCATAAAAGTTTTAGAGGGGAATAAGACGACACACAGCCTAATGTCTCTCTTCTAATTTCTTTTATGGAGGGTTTGAAAGTTGCTGTTTGGTGAAATCTAAAGTTCAAGCTCATAAACAGAAAGGCAACCTGAAAGGTTTAATTCTTGAGGAGGCTTTGGGTTTTGGTGTAACAGTTGGAAGTGCTTCCAGTAAACTACCGTATGTAAGCATGTAGACTAGAACAAGTGTTCTTGTTTTAGGAGTGCCAGATTTTTCTCCTTTTTTTTGTTTCTGGAATTCTTTCTAGATGATATCACCGGTTCTGATTTATTTGTTTAGAGAAGTGTTAACAAGTCAACCAAGGTAATAACCCCACAGTACAGGAAATTATGCAAGTTGTGTCAAGAGGTAGGCTTGACCCGAAGGCTTTTCAGTATTGGACAGGTAGGACAGGCAAGTGGTGAAAATAGGTCACCATTTCGCCTGGATCCCTGGCCTCCTCCTCCACCTCCTCTTTCTCTTCCTCCTTCTCCTTTTCTTTCTTGACCATTTTCTCCCACACAAATGTCAAATGACTCAACAAAGTTAATAGTTGGCAAGCTGTGGAGGACTTGCGCTATTTCCCACTGAAACACAGCTGCCATCAGGATGGACTGCTGTTATGCTGCATAGAGAGATTGAAGCCATGGAGATGGATTTGCAGAAGTGCCTCAGTTTCCCAGGAAGTGTCCCTTTGACTTTTTGCTGTTCATAGGTACTGCATAGACTCTGTGTGCTTATACATATGTTATTGCAGTACTTTCAAAATCTTATTCTGACAAAAGAAAATACCTAAATTCAAATCATTGCATGTAAGCAATGAAATCGCATTTTAGTGAAGATCAAAGGGGTGTGCAGCTACTGTTTTTCTTGTCAACTGAAAGAGTGAGTGCAGTTTATGAGAGGGTGACTGCAAGCCTCCTAAGAGGGTGTTCGTTCAGTACCGACTTAAAAGTAGCACAACCACTTGTTCATCATTGCAAAATACTGGTGAACAACAGTAGCATAAGATGTAATTGGAGCTTGTGAACAGCTTATCTGTGCTCTATTCTGTTCCTAACCAGAAATAATAACAGGATGAACTCTTTTGCCTTTGCTAGCATGATACAGGCTTGACAGAAATGTGTCCGCTCCTTTTTAATCCTGTATCTAAGGAAAAAAGCCTGCAACCTGAGTGTTTGCTTGGGAACAACCTCTTTATGGTGTGTTTGAATAAAAAATACTTTGTTATACGTGTACAGGTACTTTCTTTTTCAAAGCCTTACTTAGTATTGGAATTTTGAGAGTAGTTTAGATTAATCATAGACAATAAACATTGCTTCTGAATTAAGAGCACTCATATCTGAATCTTGACTCAAGAGAGCAGTTCTTGTTCTCCTTTGGTGGCTTCTTCTGAAATGTTTGAGTAAAATTTAGTGTATGTTTAAGCAAGGGATGAACTGGCCTTTTGTTCAATGCTACAGTTGTACAAACAAGTATCAGCTCATCTCCCTCACAAAGCTGTTCTTATGTGCTGTGTCTGTAAAGCATTTCTGGGGTTGCCTGTCTCCAGGAAGACCAGTCGCTAACCTGGAACTGCACATCTGCTCTCCATAAGTGAAAGATCTGTGCCTTGCTGGACTTGCTTCTCCTCCTCTCCATTGTGTTCCTGATGGCTTGGCTCTAACACAGGCAATTCCCAAACACTTCTAAGTGTTCCTGGTGACTTTCTTTCCAACTTCCAATATCCTCCTCTTCACAGCTGCACTGTCTTTATGTACACGTCCAAATGTTGCTGATATCTATAACCTACATGGTAAAAAGTACAAGGAGGTGGTACAACAGCAGGGAAAGGATTTGTCAGTTTGTGGCTAGTGATCTCAAAATACTCTTGAGGGACTGGCAATAGAGAAAAGCCCCTGCACCATGGTCCCTGTATGTCCTGTAACTGTATGTATACACCTAAGCTGCGTGTAGTCGGAGGGATTTTAAACACATGCTTAAGTTTATGGAGCTGACACGTGGTCTACAGATGCCGTGTCCAACTTGTCCCAGAACTGGAGAACTCATGTCTAGAATTATTTTTAATAGAAATTTTCCACCAGATCACCTTGTATCTTGAGCTTATCCTGGTATCTTATTTATAACTAATGTTTGTGGTTTTTTCTTCCCTTATCAAACAGGGTGTCCCCACTGTAAAAATGCCATTCCACATTTTACAACTGCTGCTGAAGTTTTTAAAGAAGATCGAAAGGTAACTTGTTGTTAATTACTTCTGAGATATTTAAGAATGTTACCCACCATTTTTACTTTACAGGCTTTGCTTATTGATAAGGTGTTAGGCTTGTAGATAATCGCTGTTACAATAATAAAAATGTGTCTGCGTCTTAGGGCTTGTAACTTTTTGGTCAAACTGAGTTATGCTTTTAGTTTATTCTGTTTTCCTTAATGTGTTATCTTTTCTGTTTAATGCTTTGTGTAAGAGTTCTTGTCTTACAAGGACAAAACACATTCTTTCTCACTGGAAGATTAATAAAAGATAATTTACGTTATCTCCACTCTCCCCTCAACTTCTGTCAGTTGTTAAGGTGCATGTGAAGAAACCACAAGTTGTGTGACAGTCCTGAAGACCTCAATCACATAACTAGTCTTTGCTTGCATAGCATAAATATAATATATTCCTGTAAGCTGGCTGACTTGAGTCCAGGATGTCAAGCCCTTTTAGGACCCTTGTGCTTCTGCCTTGAAAATACATCTGATGGCTGAAGCACACCAGTTAATTTCCTTGTGTCAGATGACTCATTTTAATGAGTGCATGCGTATCTGGGATTGAAAAAACCCCACCTGGGCCACTGGATTTAACCAGAAAGCTGCTTATTATCTTTGAGTGACCTGTATTTCATTCTGATCTCTGACTTTGTTCCAGCTTCTGTCTTGCTTTGTGTTTAGGTGTGGCATGGAAAAGATTTGGCAAATTAAGGGGGCAGTTGCTATCTGCAGCTTCCTGAGGAGGAGAAGGGAGGTGCTGATCTCTTCTCCCTGAGATCCAGTGACAGGCTGTAGGAATGGTTGAAAGCTACACCAGGGGATGATTTAGTGTGTATGTTAGAAAGCGTTTCTTTACCAAGAGGGCAGTCAAACACTGGAATAGGTTTCCAGGAGAGCTAGTCATGCCCCAAGCCTGTTAGTGTTTGAGGCATTTGGACAATGCCCTTAACAATGTACTTTAACTTTTGGTCAGCCCTAAATGCGTCCAGCAGTTGAACTGGGTGATCATTGTAGGTCTCTTCCAACTGAAATAGTCTAATCTATATTCTATTCTGAATAAAGAGGTAATTTTGTAACAGTTACATTGCTATTAATCTGCGTGCCACTGTAGTAGAAGAATTTGTTGTGTTTTTTTCTTTTCCTCTTATCTTTTATGTAACTCACAGAAGATGCATCAGATTGACAAGAGACAAATCATTTTTGTATCACTGACTGCATAAAATTAGAAGCCCATCACTTAGACCCTCTGGCACACAAAATTGTTAGAGGTGTACAGCTTTCAGCTCTCTTACTGCTGTAAATTTGTGTGCTCGGATGCTTCTTTGTTACTTGTTTGTTTCCAAGAATCTCTGAGAAAGTATCCACGTTTTCCCACTTTTCTGGTCATTCCCAATGAAGCCTCTCTTTCCTAAACTCATTAAAATTTCAGTCAGAGGAGATGAAGCAAATGTACCAAACAATGTGAGAGTTGCTTATTAGAGCCCCAGGATGTATTAACAAGCAATCTGAACCATGGCACAGTTTATGGGACATGGTGGTGGTGCTACATGCAGGCTTGTGAAGCTTTTGGTTCAGACTGCAGGTTATGAAAGGATTCCAAGACCAGAGCAGTGATTGACGGTTGCAACTCTTTACTTCAGTTTAAGGCTGAAGTGGGGAGGTATAAAATGTAATGAGTTGGAACAGGAGAGCCAGTAGGGAATATTAAGGCTGGTACCGTTTCAAAGAGGTGTGTGCAGTTAGGGAGAACAATGTTATTGCACCCCAGTGACTTATGAAAGTGACAGGGATTGATTGTCTGGGGAGCCCTATTTAATTGTGAACAGCCATAACCTGCCAAGGTGTTTCTTGATGCTACTTTGTGCCCTTGTGGAAAAGAAAATAAACCTGTTTTAAGACTTTAGAGGGGCACATGGCTGTTCCCACAAGCAGCACTGGGCTTATTCCCATGTTTCAAAATGGGTTGAGCCTTCAAACTTAGGCTAATTCATAGTTCTGTAGGGCTTCAAACTTCTGTAAAATTACTGGTTATGAGAGAAAAAGTATTTCTTCAAAAATAGGGAAAGATAACTAATTTTCATTCTTAGTCTGTAGTAGTGCCTTTTTACCCTGAAGACAGGATTGGGGTTTTTTTCCCCTTTAACAGAGTATGGTAGCATTTAAACTGTACCACCTTTTCAACAGAGGTGGTCCTTTAATTAAAACATTTAATTCTGCAAAAACATTACAGCCTTGAACTGGCTATAAATGGTACCTTTAAAGATATCCTTTGTGAAACTTTGAGTCTTTACGGTGGAATTTTGAAGATGAACAGAGCTTGAAGATGTTAAATGAATGTCTTTGGCTCTGCAGATTCACTATATGGGTATGCTGTTGGTGCAGAAGTCCTCCCTTCCCCAGGGCTGTTTGTAACGCTGTGTACTTCATCTGCACTGTTGGAGTTTAAACACTCAGTGCTTGGAACATTGGACCCAAATGTCAGCTTTTGTTGGCCATGTAACTGCTGGTGGTTTTAACAGAAATCCTGAGCCTGCTCACTTGCATAGGGCAGTTGTGTGGCTATTGCAAAATTCAGCTCTGGGTGTAACCCATAAACCAGCACCACCATGTCTTTCCAGTGGTGGGAAAGACAGAGTAAGTTAAGTACAAATCAATGGAGAGGCTAGTCCAGTGAAGCAGGTAGCATATTGCTTTCAGTCTTTTTTTTTAAAAAAAAAGGTGTGGGGGGGAATTAAAAAAAACAAAGACTACAAGGCGCCATCTGGAGTATTCCTGCCTTGGGGGTGCTGTGGTCTTTGCATACAGCTGCCAGGGAAAACCTTTAGTCTGTGCTTCACAGCTCAAGTTTTGGCAGTGGCCAGTGTACGTCAGAATATGCAAATATGAGGATTGCCACTTTGCTGAACAGATTGAAGAGCAGGAAGACATGTTCACTAACTACTCCAGAGACTCTTGAAAGGGCACCAGCTAAATCTTCAGAAAATCTTCATTCTGCCTTTTGGCTGATCCTAAAGTTCAGCTTCAAG
This sequence comes from Galbula dea, assembly GCA_013399015.1. NCBI lineage: Eukaryota > Metazoa > Chordata > Aves > Piciformes > Galbulidae > Galbula > Galbula dea. The sequence continues at coordinate 1,302,719 of VWZX01006101.1, forward strand.
GAACTGATTTAGAATCATAAAATTGTCAGAGTTGGAAGGGACCTTAAAGATCACCTAGTTCCAACCCCCCTGCCTGGCAGGGACACCTTCCACTAGATCAGGTTGCCCAGAGCCCTGTCCAGCCTGGCCTTAAAAGCTTCCAGGGATGGGGCTTCCACCAGCTCTCTGGGCAACCTGTTCCACTGTCTCACCACCCTAACAGTGAAGAACTTGCTCCTAATTTCTAATCTAAATCTACTCTCCTCTAGCTTGCATCCATTTCCCCTGGTTCTGTCACTACCTGACTTCCTAAAAAGTCCCTCATCAGCTTTCTTGTAGGCCCCCTTCAGATACTGGAAGGCCACAATAAGGTCTCCTCAGAGCCTTCTCTGCTCCAGACTGAACAACCCCAACTCTCAGTCTGTTCTTGTAGGAGGAGAGGTGCTCCAGTTTTCTGATCATTCTCGTGGCCCTTCTCTGGACTCGTTCCAGCACTCCTATATCCCTCTTGTAATAGGGGCTCCAGAACTGGAAGCAGTATTTCAGGTGGGGTCTCACAAGAGCGGAGTAGAGGGGGCGAATCACTTCCCTCAACCTGCTGGCCACAGTTCTCTTGATGCAGCCCAGGATACGGTTGGTCTTCTGGGCTGCAAGTGCGCATTGGCAGCTCATGTTGAGCTTCTCATCCACCACCACCCCAAGTCTCTTTCCACAGGGCTGCTCTCAAGCCAATCTTCACCCAGCCTGTATCGGTGCTTGGGATTGCCCCAACCCAGGTGTAGGACCTTGTACTTGGTCTTGTTGAACTTCATGAGGTTGACATGGGCCCACCTCTCCAGCTTGTCCAGGTCCATCTGGAAGGCATCCCTCCCCTTCAGCATGTCAACCACACCACACAGCTTGGTGTCATCGGCAAACTTGCTGAGGACACACTCGATACCACTGTCCATGTTGCTGATGGAGATGTTGAACAAGCCTGATCCCAGTACTGATCCTTGAGGGACTCCACTTGTCACTGGCCTCCACCTGGACATGGATCCATTGACAGCCACTCTTTGGGTGCGGCCGTCGAGCTGATTCTTTATTCACTGAGTGTTCCATCCATCAAACCCATCTTCCACCAGCTTGGAGACCAGGATGTCATGTGGGACAGTGTCGAAGGCTTTGTTCAGGTTCAGGTAAATGATGTCAATTGCTCTTCCCCTCTCCACTGATGTTGTGACCTTTTCATAAAAGGCCACCAGATTTGTCAGGCACGATTTCACACAGAATCACAGAATATTAGGAGCTGGAAGGGACCTCGAAAAATCATCTAGTCCAACCCCCCTGCCACAGCAGGATTCCCTAGACCAGGTCACACAGAAGCGCATCCAGACGGGTTTTGAATATCTCCATAGAAGGAGACTCCACAACCTCTCTGGGCAGTCTGTTCCAGTGCTCTGGCACCCTCACTGGGAAAAAATTTCTACGTGGATTCACACGGAATCTCCTATGCTTTAGCTTACAGCCATTGCCTCTTGTCCTGTCACTGGACTTCACTGGGAGGAGCCTGACTCCATCCTCCCGACACACACCCTTCACATATTTAAAAGCATAGATGAGGTCACCTCTTAGCCTCCTCTCCTCCAAGCTAAAGAGACACAGCTCCCTCAGCCTTTCCTCAGAAGGAAGATGTTCCAGCCCCTTCATCATCTTAGTGGCTCTGCACTGGACTCTTTCCAGCAGTTCCCTATCCTTCTTGAACTAAGGGGCCCAGAACTGGTGAAGATGTGTTGATTATACCCAATCACCTCTTCATTATCTTTCTTCATCCTTTGTGATGCTCCAGCTTGGATTTGCTTGAAAGAAAGCTCTTGACTCCTCAAGGCCTCTAAGGAACAAATCTCTAGAACTTCCCTGGAAAAAGACCTGTGAGTCCTGGTGGATGACAGGATGACCATGAGCCAGCAATGTGCCCTTGTGGCCAAGAAGGCCAGTGGCATCCTGGGGTGAATCAAGAATAGTGTGGCAATCAGGTCAGGGGAGGTTATCCTCCCCCTCTACTCTGCCCTGCTGGGACCACATCTGGAGAACTATGTCCAGTTCTGGTCTCCCCTGTTCAAGAAAGACAGGGAACTTCTGGAGAGGGTACAGAAAAGGGCTATGAAAATTATTAGAGGACTTTAATATCTCTCTTACAGAGAAGGGCTGAGAGAGCTGGGGCTGTTTAGCTTAGAGAAGAGAATACTGAGGGGGGATCTTTTCAATACTTAAAAAATAATTCATGGGTGGGTGTCATGAGGATGGGGCCAGTCTTTTTTCATTGGTGCCCAGTGAGAGGACAAGAGGTAACAGGCACAAACTGGAAGATAGAAAGTTCCATGTAAACATAAGGAAGAACTTTGTTACTTTGAGGGTGGTGGAGCACTGGAACAGGTTGCCTAGGGAGTTGGTGGGGTTTCTGTTTCTGGAGACATTCCACACCCGCCTGGATGCCATCCTGTGCAGCCTGCTCTAGGTGAACCTGCTCTGACTGAGCATTGGACTAGATGTTCTCCAGAGGTCCATTCCAACCCTTAACACTCTGTGATTCCCCAAAGGGTTTGCTGTTTGACCACTGTTCTCCATTTTCACAGAAGACTTTTCCTGTACGAATGCTCTGTCCCAGGTCAGAGCACTGCAGCTGGGTTCTAGTGAGTTTGTACAGGAACAGGTGTGACAGAGATTGCTGGAAAGGGTACAGCTAATGGAGTGAGTTGCGGGGCTGCAAGACAGCGAAACTGGTGAGCCCTCAGTGTGTATTGTGAACCATGGTTTCAAATCATTATACCAATGAAATCACAGTACAGTTACCAAATGAGTTAATATTTTAGTTTGGCCAAGAATTTGATCCCTATTTGCTTAAAAAGCATGTGTTGAATTTCTTTTTAATTAGACTCATTAAATCTGGTGATGTTAACACTGTATATCATGATGCCTACTAGTGGAATTTCCTTTGCAAATAGCCTGTTCTGAGAACAGTTGATACATTGTGATTCTGTGATTGCATCTATGGTAATGCTGCTATGGCACATCAGGGCAGCTAATAATGAATCTTCCATTTGCAAGGTGTTTCACATTGAGAACAGTAGCTGAATTGCAACAGGCTTTAGCAGGCCAACTTGTAAGTGCTGTTAGGATCCAGAACAGGTAATATAAATAGAAACCTATGAAGTAATCATAGAGAGGAATGAGCATCTGTCTTATGCATAGGTGCCTTTAAGGCATTTGGCAACAACAGACTTTTTTTTCTAATAATCAGATAATTGTTGTCTGGAATTGACCATACTTTAAAAATGTTGCTTGGAAGCATTCTTTTCCATGCTGCAATTTTACTTGAATTTTTTTTATCATATATCATTCTCTCAAATCAATATTAAGTTAGTTATTCACTTCCATTTTCATAACAAAAGTCAATATTAGCTCCAGCAGAGATATATTTCCTTGAATCAATAAAACAGTGTGTGGCAGTACATATTTTAACAGGAGAGCAACTAGGATTGCAGGGGGTATTTTTAATATATCATCATATGGTGACTGAGAGGCAAACTGTTAAAATGAAAGAGCTTTAAGAATAGAAAGGAGGAGTTACACAGAAGGTCAGGGGATCCCACGTTCAAGTTTCTATACATCTGTTTGAACCACTGGATGTAATTGTGTTCCTTGCCTGCAAGTTCCCTCTAGAGTAAAAAGTTGTTTTGCAGTTGGAACTGTGATTCCTGATGTATGATCAGATGATACTACAAGTACTTCGTTTTCCTTCTAACACATAGTAAAAAAAAATAAGGCATCATCCTTCTGTTACAGTTGAGGCACCTGGAGATCAGTGGTCACATTTTCAGCATAGGTCTGCTTCTATTTTAGTACCTAAATGAAAAATTACGATTTTTGCAACAGCTCAGTGTATGTGATGAGACCACTTCATCTGAGCAATATGCCATGGTCTACTTCCTTTTATAACAGCTCTTCAGGGCTGATTGTACATTGCTTACATTCTAATGCTCCAACCATAAGTTTGCAACTCTGAAGCTAAGATCCCACTTCTTTGGTAAAACCATGAAACCTGCTGTGTGACTTCCCTTTTCAGATAAAGGTATTTTCCAGCCCTAGATGTTGCTAGAGTCATGTTAAACTATATTGACCATGGAATAAAGGAGAAATTAATACTAATTTTTAACAATATTTTTTATTGTTGTGCATAATTATTATGCATACTAACCTGGTAGTATTAATTATTATAAACTGCATACCAGTTGCGAGGAACTACCAATAACTTTAAGGTAGCTGGATGTACTCCAGGGAACTTCCTCTGGGGTCTGCAGTCCCTGATTGACTGTCTTTTCATTTGATAACTGTTCGATTCCTGCTACAGNAGACAGGGAACTTCTGGAGAGGGTACAGAAAAGGGCTATGAAAATTATTAGAGGACTTTAATATCTCTCTTACAGAGAAGGGCTGAGAGAGCTGGGGCTGTTTAGCTTAGAGAAGAGAATACTGAGGGGGGATCTTTTCAATACTTAAAAAATAATTCATGGGTGGGTGTCATGAGGATGGGGCCAGTCTTTTTTCATTGGTGCCCAGTGAGAGGACAAGAGGTAACAGGCACAAACTGGAAGATAGAAAGTTCCATGTAAACATAAGGAAGAACTTTGTTACTTTGAGGGTGGTGGAGCACTGGAACAGGTTGCCTAGGGAGTTGGTGGGGTTTCTGTTTCTGGAGACATTCCACACCCGCCTGGATGCCATCCTGTGCAGCCTGCTCTAGGTGAACCTGCTCTGACTGAGCATTGGACTAGATGTTCTCCAGAGGTCCATTCCAACCCTTAACACTCTGTGATTCCCCAAAGGGTTTGCTGTTTGACCACTGTTCTCCATTTTCACAGAAGACTTTTCCTGTACGAATGCTCTGTCCCAGGTCAGAGCACTGCAGCTGGGTTCTAGTGAGTTTGTACAGGAACAGGTGTGACAGAGATTGCTGGAAAGGGTACAGCTAATGGAGTGAGTTGCGGGGCTGCAAGACAGCGAAACTGGTGAGCCCTCAGTGTGTATTGTGAACCATGGTTTCAAATCATTATACCAATGAAATCACAGTACAGTTACCAAATGAGTTAATATTTTAGTTTGGCCAAGAATTTGATCCCTATTTGCTTAAAAAGCATGTGTTGAATTTCTTTTTAATTAGACTCATTAAATCTGGTGATGTTAACACTGTATATCATGATGCCTACTAGTGGAATTTCCTTTGCAAATAGCCTGTTCTGAGAACAGTTGATACATTGTGATTCTGTGATTGCATCTATGGTAATGCTGCTATGGCACATCAGGGCAGCTAATAATGAATCTTCCATTTGCAAGGTGTTTCACATTGAGAACAGTAGCTGAATTGCAACAGGCTTTAGCAGGCCAACTTGTAAGTGCTGTTAGGATCCAGAACAGGTAATATAAATAGAAACCTATGAAGTAATCATAGAGAGGAATGAGCATCTGTCTTATGCATAGGTGCCTTTAAGGCATTTGGCAACAACAGACTTTTTTTTCTAATAATCAGATAATTGTTGTCTGGAATTGACCATACTTTAAAAATGTTGCTTGGAAGCATTCTTTTCCATGCTGCAATTTTACTTGAATTTTTTTTATCATATATCATTCTCTCAAATCAATATTAAGTTAGTTATTCACTTCCATTTTCATAACAAAAGTCAATATTAGCTCCAGCAGAGATATATTTCCTTGAATCAATAAAACAGTGTGTGGCAGTACATATTTTAACAGGAGAGCAACTAGGATTGCAGGGGGTATTTTTAATATATCATCATATGGTGACTGAGAGGCAAACTGTTAAAATGAAAGAGCTTTAAGAATAGAAAGGAGGAGTTACACAGAAGGTCAGGGGATCCCACGTTCAAGTTTCTATACATCTGTTTGAACCACTGGATGTAATTGTGTTCCTTGCCTGCAAGTTCCCTCTAGAGTAAAAAGTTGTTTTGCAGTTGGAACTGTGATTCCTGATGTATGATCAGATGATACTACAAGTACTTCGTTTTCCTTCTAACACATAGTAAAAAAAAATAAGGCATCATCCTTCTGTTACAGTTGAGGCACCTGGAGATCAGTGGTCACATTTTCAGCATAGGTCTGCTTCTATTTTAGTACCTAAATGAAAAATTACGATTTTTGCAACAGCTCAGTGTATGTGATGAGACCACTTCATCTGAGCAATATGCCATGGTCTACTTCCTTTTATAACAGCTCTTCAGGGCTGATTGTACATTGCTTACATTCTAATGCTCCAACCATAAGTTTGCAACTCTGAAGCTAAGATCCCACTTCTTTGGTAAAACCATGAAACCTGCTGTGTGACTTCCCTTTTCAGATAAAGGTATTTTCCAGCCCTAGATGTTGCTAGAGTCATGTTAAACTATATTGACCATGGAATAAAGGAGAAATTAATACTAATTTTTAACAATATTTTTTATTGTTGTGCATAATTATTATGCATACTAACCTGGTAGTATTAATTATTATAAACTGCATACCAGTTGCGAGGAACTACCAATAACTTTAAGGTAGCTGGATGTACTCCAGGGAACTTCCTCTGGGGTCTGCAGTCCCTGATTGACTGTCTTTTCATTTGATAACTGTTCGATTCCTGCTACAGCTACTGAACAGGATGGTGATAAACCTGAACAGCATTTTGTCTGCAGAGGGAACTTGTGTATAATGATGTATTGTCAATATCTAAAGCAGTGTAGCTTTGGGTTATGGAGAATCCATAACCCCGTGGAGTTTTTTGCATGTTACAGATACAGCACTTAAGAGTTTTTTCTTCCTGAAATGTTTTTTCAGTGGATTTTTCTGTCTGGTTAGAAGAAAGTTAGAAAAGCTCAAGAAATTAAATTTTAGCTGGAATAAACAAAATCTCCATAAAATTAATCTTGTCTTCTGAAAGCTGCTACACTGGAATTTTCCATAATGGACACAGACATAAGTCTTACCCCAGCATTAGGAGAGTTTCTTACTCTTACTGATTTTTAGGGGTTTTTTTCCCTCTTGTTGAGAGGGAGTTCACGAGAGATGATGCCAAGTGTCTTGGCTTCTGGACGCATATTAGGGATGTCTTATGCTTGATCTGTCTGAAATTTCTGGTCAAATAAAGTTAGTGTTTTTACAAGGCAAAACATGTATGTCTTGCTAACCTAAGCTTTCCAATGAACTTCCATGTAATTTGTTGCTAGTAGTTGAATATGAAGATCATTTCTGAGAGTAATATTCTCTGGAAGTCTTTTACAATATTTTGGTAGAGGTTTTTTGGGTTGTTATTTTTCCTGACTCAGTTTCCTTCTTTAGCAATGAAGAAAGACTTGATAGTTTTTAGGAAGACTTAGAGGAAAACCTGAATGCAGTGTATCACTGCTCACTTGAGCCACGGTTTAAGCAAACTCTTTCTATTTGTGGGATGAATCTTTCTATGTGCAGCCTTTCAGTATAGTCATGAAGTAATTCACCCTGACTGAAAACTGCTCTAGGAGACTGCTCTACTAGAAATGGAATTTAGTATTCTTGGTCCATGAGAAAAAACAGAACAAAGCAGAGGGCTCTGGTGCTGTGTTCTGTAATTCCAGTATGTCTTGGAGTTCAGTTGCCTGAAGTTGATAGAAGTGAGATTGGAATTGGTCCTCAGTCCAGAAGTGCATTTTGCTACAAGTGGTTTTCAGCATTACTTTTCTTGCAGTGCACTATATATGAGATCTTCCACTGTGAGACAGACAAGACAATTAGGACTGTGATGCTATGGTAATGAGTGCATAGAGATGATGGCAACCTTTATGTTTAGGCTGCTGTAACGTTTCAGTTCTAAAGTAATCATTCAGGCTCTCCTAAGTACTCTTACTTAGCTACTGTTGGCAGCAGGCATTTGAAATGCAGCCTTGGATGCAGTCTTGGAAATTAGATGACACTCTCTGAAATTTTGCTCAGGTCTGTATGAGTTACAAGGCTTTTGAAAATTGCCATTTCTCTTGCCTCACTGGCTATAAAAATAACTGAATGGGAACGTATGTTCTGAAGAGTTGGACTCAAAAAGACATTTGCAGGAGCAGCAGTGAGTCCATGGGGCTGGGTGGGAGCTTGCGTCAGGAGCATTTCAGAGAATGAGAGACTATGGGCATGTCCTCCAAACGCTGCTCCAGTTGTACCTCTTCCTCCCAATTAGACCTGTAGATTGGCCATAGCATTAGGCTAATGTGACTGTTGCAGTGAGACTTAGGCTGGGATCTTTGTGCAGTATTTCAGTGCACAACAAATGCACAAATGGACCAGCTTAGATTTCCATGTGCTGTAGAGAGGTGTATCTGAAGCAGACTACAAAGCATTTATTTCAGAAGCCACCTCCGTATCAGTCATCTGTTTTGAGGCAACAAGATATACTGAACAAGGGTGACTTCTAGAATTGCATGCCTCCACTGCATCTTCTGCTCACTGGGGTCTATTCTCACAAAAGCCTTTTGTAAATGAAGCTGGGCTCTTTGCTCCAACCAAAGCCAGTGTGGATGTTTCCAGAGAGGTACAGATAAAGAGGGTTTCTCTTCCTTCCAATGTACTGAAAAATAATTTTCTTAATCTCCAAGATGCTAAGAACAAATGGGTCATCAGTCACAACAGTTTCATGCCTCAGACCAGCTACTAAGATCTGGATGAATGCACATATACCTTCCCCTTCTTCTGGCTGTAATCTCTTTCTGGGTGATATTTAGAGCAGAGAGGGGGAGGAAAATGGTTTTATTTATTCTTCCTGTTTTCAGGAAGCCAGGACTTTCAGCATTCCTTTTACATGAATACGGTGATATGAAATAAGTGTTTATCTCCGTTGTAAGCTTTCCTTTACACAGAAGCAGCAAACAGGACTCTAAATTTTGGCTGTCTGCTAAGGTTAAGAACCTCTCTTGCAGTGTATTATTCCTAACCTTTCATTTAACTAGCCCTGAATGAGTAGGAGTTTTTCTGTTTACAAAAAGAAAAAAAAAAAGTTGATCATACATTTTTTTAACAGCTCTCAAGAGTCCTGTTTCTGTAATAGCTTTATTAATGTTTAAAATGGGAAAACAGAAACTAAATATTTAAGGTAGGAACAGTGCTCACTTTTATATAGTGCTTTCAATCTGAAGATAGATCCAACTGAGACCTTACTGAGTATTGTCTTGTCAGACTTGCAAAGCCAAAACAAAACAAGCAAATTAATTGAAGTTGTCTTTGCCAATCTCCTTAATTACTGCTAGGGTAATGAGATCAGGTTTTCTAGTTTTGACAGTGTCACCATGAAGCTGGAGGGCACTGTAGATTGTCAAGTGATCTTTTAATTATGGAAGAACAGTTCGAGTGCAACCCTAAAGTCATGCAAGCAAAAGGTATTTTGATCAGATCGTTTGAAGAAGGTGTGAGGAAGTTAAGATGTGTCTTCTATGAAATTAGCAATTGCTCACAATTGCAAAAATTGTACCTCTAATTTGTTTGGTTTTTAACATAGCTTGCACTTAAACCTGCTTGCTTTTCAGCAGAGCCTGTACAGGGCTGTGAAGGCAAGCCTGTTAAAGCAGCAGTGTACAGTCAAAGCCAAAACTGCTGCTCATGGGAGCAGTCAGTGTGAAATCACAGCAGAGGGCTTGGCTGCTTTAAGTAGAAGCCTAGGAATTGCATTTTGTTTCTACATCAGAAATGTTAATACTTCACAGATTCAGGTTTGAAATGTCAAATGTTCTAAACTGGGGTTAGCCTGAGCTGATGCTCTGGGGCTGTGAGGTTGCACTTCCTTGCTCTGCCTGTGCTGAAGCAGGCGAGGACAGAGGGTGCTGCCCTGCTGCCAACAGGCTTGAGAGCATGGCAGCTTCCTACTCAAGGTTTGTTTGTGTGACAGTAGCATCTAGAGGTTTCAGAAGGAACTAAAGCCCACTTTGCTAATGGCTGCACATAACATATAGTCCTTACCTTAAATGGTAGGCTGAAAAAAAGACAGGAAAGGAAACATAAACCCAGGCGGAGATTGCAAGCAAGTGACCTTCTTCTTTATGTGCATTACTTGGTAGGCAGTGCTCTAGTCTGCTGCCCATCCCTCTTTGACCTTGGGAGAACTGAATGTAGTTTACAAAAGCTACTTGGAGTATAAATCATTAATCTATTCATAGGCTGCATAAGTGACCAGCTATGTTTATCCAAGAGAGGTAACTTTGCTGATCATTATCCATGCCACAAGAAGGCGCTTGGGTTAGGTGGGTTGTTAACTGTTATTAAAGCCACCCTGCACTGTTCATCACTTAAAACCGAAGTGCAAATAAAATATGCAGTGACAGAGCTGTGATTGCCATGCTTGTATTTGCTTCTGCTAACCCTCTGGATTTCCTGTTTGGACTCTTAACTAGCGCTCAACGAGGAGGCTAGGAAGGTGATTTTCTGCTCTGTGAGTTGAACACACCTTGCAGCAGCGTAGTACAGGTGCTGTGCAAGTAGCACAGTGTTTCATTGGGAAGGGAGCAGGCTTCTGCTCCTTTCCATTCATGTGGCTTGACCTGATGACCCCCCTCTGATCTTCCTCCACAACTGAGCTGTTACAAAAGCTGTTGTGTTTTTGTCAGAAGACTTGGATTGCTCCTATTACTAAGTGTAAGCTGCAGTAGCATAACTATGGTGTCTTGTTTTTTTCTTCTCCTGCTTCATTCTGATCTCTTGCATTTCAGATCGCCTATGCTGCAGTGGACTGTGCCAAAGAACAGAATCATGACCTGTGTAAGCAGGAGGGGGTTGATGGCTACCCCACCTTCAACTATTACAACTATGGGAAATTTGTAGAGAAATATACTGGAGAAAGAGGGGTAAGTGAAAACAAGAGGCACCACTTGGTACAGGGAGGAAGGTCTCCTCTGCCTGTACTGCTTGACAAATGAAAACTGCAGGGTAAAATTCTATCATGCTGAAAGGATGTTTAACAGCTTCTGTTACTGTCTTAGATGGGTGAATCATTGCACACCACACCCCTGTACATCTCTTCATTAGGAATATTCTTGGTCTATTTTAGGAATGTGAGAAAAGGGAAAAGGAGTAAATTTGGTAATGCTTTGTTGTATATTTTATTCTTTAAGCTAAAGTCTGCAATTGAATTTGGACTGAGTGAAAGTGAAGGGTTTATTGCATGGGCTATTGCTAAATGCAGAAATGCCAGAAAATACAGAACTTACTCCTGTTATTTCTGGATCAGTATCATTTGTATACTGCAAACATGTTACAGGTCCACCAGGCTGCCAAACAGTGACAGACTATTTGTTTTATATCGGGGACAAAGCTGTCCTTTGGAGACTGGAGGGAACTAAATATCTCATTTTCCCTGAATCAGATTTAGTCCTGGAGCTCAGGATGGAAAGACCAATTGTGCCATCTAGCCCATAGGCTGAAATTTCATTCTTTTGTCCTTTTGTGGCCAGCTAATTTTGTGCTATGAGTACAAGGTGCAGAAATGGCATAATGCCTTCCATGATTGCAAAATGCCTGAAAATAAGGGAGCAATCCAATTTTTTGTTTGCATTTTTTGTCATAACCTCCTAGAGGAAGGTTAGTCTTTAGGAGTGACTGATTGGAGGAACTAGGGTCTGCAAGCCAAACTTGGGGTCTTCAAGCCATCAGTGATTTTGATAAAAGAGCATTGCCTGAAATTTATTTCTGCTATTACAGCTCACCAAATTGTGGAGAATATGAAGAAGAAAAAAGGCTAAATTCTGGAGTTCTTTGTCAGTCAGGATCTTAGGAAAGTCTTCACGAAGCTTCACCTCCTATTTTTCTCCAGCATTAGGACCCCAGGAGTTACCACTTTATGGTGCTGATCCAGGCATTGTTATGGATACTATGGTTAGTTCCAATGAACTGTCGTTAATAGGAGAGGGCCACGACACAGTTCTTCTGCAGCAATAGCAATCTTTATTTACCACGGTTCCACCTTTATACCCTCCAGGGTCAGCATCCAAAACAAACATCGTGTCATCATTGGTTACCCCCTGTTACCGACTACTTGCCATTGGCTATTCAAACTTTGTTTATCTCTGTGCCTCTCCTGTGTGTCCTTGCTTCAAGGTTGCAGTGGGGTCCTGCAGAGGTCAGGCTCCTCTTTTGTCTCTTTCTAGATGAGGCCCATTCAGCGAGGCCCACAGACCAGCTGCAGGCTACCACAATGAACTTTCTTAAAAGTAAAGATGGGTGCAGTAGCCAGCAATTAAGAAAATTTCAGCCACCATTTTTATATTTCTAACTCATACCTACAGAAATGATAGATGAAAGGAAGGCTTTGTGGCAGCTGATAAAAATAATTTAGCAAGACAGGAGTGCTCTGAGACCACAGCAGTTGGGAGATGATTATCCCTGTGCTGGAAAGTGGACTGACTAATCCCCTACATGCAGCCAACCTTTCTTGGATAGAATTAAATTGCCCATCAGGAACATTGCAATCTCTCTGCTGCCAGCAACTGTGTTCCCCCTCCACCTCTTCTGGGTCTTCTGCTTATGCAGCATCAAATTAGGTTTTGTTATCTCCTATCACGGTAACACCAGAGGCGGTGCTTAGTACAGCGATCTCCATGGAGTTTCCAGGTCTGTTCACAAATCTGTTTCAGTAGCAAGGGATTGTGGTGTTAAAGGACTTCTCATCAGCATGACAACACCTTTTGAAGCACCTTTGCCCACCACCTGCTAGGTCCAAAAGAAATCTCAGGAGAGAGCAGTGGGAGCCAGGGAACCTGTTTTCTGTTCCCCTTTCTGGCACTAAATCAGATGTTTGCTCACTGTGGTGCCTCTGATGTATTATCATCTCACGCAGCCAGGGAAGAAGAGAGGTGATGTCAGCTACCATGGGAGCAACGTGACATTCTATAGCAGGAGCCATGGCCAGTAGAGCAGGAGCTCTCAGCTCCTTGCTACCCCACACAGGAACACTGGCTGTGGGGAAGAGCATGACTCCAACGTGTAAGGGGTCCTCCACACCTTTCACCCTGAGCAAGGAAGAGTCAGGACACCCTCTGACCCAAGTGTACTTTAAATAAATTCCACACTTAAAACCTGGGGTCCTTTCGTGGGGGTTATTAATTGCCAGATGTCTCCAGATGACATATGGCCAAAAATTGTCACTTCATTTTTTTCAGTGGAAGAATAGTGAATGGTTTTAGAAGACTCTTTTGTTGTTCAGCCTTCTCAAAAGCTTCCCAGCTCTGAGGTTTGGTTTTGGGGTTTTTTGGGGTTTTTTGGGTGTTGGTTTTTTTTTGTTTTGGATGGGTGTTTTTGGGGTTTTTTAAGTCATACTTTGACTTCTGTTTATTCTCCACCTCTTTGTATTTTCCCTCTTCAGCACCAGTTTTGACACGTGTTTTGGGATTGCTTAAAAGTAAAAATGGTCCTTTTGGGTGCAATCAGTATTACTTGCCTGATCAACTGTAGTGTTGGTGTACCAGCAGACATTGTGTTCAAACACAGGCGTTCATGCCTCCACCTATCTGAGCCTTTTGAAATGCCTTGCAAAGCTGTGCTCAGAGTTTTTCTTGGAAGAGGAAACTGCTGGCATCTAACAGCCTTAGACAATCAGAAATTGTAAGTTGTTGAAATACAGAGATCAGCACCTAGGCACCCAGATTTGAAATTGTTTGACAATAATTTTGGTAGTAACTTGAAAAATGTAATTCCCATCATCTGACTGTGTGGAAAATGAGAAATGTCATGAGCAAAACCATTAAGGGATGAGGAACAGTGGCAAATGTGTGCATAGCTAACATACGATTGACTCATCATCATGGCTAAGCTTCACGAACGAAGATTTGGGAAGGGCTCTACCCACATTTGTTGCAAGCGCGTTGGTGGCTAAAAAGGCCAATACGAGATAGGCATGAGTGGTTGCAAAAGGCACAGCAAAAAGACTCCAAAATGACACATGTAGCATACAACTAAAGCTTGAAAATGCCTTTGAGTGTTTTTGACAAAACTGCGGCACTTGTAGGGACAGAATTTACTTTGTCCTTTGAGTTTTGGGGCCTTTTTCTCTATGTCCCATCTCTTCAAAGTTTAACATGTGGAATCTGTGTAGATAGTTTGTTTCCCTTTGCATTGCAGCAGAGCAGCACTGGATGAGAGCACTGCATGTTGAGCCAATATAGAAGCAATAACAGCTCCTTAGTTTATATTCTGCTGTGGGATACAGAAACTAGAAGTGGTCATGATGCACTGTTTGGGTTTGTTGGTAAAAATGCAACCCATATTTTTCTTTCTTCCAAACCAGGAGTCTGGATTCACCACTTTCATGCGAACCCTGAGAGAAAGAGACCATGAAAGAGTAGGAAAGAAGAAGGATGAATTGTAGTTTCTGCCTCAAAGAAGCTTTCCGCTGCACTGTGAAAGGTTCCAGGTCCTTTGTTAATGCACCTGAGACTTCACATATTCTCAAGACAGAGACTCTTTTTTTATAAACAGCCATGGCAATTTTGTACAATTTTGAAATAAAGAGAAACCACTTGATTTTTAAAAGGAAAATAAATTAGAATGTTGCCATAACGTTTTAAAGAAAACTTAGCATTTTCTCTCATGTTGTGAGACTATGCCCACTGACACTCCTATGCAATATTTTTGTAGTCTGTAGTGTGTCTGTAGGTGATGTTGTTTGATAGGATTTTTTTTTTTTTAAAAGGTATTGCAGTACATGTGAAAAACAAAGGGGAGGGGACACAGGTTTTGGTTGGTTTGTTTGGGGTTTTGGTTTTCTTTTTGTGGTTTTGGTTTGGTTTGGTTTTTAAGTCAGTGAGAGAAAATGGGACTTGTAAGATAGATTCATGCAAATGCAGTTTTCCATTCTCATGAAGTAGTTACATGTTCTTCAGTGAGATATGGGGGTACATTTTTAAGGTGCTCAGGGATAAATAAGGTATCTGAGATAATGAAGACATTAATATTGACCAGTCCAGATCTGTTGGTTTATCTCTCTGGTCTTTAAATCAGGACTGTTTACATAGTTTTGTAGAATGTATTGAGCAAATTAAGCCTAGTGTCAAAAAACGGCAGTGTGGGTAAAAATAAATCCATAGTCTCCTTTTTTGTCAAATGTATCCCTAAGTTACAGCAGGAGTGATCATCTTACAGAGGTAAACAGTTACCTTTGCAAGGTAAACATTCTTCCTTCAAATTATGATTGGGCTATGTAAAATGTGTGTTGGAAAGTGTAATGTTCAGCTGTTTTGATAAATGCATAATACTTTTGATAATGCAGTAATTGTGTACTTAACATGTTTACATTCCAAAAGTTTATCTGCATTTGTATGTGGGCTTTTTCCTTTTTGCTCTTTAAGGAGTTGCATAAACAATCTCTCTGACAAAATAGTCACGTAAAACCTGTATTAGCAGCACCTGAAATGTGTTGCACTCTTGATACTTTAAAAAAAAACAAAACACCATTGATCTGGAGGTACTTAGGTCTTCAAAGGAGGGGAGAGGGAGGGGCAGGAAGTTGTGATTCACTTTGAACTAAAAATAAATTTTTTAAAAGACAAGTATTTTTATCATTAATCATCCTTGTTCAATGATGAACAACTGTGGTGGTGGTTTGGGAAGAGCCAGCATGTGCAGGATGGGTGCCCACCACCTGTTTACTGGTGACAGCCTGGTGTCCAGGTGTGCTGGGTGGTGTGGTGGGCTGTTCAGCTGTGCGAAGGCCAACCTATATCTGCCTTGGCATCCAACAGGTGGACAAAAGAGCTTCTTACAAAGAAGAGCTGTGCCTTGGATCTGAAATCTTCCTCTTGCTCCTTAGCTGCCCAGCTTATTTTCTCTTGCTAATTTGGATGCTCGTGGAGGCCATGCTAATGGACAACCCTGTGCTGTGCTACTCAGGAGGTGAATAATGTCTTACCTTCTTCCTCAGTATTTTTTCCCTCTTCTCTCTTGCCCAATTAATGGCACGGTATGTTTGGCACTAGTTAAGCCGATGAAACCATTAGTGAGTAATCTGGAATACTGGTAGACTGATTGGCTTTGTATGGTAGCCAGCTTGTTAACCATGACATCAGTTTGAACAGTGATGAAGCTGTGCCAAGTATCTTCTCTTATTAGGCACCTGATGAGTCTCTTCACTCAAAAAATCATCTTCCTGATAGTGCCTAATATCCTAGTGTGAGAGTAGCTTAATTTATTAAGTCTCTTACTGTGCTGGGGTTTCTTCTTTTCTGTTAGTGTAGTTACTTTATGTTATGTTTCGTGCTTTTGCATAAGGTCATATTCCTTCCTTTCAAGCTCTCTTTGGATTAGTAGCAGGCATTCTGTCCTGTGTTTAGGAAATAATAAGTATTGATGCCATTTGACTTGAAACGGGAGTTATTTTGCTTACCAGCAAAATATCAAGTATGATCAGTCCAGAACTTACTGGATTTTTTTATCTCGGGGTCAAAGAAATAGTCTCCAGAAGTGCTTGAGCATTTCTGTGCTTAGGCTCTGCCTGTGTTTTTGCTAATTGCTGAGAAATGTAGACTTCTTCCAGAAAAAAAATAATAAAAATAAAATCATAGCTTGCCAATGGTGACATCACTTGTCAGGATTGTTCTGAATTATAGTCTTTAGTAAATGTTTAGGATAGGACAATTGCACACTGTGCTTCAGACCAGTAATTCCTTACAGCTGGTTACACCATAATAAAATTAAAATTAAGGATTCTCATTTTTCCCTTCAGTCTTTTGTCAGTTACTACTTGGACTTGGGCATTCATTTTTTCTTGGCTAATCATGTGTTAATGCACAAATATAAAATATTTGAGAATAATTTACCTTCTGTTGCAGGGTCATGACTCATCTGGTTTATAGCCTGAATGGTTTTTGAAAAACACAGTTTTGTACACCATAAACAATTACATCAAATGGCTGACAAAAACCTTAGTTAACTGTGAACTAGAGTGTACCATGAGCTCAGAGCTTTGCTTCTAAGCCTTATTAATTAGTAGACCAGGTCTGGATCTCAGTTACACTGTTGTAATTCTGTTGCTTCCCCTGAAACAAAAATTGGTGTTCGTATTTGCTCATGAAGTCAATTTATGTTTATTTATATCAGTCAAGTTGAAATTGAAATGCTTTTCATTTTTTTTTTCTACAAACTGTGAATGAAAAATATTTTATAGGTAAGAGTTCTTATTTTGTGTAACTAAATGCTTGGGGCATTTCACACATTCAGACTTTCCAGCCTGTTATAGTAGATGCATAGCTCAGGCATTCATAACCACATAGGAATTTCTGCTACGGTAATCTGGGCTTTCAAATCATGAATCATTTATCAGCAAGAAACTTAACTGCTGATAACAAATGGTTTGTAGTGAATCAGATTCTGCTCTTGCAATTACAGGTTTGGTCTTTCAGCCCTTTTAAGGTGTAATTCAAAGGCCTTAGCCATCTGCTACACTGTTAACCCTAAACAAATTAAGTCTTGTTGAGGAGGGGGAAAGTGTACACAGCAGAGAGACTGGGCAAGGATTGTGTGTCACTTTCTTCCTCAGCATTCGGTTAAACAAGATATAAATAGCCCTCTGGTCTGCATAGGTCCTTCTGTGTAGTTGGACCAAGAAATGAAGGGTAGGAGAATCAAAGGGTAGCAGAACCAAGCATTTTGAGCAGTCTAGTAGCAGCTGGATAGTAAATGGCTTCCCCATCTAGTGAAGGAGCCTGGGGTGTTGGATTTGTTTCATCCACCAACACTAGGGGAAAGGGAACCCAGGCAAGATCCAAGGAGAGTGAATACTCTGGAATAGGGGAGACCCAGGTTGGAGTCCCAAGATGAGCATACGCTTATATCCCAGCCCACTTCAACCAGAGGATAATTTGGCTTTTGTTATAAAGGAGTTACCCATCTATCTTTGATCCAATGACTTAAGTCATTATTTGTTCAAGCTAGAGCAACTTCTACAGGGCAGATATGGACTTGCTTTCCAATGTGAATCAAGAAAAGCAACCTAGCAAATACTCATTTCCTCTTTACTCCCCCTGTAAAATTGCATTCTGGATCTGATAGCCCCATTGACCCTGAAACCACTCCCAACAAGCTGCAGTTGGGTAAAACAGTCTTGGGAATTTTTCTAAACTCCCACCCAGACCAAATTAGGTCCCCAAATCTTGCTGACTTAAAATTCTCTCAGTAGTCATCCACAAAGATGGATAATATTAATGGTAAAAAAAAGATTAGAGGGGTATGGTTATGTTCTTACAACATTTAATTTGGGAGTAAAAAAGCAGATGCAACTCCCATCATAAGTTCTAAGAGAATGCTTCAGACAGAATTTTGTTTCAGATGGAATTGCTTCTGGGAGATCTTGATTTTAGAGGCTAACTACTTTTCAAAAGAAAAGTCAAGACCTGATGTCTTAGCTTACAAGTGTTTTCTTAGTCTGTTTCTTTAAAAAAAAAAAAAAAAAGCAAAGTTACTGTCCATATTCTTGATAGGGCTATATTATGAGAAAGAACTGTTGCCTATATGGGTTTCCTAGAATAATACTAAACCCTTGCCAACTGCATTTTACAAACTGTGAAACAAGCCATTTGCTCAAAATAGCTCTCAGGGGGGCAGGGACTGTTGTCCATGTGCTCCTCATTTTAATTTAATAGGCTTACTTTAGCATGATTTGGTCTGTAATGGTACAGTGGGATTGTATGAGTAAATTCTGGAAAGTGAGAGGGGGGGAAATTAGCTTTTATCAGCAGGTGCTGAGCTTCGGGGCCAAACGTTGGCATTTCCTTTGCCTTTGGCAGCCCAGCATCACTGAACGTTCCATGGCCCCCTGGAACCATGCGTGTGCAGACCTTTGGCTAATCCAGTTGTGTACATGACTGTTCTGTGCTGGAACTGACTGGAAACCAAAATTTCTCCTGTTATTTTCTTTGGCTAGTAGTGAGAAGATGCTATGCTTTCTCCCTGTATCCTTTTATTTTCTGATTAAGGAAGGAGCATATGTGGGTGTTTCTACAAAGGAAATTATTCCAAATGCCATTTTATCTGCTGGCAACCATGACTCCTGGAAGGCCTGACTGACCAATACCGCTCAAATACTCCCTGTGAAGCATGCTCGGCTTCTGCCAAGGTTTTGGCAGGCACTGTATGATGCAATGTTGTAAAAAAAAAAAAAAAAAATAGTTAAAAAAACCCTCGGTATCTAAGGCATCAATTTCCCAAATGTGGTTTCCGAGGAGTTAAGCTGAACTGCAAAGTCTGCGTATTCATTAGACTGGTGTAGCTGGTTTTGAGATCAGAAAAAAGATGGTCTGTTAGCCCAAAATTTAGGAAACTGTGGCTCCAATGCTGGCCCATAATTAAAGCCAGAAGGGAGTCTGGATGTTTCCACCCACCTGCTGGACCTGATCCTTGGTTTGCAAGATTCCTGCCCCGGAAGTCCTCTGTCCTCCTGCCCAGAGCATTCCCCACTAGGCTCCTTGAGGAGCAGTTGTTCGTGTTTGCTTAGACAGCATTATAGTGCTAATTATTCTCATTAGCTTTGAGCCGCTAATAAATTATCTTTCCTATTGCTCTTCTATCACTCAGTAATGAAAACCATTTAGTCAGATTTTGCAGATACTGCACCCTCACTCTCTACAACACATGATTCCCTGCAAGCATTCATCATAGGAAAAAAAGCTGCTACGTGAACAAAATCTTTTCAAATTAGTCTCTGGTGCCCCAGTTAAGTGGGTGTCTACATCGCAGGCATGCAGAAGAGCCTTCTTCATTAATATGTGCAATTCTGCGTGAGCTGATTAGCTCTTGCAGCTCATTTGGTAGCAAATGTGTAAATCCGTCGCACTCCAAGTGCCAAATCTGTGCACAGCTAAATTATGGATAAGTAAGAAACTGCAAGAGTTGGAAGTCTACTTGGAAAAAGAGGTCCTTATCCCGTGCATTAAATTGGAGCCTCTGAATTTATCTAGAGCATTTGTCACTCCTCTGCTTTGCCATTTTTCTGCTTGCAAAATGAATAATTCTTCCTGTCATGTTGATGGCCATTTCAGCATGTGTGGGTGTTTAATTTTGTGCCTAACATTTGTAACAGACACCTGATATCTAGTCTCAATTCACATAAAACAACAGTAGCCATAACACAATGCAATCTTCCTTGCACAGGATGTGAAACCACAAATAAGTTACTAACTATGTATTATTATTAATCCAGTTGCTATCATTCCTCTTGTTCTTTTTTGTTTGCAAAAAACTTTGTGAAGAGAAAGAGAAGGTGAATGAACCTCGGGGCAATGCTGCACAATTAAATTAATGTAATAGTGGATCTGCCAGCACAAGAGAAGCACTGAACAATGTCACCTCTCTATGGGGAGGGGCTGGTCTACTGCTGCAAACATTAAGTGCCTTCCATCAGTTACTCTGGGACCAAACAAGAAAATTGGCCTTAAGAGCTCCTGATTTATGCATGCTTTTACTCCTCTTCATGCCAAGTAGCTGCAGAGCCAACCTAGCTTCAAGGCCTGGACTCAGCTCAGGCCAGCCAGGCAGCTCCATTTTACTTTCTCTCAGCATGCAGAAAAATGGCAATGCAGCCTCAGCTTGATCTTCAACAAGAGCAATATTTTGGCATCATCTTCTGGCCGTACAGGTTAGGAGAAAAGAGCTTCCTGCTTCCTGAAAACTCTGCTGTGGGAAGCTGTCTTTCTCCAAGCTGAGCATAAACTCTTGAGATAACATTTCCTAGGAAAATGTGTAGCATAATACTGAAGCTCCCATTCTGTAGACTCCAGTTTTCTAGTGAGGAGATGCTTATTATGTTAGCTCACCCCATGGGTGTAGAACAGAGTGATTGAGTCCAGTGTTTCTTATTGCATACCCAGAATGCACTGAAACCTCTCTGAAAGCTTGGGACATGGTTACTAAGAGGGAAAGGACAGCTCTGTACGGGCAGACCTGCAGTGGATATGCAGTCCTCCCCAGTGACAATATGGACAAGACACTACAGGCTGAGGCCTTTTTTTTCCCCCCCTTTCAGAAGAGGAAGAAGCTGCCTTCAAGGCAGACCATGGCTGATACAGTGGGAGGAGAACAGGGCCACAGGAGAGCTGCTGCAGAAATGCAGAGCCTCTTTGTGATTCTGCCCAGCTCCTGGCAGGTCACTTAGGACCTTGGGGTCCGTCTCTCCTTCCACCTGCAGGAGACTATAAAAGGATAGCCACAGGACTCCTAAACCCCACCGCTCTGCCAAAGCCTTCCTTAGGTGAGAGAGCAATGAAGGAGGAACTGCAGAAGTCTCAGAGTTCATCATGCAATAAAGTCGTGCCTCTAGTGAGGTACCGCAGTATCAGATGCATTAGGTATATTTTGCATGGATGTGTAATCTTAATTGTTGTGTATTGTTGGTATTGTAGTCCCAAGATCCAAGTCCTCATTATGCTAGATGCTGTATAAATATATAAGAGACTGTCATGCATGGAAAGGCTTTTATTATGTAAATAGTCAGGTTGGGAAAAAAGTAGTGGTGTTATCTCTGTTTTACAGATGAGACAGCGAAAGGAAAGAAAAAAAAAGGAGAAAGCTTTTGCCCAAGGACAGGCAAAGTCTGTGGGTCACCTGTGGAGTTGAAATTCAAGTCTTGATTTAGTTTCTTACCAGCTCTTCTTTCAATTTGTGTACTGCCCACAACACAATTAAAAAGTAAGCACCAGGAAGACAGTAGTACCATGTGTAATTTATCTCTGTCTGGAACAATCATCCCGTACCACTCAGCCAAATCCTCTACAACTCTCCTCTGTTTCTTCAAAACCTGTATTTCTTCCATGCCCGATGCCTGTGATCACTGTCCAAGTCAAGTCACTCTACATGTTGTCCTCTGATTTTCTGCAACATATATCGTGTTTGAGTTTGGCTACAAACCTGTTCAGGAAAAGACCCTGTTCCATGTGGGGTCATTTCTCAATTGGAGAAGCCTGTTGAATTTATATTCCAACCTGAAAAGTGATATTTGCAATATTTAGAATAAAAAAAGGATGCATGTACATTTCTGCTAGTGAATATAATGAGGCATCCAATACTTTTACAACTGCTGTTCAACCTTACCTGCTAGTCAAAAATATATATTGACATAAGTAACTAATCTATACAAAAGGCAAATAAAACATGGATTTCACTCAAAAGGCAGAATATATTTTGCTTTGTGTACATCAATGTTTTATATCAGGCTTTAGAAAAGACTGTGGGAGGAGAGAATTACAGAAAACATGACAGTCATTGGAAAACAGAATAAAATGAAATTGGCATTTACTAAGGCTAGATTGTACCAGACTAATTCAATAGCTTTATTTGATACAGTAATTAATTATCTAGACAAAGAAGGGAAATCTGACTGTCTGGACTTCAATAAAGTAGCTGATGAGGAGTCGTGTATAAAATTGTTATCTCCAACCAGGAGAAGTCTGTGATTTATAGAGGAACTGCAAGGCATGCATAGTGTTAGAAGAAAAGCTGAGCTGTGTTGAAAGGGAATTATTCAGAGCTCCTAAAAAGGAAGTCTTATGACTGTTATTCTTTTCATTAATGACCCATTTGGAAAACAGAAGTGTCTCATCATTAAAATGTATTGAAGTCACAAAGTTAGGAGGTATCATTGGTATAGAGAACGTTCAGAATATCCCACAGCAAGAACTGAATGTCCATGGAAAGTGAAGCTGCACAAGTAGTTTGTCCCAGTGCAGTGTGGGCATGGAAAAGGTAGCTGAAACTCTAAAATGCAATAGGACTGACATTTCCAGAAGAGTAAGGAAAGCATGAACATCCTTGTACAAGAGGCAGTAAGGTTTTGTTTGGAACAAAATGTACGATTGTGATAAATCATGTTAAAGAAAGCTGGATCCTTAACAAAACCATTACAGGGAAGGGCCACTAAGATGAGGAGGAGACTGGAGAATCTTTCATAAAAGGGAAGTATGTGTATGCAGCTTGTTTAGCCTAGCAACCAAAGACCGAGATGAGATTTGATTCCTCTTTGTCAATACATTAGGTAGGAAAAATATTAAAGGTAGGCTGTCTTGGCATATGAGCAAGTGGGTGTACATTTGCCATGAATAATTTAGACTACCAATTAGGTGTTCTTTATCCACCTGCATAGTGAGAGTGTAAAAATTATAGGGACAAAACCATACCTAGTTTTAATGTGAAACTCACAAACTTTATTAAATGGATTATGGGATCCAGTTGCCTGCAGTACCTGGGGAGTGGATTTGATAACCCAGAAAGTCCTGCTGGTCCTATGTCTTACTGTATTCCTATGTCTTATCAAGTTTCTATCTTAGTGAGCTACCACCTCCATCTTATGATCTTATTAGATATCAGTACCTAATAATCCCTTCAGTCCTAAAAAACCTTTCTATCCCTCTGAATTAAATTTCAAATACAACATCCTGACTGTGGATTACAAAGCCATATGCAGTTTGTTTTTTTCTTACTTAAGTTTGTTGTGCCTATTATCATAAACAAAACCAAATTTCTTTAGGGACCAAGAGTTCCTTGAAGTTAAATTATAGTGTTCGTGGCACAACTGTACTAGCAAATAATGATTTTATTAGTTATTGTAATTGTTTAAATGACTCCTAATGAAATTTTTGGCCTCATGAAGTGATCAGCTTGGAATGACTTTCCCTTCTATGAAAATATTTAAATACAAACAAAATCTGCCAATGTGTTCAATTACAGTCATGTAGGGGACTAAAGGGATTATGTGTACTAGCAGTATATTCGTGTGGCTTTCCAGATCAGCTGCTTCTACCAGAGAGGCAATAAAGTAAGCGGAAAAGCCCCAGAGAAGACTTACTGTTGGAATGGCTTGGGATGCGATCATCAGACAAGCTCACTTGTGTTATTTCCATAAGCCCACAATGCTGATAGCCCTGTAAATAAAAATGCATTAACAACATGCCGCTTTTCAAACTAATTGAGATGCAGTGTGAAGATTACTTTTCAGAAATATGATGTTCTTTATGCAGGAGATCATGCTGGGCCCTGCTGCAACCAGAGCCATTAGGATAACGCTGGATTTTTGTTCTAACATCTGCATACTTTATGCGATGTTATGAGGTGGCTTCAGTCTTGTAAAGCCCTTGAGAATTAAACACTATTGTTCCATGAAAGAAACTTGTTGTGCCTAGCACAGGCCCTTATGACTGAATCAGTGGAGAAGGCTTTTAAAAGAGAAGCAAGGAAATAAACTGGATATTGTGCTGATGATTTTTATGACCTTACTGGTGCTATGTTAGCAAGAACAGTTCATTGCAGTGAATATAATCTTAGCTCTAGTGATTATGGACATAGGTTTCTCTAAAACCTCTAAAATCAGATGCAATTTTTTTAGAGTATGGAATTGTTAGAAAGTTATGGGGTTTTAGCCAGCACCATGATTTCAGGAGCCTGATTCAGACTTTTAAGTGCTTGTAATGAAGCTGGACTGCACTCAACATAAAATTTACTGATTCAACAGATGTGTTTTTTCATGGGAATTGGCATTGCCATCCACGAAACAGGATGCACACTAATGGATTATTAGTCTGGTTTCCAGCTAAAGCCTCCATCTTCAAGTGCCAAACTTCAAGAAAGATATAAGAAAAAAGAAGTTCAGAGAAAGGAACAATAGAATTAAAAAGTTGTTTAGCAAATAGAAGATTTGTTTGGTTGGGTTTGGGGTTTTTTTAAAGAAAAAGATGAAAGGCTTTGGGTTTAATTAGTCCAAATCACAGAAGGCTTTTATTTTCCCCGTAAAAATACATTGCAAAGTGGATCAGCAATCTGATATATTCCACAGTTTACCTTGCTGCAAAGAAAACTGAAGTTGAATTTTCTGATTGAGCTTCTGAGAGTCTTTTCAGAACTTTATCTCTGTGCTTCTCCTGTGACTCCCATCACTGACAGGCATAACTACTGCTAGCTTCTCAGGCTGCATATTTTTCCTTGGGGAATCTTGATTTAAAAGTCATGTTCAAATCCAGTGGACAGAGCCTAAGGGTTTTCCTTCCCTACATTTCCTCGCGTAAACCTGAGGCATATAAATGCGGCTGAACATGTCTGCTCCCCCTGCAGTGACTGAGGAGAAATGGCAACAAAGAGCTTCACAGTGGGTGATTCTCAGATTACTGAACTTTGGTGAGAGAAATCCCAGCCTAACTTGTCTGCGAGTGTTCGCTGTTAGGCATCATGGTCAGCTGGCTGATGACACATGAAGCAAGCACATAACTTCATTATTTTGTCGTACTCACGAAGATGCACCTCGCTGTCATCTCTGAGCTGTTTGGCACCACAGGGACTTTGGCACAAGTCTTTCCTGTCCAGCTCTCTCTTCAGCCTCCGATGCTGTCCATATCCTATCTCATACTCTTTTTCATCTCCTCGCCTTTTCTCCTCATTCTGAAACACTTACATTCCTCCACTTTGGTTTCCCTTTGCACTGACTGAGTAAAACTGAGTTTTATCTCTGGCTGCAGTTTTCATTAATTTATTCTGTGTGTGGTGCCCCTCTAACAATGTTTTACTGCTTTTCTGTCTTAGGGGACTCAGTTGGACAAGAAAAAAACTATTTCAAGTGTAACTGGCTTGTTAGCCATGCAAATTCTTGAACAAGAAGCATGACTTGAGTTCACCATGAGAGCTGGCAGCACTGGATCTGTAACCCCACTTCTGACTCTACCACTGCCTCCTTCAGTGACCTTGTGAAATTTATTTAACCTCTTGGGGCCAGGTTCACCTGAAAATAAAGAATATTACCTTTCCCACCCCCCATGAATGTGTAAGTTTTAACTAACACATGTGTGTATAATTTTTGAAGTCCTGATTATAAAAATGCAAAATGCTTATCTTTTTTTTTTTCCTTCAGATATTTTCAACAGAATTTTAGGGGTGAAGATAAACAGTTCAGAAGAACTAGAAAATTTTAAATGACACACGTATGCACTTACCACAAATCTTTAGGCAGCCTCTAATTAAGTAATCACTGCTTCTCAGCATTATAGTAGTAGATGCTATCATAAGCTGCTAAATTGTGTAGCAGCTTGTAATACCGTGCACTCTTTATGCAGGATAAGGACTCTCTGGAAATCATTCGGATTAATGTGTCATCTTCTATATGTATACTACAGTTATGCCTAGTCAGTCAGGATTGAGATGTTCCCCTGCTCAGCTCTACAAAAGCCCAACAGAGAACACAATTTCTTCCTGACAGGTCAAGATACTGACTTGGAGATGCAAAGTTCTTATTCAAACATGCAGACCCTCTGTCCCTTGTGAGGCTTAAGCAAGACTTGTTCGTGGTGCACACCTTTGGCAGTTCCCCCCAGAAACCACCTTTCACTGCAAGAAAGATGCTCAAAAGAGGGTGATCACCAGAATATCACTTTTTCCTTGATCTTTTATGTTCAGAGTAAAACCACCTTACCAAGCACTGGAAGGTAACTGCTACGCAGCAGCTCCTCTGCTCACCTGCACTGGCTGTCCTTTCCCAAATCTCCATGCCACCCACATCTCCTGGCTCCTTGTCTCACTGCTTCCCTGTCCCATTTTGAGTCTACTTGGGAAAAAATCCTTCTATTTTTGCCAGTCTTCTCTCTACCTCTGTTACTCAAATTCATGGCCATAGTTAACCTTGTACCCCTTGCTGCAGCCTTGTTTGATACAGAGAGATTGATTCCTCAGCTTGGTTGAGCTTTGCCCAAAGCATAGAGGGGAAAGCTTGGAGGCTGAAAGGGCGAAATTCTTCTCCAGCAACAGGAACTTACACCTGGTTGTAAGACCCAAGAGATCATTTTACCACGTTCACAGACACTGCCTCGGGAAGTAGGAAGTGAGGCAATACCCTGCTGGTATCTGGGGTTCCTATAGTATCCACTTAAAATAGCTTATGCTGCTCAGAGAAGGCAGACTTGAGGTTGCAGAGTCTTAATGTGCTTCAGTGCTGTCCTGATTACCTTGGTCCTGAGTGAAGCTCAGTAGACCCCTAAAGTCTGGAGTGTGAGGTATATTACCTCTACCCCAACACTCTTTGCAATGCTTCAAGCATTTGGATAGTGAAGTAGTAACAGATGGAAGGAGAAATTAAAAGGCATTAGTGAGGAAATAAACTGCTTTCACTTGAGTTTTGAGCCAACAGACTGAAACTGTGTGATACGGTAGGAAAATAGTAAAGTTGAAGAACAGTACAGGGAGAAAATTTTTCTTGTGTTGGTAAAGAAAGTAGTTTTAAAATACAAATGCCACTTTAGGATTAGTAATGAGATTTGCAAAATTCCACTTTTGTATTGTCATTTATTGTTGAAACATGCCCAGTTGATTTGTCTGGAAATGAGTGAAATTAGTCTAGCAGCTGGTTCCATCTCAGTGCACATTTTCTGGTGTCAGTTATATCACCATTTTAATCCTCTCCACCACCAGTCACATTTGCTGCCCCATCAGAAAACTCCTAACCTGTGTCTTGTTATTTATACAGCATAAAGCATATGGCAAGTTTTATATGCATCCATTAAACCTGATGGAAACTGGCCAACTGTAGTTAAAAGTTATTACACAGAAAAACTCAAAGAGCACAATTACCAAACCCCATTTATTTTGAAAATGAGTTTAATTAAGAGTTAGCCAAAGATGCATGAAGTAGAGAACTAGTAATATATTGCAAGGCACCCTCTTTTCCCTGACACACTGGAAGCTGGTGAGACCCCACCTGGGGTACTGGGTACACCTCTGGAGGTGTCAGTACAAGACAGACATGGACCTGTCAGAGCAGGTCCAGAGGAGGCCACAAAGATGACCAGAGGGTTGGAGCATGTCTCCTATGAAGAAAGGCTGAAGAAGAGTTGCAGTTGTTTGGCTTGGAGAACGCTCAAAGGACGCCTTATTGAACCCTCCAAGTACTTAAAGGGGTCTACAAGAAAGATGGGGACAGTATTTTAGCAGGACCTGCTGCAACAGCACAAAGGGTAATGGTTTTAAACTAAAAGAGACAATATTTAGACGAGAGGTAAGAAAGACATTTTTTACACTGAAGGTGGTGAAACACTGGCACAGGTTGCCCAGAGAGGTGGTAGGTGCCCACCCCTGGAAACCTTTCAGGTCAGGTTGGATGGGGCTCTGAGCAACTTGGGCTAGTTGAAGATGACCCTGCTTAATGCAGGGGAATTGGACCAGGTGATCTTCAAAAGTCCTTTCCAACCAAAACCATTCTATGATTCTGCAGCATGAGCCACGTCAGGAGACTTCAACACGTTTGCCTAACAGTCACAAACCCAACCCAACTCCCCGGCACACCAGGCAACGATTCAGGCTGTGTGGACAATGTTCTAAGGGTCGCTGAAGATCAACTGGGTAGCCTTGTTCGGTGTGGTCGGGGAACGCCTGACTGAAACCACGTTACCATAAGGGAAGGAGCCCCACTGCAGGGTGGTGGAAACACCTCCTCCTCCTCAGAGCGTCCGCGTATATGGAAACATCACCTCAGATACTGCCCCCTGTGCTCGAAGACGACACCGCCTGCGCCTCACAACTCCCCAACTGAGTGGCACTAGCGCGGAAGCCCCTCGGACCGAGAGTGAACGGGACGGGGCGGGGCTGGGCGGGGCTGGGCAGGGCCGGGCCGAGCTGGGCCTGCCCGGCCCTGCCCTGTCGCCGTGGCAATAACCCGGCCCCGCCCCGCTCCGCCCCGCTCGCGGAGCAATGGCGCGTCCACGTCGGCGTCACGTGACGGGCGCGTCCAGCTGGCGGCGGGGGCGCGCGGGGCAGACGTGTGCCATACCCACAATGCCTGGCGGAAAGCAGTTGCCATGGTCGAGCGCCGGTGCCGCTGCCGCTCAGCCCCGGTGAGCCAGGTAGTGTGAGGCCCTCCCCCGTGATGTCGTTGCCAGGCGACGCGGCCTGCTCCGGGCCTGCTCGCCATCCGGGGCCTGCCGGCGGGAGGGAGGAAGAGGGACGGGATGGAAGCTGGAAGGTGCTGCTGCAGGGCCCTGCGTCTGTTTGTCTCCCCGGGCCGGGGTTTCAGTTGCCACCTACCTTCTCCTTTCGGCTCCAGGCTTACGGTGGGGAGCTGCCGGGGCACTGCAGAGCTCCTGGGGTGGGCGCGGGTCTGGTCATGGACGTGTCACCGGTGTTTCCGCCTTCCGTGCCGCCGCCCTTCTGGGGGCTGCCGTGTGCTGGAAGCTGGCAGCCCGACCGCTAGAGCCACAGGGTCGGCTGCTTTTGCTCATCAGCCGGAGTGAGAGAGAGGTGCTGGCGCTTCCCCCGTCACTGTCTGCCTCCAGCTTTGTCCCTCGAGTTTTCTCCTGGTAGCGAGCACGGGGTGCGGTGGGCAGGTCAGGGGCAGGAGGCCACAGCTCTGGCCTTTTCCTAGATGTCGTTCAGTAACTGAAGGCTCTTGTAGCAGGGATCTGTCATTTTCCTGAGTGTCTGTGTAAGCTTCAGTGTTTCTGTATGAAGTTTAGCAATCTGAAGTGTTATGAGCCTTTTAAAGTTAGTAACTACATTACCTCGTCCTGTTCTGACTGCCGTTGCAAGTAGTGCAAATGATCGTGTCAAAATTGCCGTATAAGTAGGTAGTAGATGGAAGGGTCAAATTCCCAAACTTTGGGATGTAGTTTCTGTTCCCTTCGTTTTTCAGAATCTTGATTCTGTTTACAAGGGTTGTTTTTCCTTTGCCCTGTGGAAAGGATTATATAGGCTAGTGGTTTAGGGTTATTTCCTTGTCTGACCATACCTAATCACGTCAAAATGGCTTTATTTGTTGTGTCCTTCTGTAGTGCTTTCGTTTGTAAAACATACTTCTGAAGTATGCTATGGAGTGAAAAATTAAGACTCCTGCCTGCACACTGCAGCTGTCACAACCCTCAAATGTGGGGATATTGAATTGGCCAACATTATTAAGTGCACTTGAAGTAAGCACAGAGACTGTATTTTCATTCTGCGTCAAACAGGTGTGCAGCTTGCAACCATTTCCCAGTTTTATGGAAGGTTATCATGGGAGTCAGACACCCTGGCAAGGAATACTTTAAGTTGGTGCTGAAGGCCAGCAGGTGCAGGAGGGTAGGCTAGCCTTTGCACTGGATCTACTTAGAATCCTTCAATTTTTGTGGAGCTAGATTATTTTTTAAAATTGAAGTATCCTGAGCAAACCATATTCACAGGTTACTTTCAAACACTCGCCTGTAAAAGAAGTTATGAGGAGATGTCAGATTGGTCTTCCAACTTGTTATCTGACAGTAATTGTTTTCTACCTATTTGTTACAAAAGACTGAAACGGACACCATGTTCTGGAACTTTTCTAGATGCTGCCTCGTGATCAATTACCATCATAATACAAACATAAATAAGATTATAATTGAATCTGTCTTTAAAAAAAACAAGGCTGGTTTACCAGACTTGTTTTCTTTGAAGACAGATTCTGTTTTCCATCATAGGAGATTTCCTGCTCATGGGGGGAAATGAAATTGAAGCCACATATGATAATTTGTATTTCTGAAAGCAGTGGAGGTATGATAAATTGGACAGTTTTAAGGATGGTGGGGTACCAGAGGAATTTCAGTTGGCTCTTACCTGTCTGTGGACAGCTTTCTCCATGTTCCATGAGTTCTCACAGTCCATTTGCAGGAAGGGCTGTGAAGTGTCAGTGTTAAGGGAAATCAATAAAGATGAGCCAGAAGCAGTTGCACACAGGGGAACGTAAGAATAGTGTAGGCATGGAGTGATACCTCTCTCCCTGTTGGTGATTATTTAGGGGTCAGAATCTTGCTGAGCAAAGGATGGTGATTTAGTTTTAATAACTCTTGTAGCTTTTCTATGAACTTTTCCAGTTGCCTCATGAGTTCAGGTAACATTTTAGCGTCGTCATCATCCTGTGACAAGCAGTTCCGCGGGCCAAGAGGGTGTTTTGTGGAGGACCATCTATGGTCCTGTGAGCCCAACATGTGCTGATAGGATTTGATGCTTCTCAGCTCTGTTATAGAATGAGATAGAGAACCCAATCCCCATTCATTTTGTGTGCCTGTAATGGATTTATAGACCACTTGTTGTGGAATTGCAGTCTTATGTCATCTTCAAGTGTGTGATGAATTTTTGGAGAAAAACTTAAATTTGTGTATTTATGTATGGTGAATTACTTTGTACAGTTTCGTTTGCATGTTTAAAAAAGACATTTAAAGGTAGTTTGAAAAGCATTACCATATCTTTAATGTTCTTTCTTCAATCTCTACCTATGTAAGTCTATATATCAAATTTACCACTTGCCTCCTTCTGTAGGGCCTTATTGTTTAGAAGGCTGTGTAAAGTAGTTCTTTCATTTTGAAGATTTAGTGAGCGTTTTTCTATATTACTACATTTTCAAGTAAGGCTGAATGTTCTGCTGCAATATATGTATTTCACATCTCTCTATGCATGTGTGATCTTGCAAGCGAAGTGATTGTCGTTTATTAGCTTCATTTTAAAGTAGATTTCTGATTCTGCTGTTAGCAAGCTGAGGAAAAAGTACCTATTTTTACTGGGTGTTTTTTTAAGATGATGGTAACAAAACCTGATCAACTGGTGATCTTAAGACACTTCATCTGAACACAACTTTTACCTTGTGTGATTTCAGAGTACGTTAAGAGAATTGGCAGGCTTTAGTGGAGGCTTGTCTTCCATTAGCCTTATTTCTGTAAATGGGGGTCTTGAAGAAAGTAACTGGTTTTGTTCTAGATTTACGCAAATAATTGTTTACATAAAGAATAGACATAAAAAATTGACCCCTCTAAAGAGGTCCTTATCCTTTGTTTTGTTTGTTTTCCATGAATGCATGCTGCTTTTAGTGATATTTATAGTCTTTGTCCTTAGTTGTAGGAGTAAAGCAACCGTTGTTAGATAGACTATTGAAAATCTTAATGCTTTGGAAATACAGCTGTGGTTGCGTTACATTATGTTCATGAACTGTTCAGGCTTCTGATCAGAGGAGATGATAGATTAATTAAACTTAGTGTATGAGGTGAATGATGGGATTCAGAGTCAAAGATTGTGTTAGCATGAGTGACTTATGTAGTGTGCAGATAGATAACATGTTTTCCCATTTTAAATGTCTGAAGTAATGAAATTTCTTCAACTTCAGTTAAAGAACATAGAAACATTTTAATATTTCTCTTTTTCTAGTTTTCTTTTCACTTGAGTACCTCTTGAGTTCTCTCCCTCGGGTGTGTTCAGGCCCTTACAATAAGGATGACCTTACAAAAAGAGCCGAAGAATATTGTTAGCCAGTAAATACATTCGTTAACTTTTTCTTTTTGTTCTCATCAGGTAGCTCAACATGAACTTGAACCATCAAGGTCATTTAAAAAGTGAACAGAACAATATTCTTTCTTCTGAGTGCTGGCTACTGGACTCGTGACTTTCTCCTGCAGTGCTGGCCTATTCACTACCTTTTCCTTATACAGGACATGGAGCTATGTTCCTTTCGTCACATTAAGTGATGAAGAAGTCGTTTGCTTCATCGAAGGATATGCAGATCAATGAAATTATATTTTTTGCAGGTATGTTAATGAGGGGAATTTTAAACTTTGCTGTCACATCACTGTGTCCTTTTGTTTCCCAGCTTCTGGGATTCCCTTTCAGGACTAAGTTCCAAGAGGTAGAGGTGGTTATTGTTGGAGAACTGTTACAATTTAAAGCTCCTCTGCAATTTTATCGTGCATGTGAGCTACTGCCTTGGTTATATGCTTAAGAGCGTGGGTAAGAGAACAGGTGCCCTGTGTGTTCCATGTGAGTTGTCCTAGTGGGAGCACATGCATGAGCTCAAATACAGATGGGTAAAGGTTTCTAGAGTTGCAGGTTTAATTTCTAGAATGCTTTACTCTAGTAAGCTAATCTAGAGCAAGTCCTGAAGTTGTTTTGTTTTCTGGTTTTGTGTCCAGCTGATCAAAGCACTTTGTACAATGGGGAATTCTATAGTGAAGTGCTGAAATAACAGGTGTACCTGATAAAAGCCTAAAGGTATTCCACAGACTATAGGCAACACTGGCCTCTGCTGCTGTTAAGACTTTGGTGAAGGTCTGATATGCTATGCAGAAGACCCCAGGGTATTAATTTGGAATTTGTTTAGGTAATGTGATGCATCTCACAGCAGGATGAAGTTGCTGATGAACAACTGATGAACTGCTGATAAAGCTGGATTTCTTAAATTGCAAATTACAACACAGTTTCAGTGTTTTCATTATTATATACCTCTTTGTCTCTGGAGGGTAAATAATCTTGAAAAAAAAATTGAATATTATTCAGTAATTATGTATATTTAGTTTATATAACCTTTGGCCAGTGGGAACTAGGGGAGGTGAATGTTCAGGGGGAAAAAATGGCTATTTCCCCTCTGTTATGAAGAGGCAGTGGTATTTTGGGAAAATCTGTATTCCTAACTTTTCAGAATGCAGTGCTTCAGTTGCTAAGGCTTATAATGCATCCTTGATGTCATAGTTTGAGAGGTGCTATAAACATGTCAGTATTGAACACAAAAGCATATTTCAGCTGTATTCAGAAATCTGGGGGTTTTTGCAGTTTGTGACTGTATGGAACTTGAGAAGCATCATCTGAGGGAGGCAGAAACCTTTTTTTCTTTTCTCTCCATAATCTTTTAAGTGATAGGTGTAGTATATAGTAGGAGTCTGCAGAACAGTGTTAAGAGTTGAGGAAGTGTTTGCTTTTGGCTTCGTATAAATTCTAGCAGTTCACCCACTTGTAGGAGGACAAATCTGTGTACTGATACTTAACAGGTAAATAATCCTTCTTTTAAGGCCTGTCTTGCTAAACTTTTGGATATTTTGATTTAACATAAGGTTTGAAGAACCTGAAGGTTTTAAAAATCTGTCTTCAGTCTTGAAGGACTGTCTGCAGGCTATGTGTTTATAATGCTAAATACCTTGTATAAATTTTCTCCTTCTGATCAAGAGATGTTCCAATACACAATGTTTTTTAAGTTACTGCTCAGTATTTGTGTAGTACTGGCAGACACATATTGCAGATTTAAAGAAAATGGAGACTTAGATAAGATGAAAGACGTTTCATGTTTAAGAAATTCTGTTGTCAGCTGGGAGAGCTGCATTACATTCCTTACTGTCTTCATCCTTGATTTCCTGTCTGATAGTATATAAGTTGTATTTCTGCTTATCAGGGTACTTAAGCATGTGCTCAGTAATGCACTTTCATGAAAACACATTAATAGTATTGCTTGGATCACTTTTCCATCTGGCGTATTTTTACTCTACACATTTTTCCTCTCCAGCTATTATTCTATGTTTAGACTATAATTGTTGTGTCACTAAAACAAGAAGACTCACAGCTTGAAGGTTGAAAGTACTACAGTAGTACTAAGGCTAAGTAGTAGTGTTTCAATCTCCACAGGAGAGGTGAGGATTTATGGTAGTTCAGATGAAAATATTTGAAAACATGATACTGATGTCGGCAGTACTGCTGCTTTGTGTTTTGCACAACTACTAGGTCCTGTTCAGTTAGGACTCTAATCTGAGTTACAGTTGAAAATCATCCATTTGCTCCATTTTAAGGCTGAGCCCAGTACACAGCTTGGGAAGTTGGATTAATGACAGTTGACTCTCTTGATTTTGTTTTTACCTTAATTCTGATTCTTCCTGATTTGTGTTTTGTTGTAGGTTGTCATTAACTCCGTTGGCAATGTCTATGATTTTATCTGCTTCTGTAGTCCGTGTGAGGGATGGACTCCCACTGTCTGCATCTACTGATTATGAACAGAGCACAGGAATGCAAGAATGCAGAAAATATTTTAAAATGCTCTCAAAGAAACTTTCTC
The DNA here is from genome assembly GCA_013399015.1 of Galbula dea. Taxonomy (NCBI): domain Eukaryota; kingdom Metazoa; phylum Chordata; class Aves; order Piciformes; family Galbulidae; genus Galbula; species Galbula dea. Next base: position 1,337,538 of record VWZX01006101.1, read on the forward strand.
AGCTTCCTGATAGATGTACTCTGAAAACTGGGCAGTATAATATAAAGTAAGACTTGTCTTTTATGTATTTAAAACTGCTCTGTCTGTCTGCAAGTTAAAAAGTTACCAGTTCACTAAGAAATGATTAATCAAACCAAGATTAATTCTTGGCAGTATTTATGTATCAGAGATTTAAAATTGAGAAATTGTAGAAAGATTTGAAACCTTCTCAAACTTCAGTAGAAGTTCTAGTTTTAAATAATATTTTTTATAAATGCAAAAGCCACCTACTAGAAATATTTCTTTAAATTTCAAGGTTGTTTCTTACATGGAACTGACCAGACTGGTTCTTCCTTATGCTAGTTCAACTAGTATTCATTTGTTTTTCTCTTTTTAGTCTACACATATTTTTAAAAGGATCCAAATACTTTCCTAACCCAGTATTTCTGAAAACTTGTGGTTAGGATGTTGTGGAATTAGACCCTTCTATTGTACCTTCAGAATTTCTGTTGGCATAAGAGAAAACACGCCCTAAAGCCAAGCATAACTCAATAATTATTTCATATGGCACACAGAGAGTGTGAAGGGTGGCAGTGATTTTTTTGTAGTGTGAAGGTAGTGGTTTTGAGTTGACCTTTTTTTTTTTTTTTAAAGAACTATTCCTGAATTTTTTGAGCTTGTCAGTTTGATAGTGTACCTGCATGACAACACTGATTAAGTAATAATTCAGAAGATGCTTTTTTCCTGTTTGCAGGGTGAAACTTGGATTATCACAAAATAATTCTTTGGATCTGTTAGAATTTTCTTTCTATATGGCCTTTCTCCTTAGTACTTATAACCAGGTGCACTTGTGTGTAGGTGGCAATTCAGTTGCACTTTAACTGAGCTAAATTCTGGTTCTAATTTAGATACGTTATTTTAAATGAGGTGAGTAATTTCATTGTACACCTAGCAAACATGTGGAAGCTACAGTGGTGGAAAATACATAGCATGAATGATCCTAGAAAATGCTTAGCCTTCCTGATGTCCCATTGGTCTATATGAGTTCCAGCATTTCTCAGGATTAGGCCCAGCATGGAGTAACNTTTTTGAGAAAACCTGATGAGCTTAAAAGAGACTTGTAAGAATGAGACATAGGGCTTAGTCAGGATATTTTTTATTACTTTTGTCTTTGATTACACTTAGTAGTAAAAGCTATTGAAGATTTTTGCAGAAATTTGAATGTGTTAAGAAAACATGAACTCTGTTTAATGAATTGCCTAAATGCAATAGAGATATCTATATTGAAAACTGTCCCTTTCTAATTTAATATTTGCCCTCTCTGGCCATCTTTGCAACTGTCTTTGGAGAAGATAGCAGAACAGTTTTTTCTTACATAGTTTAGAAAGAACCAACAGCCCTTACCCCCCAGTCTGAAGATAGGATTTTGCATTTTTGAGATGCACCAGATCACATATTCTGCATTCGAGATAAATGAAAAGCTGTTATGGGACCTAAGAGCTGCTGTGTTTCTGTATCCCAAAAGCTTTATGTTATTTTCTTGTTCCGTGTATATGAGAGCGTGTATATATGTTTGCACACGCACATATATATGTATATAACACACATGTAAGTATAACACAACTTCTCAAATGATCATACAACATGGTGTTAAAGTAAAACATTGTCTAAAGTAATTTGTTTTAATTCTAGCAGTGTTGGACTTTTCTGTAAACATTAATTAATTTGCTATCCCAGATCAGTTTTTGCTTTTCTGATTGTAGAATATGAGATCAGACTAGCAAAGCAGCATATTAACTGGATTTAAATTTGAAATTTTGAATTTGTTGTCTCAATTACAGCTTTATAAGCTCTCTGGGAGTAAGCTATATGATGTTGTGCACTGAAAATTATCCCAGTGTCCTGGCTTTCTGTTTCCTGGATGAGCTTCAGAAAGAGTTCATCACTACCTACAATATGATGAAGACAAATACTGCTGTCAGACCGTACTGTTTTATAGAGTTTGGTAAGGATCTGCCTTTTTTTCCTTGATTCTCAAACTAAGACAATGTGTATTTAAGTACATGTGCAACTTCATGCATACAAGACAAAAATGTCCAAGACATTTTATAGCTATATTTCAGGTGAACTTAGAATCTGATTTAGCTGCCATTAGCATCAATAAAGAAATACTTCTGTGGGCATTAAATTAAACTACTAGAGTTTTATCCAAACTTGTTTATAACGTGTCTGTTCATTACAGTAGGTTTTGGTTTAAGCCTTGTGTGACCAAATCTGGAGTTCATCTTCTTCTAGTTAATAATACTAGGAGTTGTTTGACTTCATACCTGCTGAAATACTTAACCTGTAAATGCACTGAGCTTCATAAATTTTTAAAGTAAAAGATTGCAAGTTCATGTTTGTCCTTAGCTGTGCTGTAAGTTTTGTTCAGCACATGAAAGGGAGAGATTTTTGTTTGTCTTACAATATAGTGAAGCATTTAATCTTCTGTCATGCAAGCTCCAAATACAACTAATCTCATGTATACCAGATAACAGCTGTTAGGGACTCCATTAAGGTCTGTTGCTTTAGTACTATATGTTAGGCAGCTATTTTAAATATTCTTATAAAATGCATTAGAGCAAAAAGAACTTCAGTTTTAGAAATATGGGGGAAGATATTCCAGGTAGTTAATTTTGTCTATAATTCAGTCAGGCAATTTTGAACAATTTCTGTATAATACTGTTGTCTTCCTTTTGAAGATTTCTGTGAACACTTTTTTTTTCTCATTTCTTTTTTTGTTTTGCTTTGTTCCCAACACCTTCTTTGTTCTACTAGTAGTTAAGTTAGAATGTAGGTCTATGACAGTCTTTGTCTAATAGTATAGAATATTTTGCAAGCACATTTCATACTCAGGTGAGTTTATACTTGAATGCAGGAGTTAATTTTTCAATAAGGATATTTATTAAACTTACCAGAAAAGCTAGAGTAAGTATAGTACATCTGTTTCATTAGCAATGCATTCAGTCTCATGCAGTGAAAAGTCATTATTTTATTCACAGTTATTAAGTAATTAGATTTCTAAAGCTTAATTTTTTTTTACTGCAAAATTAAATAACCCATGATATATTTAGTCACAAAACAGAAATAGTATATAAAATCCAAGATAAATATAGGCATTTCAAGAATATATTTCAGTTTGTGAAGTATGTAGTTACATAAAGCTGCATGGTCTTGGATTATTTAATTAACAAAAGTGCACAAGTATGTAAGTCTTTATTTTAAATTTTACACAGATAATTTCATTCAGAGGACAAAGCAGAGATATAACAACACACGTTCCTTGTCAACAAAGATGAATCTTGCTGACATGCAGACAGAAATCAAGCTGAGACCACCTTATCAGATTTCTGTGTCAGAACTTGGTTCAACTAATGGGTTTGCACATTTATCTGTGGCAGAATATAAGGGTACTGGTAAGATACCTGCAGGTGAGTTTCAGACTTTTGCTTTTGTCCTTAAATATACAGGGTAGTAGAATTAGTATTTGGTATTTGTTTTCTTTAAAAAAAAGCTTTTTTACCACGTTGTTCTTAAGACATAAATTTGTCATGACCTTGTGTGTATTATAGCCTGGATGTCTGTTTTGTCCTCTGCTCAAAGTGCATATCTTCCCAAGGCACTCAGAGAGAGAAATGGGTCTATTCAGTGGACTGCTTTATTGAAGGAAAACCAAATCTGCATGAAAATAAGCAAATGAAGACCATTCCTTAATACTTAAAAAGATGATTACTTAAGATGATCTTTCTTTTTCTGACCTTCCAAGATTTATGAAATTTTGTCTTATTTCTGCCCAGTAAGACCCAGTAAGTGATGATGTAAGCTAAGAGCATGGTGTCAGGAGCTAGAGCAGCTGAAGGGAGAAGCATCGCTTCAGGAAGCATGTGTGAATGTGAAAATCCAAAGGGCTGTGCTGGCTAAGAGATGTACTAAAATAAGTGCCTTGTTTATGATAATAGTAGCAATGGTGTATATACTTGCCATATTCATTTAAATAGTCATTAATTTTTTAAAACTGTAATGTGTTTCATGTAGGAGGTAAGTATGGAATTGTGTGGTCAAACTGGGTTAAAGATTTGTGCTAGTAGGTGAATACAGTTTGAAGCTCACCTTCAGATGTTTCCCAGCAGGACAGAAAACTTAAAACTCTCAAAGCCCTTGCACCAAGATGTGGACTCCACATGTGAAACTGACAATGTGATTTCAGTCTTCCAAATTTAGTGAAGCAAAGTCATAAATAGAATAAAAGGAAGTATTGATTTTCAGTAGTTAATATCTTCCCCTTTTTTTTCCGAAAGTACCTCTGTCTGTAAAGCTAGTTGTCCTTGCAAGACATATGCTGATACTGTTTACAGGGTCAGGGTGAAAATTGCAATCATAAATCTAAACAGTTCTTCCTACAGTTCTGTAAGACATCAGCTTATTTTTGTGCAGTGTGTGTCTATATATAAAAAATAGAATAGATTATATATGTAAATATAATGTCTTTGCCAATGTATTAACCTAATTACTTTACTTACTCATAAGGATTTCTCTAGAAGGTTGAAGACTGTTTTCTACAGAGGATCCCTTATTTGTACTGCTGGGGCCTTGATCTTGAGAATCCTAGGTGCTGTGAGACAGTGTAGAAGTAGCTTACAATCTCTCTACTTGCAACCTAACTGTATCAGAGAGAGATTCGGGAAAATTTAACTAGAGGAAAAATGTGAAAGTATTTAAATTGTTTAGAACATGGAATCTTCTAAGCAGCATCTGCAAAAAAACCCCAAAACAAACAAAAACCCTGTGTGTATAAGTAGTGGGTGAGTAAAGGTATGTAATGCAGTGATACAGTTCTTTTGCTCTTCTGGTACTTAACTTTCTCGTGTAGTCTTGGCTTGTGGAAAGATTATGGTGGCAGAATTGGCAATGGGTTAACTGAAAATTGTCTAGATTCAAACTTCCTGCAGTTGGAAAACAAACAAACAAACGAAACAATAAACATGAGAGAATTCGGCCTGTGTCAAAATTGGCTGTATTTTTAAAGTTGCCAGTGTAGTAGGAGATGAGGACTTTATCGCTTTCCTGAGTAAAAGTGTTGGAAGATCATGTGGGCCTAAACTAAAATGCATGAAGGACCATTTCACTTGTTATAATAAAGTAGAATTAAACAGTAATTGGCAGATGATCTTCCATTTTTTTTTTATTGACCTCTCCACAACTTGTTGTCCTCTTTTCTTTCCATGTCAATTTTCTTCTGTTTTTTTTTTCCCCCCTTTCAGTTAAGTTTCTTCTTCCTCTGAATTCCATAGATCTCTCTGGTCAGTTACCACTTCCTTCTTTGAATTGCTGTAGAATCTCACCATCAAATGGCTGTACCTTAGGAGAGGTTTGCACCTTGCTCCTTTTTCAGCTCTTCACATTTTCAATGCTGCTGAATAACAGTGTCTTTATTTAGCAAGTCTGCTAATAGTTTTATAATTCTTTGCACTCACTGCTTCTCTCCACCCTTGAAAAGAACTTTCTTTTGATGTTTGCTACCCACTCAGTTGGCTAGACTTCACAGTTTCACCTTTGCTCCAAGCATAAATTCTCACAAAAAGGTATGATTTGCCTGGTGTGTTTTTCTGCATATGCTGCCCTGTTAAAAAATACTACCTGCTATAAGTCAATTAAGTATGTTAAATCAAGTTGGATAGCATGCAGAGGCAGGAAGTTAGGTAGATGCAAATCTTGTTTTGTTACACAGAATAGCAGAATTTGATGTGTGAGTTTTGGCTGTGCTAGTAAGCCTTATCTGTTATTTGCTTATACTTGTGATTTGATATGTATCCAAGGCCTAGTGTCTAGGCTTCTTATGTTGTTGAAGTAACTGAAAATAGCCTTTTTCCAGTAGTGAAAGCTGTCCTGTGTAGTGAGGAGTAGGGGTAATTATTAATGTGTGAAGCATAAAGAGCAGATTGGGGATAGAATTTTACTTCAAAGGTGAATGTAGGTTGCCAGGCATTAGAAATAGGGTGACAGCATGCTGATGGGGGATGTTTTAGGTTAGGATAAATTTACTATTTTCTGAACTTTCTTCCAATGAAGGAACAGTTGTCAAATGAAAGTTATTTTTTGCATAATTACTACATTTTTGTTTTTAACATTTTATTTTTAAATAAATGTCCTTACAAGTAGTGCAGTTTCTCACATCAGATAATCTTCCTAAATTTTTATTTAAGTGTCAGCATTTTAATTCAGACTTTGTGCTTTATTTGATTCTTGGCTTGTGTTAGAGAGTTTTTGATATGGCAGTTATCTTATTTCTAAGATTTATGAATGTACCGACTGGAGGCCAGCTGTCCTTTACCCTTCCTTCTCTGGCCCTCTTTCATTCTTCTGGTTTTGACATAATTTTTTTGTATTTAAATGACTTTGCTTTGATTGTAACACATTAATCTCCTAGTCTGGAGAGCTTATGATCAGTAGTGGTATGCAGTGTCCTTTACAGGTTTCGGATTTGTTCTCATATTTTAATAAGAGACAAAAGTCAGTATTTTGTGATCCTTCATAGACTGTCCTGATTTGGCTGACAAAACTCTTTTCCCTCCATAGTTCTCAAAGAGGTGTTTTAAATACTGTTTTAAGACATGCTGTTTTACAGTTACCCTGATCCATGGGGGAAATGAAATTGTCTGGAGAGCTGTGCATGGAGAACAGTGAACTAATTTTATCCACAAGTTAAGGAAATGCAGTTACTTTTGGCTGAAACCAGTAGCATACACCTTCAGCTTTTTGCCACTCTCTAGATAAGATGTTTTAAAAAAAAACCTAAAAAATCCAAACCAAAACAACCAGTTAGGTGTCACTGAAAAAGAATGGTTTGGTATGCAAATAGCATATGTAACCTTAACTGAGTGATTGCTTAATATGCTCTACAGTTTGAAAAGCAGGAAGCTCTGCAAGTTAAACATGGGTTATGCATTTGTTACAAAAACCCAACTGATTACACTATTAAATTCAGCACAAATGAGTTAACTGAACTAATTCTGTGTTTTATTTTTAAGTTGCCACACACTCATCATTAGACAGCCTTGTCTGCTTATCAATGTGAAATAGCTTTTGTCATCATTTCTTTAGGTTCTGTAACTTCATAAACTGTTTGGAAAGCCTTTTTCCTGGATCTGTGCAATGCAGGCAACTGGGATTGACACCCCTCTCTCTATTAATGTTACAGTTCATTAGCCTCATTGTTCACATCTTTACACTTTGTTGATTTGAGCAGAATGATTTAACTATGGCTCAGTAGTCCTGTTGTTTTCCCAGCATTGCCTAGACTGTCAAGAGTATTGCATTGTTTTTTTTCATATTTGCTTTCTGTTATTAATTATGGAAAGGGACAGTAATGAGGAACATACACAACTGTTATGTACTTGTGACCCTAGATAAGCCCAAAAGAGTGAGTGTGTATGGAAGGAAGGTGTGTTTTAAATTTAGTGTGTTTTGTAAGAGATGTCTAAGGACTATCTGGAAGGCATGGATAAGGTTGTAGTATAGATACTAGCTTAGTTTGAGAACCCTCTTTTTGTTTTTATCTTTGGTAACACTGACTGGATGTATTTTTTAAGGTTGGGGACTGTAGTAGCTTTGCCTCATAGTGTTCCATTCAGCAAACAAGCTAAATCAGTCTCAATAGCTTTGCTAATGCATTAGCATTAAATAAAAGTGGAGATTGTGAGAAGAGCCCTAAGTGTGTGACTTACTAGCTGGTTGTTAATTGTGGACAAATTTTACAAACAGGTACATTCTTTGCTATTGATTATCTGGCACATTTGAGGAGCTCTCCGTACCATATTGAATAAACAGAGTGTGTTGAGTTATATATGTAAATGGAAGGAAAGTATACTTTTTCTTCAACCTTGTGTTGAAATTTTTAAAATGTTTCTTCTTAGAAGATTGACATTTTTCAGTTCACTTCAGTGATCTCTTCTTAATCTAGAAGCCACTGAAAAATGAGTTTACTATTTTATTCAATTTCTAAAGACTTTGTTTTGACCTTTGGCACCGTTTTTTGATCTGTTTTGCAGCTCCTCATCAGCGTCTGGAACCTGTGACTCTGCCAGGGATTGTCTCATTTGTGCTTAGTCTGTTGTGTGGGGCTTTGAATTTAATTCGTGGCTTTCATGCTATAGAAAGTCTTCTCCAGGTATTGTACATGTTTATGAATTTAAGAGTTAGGCTTCACAGCAATCGTAGCATTACCTTAGAAGATGGGTATATGAACTAAGACTTGGCAGTTCTATTTTCAGAGTACTGTTTGTGAGGTCAGACCTCTGTTTATGAAACCTGTATTGTTTGTGATCTGTGCATCCTTCTTAAATGTGATGCATCATTCATTGAAGCTGTGAGTTTCAATAGTAGTAGAAGGTAGGTGGCCAACTCCTTCCCTAGGTACCTCAGGAGCAGCGAGTCTGTGAACAAAATGTTCTGTTTTCTAAATTTATGCCAAGATATGAGATGTTTAATTTTAATAGGTGTTATTTAAAAACACTTGAGTGAAATGGTGAACAGCTTTGAAAATCTGGCCAGTTTTTTGGGAAGGTGCACAGAGCAGGGATCATTGAACAGGTTTTTAGTTTTTATTTGTTTGTAATAAGCCTTCTTAAGTAAGAGACTTTTTTGTCTTTGCATGCTGAAAGGGTCAGTGTAAAGGAAAATGTCAAGTGATTTCTTCTACAAAGCACCCCTGCCCCCCAAAAAACCTACCCCCTCCCCCTCAGAAAAAAATAAACCACACACCAAAAACCAACCAACAAACAGAAAACCACAAAAACCCCACACAAAACAAAACAACCCACCAAAAAACCCAAGACCCCCCTCACCAAACAACCTGCCCAACAAACATTTATTTATGTGAACTCTCTGCTCTGATGTTCCCCATAGCCTTTCAGTGTCTTTCTATTCTTGTGATGGTTGTATTCTCATTGCTACAATGAAAACAATAGTGATTAATGATTTCAAGCAGTTCAGGTGAACATGCTGGTAGCATTTGTAAGCATTAAATGGCTCTCCTGTTGCGGTGGTGGAGGTAGAAACTAAAAACCCTCTGGAAGTTTCCTGAAATAAAATGGGAATCCTGCTTGGCTAATAGATAAATCTTTTTATTCAAACCTACATCTGGACTTTATAACTGCAGTGCTTTTGATACCTAAGGGATTTTTTTAAGATGTCAGGTAGTGATAGGACTAGGGGGAATGGTTGCAAACTAGAGGAGGGTAGATTTAGATTTAGATTAGGTATTAGGAGGAAATTCTTCACTGTTAGGGTGGTGAGACAGTGGAACAGGTTGCCCAGAGAGCTTGTGGAAGCCACATCCCTGGAAGCTTTTAAGATGGCTGGATGGGGCTCTGGGCAACCTGATCTAGTCGATGGTGTCCCTGCCAGGCAGGGTGGTTGGAACTAAGTGACCTTTAAGGTCTCTTCCAACTCTGATGATTCTACGATTCTATGAATGTAAGGTAGAGAAGGTGACAAGTGTTCCAGTTGTCTTACCTAATTATTGATATATGTAAAGATTTAATAAAGCAGTAATGTTTGAGGTGTCACCATTTCCTGAAGACAAATTAATAGATGAACAGGGTTAATGAAAGATGCTAGTTCCTTCTTTTGAAATACACGAAATAGTCAACATGCATCTCTCCTTTATCCCTAATCAGATTTGTCTGTGTGCTGCACAATTCTCTCCATTCATAAATAGGAATGAATTTGAAAGTACACTGTAGTACAAATAGAACCAAATGGATTTCTGCTACTTAATGCAATGTTTCTAGAACTTGTGTTGTTACTTTTCTGCAGCCGTTTCTTTTTTTTTCTTTACAAAAAAAGGAATGCCAGTGTTAGATTATTCTATTTTAAGTCATGATAGGGCAGCCAATTAATTTTATTCAGTGCATTATTGCATTTGGAGGTAATAGATGGCAGTACAGATGGAAGATATCTTTTCGTTTCTGACAAATGGGGCACACTAAAAATCCATTAAAATTTCTCTTTATTTACTTTATTATGGAAAATTCCACAAAGTTTAGGGAGAAATAACCCAAAACATGATTAATGGAACTTCTAAAAGTCATTGAAAGCTTCTCCTCAGTTGGTGTTTCCTTTCTAGTCGTTGGGTTTTTTATCTGTTAACTGTAGTTGTACTCCAGCAAATACACAGTCAAAGTCAGAAACCTTTGTGAAAGCACTCACAACAAAATCAAGCTGCAGTGCATTGAGGCGAGGGTTTACATATGGTTTAGGGGTGTAGTGCATTCTGTACGTGATTTTGATGTGCAGACATACAAACTTCTCCTAGTCAGCAATGTAGATGGAAATGTTTTACACTGAACATACTCTGAGCAGAAACAAGTTGTAGTTCTGAATGGACCACCTTCTTCTCAAAATGATGCTCGCTTTCCAGGAAGACTATTTGCATGAGTACCTATTGTTTTCCTGTGAAAGTTTTTGATTGTTGCAGATGTTTGTTTGAAATGCAGTTAGAATAATCACTGAGCATATAAATCTATTCTGCTCTGCTCTGTAGAAACTATAGCAACCCATTTGAATAAGTCAGAAGGAATTTTATTTTGTTTTTTAAACACATAGCGGAAAGATCTATCACTTCATGTAAATTTTTCTGCCTTTTCCTTCAAGAATACTTAATTTTCCAATAACCTGTCTCTGATAAATGGATGTGGTTTTGTTTGCTCTCGCTGCCGTGAAGGCAGAGCCTCCAGTGTTACTCTGTGTAGAGTTTTACCACACCCTAGCGGCCAGTTCGTGTCTCTTCCTGCTATCTCATTCCCATTCTATGAAGCGGGAGGAAAGCACAGTTCTACGAAGTTGATACTACAGGTAGTTACTAGAGTTTACTGTTTAATTTTCAAAGGCATCTGAAGATAAGTGTCCAGTTTAAAGCTGGACTTCCTTAAAAGCTTTTGAAAAATCTCGGCATTAATTTTCTGTTGTGAATAAACATTTTGGTCATTCCAGAACACACTGGTTTCTTTCCAGACATCTAAGTAAGCAGTGATTAGTGCTAACTTTTTGATTTAGCTTAGTAAAGAAATTATTTTAAATCTCTCTATAAGATTATTTTAACATAAAATAATTAATAACTTTCATACTGCACATATCTGGTATTTCACTGAAACATTATAAAGCATGTCTTTTTGTTTTATTTTCCCAGAACGAAGGTGAAGATTTCAGCTATGTTATTGCATTTTTTCTTGGAACAGCAGCCTGTTTGTACCAGGTGTGTTCTTCTGCTTGCATAATTCACTAGAGTTTAGAAACATTACCCAGTCATGCATAAATGTCATCGTGTTTTCTTAAATGTCACAGATACTTGAATAGAGTAATTATAAAAATAAGTTGTGCTCTGTTTTATTTCAGTGATTGATACAAAGAGCTTCTGTTTGCTTCTTCACCACTTGTTGACTTTTCATTAGCTTCTGCTTTAAATAATTCTTCAGATTGGTGTTAGTTCTCCATGCCAACAGTCTGTTCCATATCAGATAAGGTGGAGCTCCTCCATTCTTTTGTTGTGTGAAAAATACACATTCTTCCCTCCTCTCCCAAGCTAGAAACCTTATTCTTTATAAAGTGTCCACATCTGTGCATTGAGACATAAGGTCATATGTGTTTCTTTCACTAACTGACTTGAGTAGAGCTGTTTTAAAGACAAAATCCATGCACCTTGGAACGTAGAGTTTTCCTTAATATTCAAAATATATCTGTTGAGACTCTTGTTCTGCACCTTCTGATGTCATTCCTATGATATGTAATTGATCAGTTTTCAGAACTAAGAGGTCTGTCAGTTCTCTGCTGTGTTCTGATAGTCTTTTACCACACTTAGCAGTTTGTGAGATTAATTTCATGCGTTGCATGATGACACACTTAATTGTCATTCACCCACAAGATGTCCATAATGCTGTATTGCCTTGTTAATAACAGCATAACAGTGTGTTTCTCTTTCTGGTTTCCAGTAAAATGTTTGTAACCTAGATGCACAGGTTAAAAAAAAAAAAGGGACTCGCATGGAATATGATCTTTTAGGCTCACTGACATGTCTAGTGTTCCTCTGTGGTTTCTAATCTCTTCTGAAGAGGAAAATGTACTAAAGTAACAACGGTCTCAGTTGTGCCGCATGTGCAAAGTGCCAGGAACTGAGTCTTTAATAATTTCTTAATGTTTATTAAAGAAAAAACAGAGATCTTCTCTGAAGTAGCACAGAGGAGCCTTCAGACAGTGATAGAACCAGGGGAAATGGGTGTAAGCTAGAGGAGGGTAGATTTAGGCTGGATATTAGGAAGAAGTTCTTCACTATGGGGGTGGTTAGGCAGTGGAACATGTTGCCCAGAGAGGTTGTGGAAGCCTCATCCCTGGAAACTTTTAAAACAAGGCTTGATGGGGCCCTGGGTAACCTGCTGTAGTGGATGGTGTCCCTGCCAGGCAGGGGGGTTGGAACTGGATGATCTTTGAGGTCCCTTCCAACTCTGACAATCCTACAATCCTATAAAAAAGCATATTCAGTAATTACCATGCTAGCACTTTTCTTTAATAGAATTAAGAAAAACCAAAACCCTTCAGGAGTTTTTTAACAACTTTTGTTATTGTCAGGTTTTAAAACCGCAGTGTTTTGGACTTTTGACTGGTGCTCTGTTTTGTAAGTGGCAAATCTTCTAGCATCTCAAACATAGACTAATGATGAAGTAAGCATCAGAATTCATTTGAAACAGATCTTCAGTAAAATTCAGTCATTCAACCTCATGTTGCAGTAACATTTTTAAACTTCGGTAGTATTTTTGTTTTTAAAACTCTTCATATTTATTAATCATTTTGATGAAACATGTCCTGACTCTTACTTAATTTTGGAAGCAGTTACGCTTATTTCTATGTTCGTAGTTAAGGAGACAGCACTAGGAAATTGTCTGAATTCTTATTGCTGAGATACTAGAACCAGCTAAGTGCTTTTTTAAATATGATTTGTGAAGCTGTCTGCACAGGTAGGCTGCATTTGCTCTGCTCAGAATGGCCAAGCAGGTTCAAAAGAATACCATCTCATTCTGAAAAAAACAGATTACTTATCTCTTAATTTTTGCTTTGCCAAGGAGGAAGAACATAGAAATATTAGTGATACTGTCAGTACTCCCATCTCTGAAGATACACAAATATGCAGAAATTACAAGTAGTTTTATTAATCTCAGCACACTTACAGTGGAGATGCATGCTTTATAGGAAAGTGATTGAGTTTTGAATAGGATATAAAGTACCCTCCATAAATTGTGTTCTTCAGTTGCAGATGGGCAGTGCTTTGGCCCTTTTTTGAGGAACATGAAAAAATGAAAAAGATTTAAGATAAAGCATGGCAAATGCCCATGAAGAACAGAAATGACACTTAGATAATCTGGGGATGGATGGTAAAAAATTTTTGTCAGCATGGTTATATATCCACTGGGAACAGATTTGGAATACAAAGTACGCCCAAGTGATGTAGTTATCTACCTTGAAGCACAGCAAAAACTTTCTTCAGGAGACAGAAATCTCTGAAATCCAGAGGAGAGGCATGCAGCTTTTTTTGTAGAAGTAAGGAAGTAGTTTGAGCAATAGCAAAAGTAAAATAAATGTCCACATAAAAGCTATATCCTTTAGAGATGAAAACTGGGGTAGGAGTCCTGAACAGATTTCCAGCTGCAGTAGGAAGAAGGCAGAGTAGGGAATTGTGGGCAGTCTTGGCATTCTGTGTTAATACCACAGCATGCAGAAACTGACCCTTAAAATATGGTAGAATTACAGTAATGTTGTGTATTTCTCTCCAAATATGATGCATCTTACATGTCCCTCATGTTGCTTTGCTTGAAGAAGACTTCACGCTGGCTTGTTGCTTCCCCATTGCTTGGGTGGAAGAGACTATTTTGACCAGAGATTGCCAGGGACATCCACTTTCCTTTGTCATAGTCCACTCATTGTTGCAGACTGTAATAAATTATTATGAGAGAATTGTTCTCAGATTTTAATGGAAGCAAAATGTCAACCTGGATTAACTTAGGCACATGGTGTGACAATGGAGTTGTCCTGTGCCTAAACAGGAGTTGGACTAGATGATCCTGCTGGGTCCCTTCCAACTCCGGGTAGTCTGTGATTCTGTGATTACGTCAGGTCCTTTCACCTTTCCATGACTGCTAAATTGATACTGCTCATACGTGTGTTTGATTTAATTAATTAATTAATTAGTTTGATTTTCACTGTCCCTGCAAGAGTTTAAAAAGTGTATAGATATGGTACTTAGGGACATGGTTTAGTGGCATGGTGGTGATAGGTTGGTGGTTGGACTTGGTGACCTTGGAGGTAGGTCTCCTCCATCCTTAATATTCTGTGATTTAGACTTTACTTGTTGTGGGTTTGAAATTTCTCAATGACCAGATAGTGTTTCTTCAGCTTAAGTTATTTTCCATGTGGTAATGTAATTTCTTTTTATTTCCTGACAGTGTTACCTGTTCGTATATTACACGGGCTGGAGGAATGCCAAATCCTTTCTGACTTTTGGGTTAATCTGCCTATGTAACATGTATCTGTATGAACTGCGCAACCTGTGGCAGCTCTTCTTTCATGTGACTGTGGGAGCATTTTCTACCTTACAAATCCGACTGCGACAACCACAGGGAAAATCCCCTGATTACAATGTCTGATGAGTCCTGGAACATCTAGAGGCACTCTTGGTCCAACAGTCATTCACTCTCAGGAATGTAAATCTGTTCTCCGAAAGAAGAAACTATCTGGATGTGTGGGTTTTGTTGTTTTTTTTTTAAAGCAATGTAAGATGCCTGTGGACGTTTTTCACTTGATGGTTAATTTTTTTTTTTTTAAGGAAAACAAAACAAAGGACACAAAGAATACAGGACTAGAGGAGGGAAATGGGACATTTATTTGCAGTGAAATATATATAGGGACACCAAGTTTGGGGAATTTGACTAGTGTCATAAAAAATTGTCATTTGAAAGTATGTTAATGGAAGGACTGTATGGAGTATGTGTTCTGCATATCATGCAAACTCTTCACTTCCAAAATCAGTTTTGCCTTTGTGAGGCAGTAGGGGATAGGGTAAATAAGTAATAAAAATGCTATTGCATATTAGGAAACTAGATTTGAAATATGTAAGATACTAAATTTTGGAATGTGTTGTTTCACATTGACATATGTGTTTTCTTAATTTAAGTGTAACCTGGAAACTCTGTTTCTGGGGTTCAGCTTTATGGCACTTATGGCCTGACCTGTCTAGTGCTACAAATACTTAAACATTTTTTTTCATTTATGATTTCCTTTTAATTATCCTTTGGAAGTGATCTATGTGGACAGTTTTTATTTTCAGTAATTGTTTCAAAAGTTCTGCCACTTCACCCAGGATTTTTGCACAGTCCGTGTGTTTGAACTCTGGGAAGATTGAAAGGAAATGGATTGGTGAGTACATGGAGTGACTTGTACTTGTTGGATTATTGTTCTTTTTTATATACTTTTAGAATTGGATGGATAATTAGCTCAAACTTGAGATAGATGACTGGTGACAGGAAAAAAATAAATCAGTTTGATTAGTTCAAACAAGAAAAGACCAGGGATTTTGTTTATTCTTCCGGCTTTATGAGTTGGGTGATTTTGTGCTGGAATAGAATGCCTTGATCTAGACTTGCGTTTGACAGAACAGCTGCATACTCCTGAAGTTGGTGAGTCAACTAGCAAACACCAAACACTTGGAAAATAGAATATGCATCAGTTACACTGGGTTTTTATACAATTATATGACAGTTCTTTAGAATGTTTCATGATGTACAAATAGATAGATATGTGACCTGTAGTAATGTAAGGGTTCGCTGAAATGCTGAGGGTGGGAGCAAGCTTTAATGGCAGGGAGGTTGCCGTGCTGCTTGTGATGTTGGATTTGGAGATTAGTAGAGCTTCACTGTGCTATGAGGTGTTGCTCCAGGCAAATTTCTTGGTGCACTTTGTACTAAAATGTTATGTGTCTCAGTAAGTTATTTAGCATCAGATTATGACCAAGAAGAAAGGAGCTAGGTGTTTTCTTTTTAAATAGGTGGTGTTAGTCAAGAAAATTATGCATAATAGAACCAAGAAGAATTAAGAGAACTAAACTGCAATCTAAAGTGAACAGGAGCAATATGTACTATATCCATAATGTGTGTCTCAGACTGATGTCCGAGATAAGGCCTTGAAAGATACCTTGGTGGACAGCCTCACAGGTTGGGATTGGAGGTGATGTGCTTTGCAGTTAATTCTCTTCCCTCTACTCTGAGACAGAGAAGAATAATGTATTCATGAACATGGTCTGCTTTAGTTTTGGGAATCCAGAAGGTGGGGAAAAGATAAAGAGGAGGACTGGATTGAACCATACAAGAATTTTAGGAAATGTTTATGCCACAAATATTTTAAAAATCCAGAAGAACAGTGAACCGCCTTTGTTTAGCACTTAGTTTGCTTGTATTGGCATTCAGTGCACCTTTCTAAACTCTGGATACCAGAAGATGAAATGCAGTCCTTTATCAGTTTAAGTCAGTGATTGAAAAATAGAGGTATTCATATTTTAAGTACAGAAACAGCTTTTATCTTGCTTATAAAGTCTAGAAGAGTCCTTATACCTATATTTTCACCTCCACTGATAGGCACTGAATGCCTGAAGTACTGCTTAGTTTTTAACTCAGGCTGTTGGGCACATAAAGAACTTTGTTGCATCATTTCTTCAGTTTATATGTTGGCAGAGAATCTTGATTTCTCTGAGACACCTTCTCTTCCTGCTATGCCTAAAGATGTATTTTTAAGGAATGAAATCTTCCTTTGTTGTAGCGTCTGGACTCATTATTCCATGCCAGTTATGCTAGCATTAAACTGCTGATTAGGAGGTATAAGGAACAAATGCAACTGTCAGTATAATAGAAGACTTGGGGTTTTGTTTGCTTATTTTTATGGCACTGGTAAAAATCCCATTTCACAAGGAACAGTTAATGAGCATGACTGTGCTTCATTACCTGATATTGCTAGGTGCTAAAAACATGGCTTTTGAACATGTTACTTTAGTTTGACTAGAATATTAGAGCTTGCTGAAATTTTGTGTGAGATGTGAAATAAGATACATGAGGCCAAGTTGAAGATGAAAATGTATTGAAAATTCCCAGGATTTCCCATTTGCTTTTATGAACTCGGTATTCAGAGAAGTACTAGGTGCCTCCTTGCTGATTTTACCAGATACTTGAGTTATTAGATTTATGAAGGTGAATGTAAAAAAGACAACTACTGTCTTGAAAAGCATGTTACTTTAGTTTGAATTGCACAGGGCCATTCATAGTTGCTTGATTTTTCTGTGGTATTTAGTAGAAGCAGAGCCCACTTCATGCTGTGTTTATAGAGCAAGCCCTCTAAGGTTAGGATGCGTCCATCCAGCACCCACAATACCATATTTTTCCTTGAATAAGATTTCACTGTTTACATTAGCTTCTAGGAAGACCACAAGTTTGAGTGACTACCACAAGGTATATATAGAATGCTGTTTGAGGTTTGATTACCTCAGAGTCTGCTATTTGCACTTCTAGAGACTTAAGCACATTCTTCCTTGAGTATTTTTCTTCAGTACATGAGTTGTCTGCTCTCTTGTATTCAGTGTCTGGGCCAATAGCTCAGGATAAGAACTTGTCTCATTTATGAATGGTCAGTTTTTGCTAGGAGACTAAGAGACTAACTTCTCAGGTCCTGGAAAATGTGTAGACCACTTCTCCTTTTCACACTGCTTGATGGGAGACTGACACACACAGGTGTATCAGATACATCCTTACATACCTAGAGAGAGAGAGGGAGGGAACGGTCTAGAAAAGAATGCAGCCTTTTAGGAGGGAATGTATGTATGTGGTACTTGGATTGGATCAAAGCTAGCAGAGAACTAGATGGTGATGGGAACTGATTTCCTTTGCAGACATTGTGATTATTTAATATTTGCTGTGTATTCTTTAATACATTGCTAGCCTCTTTATGACAGGACTGAGAAACATCTGTTTAGGTATATTACCTTTCAGCCTCCTGCCTTTCATTCACTGTTTATCACTTTACTCAGCACTTGTTAGGCCACACCTGCAGCAGTGTGTTCAGTATTGGTCCCTGCTATACAAAAAACAGGCTCAAGAGAGTCTAGACAAGGGCTACAAAAATGATTAAAGGACTGAAAAGCTGCCATATGAGGAAGGCTGAGACAACTGGGTTTGGTCAGCCTTGATAAAAGAAGGCTTAGAGGAGACCTTATCACCATGTTCCAGTATTTAAAGGGTGGCTGCAGAGAAAATGGAGACTCCCTTCTTAAAAGGAGTCACATGGAAAAGAAGGGGTAATATGTTCAAATTACTCCTGGAGAGAGTCTGATCTAGAGTAATAGAATGGTAGGATAATTTGAGTTGGAAGGGACCTTTAAAGATCATCTAGTCCAAACCTCTGTAATAAGCAGAGATATCTTTTAACTAGATCAGGTTGCTCAGAGCCCCAAACAAGCTGACCTTAAATGTTTCCAGGGATGAGGCCTCCTGAGACAGGTAGGTGACAAGTACATGTTCTGAAGTTTTAAGGTATGCTTGGTAATGACATTGTCCTGGCTTTGGTGGGACTCAAGGTTCACAATGCCAGATTTGGCTGCCACAAAATGGGTGTTTTATGGCTCCTGTTGGAACATGGGCTGCAGCATGCAAAGTTGGCCATTAGGTGGAGAGGTCTCCTCTGGAGCTCCTTGCAGTGAGGAGCAGTTGTATTTATGGTAGCATCTTGTGTTGTCGACTGCTGTGCTGCAGGAGGGTGTGTGTGGGGGGGTGGTCAGATGGTGACATACACACAGAGCCTAGGATGATTATCTTTTTGTTTATATATAGATTGCATTTCATAGTGTGTTTATAGCCAGTTACTTTGGAAGGGTGGCTGGCTGCCTTTCAGTTGCGATGTGCTTTGCTCTCTCCCCATGATGGGAGAGGGTTTTGTGCCTCTTTCAGCCCAAGCCTGTTTGACTGCTCAGCAGCAGTGGCAACAGCACCTGGCTAAGGCTACACAAGGCTGTTTCCAGTAGATGGCAATCTTTATTTGCATCTGAAATTCTGTGTTTAAAGAAAAGACCTTTGGGATCAGCTGCTTACAGGTAATTCCCACCAAGCACTCACTGCCTGCCTACATGCTTCTCACAGGGCTGGCACCACCAGTGTGGCCTCATCATTGGCATTGCAAGCAAAGCACCAGGGCAGAGCAAGACACCAGGGACTGTGAGGTGCTTAGCAGCAGAACTTTAAAAATAAACCCAGGTTTTTAGAGTAAGCTTCCTGCCTGCAACATGGCAGGAAAATGTTGCTGCTGCCATCCCCCATCCTGCCTGAAATTCAGTGTTCTCAGTTTTGTCACACACCCCCCCCCCCCCCGCCCCGCCAACCTTGCTTTTGGCTCCTTCAATTGAAAAGCCTGGAACAGAATTAAGAGAATGGAACGTGGGGGGTTTTTTCAGCTTAAAACAGCTGAACTGCCCTTTTTTTCAGGCTGCATCTCAAGCTATCTCTCCCTTTCAGCTCCCAGATTCAAAGTAGAAGTGATAGTGCCCTGAGGAGCAGTCAGGAAGGTGTACGGAATGAAAATATTTGCCTCTGGGCATGATGGCCAGATGTTTGTCCATGTATGTTGTGTAATGCACAGACAGCAAGGCCAGGGATGCTGGCAGTGTAGGACACATAAGA
Source organism: Galbula dea (assembly GCA_013399015.1). Lineage (NCBI taxonomy): Eukaryota > Metazoa > Chordata > Aves > Piciformes > Galbulidae > Galbula > Galbula dea. The sequence goes on from VWZX01006101.1 coordinate 1,357,310, forward strand.
AATTTGGGGCATCTCAAGAGTATCATTGTATTATGTGCAGGTAGATACTTCATGTAGCCAGTTGTGTGTTGGGAAGAAGTGGCTGAACACTTTAAAATTCATCAAACTGCTTTCCTGATGGGAAGAAGATGTGTTTAGAGAAACTAGTTCAGCCAGTCAGCGTGTACAGCAGTTTAAATGAGAGGGCACAGCCCTGGAGGCTGCTGGTTTCCCTCCCCTGTGGAATACACTTCCCCAGATAGTTTCAAAAAATTGCTTATATCAGATAATGCCCTAAGTTGCTGTTTGTATAATAATATAGGAGAATATATAAAGTATTAAATATCTCTTCAACATCTTTCGTAAAAGACTGATACTTTAACTACTTCATGGCTTTTTCTTAACATAGCTGTCTTCTCAGTGCACTTAAAAATTCCCTCCCAACAAATAAGAAATTGTAGGCCATTTGGATGTTAGTTGGCTGTGCAATGACTCCTCAGCTGAAAAAAGGCAGTTTGAAAGCTGCAGGTTTTTTTGTTTCTCAGTTATAATTCAGGCTTATATTAATTGGTACAGTTACAGGCAGCATTTACCTGTAGAGATTGAAAATGCTGCAAATGCTGCATTGGCACTGCTGCCTTATTCTGGGTGTCCTTGTCAGGACAAGTATTGAGGGAATGGGGAAATTCTTTAGCAAACTTTAGCAAAGGTGATGTACTTCTTAAAATAAGCACTTTTTTAAGAGGAGGCCCCCCCCCCCCCCCAAAAAATGTACTCTGTTCAGTTAGAGCAATATATAACCACAGTGCCACAATGAGGCTTTGTTAGTTATCCTGAGACTAACGTTTCAAGGCAAGTGGGTGCCCAAGAGGGACTTGGGATGTTCACCATGCAACCAAGTCTTTGAGGCTCTGTAACTGGGTGTTGTGTAGTCCCAGTGTGATTCCGGCAGCCTTCCATCCATCAGTGCTAGGCAAGAATTGGATGTTTCTGTTTGCAGATTCAGCATCTCCTACACAACTTGCATCTGCTCTCTTCACTAGCCAGATGCAGCTAAAATAAACCAGAGACACTTTACCAGTGAAACAGTGTTTAATATAGTTAAATTACTTAAATAGATTTCAATTTCCATGGGAAATCATAATTGTATCCATTTTTGCAAGATCCAGAGTAAAGAGTGCGTGAATACCCCTTGAAATGATCATGACACACTGTCAACAATCACAGCTAGAGATACGGGGGACTTGAAATTTCATTGACAACACAACTTCATAAGATGAATCAAAAGTTAAGGAGACTGCAGACTTTGGTAAAGCAGAAAGCAAACCTAAAACCCAAGTGTATGGCATGAAGGTAACAAAACTCAGTGAGGAGGTACAAGGGATGGGAGGTGGAGGGGGTGACGACAAAGGTGTAACAGTGTGATGCAACTTAAGTATTCTGCAAACCGGGGAAGATGCAAAGGAGCAAAAGTATAGTACAAGGGCAGACTTGGCAGTTTTACAGAAGTCAGTATACTATACTTTTCAGAGATGTTTCCTAGTGGAAGGGAGAAGGAAAGGGGCGATGCCATTTAAGCTCATGTTTAAATGGCTTAATGCTTGGGTTATGCTTAGCAGTATGGTAAATTAATTAAGACAGGCCCATGGATTATCACTTATTCTCATAGATGAGTAGGGGAAAAAAAAAATCACCACCACCATAGTGCAATCATTAAGCTGTTAGTACTACAATAATTCTGCCCTGAGAAGAGTGGAAAAGAACTTTATTAAGTGTCAAAAGATGGGAGTCACTTTTAGTGCTAGCCAAATTTAATATCAAAACTCTCCCCTCATAGAATATAAAAAATATAGCTTTTTTAAAATTATTTTTTAATAAAATATCAAGGGATTTTTCTTTTAATAGTTAAAAAAGGTACACAAATTATAACAGAGAACTAGTCATAACCCCCCAAGTGATAAAGATGTCCAAAGGAATATCAATGGCATTGTATTTTAAGGTCAACCACCTCATACACACACTTGCCATCATAACCTTTTTTTTTTTTTTTTGAAGATCACCTAATTCCTGAAAATTGAAAATATGTGACTCAGTTTAAGTTAAGTGCCTGCTACAGGAAAGTCAACTTGGTGCAGTACATAGCTCCTTGTAAAGTCAAATGGCAGTTATAAGATCAGACAATTCTCAGATCAGCAGGATTCTATCATCTATGAAAAATGATTTTTTTTTTTAATGAAAAGTTCAGATAAGCTTTTTTCCTCCCTCTTCTTATAAGAGCTCTTGTTAGAGTGAGTTAGATGATTTGCTTAGAGCTCTTTTTGACATGTTTGACTGATACCATCTCAGTTGCTAAAACTCAGAGGTCCTGTTTCCATTTAAGATGCCACTCTCCGCTTGTATGCTGTGTGGAACAACTGTGTGACTACTGTGTTTTGTTTTCTCTCTCTTCTTAGGGTTGTAGGTTTTTCTGGATTTTCATTTTAAAATGCATCTGATTCAGCCTGGAAACTCACCTGTTTCTTGTTGGTTGATTGTATAGTGATGATCTGAAAACTGCCAAGTCTGTGTTCAGAGTATTATGCACAAAAAAATTACACAAAAGTCTACAGGTTATATACATCTCCCACCACACCTTGGTGTGGACAGCCTGCCTTCTAGTTTATATATAATTTACAAAATATAGAATTTGGTGTTTCTGTTAGATCTCCATGTTTTCAATATTACAAAATAAAAAATACAAAAAAAACCCACAACAAATTTCAGGGGAGTTTCCCCCACAAAGTGTCTCTTGTTTACATCTAGTCTTGCTCATGTAAACTGATATATACCAAAGAAGAGCACAGAAGACTTTTTAATAAATACAGTTGTAGAGCCATCTTGCTTTATCTTGATCTTCCTCTTCATCACTTGTGCCAGCCTCACTTAGAAGAGCAGTCATTTAGCCATGTAGAAGAGGGGAAAAGAGAGGGCCAGGGCTATAATGTCTTTTCACCTTAAAACATTACAGATGCCCTTTTAAAAGGCCTTTTTGTGTGCTGCAACAGCGGGTGTCAGTTTTGAAAGCCCATTCAAAACAGCTAATAAAAGCACAGTGGTACACTTCAAATAGCTGGCAGTATGGGACGGAAACATTATGGGAGGGCAAATCCATTCCAAAATTATGCTTTGTAGTGAATTATACATTCCTTCAACCAAGTAAATGTTGTGTTGCTCAATAAATACTTAAATAGCTTCTCATATCATACTCAGGTAGCAGCCTTTTTCAAAACTTCCAAACTCATGTCTTATGTGTGAACTCTGTAGTACACATCTTTGGTCAACTTAGCACTCAGCTAGGAACGCCTCCAAGGTGGTTTCTTTCAATTGCCTTTCATGATGGGTGGCCAAAGAGTTTGTTGATACCAGCTCTAGAGTCATGGTGTGACATTTCAACTGCACTGCCTTTTCAGCTTTGCTGCCAAAAAAAGGTGATTCTTCTTTTGATTCACAATCTTGAGTAATGAAATTTTCATCTCTGAGTGATGCTGCAGTCAGTGCTAACTAATTGGAGGCCCTTCATTTAGAAAGTAGGTGGTCATTTCTCCTTTGCCTTTGACCTTAATGACCCCTCGATACTCCAGCTGATAGTTGTTGGCTGCTAAAACCTGGTACATGTCTGTGGTTACCTGCAGAATAAACAAGAATTAAGTGGATGCTTGTTATGCCTTCCACACAGTCTTTTAATTTGCTTTTGGAGTCATCCATGGACAAAACTAAAGTAGGATCAACTATTTTGTTTCTATGCCAGTCAACTTTTGTATACGGATCACTGACTAAAAGGTTGGCACAAGTTGCAGAACAAACACAACCTTTAGAGACTGAGGAAGCACAGAAGTCACACGTGGTGCACAACTGGGGGAACCCACGTTTTTCAAGGAGGTCACAGTATAAAAAGAAATGAATCAGATACAAAAAATGCAGCTTGAAGTTCAGTATAATCAGATGCATTCATTGTATCACTGGAATGGTAGCAGGAAAACAGGTTAAGCATATTTAAAAGACCTCAGGAGTTACTTAGAAATTACACAATGGATGTACAATTTAGGAGTCGTCATGCAGGAGGTTGTTTTTATAATAGAACTCTCTTTGCAGATGCCATTTAAAAATAATCAACTGTGTTACAGAATGACAGAAGTTTAAAAACAGATTTCCTGAGGTATTTATTGCAATTGATTTTCTCACCCTTTTTCAGGTGGCTTTAAATATTTATGTTTCTGGTTTCCTATTGCTGTGCTGATCCGTTTAACTAGGATGAAAATTGTTCATGGACCATGTTGTAGGAAAGCTTAAAGGGTGTTGGATAAGTATCAATCCAGTTAGCTGACAGCTTAATTGGAAAGACACAGCATGGCTTCTCCTCTTGGATTTTATATCAGTTACTTTAACTGCTTTTATTATCCCTTCAGTACTCTCCCAAGGAATGGCAATCTGTTACTGTGGACACTGGCTCAGTGAAAGCAGGACAGTGGAACTGAATAGCTGGAAAGGTCTCTGACAGCCATTAACCCTGTAAACTTCCCTCTTTCTCTAGCTATATATTCCCCATCCTGCTGATGCCTGGATCCTTGCTAGCCTCACAACACATACGATATTGTGAACAGAGAAGTGAATTACAGAAATACACACCTGAAGCAAGTCCTTGGAAAATAAAACAACCTATGTTTGCACGCAGCTGAACAGGGAAGCTGTCAGTATGAGTAAGTAAGCATCACAGCAGGACTGTGCTCATAGTGCCAGTGAGGCACATGGGGAAGGGAACTCAGCTCAACATTCCACCCAGAACTAAACTGAAAGGTTTTGACCAAAGGTTGCAAAGTTGGTCAAGATTAAAATGCAGAACTTAGTGGTACCACTAGCATTCACTAGTTGTTTTTTCTTTCAGTACTGTGTAAGTAAATGTATGGCATAAAGGAATAAAATGAAACAAAAATTCCAATACTAATAAGTTTCAAAACCCATAAGTGACACAGGGCTGACAAAGTAAGTTTTCCAGTGACTTCCTTACCTGAATCCTGTCAGGCACACCTGTACTGTCCATTCGGCTGGCTACATTCACTGTGTTGCCCCATATGTCATACTGGGGTTTGCGTGCTCCTATCACCCCAGCTACGACAGGACCAATATTGAGGCCTGGAAGGAGAGGGGACATGCCACAACATTCAGATCCATCACATGTGAACCACATGAAGCTTGAGGCAAGTTATTTTTCAGACAATAAAAAAACCCAAACATTCTGAGGTTCATTGGTCCTAGCTGTGCTTTACCCTAACATGTAAAGCTATGGCCAAACTGTAGGGAAATAAAAATTTAAAGAAAAGTTGGTTTCTTTGATCCATTATGCCTGTCTGACCACAGCATGGGCTGGATCTGCTCCATCCAGAGCTACTTTCTAGTACCAGGTAACAGGATAAGGTTTTTATTTCCCATATGGCTGCCAAGCAAACTGCTCACTTGAAGTCAGCACACAGCTGCTGCAGTGCTGAGCACCTGCAAGGCAGTAGCCTGGTGATTGTCCAAAACAAATTCCACATTTCCTCCTCACATTTCTTCTCCTTTTCTGTCTCTTTATTCCCTGACTTGAAAGACAATTTAATGTCCAGGAATAGCAGAGCCAGGGACCACAGGGAGTGTGGGCAGGGAGCACATCCCAGGCAAAATGAGCTCAAGCTCAACCACCGTGTGAGACCATGCTGTAGTAAAAGCTTTTTTTTGCCAAGGTTGGTTGCCTGACTGCTCCTAATTCTCCAGTCAGCTTCAGTAATAATGCTGCTACCCTAACAAAACTGCTCTGATGTTTCAGAGAAGCCAAAGTGGTCACCAGGCACAAGACAATTAACATCACGGTACAGCTAAAGTAACATCTATGGTTTTTACTCTTCATAGAATCCATAGCTCAGAATGACCACTACCTATAGTTAATCCTATAAACGAACAGAGTGACATTACCTATCTTCATCTGGAAGTTGTTGAATGAATGCTCATTAATGTATTTCATTTGGTCCATTAACCTCATGGCAAAATCAGCCAGAGCTTTGATATGTGTCTTCCCTTCCTTGTCATAAGTGGAATCGTTGAGGCCTGATGCAGCCATATAAGTACTGCCAATAGTCTTGATCTTCTCCAGCTGCCGAAATTGGTCTTCACTTATTATCTGTTTCACAAAAGCAAAAGAAGTGAATAAACCTTGTCAAACACATACCTGCGAGTAAGGTCCTTGCCACATGTCCTCCCTTGGTACTAGCACTAGAAAGTACTGGACAGAGCCTCCACTACTCAAAGTACAGGAACAAAGGTGATTGGATATTCAGAGGGACAACCAGGGAACAGAAGGCATTTTAATGTGAGGAAAAAAAATAAAGATTTCTACAGCAAGGAGAAACAAACCATAGCACAAGGATTCAATAAGCCACCTTCCTTCAGGAGCTCAGCAAAGCCCAACTAAATTAGTTGATTTGGTTCACTCTGTCCACCCAGATTTTCTGCAACTTACTTCATCAAAATCAGCAATGATCTCGTTGAGCAGCCTCAGGCACTCGACCCCTTCGTTGTTGGCCTCCAGCTCCACATAAAACTCTGAGAAGTTGCTTATGGAGGCAAACATGACTGCCACGCACTCACAGGACTGGTAGTACAGTTCATCATTGCGTCGCTCCTGAGCCAAGAAGTGGGCTGCCACGTCCTTCGGCAAAATGTTGTGGAGGAGGCGTCTGTTATAGGCCTGCAGCTCCTCCATTTCTTCTTTCTCTTCAGTGGCCTAGTTTAGGAGGGAAAAACAGTGATGTGCTTACTCTTTTGGTAACTGCTCTGAAGATGGCAAAACTATGAAAATGAACTTGCAGGAAGGACAGGAACAGAAAAAATGAGGAAACTGCAATGGAGGGCAGAACCAGAGAGATGCAGAACTTGTGTTTTGCAGTGGAATATGGTCTGTCTCTGTGTGCACGTGTATGTAAAAGCGAGCACAGAATAACACCAAAATCCAATGTTGTTCTGTTTCTGGGCCCTGCACTGGTTAACCTGCACAAGGTCTGTTCCTTTTTGGCCAGCATACCCTCCACAAAAACACAGATATGGCTTTTCCAGTCAAGCACGCAGGTTTCAGGAGGACAAAGACAGCTCATCATTCCTAAAGTATGACCACATGTGTGGCACTGAATTACAATCCTCTCCCTGTACCTCGTTAATGCTCACATATAGTTAAATAAAAAGAGCCTCATTTTCCACGAGGTTTGCTGAGGTGATGTCATGAAGTACAGTACTAATGGTCATGAAATACAGTTACCATCAAACCCATGAAAGAGGCCTCTCTGACACTCTGGAGAGGACTTTTCACCAGCCTGTGAAGCCCATGTGTCCTGTAGTAGTGGTGGTGTGTCCATGCAAATGGAAACGTAGATTTGGGTTTAATGTTCAGATGGAACCAGAGCTTCAGAAAGGAGGTACCTAGGATGTACCTTGTCCTAGGTGACTGAAATAAGCATTTAGAGTTCACTAGATTAAACAGACTTCGGAAGCAGATTTGATTTCTCTCTGCAGACTTGCACAGTACCAGCATTAACTCAACGCATTGCTTCTGATTTGCAGGTAAAGGTACAGAGGTGTGTGTACTGATCACCTCTCCCCCCATTACTTGATGGCAGCAGGATTTCCCCCCCTTGTCTTACTTTTTGCCATTTTGAATATTTCTGAGCAAAGGAAAAATCAGGGTCAGGCAAGGACTGAGGAAGGCACCGTCTGAGGCAGGGGTTACACAGAGCAGTTCAACTTACAGGAGCCCTGAAGAGCTGTCCTGGGTACAGCACTTTCCACTTCAGCAGAGGCACCAGGCAAAACATAGAGCCTTTTGAAATGAATTGTCTTCAAATCTTTTTTTTCCAATGAGTTTTGTCATTGCTGGAGAGCTGGAGCCAAAAAAAGGAAAGACTTTCCTGGCACGTTTGGGCCTTGGAGTGGATGAACACAGCTCAGCCATACTCTCCAGCTTTCAATTTGTGAGGGGAGAAGGGATAACCTCTCACAGCCCTTAAGTACATGTTGATAAAGGCACAAGCAATACTTGGAAAGCACTTACAACTTTGCTAGTGGCCACTGGTTTCTGAAACAGCACATTTTAAACTGGAAAGTTAAATAAGGAGGGGCCCTTTAGAAGATAAGTCTGGACAGAACAAGGAAAACACTTGGCTCTTCCTAGGGAAACAAATGCTTTGGCCAGCTAAGCCCAGACCTGGAAAAGGCAAATAAGCTCATCCCTTCCATTGTTTTACTCTTTATAAAGGAGTATAAGAATGTTTATCTGCTTCACAAGGAGCTTTAATTAATCGGTGCTTCCTCAGTCCCTCCTACTCAAACCATTGAGACCTATTATTAGAATGATATTCTGCCACCCAGGAGGTAAAAATCTGTATAAACCTGCAGTCCCTCAGCTATGAGTCCTGGGCTGAGCTGAGACCTGTCCTGCTTGAGAATCACATATGATGCCCCAACATCATTCGTGGGCACAAGTGGTGAAAACATTAACACTGAACACAGAGACAGGAACACAGGGACAGGAACACAGGGTGGCATTATCTGTAGTGTGTTGGTTATCCAGTACTGCTGCCTAGGAGCTAATGAAGGCTGAATATCAAGCCAGTTCCCGCTGCTTAAAAAGAAAGTGAATGAAAATGCAAATGTGAATCTTTCACGCTCCTTAACACAGCAAACTAAAGCTCACTGAACTCTGGGAAACATTTCAGCAGTGAACATGAGCTTCTTATATTTACACATTGTGTTATATTACAGGTTTTTGCAACAGTGACAGGCTTAGTTACCCAAATTCATTAACCTCGATCTTCAGATCTATAACCCTTTACTGTGGGGACCATCCAAAGTGCATTTATAGGGAAACAAGGGGTTAAAGTAAATAACCAGGATAAGTATACAGAGTTCCAAAGAAGAGCAGAGCGCTACTAGTATGCTCAGTTACATGCCAGATCCAGATTAAATTCAAAACCACTTTATAACTCTCCCCACCTCAATTGTGAATAACTCAGTAGTTTTATATTAACACCAATGACTATCTGTATCCCTCCAACAGAGCAAACACCCACTAACCTGGAGTTTCCAGAGGAAATCAAGCCTTGCAGTGGATTCTACTTGCTGTGCATGTAAATACAGTGCCAGGACAAAGACAGTAATGATGACAGGGGTCACAATCTTCAGTGCGACTCGTGTCATTGCTGGAGAGCTGTGCAGCCAACAAAAGAACAGAATTCCCCAGTTAGTCTCAGCGTGGAGGAACACAGCTTAGCCACACTTTGCACTTCCCACACTAAGCCTAATCAGCCTCTGAAGAAAAGGCATATTTCTGTCCTCTCAAAATATGTGTTTGTAAAGGGACAAACAATACCTGCAAAAAGCTGAGGACTTTGGTTCAGGGGTGCTTGTTTCTAAAACAGAACTTTGAAATTGGAAATTCAGTCCAGCTTCTTAAAAAGGATTAACATCAGTATAACATCAGACACCACTTGGCAAACCTGAAATGCTGACAGCTCTTAGACTGTATTCAGTGTGTCTCCCACACTGGCTTCCCAAGTCTCCTAAGACTAGAACTGTTCTACACCTATTGCTTCTCTAATTAGTCACTTCTTAATGGCTTTTCTTTTGTAAGTATTCTATAAGCTGAATAGAGCACTAAGACACATTTCCATCTCTTCTGAGAAGCAAGTAAAAACTGTTAAATCTGAACTATAGAGTTATACGGCATGAAAATATTATTTTGGTAAAACTTTTAAGTTTGTAAACTCTGTGAGATGCTGTATAAAGAAAATTGACATAAGTCCCACAGGAAAGACGATGCTCTCAGATTAGTTGTACATACAAAAGGGAAATACTCAGTCCATTTAAGGCACTGGCAGTGTTGCTACAGCTCACAGAGGTGCATAGTCAAATACCAGACACTGCTGGTGAGTCGACGTGCTGATACTGCACCTTGAGAACAGAAAATGCCTACCAGCAAAACCCCTTAAAAATATTTCATGCCAAAGTGACTCACCATGATAACGTTGCATTTGCAGACATGCTGAAAGAAACCACGGACACAAGGTTAGTAGAATGTTTGGCTCCCTCCAGCACTCATCTTTCTGTACATCATTCAACAGTATCTCTGCAATGTGGCACTTCTAACACTGCGTGGCGCTATAGATCTTTTAAAGCAGGAAGCTACAAGAAGCTGGTGAGGGGCAGGGGGACGAGGGAAAAGGTCGTCTGAGCTACCCTCAAAAATAGTGTAATGATGCAACTTGGCTAATGTGGTTAAAAGCACTAAAAGTCAGGGAATCATTTGGGATTTTAATGTCATTGTGAGATGCTTAGCAAATGCTTGTGCATCCATCACTACTTCATTAGGTCAGGCTAGACAATCTCAAAGCTATGGGCTAGTATCTTGTGAGGAATAGCTCCTCTCTTCCCCATTTATTTTAGCCTAGAGATGCATTTAATTCCTTTAACTCTAGCACTACTTCCTTCTTCTGCAAGTTGCTCATCTCCAGTGTTGTGCCTAGCTATGGCTACTGCACCTGAGTGCACCAAAGAAAACCCTTTTGTGGATTGCTATTACTATTCACAGTACTGCAAAGTATGGGTATGAATCAGAGCTGCTGGAGAGGATGGAGGGTGTGCTTTTCTTAGAGTGAAAGAAGTTTTCTGGTAGGTAGTAGTTGTCTGAATTACTGACTGATTGATTGCTTAATGCTGTTGGTTTTCTTCTCAAGTGTGGGTGGAGTATTAGGTGGCTGAGAACCATGTACATGGACCTTTCAAAAACACTATGTAAATGGAAAGAAAGAGATCAGTGGTAGAGTTACTGTAGTGTCATTGATGCAATTATAGCTTTGCAGGCTACTAATGTGATGCATCTTTAGCCTGAGAATCTCACAGGGATTCTCTAGAGCTTCAGGCCACAGTTTTTGGGGGCTGGAAGGAACCTCTCACTACAGCATCAGAGATACAAATCATCAAAATCAAAATAGCTAAAGGAGCCTAACTGGGCATAAAATTAAAAAAATAAAAGCATAGTGACTCTCTAACTTTGCTTGTTCCAAGATATTTAATATGGCTGTGAGCATGGAATTTCTTCTGACATAGATTTTGCAACCCACCGTTGGCACTAAACATGTGTGCTTGGACATGAACCCAGCTTGAGAACCCTGAGGTTAGTGACTCCCACACTAAAGGTTTGATCTAGTTGGAGACACTTCCAACATGAAACACGATTCTCCTACTCCCCTAAATCACTACCTGGCTAGGGATGACTGACTGCCCCCCATTATGACTGTGTTCTATGATGGGAGCATGACAGATCTGATGCTCTGTATTGGGGCTGCAGCTCACTGTAGGTGTTACACTTGCTCTGAAATCTTCAGCAGAGACTATGAAATGGGGCAAACCCAGTGTTTACAGTCAGGCTTTTACAAGTGAAAATGCCCAATGCAGGCAATAATGGTGTCACAATGGTAAGTTGCTCATGGGACAGACATTTCCAGTAGCAGATGGCTCTTTAATTACTGGAGGATAACAGAGAGAAGCCTGCTAAATACACTCCTTCTCAAGTTAAGTGCACATTTTTATCAGGAAAGGTGGCTAATTCTGGGGACATCTCCCATAGGACAGGAGTATCTCCTTTCTCACAGCCACAATGCCAAGGACAGATAGCCATCTAAATCACAAACCACAGCTCAAACAGAAACGATGGGCTGGATGCACAAATCACTGGGCAAAGCTCTTGGGGCTTCACTACGCAGGAACTCAACTTGGAAGATGACATTGGTCCATCACATCTTTAAAATCAATGCATTAGTTTTATCTTCTGCATAGGGAAAAGGTAATATGATAGTAAGTCTGTGCATCCAGTTATACTTCATGTGTCACCACCCAGGTAAGTTGCTGCAGTTAAGTCTAGCAACTCCCAATGAGCTATTATCAGCCTTTCACTTGTCTACATGGTGGGTTGGTTCATACACAGAAGTGTGAAGTGATATCTGCATCACTTCTAATTAGAGTATGATAGCAGCTGCAAAGCAGGCACTAATTATGTAGCTCCAACAGGCATCCAATTAAAGTAGTATGAGGTCAAGTTGTTGTTGTTTTGGTTTGGGTTTTTTTTTTTAAATATTTGCTGGACAATAAGGTACATCTCTGAACTATGTGCTACATGCTGAGCTTCCATTTCCCACAACACACAAATGGACTGCTAGACACTGGGACAAGAAATTGCTGTCCGTGGAGCTCTTTGGACAAAATAAATACAGTTTAGTGAGAGATAATATGGTATCACAAAAAGCTATTTCTAGGAAAGCAGTCTAACCTTCTCCACTTTATTACTGACAGTTTGATTGTGAAGTGCTGTAAATTATACTTCTAAGTGCTGTAATTTTGCTTAGTGCTTGACTTATAAGAATGAAATGATATTTGGGATATAAAATGCTTTAATTTCTCTAATTGTGTGAGAAAATGCTAAATAGCTTCTGCTGTTGGAATATAGAACATCTGGGAAAAAAAAAGAAAGAAACCTCATTCTCCCCATACCTCTACAGAAAGCTCCATGGGGTTTCCTACATAATTTCATTTGTGCAAGTTAACAAAATAGTTTAAGTGGTTACTACCAATGGTAATAACAGCCATACCTCATCAATTATTAGTGGGCACACGGGAATGCTAAAATCATTGAATATTTCTGTGAAGGACAGAAGTAACCAGGTGCATCTGGCTTGAAGGAGTTAATGACCAAGAAATCTGAGCAACTACACAAGCTATTTCATAACATACGAGATAGTACTGAGAAGGACCATGGGAATCTTCTCAGCTACCTTCCTGTTCAAGACAGGAGCAACCACAGCTATCATCCTTGACAAATGTTTCTCCTAAATTGGTGCTTTCCACATATCTGATTGTTCCCAAGATATAAGTACAGACTGGGAGAGAACTCATTGAAAGCAGCCGTGCAGAGAAGGACTTGGGAGCCATGGTAAATGAAAAGCTGGATATGAGCCAGCAATGTATACTTGCAGCCCAGAAAGCCAACTGTATCCTGGGCTGCATCAGGAGAGGGATGACCAGCAGGGCTAGGGAGGTGATTCTGCCTCTCTACCCTGCCCTCATGAGGCCCCACCTGGAGTACTGCATCCAGTTCTGGGGTCCTCAGCATAGAACGGATGTGGACCTGTTGGAGCAGGTCCAGAAGAGGGCCACAAAGATGATCAAAAGACTAGAGCACCCCCCCTATGAGAACAGGCTAAAGGAGTTGGGATTGTTCAGCCTGGAAAAGAGAAGGCTTCAAGGGGACCTTATTGCAGCCTTTCAGTACCTAAAGGGGGATTACAAGATAGAAGGGGAGAGACTTTTTAGCTGGCCAGACTCTAATAGGACAAGGGGGAATGGATATGAGCTGAAGGAGGGGAAATTCAGACTAGAAATTAGAAGAAAAATTACAGTTGGCAGGGATGCCAACTAGATCATCTCTGAGGTCCCTTCCAACCTGGGCCATTCTACGATTCTATGATCCTATGATTCTTTGTTGCTCTGGACTCTCCATTAATGTGAACTGCCTTCTTGCCCCAAACTGGAGAACATTCCAGGTTAGACCTTCCCAGTCCTGAGTAGAGCAATGGTCTACTTCAAGTCTTACAGACAACTTTCCTTATTTTACATCCTAGCACCATGTTCACCTTCAGACAACACCATGCTTTTATTGACTCACATTCAAGTACAACTGTTGTCTACAAAAGGAAATCATAAAAACAACTAGTGAACACAACAACGTTAACTGCCACTGAGAAATGAAACCTGGGTAGGAAGGCAGGTTTCCAGATGTGCCAAATCTCCCTCCCTGGCATGACCTTCAGGAGAGGGTTAACCATATCAGTGGATGAAGGTTGCCACCATGATTTAATGTATGACCTAGTGATGATAAACTACCTTTTGTAAGTAAAAGGGCAACTGTCTACTCTCACTTAGCCTAGGCCCTTTTGCTGGGAACTGTGCTGAGACCAGCTCTGATACTGGCTTTTCAAATGCAGACAGCAACTGTCAGGATATCAGTAGCCAAACATCAAACACCACCACCCCACCACCCCAACCTGGCTTTGATGCACCAGATGTCTGAGCATCTCGGTGGTTCATTATCACATCCCTGAGGCAGCACAAGTCTGTTGGAGGTTGGGTTTTTTTTTTTTGATAAATGCCTTTTCTATATTGGGAGTGTAATACCAGAAGAAGTGAGAATGACTAACCACAGCTCCCCATTTCTGGAAGAAAAAGAAATACAGATCCATTCTGATTCCAGTTCTATTTTGTTATTAATAGATAGTTCATTAGTCAAGTTCCACAGGACAAAAATCTTAAAAGTGAACTGTGTTCTCCTGCTCTTCAGAGGTGAAGAGTGGCATTGACAAAGCCTTTAGTTTACAGCCATACCTTCTCTGGTATCATGCACTTCCCTTGCTTGCACCAGTATTTTGGTGCTCCCATCCAGCTAATGGCACACTGAAATCATCGGGTCAAAGAAATTAGGTGAAGATTTCAGAAGTGAAAGGCACTTACTAGGTGTTAGCTGTAACCAGGAGATCTGCATTGTCAAAAAGGTTGACCCCTGGCACTTCCACAATGATAACATATATAAACTCAATGATTAACATAAGGATCAGTTTTCCAATACAGCTGATCTGAAGGAACACAGAGCAGGCCAGGAGACTCAATAAGACACTGTAGGTAAAGTACTGTATAAAGACAAAAAGGGAAAAAGACCAAAACAAAACAGAAGAGAGATGAATGTCAGCTGGATAAATCAAAACTGAAAACAAAGGAAACTAAACAAGGGGATAGAAAGGGATTGGGAGTTACATAGTTGAGCTGACCAAACATGTAAACCTAGGGCTGCTTGTGGGATCATCCCATGCTACAGGCCATTTAAGTGTTGAAACTGAAATGATGGAGAAGAAAACTCCTGCATTATTCACCAGGCATTATTTGCTTTACATTCAAGAGGCATAGGGCTCACAGCTGTATATTGTTGGTTGTGATGTAGGTTTGCCCTGGACACGGTTGTCGCATTAGGAGGAAGCATCATCCAGTTATGCTGGAACACTTGGTGCTTTAAGGTCAAATTCAGGACTTGAATTCACATATCTGCACAACACACAGGACCAAGGGTATCAGTAATTCACATCATCACGACAGACTGAGGCCAACTGGAAAGTACTGCCCTTCCTAATGTGACATACTGAATTCATTGGCAAGATACAGGCTGTACAAACTTCTACCAATGTCCAACACCATGACCATTTTTTCTGCCAGCAGTTGCAGAAGTGTGCACTTGTGTGGTAGTGGAGACCTCTGCCACACCTGGGTGGTGGAGCAGCAACTTCTGCCAGTCTGAGAGCTGAATGTTTAGCATGCATGTGCTTTCAAATGTGATTGCAGATTGCAGGTGCCATTTATGGCTCCAGGAAAAGCTAGCATGGATGTAAAATGAAGATAGGCATGTTATCCAGCCCATCACCTTCCTGCTATCAAATCTGTGAAGACTTAAGCTTTCACTCTGTCCAGACAGGCTTATTTCTGGCAAAAATACCTGTATCAGATGCCTAAGGCAAGCCATCCTTCAGCTAAAAGCAAGCTGTAGCTGAAGTAGAAACACAGTTATGTTCTGAACTCATTTATTAATAGCTCATTGTTCATATAATAAATTAGGGAAAATAACTAGTACAGCTTGTAATTTGATTCTTCAGTTTCTAGAAAATCTGTGGATGTTCCCTGTGGCTGAGGGATAGGATCCCACCAGCTCCTGAAAGCACTCTAGGAGCAATAGGTAACGCCTGTACCAGATCCAACACCTGCCCTGCAGACTGCAGGGAGGCACTCCTCACTTCTTAGACCCTTGACTGGCAAGATCTGGCACAAGGCTGCCATAGCACCTTCAGCATGCAAATGGTTGTTCCTCATTGTTTAAAATCCCTTTCTGTTCTGAACCAGCACTTCTGACAACCTCATGATAGGCACAGACTGTTTCTAGTCCTCCACTGTGTCAGGTCTTACTCCTGAGTCTTTATAGGGACACACTAAGTGCCTTTGCAGGGTTGAAAGTCACAGTAATGGTGGTCTGAGAAACCTCAGTGAATCAGACAGGGACCATATTCCTGTTAGGTTAAATGGAAATAAGTTCAGTGGGATACCAGGGCTTTCAGTAGCACCTTGGAGATCTGGATGATAACAGATCAGTCATAAATCTGTCAGGTCCTTGTAAAACTCGCATGACCTCGACATAGGTTCTGCCCCCTTCCTAGAAAGATTTTTCTCCTTTTCATTTTCCAGTAGACAACACATATAATGGCCATGACCTAAAAACTTGGAAAAAGGTCTTGAATAGCTATGCAAAAAGATGATTTTTTGGCAAGTATTCTACCATTGTGTAAAACATCTTTGGGGGTTTTTTTTGCTATTAGAAGCATTTTTAGTTTTTTCTAAACAAGTTGTTCAGAAGGGGTAGGATTTGCATTTGCAAATTGAAGCAGACCACTACCAGGACTGCTAATCTGCCTGAGGCCTGAACCTACTACACCTAGTGAAAGAACATATAAGCAAAGGCTTTTTTCAGGATATAAACCAACTAAAGGAGGGGTTAAATCTATGACTAGACACTGATTTTCAGTGAACTGATTTTCAAGGAACACTGAGCACCCACAAACTCCTTTGAAATGACTTATATTCTGCACACCATTAAGGACTTCATGGAGAAAGGCCATTTCTCCTGCTATAGGCAGGATCCAACAATTATAGAAGCCTACTGATTATTCAGCCCTGGAGGAACTTAAGCATTAATGTGGACTCATGGTAATAACTTCAGACACTTAAATTTGCACATAGTAGCCTGTGTTAGTCAACCAGGAGCAACCTTGCTTTCTTCTAAACTACTGAGATTTATAACATAGGCTCTACAGACCCTTCTCACATCAATCTCTGCAACCCATTTTTTTTTCAAGCAATACCTCTGGAAAGTTGCAGTTGGGCAAAGGACTGTCACAGAATCCCTGCAAGGAGCCCAGGCTGTAGTTGGAAGTCAGGTTGCTGATAAGGCATATGTCCACCTGGTCAGGAGTGATGTTGTATTCTGCAGCCATGCAGCTGGCAAGGTCCACAGTGCTGCACATGAACTGAAGAAAAAGATGGTAATAAACAAAATGACATAGACAAGGAGAAGAAAACCAAATAGTTTGCCTCAATTCAAATGTCCTTAGGAAATGGCTGTAACAATGTGCAAAATACTCAAAATGAAACTGCCGGCTTATGTTTTCCTGCCTATGCAATGTCTAGGAATTTTCTCCCCTAAAATATTAATTAATAAAATCCAGGCTATGCACTCTACAAAGCTAGTTTTGTTTTACTTTTGACATACAACTTTACATCTGAAGGTTCACAGGCAGAGGGGCTGCAGATATTACATGTACAAATATATCCCAGTGTCTGTGATAAGGTCCTGCTGATGGGAATTTCTGAGCTGCCGTCTCTAAAGCTTCTGCTGTGGATCCTTCTACAGGGAAGACTTCAGCACAAGTCTCATTCAGTTGATGTGTTATGATATGTTCAGGAAGCAGCAAAGGCCCATTGTGATGTGCTCCAGTTGTCCATTTTGCTAACTTTTACACTGACAGCTCATGAATGCAAAGAATCACACACCACGCAGAAAAAACAAAGCTCTAATTTCTGCATGGTGCTCAGCAACCCATACCAGCTCTTTGCAGGTGACTATGAGGGAAAGCAGTGGGGTGTCAATGCCACTGAACTACTACCTTCCATTCAAGTACCTCAACAGAACATAAACTTGTTCCTAAATCTCCACTATGTAGGGAAGCTGAAAGGTGAGGCAAGAGCAAGCAGTGGTCTGACTTTCAGGTGTTTAAGTCTCTCCAGAACAGTGCAAGTCAGTGTTGCCCCAGATGAGGCCATAACTGAGAGGAGCTGAGGGCCATGTGGAGTTTTTGTAGCTACCTCCAAGCTGGAGGCTTTAATCTCAGGCCTCCTTCTCCTTTTTATCCTCCTCTTAATAAATGAAAAAGATGTATACAGGGTAGACTATTCAAGTGGTTTCTTTAAAGTACATTCGGCCTTCAAACCATTTGTACAAGTAAGAAACTAGCAGCTGCAGAATTCTAGAGAACACCCCATCTCTGAGTCTGAAGTCAGCAGCAGTGGCTGAATGCAAAGCTAGACCCAAAAGTGCAACTCAAAGCAAAGTCTTCCCAGTCCCTGTTAGGTGATTACTGCACTCGGAGCAGGATGCAGCACCATGCACAAGGCCAGCACAAAGCCTACGCAACATTTAAGTCCCACTCAATGTTGTAGGAGTTAAATGATGCATTGGCTTTGTGGCCCTTCACTGGGGTATGCTTCAGGGGTGTGCTTCTGTACTTGGAGCAGAAGCATTTAAAGAATCAGAAAAGAACATGGGCAAAAATCAGTGCCAAGCATGTAATGGATAGGGATGCAGTTGTCAAGCTCTCATTTCTTTTCTATGCTGAGAAGCAAAAGGGAACTAACCTCAGATGCTGTTAGCATCAGGGAGGATTACGTTAAACTCAGTGGTTGTAAGGGTTACAATGCTGCAGAGCACCATTAAGAAAACCATGCAGAAGTGAGTGGGTCAAAAGGAAATAGTGCACGTACCATGTTGACAAAAGCAGATAGGAAAACCAGGATAATGGCAAAGACTCCAACTAAGGTACTATTGGTCCTGGACTGTACGATCTTCCTGGAAAGAGTCTGGAGTGGAGCTGGAAAAAGCTGCATGTGGTTAAAAAAAGAAAAAAAAAGAAAAAAAAAGAAAAAAAAGAAAAAAAAAAAAGAGTACATGTGAAATCACTGCTTGTTTTACAGATTACAACCTGCATTTGAGCTGCCCACATCCTTTAGTGTGGAATCTATGCAGATGCTGTACAGAAGTTAGAGAATGGTAATGGGGGATGAAGACTCCAGAACAAGGGTGATCAGGAACGCGACTGCCTTATGGCAGCAGGCCTAGCTGGCTCACCAGATCTACTTAGTCCTTCCTAATGGGAATGATGGCTCCTGAGCTGAGATAGCATGGCTTGCAGGAGGGCTGTGCTCATCCTGTCATGAGAAGCAAACCACAAGCCATCTGTAACTGAAATAGCCAGGAGCTCAAGCCTGTGAATTACTGGATCAAAAATTCTAAAAAGCAGAAACAGAAAAAACATGTCATATTCCTTTGATCACAAAGCCATATCGTAGAACTTTCTGGTGCCATTCCAGAAAAAGATTGTTAAAAACCCCAGGCTAGTCTTGGGATCTGTCAGACCCTTGGTGAAATGTGCTGGAAAAATCAGCTGGCCTTGTGTGGTCTATGGCACTTGGCACCACTGACACATGGGACTAAAAATAACCCTTGGTAAGGGTGTTTGCAGACCTCCCCTAGACAGACTGTCCCAGTGATTCACCGCTGTCAGAGCTAGAAGCTTTCTTCTAATTGCTTTCTGACTGCAGGCCACCAGCATGCTTTGCTTTAGGCGCTGGTCTGTATTCTGGCTAGAAACAGTCTCTGTGCTAAAGCAGAGGCTAACCAGGTGTACTTTGCAGCAAGGGTCACTCCTCAGCATTGCATAAGGCCTCCTTGCATTGTGTTAGCTACAAGAGAAGTCCAAACGACAAGAAACCAATCCTTTCTCTTTATGCACCACCACCACCCCAGTGAAAGCTCAGGGCTGGAGAGATGGATGCCAGGAAGCCCCTGTGCACTGACACCCTTCTCCTGAAGAGGATCAGCCCTGCAGTGTCCTTCCCCTCCACACCATCATGCCAGGGCAGAGGGGCTCTGCTAAAGCTTTTTCCAGAACCCAGCTCTCCTTTCCTTACCAGCACACAACATGGATAACCAAGGCGCCAGAAGTTATTTTTAGAGACACAAAGAAACTAGCAGTGCAGCAACACGGCACTGCAATTTAACTATGACTAACGTTTCTATTAAAAGTCTTGCTTTTCTCTTTCATCCTTCACTCTTACATCTTCAGAGATGCAACATTTTGTTGGTGCATAGCTTCCCACACAGCAGTCCCACAATGTAATTACAAAGTGCTTGAATGGCCAAAGCATCGATTAACTAGTGACTTCTGGAGAGGGCAAGAGAGGTTGCACGCGTTTTGAAAGAGCTGATTTCACCTGCTACCAGTACAAGCACAAAGATCCAGCTAACTCCAAGTGAGAGGAGAGGGCAGGGCTCTGTGGGGACCAGGAGGAAAGGGGAAATAAGGGTTATGACCTATTTGTATTGAATGAGGATTGATTGACATTCACCAAAAGCTTATGCAATTCTTCAGGCTCATGCAGCCACTGTAAAACAAAGCAAAATATCTCTTAGAAATAAACCTTGCTGATACAGAAATCCTTGGCTCTGTTGATGAGCCATGAACCAAAGTATCTCTTCGCCCTACAATGTCCAGCTGCATCCATGCAGACATCAGCTAGCAGATATCTATGAGCACAGGGATATGGGAAATGCCATGAGGCTTTCCTCTCCTCTAACCTTTACAGGATTTGGAGGGAGAAGGAGGATTTGCAGTGCATTCAGACAGTTTTCTCACTAGATTAGAGCAGGACAGGTTTTCCTGCCCACCCCTTTGTTTAGGCCTCAAGGCCAAGGTCCACAAAGCTATGCACAGACCTAACCTCCTCCTGTAATCTCTGGGAAATCAGGCACCTAAAGAAAACTCGAGAGTGCTTTGTTGTGGATCTTGGCTCAGACCCCTGCTGCCAAGGATCCCAAAAAAGCCTGATTTTTGAACCAAGCCTGAGATATCAAGCAAAGCTATCAGTGGAAGACACTGAAATTCTAGCGAAAACATGTTTTCTTTGTATTAATCTTGGTTCTCCTTACTTTGCAACTATGGAAAATTTTAGGTCAGTAAACAAGTACGTCTGGAAAAGTCTCAAAAACCATGGGAGGTCAGGACTGCAGTAGAGAGCGCAACAGCACAGCCATGCCACATGTCTGAGGATACTCTGCTTTGCGAACAACATTCATGGAGGCTCTGTAACATAAAGTAACACTCTTCACATTTCACAGAGGCAGACAGAGACCAGCAACACTCGCAGCTTGTAGGACCTCTATGATAGAAATGGAGGACCTGTCTCAGCTCTGACAATTCAGCTCCATTGTAGCAATGTTCCCTCCTTAGAAACATGCATAAGTCAGACGTATAACAAAAAAAGAAGAAAAAAAGATGACTTCCCCTCTCATTCTTCAACAAAATAAAATAAAATTCCGATGTTCTCATGGGACCTAAAGACCAGCTATCCACCACACTCTCCTAGGAAAAGAAGCAGAACATCAGGACATTGTAGTACAGTGAAAATCCATGCACTGTTGCTGGTTAGCCCATTACTTTGTACTGCCTAACACCATTTACTCCTCTTAATAAGATTCAAATCTTGCCCAAGTGAAGAATAGGACAAGAATAAGTCTGATAAGATTTAGCAACTCTAATCCCCTGAGAAGAGGGGCTGAATGAAAGGGTGCGATGCACTTGGACAGCTGAGTTTCATGTTTGGGTTGCCACACAAGCTTGCAGTCACTCATTAGTCCTCTTAAAATCCCCTTGGGAAGAGAAATAACCACAGTGGGGAAAAAGGAAATTGGGTTGTCCAGCCGATTCCAGTTCATTCTGAATTGAAATGCATACATGCTTCTGAAGACGTTACCTCCCAGAAGAGAGAGGCTCTGAAAGCATGCAGGTACCAATGAATATAGAAGGGGAAGGTAGGGCACTGTTGTATTGGTGAAAGTCCAAATTGAAAAAGCAATCCAACAAGTACTAATGTTACACTGAAAACAATCTACAACCTCCAGTCATTTGCATGACAAATATAGGCTAAATATAAACTGTACTTTGCAATGACAGCTGATCACAGACAGAAGAGTAGTATTTCTCCTCCTTGTCTTCTTAATATATATTGTGGACATGAAAACTGCTTAGAAAATTGCTGTTGTGTTGTGAGACAAAAAAAACCTATGAAGTCCAAGTTCTGATTTTTCAATCTGTAATAAAAGAATTGGAGTAATTTTGAAGTACATTAAGATGCTTCTGGAGTAAAAGACAATACCTCCAGGCAAATTGACGTTGTAAGTCCATTTATGTGACTTACTTCACAGTGATTTATTAGTCTACTAAAAAAGTACAGTTTTCAGAGTCATTTTTTCCCTACTTCAGAAAAAGTCCCAAACACTTTAGGAGCACTACACCAGCTTTGGGAGGCAAACAAACAGGTAGGCAAGCTGCACCTGTGTAAAGCTACAGGAAAACTTACTTGCTTGTAAAGGATAACATGAAATTTCTCCCAAACGTGCAAGAATCTGGAATACACAGAGCAGTGTAGATACTAGAAGTTAAGGATGTTAAGGAGAAACACAGACTCAATAAGTTAGTAGCAAAACAGATGTCTGTCAGTGAAGCATTTGCAAAGGAACCCTGGTTCCCATGACCTTAGACTCTATTGGGAAGGAACACCAACTCGCAGTGGCCAAGTCTTCATGGAGCATCAAAGTGAAGAACTGGAACTCTCTTGTTTATTACAGCTGAAGAAACTTGGAAAGCCAAGCTGGCTGTGTTGGTAGTTCCAGGATCAACTTCCACTCCATGGAGAATTTTACAGTGAATGATAATAATGACAGCAAAAGAAAATAAAACATGATCAGGCTGTCCAGAAAGAGCCTGCTGGCCACTGTCAAAGCCAGGGATGGAGAGGCCAAATCAGGGAAGGAAAACCTCACATGAAAGCTGGAAAGAGGAAGAAGAAAGAATCACTTACCATGTAAGAGCATAGCAAACAGGCAAAAGTTATGCTTATGCTGATATCCTGGGGTGGACTCCTGCTTCCCAATTTTGTGTGGAATGAACCATTTGTATGTAAAACATACGCTCTCCTATCCCACATCCAAGCGTGACACAAAATAAACAATGCTGACAACCTTGTGTCTTAAAATTTCATCTAAAGGGTCTGTAAAAGTGCCTTCTTATGCATACGTTAGTCTGAATTCCCTCTGATGCCTCTTTTTTGCAGGGCTTGTGCACTGGGGCACATCCAGCCAAAAAACATTTGCAGGCACCACAGAACAGACCTCTTCTAGAGGAATTTAGAAGATTAAGACAAAGAAAGCAATACTGAACCTAGGGTCAAGGGGATTGAAAAATCCTGTGTGACTTTTAAATTAATCATTAATTTAAGATCAGTAATAATATTAAACAAAAAAGCACAAACCACACCCAAAACCTTTGTATCATGACAGAAGAAATGAGTGCTGCTGTCAGTATGGGGAAGCAACCTAAGCCTGTAAAAGCCAGCAGATGAGAAACAGATGTATGCCTTGAAATCCACCTGGTTGCAAGTGAGCCAGCTTGAACGCCTTCAAGGTCTGAGTCTGTCATAACTCTTGTCCCAGTACCTGCACAGCACCAATAGAGCTGGTGTGTTGCTGTGGCTCTGCGTGGCTGACAGTGTCCTGGGATGTTGCTGCTGGCGGCACTGAAGCATAAAATATATGCCAGAATAGTTCTGCACTGAGTTTCCAAGCCCTCTGTGGCTGTGATCAAAAGGTTCCCACATTGGTTGTTAATTAACTGCTAATCAGACTAACTGCTGATACCAGTTGCACAAACTAATGCCAGTAGCATCCTTATGTGCAATGAACACACTAAGTATAACCAGGCATCTTTGGGTACCATTTCACAGCTCGAGGGACCCAAGCCTTCCTGCTAGCACTGTTAGTTCTGACTTGTAATTCCCATTGTTGGTAAACAAGCAGGACCAACAGGATGCTGCACTGACAAACTAGGCTCCCTTTAAAACTGTCATAAGCCCAGGGGAAGCCCTGTGAGTGAGTTAAGTTCAAACATAACCTGAAGCTTCTTTCACTGGGAACAGTTTGTAGTGCTTATTAAATGAGAAGGCAAAGCTTAATTCTCCACACCTAACTTTCAAAAATGAAAAACACATGAAAGGTGCAAGTCTGTCAAGAGCACCCACATCCAACTGTTGAAAATGGCACAGTGAAGATAATTAAAGTGTAGCAAATTATCTGGCTGACATAATCCACTACCCCACTGATTCTGCTGCAGGAAGAATATAATGCTACTGAGCTATTTTATTCTAGGCTCTGAGGAACAAAGCTGAGCTTGGGCGAAGGAGCCTGAATCTGAATGTATTGTTGAGATACTGCTACACTGAAAGGATCCCCAAAAAGAATAAATACAATCAACTAGCATCAACATTTTAATAGGAACGCCTTTGAGTGAAAAAGATGAAAAGTGCCCTCCCAAAGCACTGACTGCCAATTTACCACAGACTGCCAAGAGGAGTTAGTGTTTTTCAGATTTCACACAACATGTTTCTTTGCTGATCAAAACCAGTTACAAGACAGAACCCACTATATATTGGAAGCTCTGTACACTCATCTGAGAAAGGCTGATAAACTTCTATATGTTTATGGCTTTTACTTCTACTCAGGACATTTTTCCTTGATGATATTCTGCTTCTGATTATCTGCCTACCCAAACATGCATATGCAGCAGGGGCTAGTACACAGGCAACTCTGCAGGAAGTTTACAGGGAGGAAACGAATGGTCAGTGTCTCGTTCCACAGTGGAAAATGTGTTCTTACATCAATATGAGAGTGCCTGCAGGGGACTTAATAGACATGCAGATCCACAGAGTGATTACTTCTTGCTGAGCTAAAGAGATGCCAACCCTAACATCTGTTTGCAGTTCATTCTGTCTTATCAAAGGCTTTTTCTTATCACATAGTGTGGAAAGGATGGCTAACAAAACATGCTCTGTTAGCTGAAAAAACAGATTGCTGATTCAGTTATCTTAGGCAAAGGACTCTACAAAGAAACCACAGTACTCACCTTTACACAGGAGTAAATGACTGAAACAAATACCACTGTGGTCAGGATCAGGAAACAGGTCAGGTAAAAACCCAGCATAAATGTAGAGCTGAAACAAAGGAGATCTTTTGTTTTTAAATGCACTTTATACAGAATAGCTGTGTCTCTGCTCTCCAGAACACACATTTGTACACACTGCATGGGCTTTCTAGTTAGGATAGCAGTAGGGTATATGAGGTGCCTTGAATACCAACAGATACTCTGTTGGTACATGAGAATTACTCATGCAGTCTGCAGAGCAGAGAATATTGCATCTGTTATAGCAATCACTCTTTTTTTGGGGTGACAGCAGAGGAACTGAGAAATACTGTATATACTACAGGATCTGATAGAACGATTTGTTATGGCAGGTCAGCCCCAGATGGCTGTGGAAAGGAGACCCCCAGGAAGAAAAGCATGCTGAGCACTGCAGTGCAGATGAGTGGGAATAGTCTCAATGGGAATAGCTACCCATCCTTGTCGTGCACAGGGAATGTCTGTGCTGCACTATACTCTATGCTCTGTCTTGTGCTTGAGATGGGAGTAACCATGACATGAAAACAAGTCATGTCAGGGAAAACAGCTTGAGCATAGCCAGCTTGAAGAGGTTCAGTTCCTCCCAACTTTGAAGTACAAACAGGATCCCTGGACAACCTCTGTACTATGAATTTTCACCTCTTTTGATCATGAAGGTTACTCAACAACAATTTCCCAGTGATTGGTCTCAGTGTGACAGGAGAGGCCCTCTCCCAGGAGTTGGCCTTGTTCATAATTTAAAGGAAGTATTCTCACAACGTGACATTGAGGCCAATCACACCAAAGCCAGCTGGTCTCTGTGTTCTCTCTACTAAGATCAATGTACTTGCTAATTCACTGCTTGAGCCTTTGTGAAATTCATTAAAGATATTCCTCTTTATCATGGTAAGTTATCACTGCCATTTTCTCTCTAGTTTCAAATTCAAATTCCATGTTGTGTCTTTCATGAAGCTTTGATGGTGATACACACACACCTGTTGCTGCTGAATTGTTACCTTCCATAAAAAACCAAAACTATGCAGTTGAAATGTAAAGAAAACAAACCAGAAGCTGAAGGAAAGTGTAACTGATTTGCAGTTAAAACATGGAATTTTATTTACTCTTGGAACCAAATCATCTTTCAGACAGGCTAGGCTGCCTAAGGACACTTCAGAACTTACCAAAAAAAACCCAACAACCATCCTCATGGGCAGCACGGAAGGAGATTGAGCAGCATGACATTTTACACCACGCTGCCATAAGGGATTGGCTCCTGCATAATACAAAGGAGTCAACCATATGGTTGCCACAGATCAGAAATTGTCAGGTTGTCATTTAAATGTTAAACCAAGTTTTATGGAGACAGCTCAGTGGCTGCTTAGGGAGTTTGATGAGCAACAGAAAGGTTGGTACAGAGCTTCTTCAGGTGTGAAGTCGCAGCAATAATATCCAAACATTCAAAGTATAAGCCTTTGCTAAAACAATGACTCTGAAAAAACCTTTTTTTTTTTTTAAATGCAATTAACAATGCATTAATTGTTGGGATTGATCTAGCTTCAATTTTGAGCCTCACTTTTGAGCTTTGAATTTTCAGCTTCATTTCCAGTTTCCCAAAGTAGGTAAGTTTATTTACACTGTGCATTTGTACTGATGTTACTTTGCTGATTCAATCTTTCTGTGAGCAAAACAATGTTGTCTTGCCTGGGAGAGTGAATGACCTCAAACGTCAGACTATGTGTTGCTTCAGTGACCTTCCAAATATCTAATCTGAACACTACAAATCAATCTCTACTCTGAAAAGATCTGTGGTGTGAACAAAAGTAGAAAGCAGCTGTAATGGCATAAAGTACTATCGGAGCTCTCTTCAAACAAATTTTTGTCTTCTTGTAATGAAGATGAATTTGGATAATTTTCAGAGCTTCTGTGGTCTTGTTCTTCAGATTAAAAATGACTAACTCCAGATTTATTTCCAAAAGAGCAGTGCTCAGTGAATGATATATTACTGCTACTAAACCAGAGCACAGGAAATACCAACATACTTTAATTTTAAGGGATTTTTTTGTGAACTCTGAGAAGAAATACCATGTCTGCAGAGCTTACTGATGGAAAAGACCTAGTGGGTTACATTGCCTTTCATATAAAGCATTTCACTGCAGTGGTCCAAGAGCACTGTGCCCTACAGCTCTGAAGAGCTTATACCACTTTTCCCTGGGGAAAGAAATTACTTCAACCCTTAAATCTGGAGTGAGCTGCTCAAAGTTTAGGCTTGTGTAGCTCAGCTCCCTCTCTACCTTTTTTCTTGCACTGCTGCTCTGAGTCTAGGAGAATAAATTCATGAGAGGTTATGCCTCATCTGTGAAGCAGACCCTGAGACCTCAGCACTCTGATGGGTTTTTTACTTCCCTGCCCCACTCCATTCAGACAAGAGGACAGCCTAGCCTCATGTTGTGGATGTGTACTATGCCTTAGTAGGCAGTCTTTCCTACTAAGTGATATTTGTTTTCCACAGGCTTATAAATGTGCTGAACTGAATTTCCTAGGATGGAGGTAAATGATAAGAGAAATCATACTGAGAAAACAAATCCTCACGTGCCATTGAGGAGGTTTTAATCTGCACTAGAAATGAGTGAGAACAATAAGCACTACACATCACTTGAGCATGAATTATTTAAGGACTTTTCCCTTCCCCCTGGTGCTCTGAATTCTCAGGAAAAATAACAGAGAAAAGTAGGCCAGAATAGAGGAGGGGAGCAGATGGGAGCAAAGGGATGAAAAGGTACTTACTGTGGCACGATTATGATTTGAACAAAGCAGATGAAGAGGAAGACTAAGGAGGCACAAGCCACATAGCCTCCAAACCTGTCATCCACCTGCTTGGAGTACTGCAAGAAAAGCAAACAGGGTTACATTAGTGGGAAGCTTGGCTGGCTGCCTCCTCTCCACAAGAACTTCTTCCTTGGCTTCTGTTTAGGTCCTTGGAAAGCAGTGCTGGTAGGAAACAACTAACATTACAAACTCCCTTTCTCCCTGGGTAAGCTGTAAGGGCATGAACAGACAAAAAGACCAGGGAACAAACCCACACAGCTGGGTGGAGGGAGGATTCACCATCTGCCTCTTGCCCGAGAGGAACCAAAATGGATTCACCGGGACCAGGATTCTAGGTCGCCATGGTCAGACATGAACTTCTTCCATGGGAAGTTTCTGCCAACAGTTACTAATGTTGTTAATGAGAAAGCCTTGTATTTTGTGCAGACAGCTTGGCTCATTCTAATGACAGTGCAAGAATGCTGTGGTTTTCACACAGTCACTCCTTCCAACTCCTTGTCAACAGATCAGTCACATGGGAGCTCCATCCGATTCCCAGAGATGCTTTATTTAGCTCGAAGCACGGTTCTCAGTACAGATGGTCTCAATGTTTAAACCACAAAATAAAAGGTGCTCAGAACAGGTGAATTGCTCATTTGCCTAGCAGTTTTCAGCTACAAAGTTGAGGGGAAAGAGTTGGGGGGAAATTATACACTTGAGCTTTTATCCAGTCCCACACTGATTCACTGAACAGCTGTAAATCCTGCAAAGGTCTGCTTCTGCAATAGTTTTTCATCCTTGTCATTGAAAGAGGGTTTCTAAATAAAATGATAAAATAATTAAGGCAAACCTATCACTGAAGATTTTTCCATTGAATAATGAGTTTAACCTGAAGACTACTCAAGTATCCCAAGGATCTGCAATTGAATTAAAAACAAACAAACAAAAAAACCCCCAGATTGACTTCCTTTGGCCAATTAGAACCTGCATTTTACATAATACTCCTAACAAGAGCACCCAGGCACCTGTAGACATACCCAAATTTAACTTTGCAGCCATGTAAAGCTGATGTTGTCTCTACTATATACAGAGAGAAATTGAAATGATCTTTGCCTCACAACATGGTATCCAAAACAAAATCAGGAAGCAATGAGCTATTTGGGAGCCCTAGGTCTGTACTCCCATTTCTCAAATTTATGAAATAGAGAACTCTACCCGTTGCTTGAAACAGGCTCCCAAAAATGACCAGAGTACAAGTTGCATCCCAATGAACTCTAGTAGCACATGGGGCTCCCTGGGAAGACAAAGGGCAGGGGAAAGCCTCTCCAGAGGTGATTCAGAGCTCAGGCAGACCAAAGCAGGTTTCTCAAGTGATCTGAGGAAAATAAGGGGTGACTGCAATCTCATTTTCACAGAATCACAGAATCATTACGGTTGGAAAGGACCCTCAAGATCATCTAGTCCAACCGACAGCCCTACACTACTCTTATCCCTAAGTCATCCCCTGAAGAAACACATCTATGCTCTTCTTAAAAACCTTCAGGGATGGTGACTCCACCACCTCCCTGGGCAGCCTATTCCAATATCTCACCACTCTTTCAGTAAAGAAATTCTTCCTAATATCTAATCTAAACCTGCCCTGGCACAACTTAAGCCCATTCCCTCTAGTCCTGTCACTAGTCACAAGGGAAGGGAGAAGAGGCCAACACCCGCCTCCTCAGGATGACCTTTCAAGTAGCTGAAGAGAGCAAAAAGCTTGACCTTATGCAGGAGAATTAAAACTCTTAACAAGCTGACAGGCTGCAATGATTTTTAGACAACTTTACCTTTTTCTCCAAGTCAGGCTCCCTGAACGTTAAGAGGAACTTGCGCACATGCTCAGAGCGTAACCGATCAATACTTCTGGCATCAATGGCACGGCCCAGAAACTCATCCACTTCATCTTCTGGGTTCATACTTTCCTGTGTATTCCTGAGGATGTCACAAAATAGGAGCATAAGAGGACAAGTTAATTTCCCCCTTCACTATATGTTATCATTTGACTGTATAACAAGCTGGAGGTTAATGGCATTTTGCTTATGACAGCTTCAAGTTGGAAAAAGAAAGTAAGCTCAGAAGAAAATGATATCAGCTCTAGAGCTTATTGCCACTCCTCAGTCCACCAGTGAAAGGATTTGATTTACTTGCCCTTTTTCTATACTACATCCATCTGTTTTCTTGCTTTGCAGTCTTTTTACCATTCTTTATTCTCCAAAACCGGTCAGTAGTCTCCTTCCATTAGTCCTCTGACTTATTCTTCCCTGCATTGCCATACTGTTGTAGCTGTTAGTGCCTGAACTAGCAAAATGATTTACATAACCAGTCATATTTCTTGCTTCCCAATAATAAATTCTGTAATATTTTTGTGAAAAATTCTGAACTTGAACAATTCTCCATTTCTGAGAAAAAAAAATTGTTCATAGAACGAGTATGTGGGGAACACATTGTGGCCTGATGCTCCATTGCCTCCCCTTCATTGCTGTTAATGAGTATAAAACATAAACCAGACAAAATTTTCTGTTTACAAGATAAATTTACTTAAGAAAAGGCTGCAGAAGAAAAAGGTAGAAAAAAATATAAATTAGATTCTAGTTTCTAAATATGTGGAGCAAGATTTCTGAATTGCTTATAATCTTTAGTATCAGTGTGTTTCTACTGCTCAGCCACAGCTTCAGAAAAATGAGGCTGATTTTAACAAACTGTTGAAAAAATTAACAGTGAACTCTTAACTGCTTTGAGGCATTTTGCACTGAGGATGAGGAAATCTGAAGCATCTTCCCAAACTTTTTAGTTATTTTTAAAATCTAACAGGATTTTAGTGACTTGATGCTGTCACTTTAACAGCTTGCCTTAAAACTAGCTATAGGCAAAGTGAAAAGCTAATCATGAAGTGCTGTTTTCCTGCTCTGCTTGCATGATTGCCAAAGTTACCCACAGGATATGCCAATAGTTATCCATTGGAATATGCCTCCCACTTGCACTGGGGCATATTCCAGTGAATAACATTTCTATGTGCAAGCCCTGATGGCACAGCAACTTATGGATCATGTTGTGAGACCTTTACCTTAGGCACTCTGGAGAAAGAATTCTGAGGTCTGACAAGCACAATGAAAATCTACACAGCTTTTATTTCCCAGTTTTATTTGTACTGCATAGCCAACAGGCCCTTACAGATACGCCTGTGCAATAGAGAGGAGACCACTCAAAGTGGCTTACAAACCAGAATATGACACTGTTATAAAAGTTAAAGGTCTCTTTCCAAAATAGAGTCTCTCCAAAAGCTTTCTGCAAAACTGGACCAGATTTCAAGAAGCCCTCTGTACCCCAACTCTACCACATACCTCTTGCCAACAGAAAAAAAAATCAGGTCCATCTACTTGTTTCCATTCCAACTCCCTTTGCCCTAGCCAGTGAGCTGAACGTGCCTACACATCAGCTGGCTCACAGTGACACACCATTGCCATCTATTTATTGACCATATGGCAATTGCAAATTTTTTTTTTCCTCAAGGTTTTCTCTCTATTTTAGCAAGTCTTCACTGGGGTTTGGAAAAAGAGTTTTTTATTTTGGGGCTCTAGAGTTATTTACTTTCTTGAACTTTATATATTCCACTTTGAAATTAAAAGTGGTTTTGTCCCCAGAGGGACAGGACATTCAATCTACTTCCAGATGCTTCCATAAAGGAAGTACATCTGTTTGAGCATTCTCACAGTGTCTTTTGGACTCATAAAAATAAGCAAGGAAATCATTAGGCTTTGTATTTACAGAGTGTCTTCCAAGATCCTGTGAGGTATTTACACATTGGGGTCATTCACATTTAGTCATTTCATACCACATATGAGAGATGCAGTAAGTTTTCCTATAGAATGAAAGCAAAAGAGTTGGCTCAGCATCTGGGGAACCTCAGCTACATTTGAAGTTCCAGTCTAAAAGCGTCACTCAGGAAGACGTGAAGAGAAGAAGCAGAAATTGTCTGCTTGGGCTTTGGCCTTGGCTGCCTCCAGTTTTGTAATAGGTCATTATACTGCTGAGGGTCTACTACTATAATAACTCCTGTTGTTCCAGATTGTGTACAAATACCCCCGTAGGGTTTAAATTGCCTTGCTAGGACAGCCACATTCATGTAAACTGCAATGAAGCAGCTTAGTTGCCGTGCATGTACATAGCTGCTCGAGTGACTTTTGCAGCCAGTTGTACTCAAACTAAATTACTGTACAGCAAGTTTGGGTACATGTGCACAAATGTAACCTTAAATTGAAATACAAAACTTTCCTGTGCCGAGGAGTGTCCTGGAGGAAATGCCTGCAAGTCAGGGCTGAGGTACTGCCATAGACTACTGAAATTTAGATGTCAAAATACTTATTGATATATTGATAGTGTGTGTGGGGAAAGAAAGCCAATGATTTCAGGCCACCATGAAATTTCTAGAAACACCTCTTAAAAGCACTGCTGAGATTTCTCTAAATACAGCCAACAGAAAACAGGAACAGCATGAACTGAGCTTGGAGCAACTTCTGCACTCTGCTTGCATACGTGAAAGCTAGTAATTAACCCAGAGATGCTGGCTTCCAAGTAATCAAAAAATGCTCTGCTGATTTAATTACTTTCTGCAAATGAAGAGTGTGGCCACTGCCAAAGCTACACGTATGCCATCATTTAAAATGATTCATGCCTAGATTCAGTAACTAAACCTGCAGTTAGGCACGTTAAGTGTTGGCTCCTGTTTTCAGAGATACGTCCTCCTTTGCTGTAAAAGAAAAGTATCGATGTTCAGTGTTCCTGTGCGTGAAGGCACTGAGTTGACAAAATTTCTGGATCAAGAGAACCTGAGAAATGTAGCAGCTTCTTTTGAGCTGAACAGAAATGCAAAATCCCTGCAATTGTGTAGTAGGATGGTGCCACACTGATTCAGCACTGTAAATACACAGCTCTCAGCTATTGGTTGTAACAGCTCAAGTAACCTTTTCAAACTCTAGGACACAGAAGAAACATTGTGGTCCTTGGAGCAACAGTGGAGAGATGCTGCTCCTTGCCAGCTAAGTGACTTTCATAGAATAGAATCATAGAATTATCAGGATTGGAAGGGACCTTAGAGGTCATCTAGTCCAACCCCCTACAGTGAGTAGGCACATCTCCAACTAAATCAGGTTGCCAAGCACCCTGTCCATCCTCACCTTGAACACCTCCAGGGACGGGGCCTCAACCACCCGCCTGGGCAACCTGTTCCAATGTTCCACCACCCTCATGGTAAGGAACTTTTTCCTAATATCCAATCTAAATCTGCTCTTCCCTAATTTAAACCCATTACCCCTTGTCCTATCACTACAGGCCTTTGTAAACAGGCCCTCCCCAGCCTTTCTATATGACCCCTTCAGGTACTGGAAGGTGAATATTAGGTCCCTCCGAAGCCTTCTCTTCTTGAGACTGAACAATCCCAGCTCCCTCAGCCTATCCTCATAGGGGAGGTGTTCCAGCCCCTTGATCATTTTAGTAGCCCTCCTTTGGACCCACTCTAGCAGGTCTATGTCCTTCCTGTGTTGGGGGCTCCAGAGCTGAACACAGTACTCCAGATGAGGTCTCACCAGAGCAGAGTACAGTGGTAGAATCACCTCTCTCAATCTGCTGGTCACGCTTCTCTTGATGCAGCCCAGGATGCGATTTGCCTTCTGGGCCGCCAGCGCGCACTGCTTGCTCATGCCCAGCTTCTCATCAACCAACACCCTCAAGTCCTTTTCTGCAGGGCTGCTCTCTATCTCCTCGTCCCTCAGCCTGTATTGATAGCGGGGATTATTTCGCCCCAGATGCAGGACCTTGCACTTGGTCTTGTTGAACCTCATGAAGTTCATCTGGGCCCACCTTTCCAGCCTGTCCAGGTCCCTCTGGATGGCATCCCACCCCTCCAGCTTATCAACAGCACCACCCAACTTAGTGTCATCAGCAAACTTCAGCTTTGTTGTGAACCAGCACTGAGGAAGCTGAATTTATGTTTTCTTGCACAAACTATGAGAAGAGGTGCTATTTCATGAGGGAAACTTAAAATTTCTGTATTCCCTATAGTTATTTTGTTATTATCTGTTAGCTCCTCTTCTGTACAAAGTAGATCTAACATCAACTGAGTTATGAGTAGCCATGGATGCACAGAGCTAAAGGTTATGAAAACCAAATTTGCAGTAAAAGGCCAGGTTAAGGA
Organism: Galbula dea; assembly: GCA_013399015.1. NCBI lineage: Eukaryota > Metazoa > Chordata > Aves > Piciformes > Galbulidae > Galbula > Galbula dea. The sequence goes on from VWZX01006101.1 coordinate 1,391,342, forward strand.
GAGAATGATCTTAACATAGACATGTTCAAACTTATAATTTTCCTTTACTTATAGGCAGTCACTGTCAATGCTCAACCAACAGAATGAGTTTTCCCAAAGCTGGATGCTTAGGGCCCACAGAAGCATTTAGCTGTCCAAGCTCATAGAGGCCCACCTAGTCCTGACCAGCAGCATAAAAACTATAAGGAGCAACAGCAACACATTTTATGCATCAGCCTCCTCTGCCATCACCTGTCTTGTTCTGAGCAAGCTTACAATTAATGCCATTCATTAGGACTGAATGTGAAATCACTCCAAATACCTTCAATACAGGAAATGCTTTTGTTAAGTCCAGCTGCAGAAGTTAAAAAGTGAACACAGTTGGGGTTTTTTTCCTCTAAAAGCAATTTTTCACATTATTACTCTTGTTAAATTGTTATTTTAACCATTTTTAAAAGTTCTATACAAAAAAAATTGAAAATGCTGCTTTAATGTGGCTGTATTTTAGAGCATAAAAGTTTGAATTTTCTTTTTCAAATAAGTTGTGATTTCTGAGTTCATTTTTATATATAGGAATATGTAAAAATAAGTAACATAAATTATATAAAAAACTCAGAAACCATATATTTTTCAAGATTACATTTTTTTTTTTCTTATTGGAGATGTTCATCACTTGGACATACTTTACTGGAAAATTTTGTTCTTGGGATATTTTCAAAGCAGCAAACAGTGAAGAATATTGGGGGAAAGGGGAAGAGCAGCAAAAGCACTTTAACTGCAAAAGCAAGTTAGAATAACAAACGAATAACTGCTTTGAGGGCAGTGGCAGTTCTGAATGCACATCAGTCAATCCTCTGCCCTCAACTGGCTGTCCCTCTAGGAGAAGCCTCTGGGGAGCCCAGGCATTATTCTTGGCTGCCAGGCACTAATTTTTGTCTTTTTTTAATATGAGAAAAAAAAACCCAAATGTGCAAACATAACAGTGTATGACAGAAGTAAATTTGCTTACTTGTCCTTGGGGTCCTCAAAACCCTGAAAGAAAGGAAAAGGACATAAGGGTTAGGAACCAGGTTGACCTTGAGAACACAAAGTATCCTGAGAATGGCATTTCGCAGAGGAGTTTTCAGAGTACACATTTGCTAGGTGTGGATGGATAGCCTTACCCACCCACAGCAAGAGTTTGTGCTGCTGCATCATCAGATCAGTTTCAGAAAAGCATATGCCTTCTGATATGAACTGATGGAAGTGAAGATAAGGGAAATTCTTCAGCTGACGGCTAGCATGCCTTATTTAAGATGTCTTCTTTTTTGCAGTCACCAATACAAATAATACAATGGAAATTATAATGATATTGTAACTGAGAATGTATTTTATAGAACGATAGAAACACAGAATGCTTTAGGTTGGAAAGGACCTTTAGAGATCACCTCATCCAACCCACCTGTACTGAGCAGGGACATCTTCAACTAGATCAGGTTGCTCAGAGCCCCAAACAAACTGACCTGGAATGTTTCTGGGGATAAGGCACCTACCACCTCTCTTGGCAACTTCAGCCAGTGTTTCACAACCCTCACTGTAAAAAAAATTCTTCCTTATATTTAGACTAAATTTCTCCTCCTTTAGATTAAAACGATTACCCCTTGTCCTGTCACAACACGCCTTGCTAAAAAGTCTTTCTTCATCTTTCTTACAGGCCCCTTTAAGTACTGATAGGCCACAATGAGGTCTCCCCAGAGCCTTCTCCTCTCCAAGCCGAACAACCCCAACTCTCTCAGCCTTTCTCCACAGGAGAGGTGTTCCAGCCCTCTGATCATTTTCCTTGAAACAAAACTCAAGAGAGATAACATAGTTCAATATATAGTTCAACTATTGTGTTCAACAAGGTTGCACCTCTTTATGTCACATCTTGTCTAAGGGAGCTTGGATGCGTTTCAGTTTTCATCTCTTCAGGAGGAACCTCAAAGGGGTCTCCTTCCTTCTCCTCTCACTGCATGTACACACACACAAAAATGTTTTCTTGAATAAGATTTCAGGAATTATTTATAATATTTGTAATAGCCAAAATGCTCACAATTCCTTCAGAGGCACCTGAACTGAGTAAGTGTATGTATTTACTGGTCATCCATAGTTTAAGTGGCCTTAGGGAAAAATATGTACTGAGGCATAATTTTATATGTTTAGCATACCTTATAGACCAAATTCCATCAAAATAGCTATTTTGCATGGGCTGAGATAAAAACTGCCCTCTGACATCTTGGCTTAAATTTAACTGATGTCAAGAAAAGTTATATATTTGACAAGTAGAGTCAAAAACTCAGGCACAGAGTTTGTATCCTGTGTTCCAAAACATAAAACAAATGTAGTTGGGAGAAAGGAAGAGTTTCTTTTGTTTTCCTCTCAGAGACCTCAGGCCAAAACTGTTCAGAGATACTCCAGCTGCTGGACCTGCAGCTGCTACTGGGGCTGGGAGACAGCAAACTGAGATCCATCCTGACTGTGTAAAAGGAAAAATCTTTCAGGCAAAAGTCTTCCTACAGCTGCCTTCTGCAACACCATAGGAACAAGAATGTTGACCAGACACCAAATGAGAACAGAGTTTGCCCTTGCAACTAGTTAGCAATGCAGCTACAGAGCAAGAGGCAGAAGCCTCCCTGATGCAAAGCATCAGCTTTGCAAGAGGAAAAAGGTAGGTTTTGTCACTCAGGTCAACAGCCAGAACTGTGATTCACTGAGAGAGCAATTTCCAGTTTTACATATTCTGTTTAGGACTAAACCCACACTTCTAACTAGAAACTGCAACTCCAACTTAACCCACCAGAAGTTCAGTTAAAGGAATTCTCTCAGTCCCATGTAACAATCACCAATGGATCCAATGGGAAGAAAGAAATGGTAATATTGATTCAAAGTTAGCATGTCCAGTTATCCAAGCCAAAATAAACATGCACTTTTTGATTTCACATTGAAGAGAGATCATTCACCTTTTTGTTGTGTGGTTTGTTGTTGTGGTGGTTGTCTTTGTTTTTTTCCCTTTGCTTAATAATTTTGTAATTGTCAGGGATATTGGATTGATTTATTTATTTATCCTCTAGGCAATGCTACAACACAGTGCCAAAACTGAAAGCTCACTGATTAATCATGGAAACAAAATGCTCACTAATTTGTCTGGTGTCATAGTCTGTTAGGCTGGAAAAAAAAAAAAGAAAGAAAATCAGCTGAATATGAAAAGCTACCAGCCAAGAAATGAGGGGAGGAAATGGATGAGAAAACTGCCAGTACTTGTTTACAAGACAGACATCAAGTTCACGTTTTCAAGCTTAGCCATATGGGAACTGGACAACTGACTGCAGTGGGAGAGTCCCCTACCGTGGTCAGATTTTCACTTACAGCTGCATAACCATTCATCCCACTGAAATGCTGAAACTATACAGAGATCTCATACTCCTGCCTTCTAGGTGCACTAGTGTGAAGATACAGCCCAACCAGGTCAAGTTACAGCAAGCATATCCTCAAAAATTTCGCCAATATTTCAAGCATGAAAAAGTAGGTAGGCTACTTATTTAACTGGTCATTTATATGGGTGATCACTTGATCAACATGCAATTTGATTCTCTCCTGCTTCTCTCCCCCAGCAAAACCATTATAAGGAATGTCTCTTAAATAATATAGAACCAGCTGATCTAGCTACACTGTGCTTGAAAGTCTGGAAATTATTCATACTGATAGCTCAATTTAAATTAGTGTTCCAAATTAAAACCTCAAAAAAGGCATATTTCAGGTAAAGTAAAAAAGGAAGAGATTAATTTATTTTCTTCTCTGGATCTTCATTTAATGAGGCTAAATATTTAAAAGTGACTTGAACTGTAATTATAGAGAATCAGCTTAAAATTAAATATAGTAGGAACCTCTTCCAGATAAGTAGATTATTCACTTCAAATGTTCCCATTTCATACAGAAGATTCTTCAAGAAGAATTGCCAAAAATGGAATCATTATGGAAAGGTCTGCAAGATTATTTTAGGAAAAAGCCCCTCAAATGCAGCTTCCTAAAAACTGGTCTTTTATTGCAATAGATCTTTCTTATTTGCACAGAAAGATTTTGCCAGAAAACAGAGCAAGTTGCCTCCAGGATCTGGCTATGACCAGATATTTTCTTCCTTATCCACTAAAGCATCCAGGTCTCAATCACATACCAAGAGGCCTTTTAAGTGGAGGAGATGATTTCACTCTCAGGATCATGCTGCTCACCCTATTTTGAGTTGGAAGGGAAATACTATCCTGGATTTTGGTGAATGCGTTTTCACCTCCTCCTACTTCACGTGCATGCTCAGTCCATTGAAAAATCTGTACTTAAATTATTTCCTTCTTCTCACATGAGATTTGGGCACTAATGACATTGATCTTTTTTGATTCTCCACAGCTGTCAAATACTTTAGTTTCTTTAGTATTCATGATTTGCTCCAATCAAAGCCTTTCAGCTCAGCATAAGGCTGCTTGCCTTAAGATGATTTGTGCTACACACAGGACAAACACTAAGCACAATCAATCCTGCAGAAATATGGTCTTCATGGATTGTCTTTATTCCTAAAGGACTAACATGCTCACAAGCTAGTAAACAAATTTCCAAGCTCAAGTAGGAAAGTGAAATAACAGGGGCTCCTTCTGCAAGTGTGTCTATAAAGCCTCTCTTCAGCATCCCTGACCTCACCTGTTTGGCCTTGCTGCTGGAGGCTTGGCAGCTGTGCTGGGGCTGCTACCAGTCTGCTCAGGTATAGAGCAGGATTTGAGCTGCACAAAGATAATTCAAGGCTGGCATTTCTGCAGACATATATATAGAAAACTGAACACCCAGAAAAATAGCTGATAAAAATTAGGTGCCTATCATTTAGGAGAGGGGGAATAAAAGGGTAGGAAGGAAACAGCCAATTCCTGGAGGTAAGTGTATAAATCCTCTCTTGACTGCTTACAGATTTGTGCCCAGCAGACTGAAGCAGTGCCAGTGGCTTTCTAGGGTGCTATGAAGAGGCTGGGAATTGTCAGCAGGGATGAAAATGGCAAAAGTGGTAATAGCTACAAGAATTGGACAGATAGGAGTTCACCGGAGTTCAAGAACAGCTCTATAATCATGATGATGAAGTAGCCCTTGATAAGGCTAAAATTCTTTTTCTCTTGAAAGGAACACAGGCATGAGACAAGTCTTATTGCAGTGCAGTACTGATGGACTGCTGCATGTAGGACCTCATGCAATTTTTATTCAGCTTCATTTTAAATATCCCTTATACTGGAGTATTTCCCCTTCCCCCAAGAGACTGCATTATTCTGCCATCAGATTGCAAATGTAAAGGTAATAGCATTTAATAATTGCTCTGAGACTAAGACAGTTCCCTCTCTGACTTCAGGGATATTAATCCAACCTTCGTTGAATCAGCTTCCTTAAAGGCACTAGTACCTAGCAAAGAACAGTCCTGCTCTTTCTTCCTTTCTGCATGGAATTCTTAAAAAAACCCATATTTTCTTATGGCAGGTCAGGTGGCTCTGAATTTACAAGCACTTACTTTTAATGACCATCCTCAGTGGGAGTAGACATGTGCAGGAGGAAACAAAGAGGGAATATTGTATTACTGCATCTGTCTCTAAGGCTTACTATTTTATGGGGGATATTTTATGAATATCTATTGTGCTAAAAGCTCATATGACTGCCATCTCTCTGCTTGACTTCTAAATTAACTAAGCCCTTTTCTTTGAAGATTAAAACTCATTCCTTAAATAGAATGATAAAGTGTTTGTCAAAGCCATGACAAGCTGACTGCTATATCATAATGCTTCAAATCAAGAACCATTAGAAATAATCATTCTAACTTTGAGAACATTAGCTGCAATCATTAACATACCGTAAATATGAAAGAAAAGTGGAACAGACTTTACATTTGGCTTTTAACTTTTCAGTTAGCTCCAAAATTAAGACAGTAGAGGGGCTGATGAGCACCATGACTTTCTTAATGACAACGCAGCCAGGAAGCATGGATTCCACCTTAAAAACTTTGTTGGCAACTCCAGCAAAGGTCATTAAGAGCAAAAAATGACAGATAAATTATTTTTTCTTGTCCTGTTTTTTATCTCTAGAACAAAGTTAAAATGCAATTTACATGATGCTAAAGCAAAAAAAAATGAAAGAAATTTAAACTCAGGGACAAAACTACCTTTTTAAGAGGTCTGGCCAACTTGCAAAGGAAAGGTGCTTCACAGAGCCAGTGACCAAGGAGAACAGGAGACTGACACGCTGAGAGTGGATGTAATAAACAAACTTGGTTTGACCCCACTGAAAAACTAATTATTTACATCTGTTTTCAGCAGTGTTATAAATTCTGCCTTTGTCCCTGTGGTCAACAAGACAAGGCTACAAAGATAGATGCTGTCAGGTGTAAAAGCAGGAATAAAACTGAAGGACTTCAAAGCACTTAAGCCAGAAATAACACCATTTCTATACCAGAGTCCAAAAACTACTAAGCCTGTTAGGAAGAGTATTTAACAAGCATGTAAGTGCAGAACAACAAACTGGCAGAAAACCATTTTATGAAACCGATGATATGATGACTGTGTCTGCTAGAGCTGGAATACAGACTAATAAGCTCCAAAAAGGCAAGCTGAAGGGCTCCCTTTCTGCAGCCTACCCCACTTGCTAAATAGATTTTCATTTCTCTGCTCTGCTCACAGATGGTGAAACCCTCTACCTTGCTCTACTCAAAATGATTTTGTACACAGTGCCCAGCTGTTAGACTGTACCTGGTCAAACCCATGAATTTATTTGGCCCATCAAATTTATACCTACAGAACATAAATGGCTGCTTTTGAAATAGGGCTTCCTCCCTTTTAATTAAATTTTGGCTCTGAACTCACACCTATGAAAAGTGCAGGTTGCTCAACTTCCCAGTTTTCTGTGAACTCTGAATACAAATTTCTTCAGTACAAAGGTCATGTTTTCAAATGAAAGGGCATGTAGCTCTGTGCCTCACTTGTGAACAGTTACTTAACTTGCAAACCAGAAAAAGACATAAAAATAGGTAGTCCTAGAAATTCTCTGCACCAGTTCCTGACTCCCTAATCTCTGTCCTTTTGTCTCTACACTCCAAATGATGATAAACACAATAAACTTATACAGAAACTACTGACAAATAGCCTTCTAATAAGAGGCAGACAGATTGTATCCAAGCCTAACCAGCCTTAACTGAAATCACACACTGGCACTGGCCTGAGCTGCTCACCCGCTCTGAAAAACAGACCTGCTGACTTGCTCCCTTTTGTCATTAAAGCTTATTGTCCACTTTAGGAAGCTTTGGAAATCAGCCTGGTAAGTGCTACAACTCCACCTCTGATGTTCACCTGTGCAATGCTGCCACAAATAGCAAACGAATCGTTTCCATGTATAAATGGGCATTGGTATCTTTAGTTCCCTATGCTTAATCTAGTCCCAGTCAAAAACTAACTGACATCTTTTAATAGTGTCTTGATTCAAATCATCCCTTCCCATATGACTACAATTTACTCTAGAAAAAGGCACTGAATGTTGGAAAAATTATCAGTGCAAGACTTCCAAGCAAATATTAAACTCTACCTAAGTTTCACAAAAGCAGCTGCAGATTAGCTGTTGCATCTCACTGACTCTTATCCCTCTTTTAAAGAATTTAATCAAGGATGATTGCAAGCCCTGATCAACAAAAATAAAAGTTAGGTTTTCAGAAGAGGATACAAAACTGTATGAAGCCTCTGATAATTTGAGCAGCGTACAATGTTTTATATGTTTCCTACTCATTTATGGGATCACTCAGAACACATGAATCAGGCAAATCCTCTTTCCAGAAGCACCAAAGCAATTATATAGCGTAACAGCAAGATAGGATTCCTCCCCCTTGCTGTTTGTGAGCTATCTAAACCAAATTTGCCATATAAAATCCCAGATAAATGAACAATTTTCTCTGAGGTCTGTAGCAATATGTGCAGATTACAGTAGAAAGGATTGCCCAAGGATTTCTCCCTGCTTGATTACAAGTTCAGGACATTCTGCACACGACAATGGCAGCAAAAAAATAATGGGTCAAATTCTTCTCCACTGGGTGCCCCTACCCAGCTCCAGTGACGTCAGTGTTGCTATTACTAGGTTTAGCAGATGATTGCTAGTAAAGAGGATAACGGTGACTTTTAGTTAAATGAAACCTTTAGAAGGAGGGTGAAATCTTGGTGCCTCATTCCTTGACTCAAATCCACTTCTCTTTGGTAGGGCTGCACTCTGGACTCAGGAAAACTTGTTCTACTGAGTTTTATTACAAGTTTTTGAACATTTCTGATGTTTAAGTGGTAGAGTTGGAACAGAACCAGCTAGAGTGGCTGTTCCCCTGATGCACCTGTTCCTCAATTTTGATTTCTGAGTAACAAAAAAATCTATTGTAAGGGCAACTTGGAGACATAAAGGGAGGAAGTGAGCTGTATTTGCAATGCAACATGCAGCGAGTTGTTTGATTTAGGACAGGTGAATAGGACCAAGAATTATATTTTATGGTTGCATGACCAGGCTTGTAGATAAGTGTTGTTTAATTAGCAAGCAAACACCAAGAAATCAAATATCATGTAGAAGACTGCATGGAGCTCTGAGCAGTGCCACAGGGAAAAAAAGCAGTGCCTACCTGAAAGAAGAGCTTGTTCTTTACTGCACCAGCCATAGAAGAGGACAGATGTGTTTCTTCAGGGGATGATTTAGGGATAAGAGTAGTGTAGGGCTATCGGTTGGACTAGATGATCTTGAGGGTCCTTTCCAACCGTAATGATTCTGTGATTTTTATAACCTTGTCTCACATTTTTAACATCTGCATGCAGTCATACCTCCTACATGCATACAAAGCCCTGTTTGATTTTACTATGTTTTTTACTTTGTAACTAACATCATCATCATCATACACAATCCCATTGCAAATGAAATGCTTCGTTAGTTGTACTCAGACTCATGACAGAAGCATGGTCAGACTGAAATCAGTATTGCAGGTCTTCAGGATTTCCTCTTTCTGTTCCTAAACTTCCTAATGTTAAACCTTCCCAGCAGCTAAAAAATCAAAAGAAAATCTGCCAGGCATCTACAACCACACTCAGTAATCACATTAGCCACTCTGTTCACATTTGATTATAAGGACTCAGAGGTACCTGTTTCTGAAGTAAGCCTTCCCCAAATCATGTACCAGTGGAACACGCTAAGCTGCTCAGTCATATTACCCAGCGTAAAATAAATATGATAGCTGTATGGCAGCCTGAAGATGATAAAATCCCAGGTTGAAAGGAATTTCAAGGATTATCTGGTCCAACCTTTCTTGGCAAAAACATAGTCTAGACAAGATGAACCAGCATCCTGTCCAGACAAATCTTAAGTGTCCAATGTTGTGGAACACACCACTTTCCTGAGGAGATTATTCCAATGGCTGATTGTTCTCACTGTGAAAAATTTTCCTTTTGTGTTCAATCAGACTCTCACCATTACCCCTTGATTTTTCCATGTGACTCCTTTTAAAAAGGGAGTCTCTCCATCTTCTTTGCAGCCATCCTTTAAATACTGGAACAACATCCAAACTGGATGTGGTTCTTCAGCTATGACCTTAATAATGCTGAATGGGGTAAAAAATGCAAGGGAATCATTTGTCTTGTAGAACAGCTCTGTAATTTTGGAAGATATCAACACTTGTCATTTTATCTCTGTTTACAACAAACCTCTTTCAGTTTAGAGTCAACTGCAATCCCCAAATAGTTGTTTGGGTTTTGTTGTTTTTTTTTTTCTGATGAAAATTGAGACAAAAACCTCAGTATTATTTCCAGAAGTCTAAAATCCATCAATATTTATAAAAGCACTCTGAAATCTATACTGGGAAAAGCAAAGTATTTCTTAGTGGAATATAAATATTGTTACAGCTATAAATATACCAGTATTCTCAAATGCTTTCAAGTCAGTTGATTTTTGACCCTTTTGCAATTAAAAACTGGACCAGAGAGACAGTGGGGAAGACCAGGCTGGTGTATGGAGACTTGAGGGGGATGCTTCTCCTTTGTGTCCCTCAGAGCAGTACAGAAGTCTGCATTTCCAGAGAGATACAGTCACTGTTCCTGGACCGACTGCTTTTGTTTAGGAAACCAGAAAACATGCTGTAAAAAGCAACAAAAATAGAAGGCAGCTGGGCTGCTCTTCTGCCATGCTCTGGCTCTTTTCATACTCTGTATACAGCCACAAATTTGATCCTGTCCAGGCTTCTCTGCTGGCTCAGGGTGAGTGAGGCAGCCTTCCACCCACTCCTTGCCAGCAGCATCACCTTGAAAAACACCATGGGCTCCCAGGTCCTAGGCCCCAGCAGAGGCTGTCAACTCAGTCTTTGCTCTCCCATGCCATTTGTATCTGCTTTTCCCCTTCTGCAAATTTACCATTTTGTTAGGGTCAGTCACTGACCCAGCAGCCCAACTCAGCACAGTCCCCCAGGACCAGCTTTCTCCAGGCAGTGGCTACACCAGCTAATGGTGGTCAGCATTAGCAATGGGTAACGTTAGTGTCTCCTCCTTTCTGCCTCTCTGGAGGCTCTGCACTGCAGTAAAGGCCACCATTAAGCAATGGGAGGGGAAAAAGAAGGGCTGGAGACAGTTTGGAAATCAGACTGGTGCATGAGGGAGATGGAGGGGCTGAAAGGCAGGATGGGATGGGCTGGCACAGTTGCAATCCCAGTTGACTCAGGCCCCAGTTAACTAGGGCAGGACTAGATAAATAACTACAGTTTTCCAGGACATTTTAGATTACTGCTGCATGGACACATGTAGGATATTTTAATTTATATGTGTGTACAAGTGTCTGAATAAACTCCCGTGTGCCCAGGGGAATGACTTAGCCTAGGAGCATTGTCGGAAGTCAGCTGGACCCAGCAGAGGTTAAGCTCCAAGCCAGAGCGTGGAGAGAAACAGGGACCAAAGATGTCCCCATGCTGCTGGCTGGGCTACCTTCCCACACAAATCCCACCAAATGCACTGCTGAGTTGCCTAGACATGGCAGTGTGCTGAAAAGTCATGACAAAAGAGAAAGGGGGAAAAATAAGGAGGATATGGCTACTTTTGATACTAATCTGCCTCATCCAGGACTACAGCTAATATATCCTAAGAACAGAGAAGAGATAGCTACCAGAGTCAGCATTTAAAGGAAAGAAAAATGGCCAAAACAATTCTGTTTTCTAGTAAATGTAACAATTCCCTCCCAAAAATGCAATTCAGGGAACTTTAATATTCTCTTTTGGGAAATTGTAAGTAGTGCCACAAAAGAACTCTCTCTCTTTTGTTCTGGAAATATAGTTGTCTTCATAATGTAAAATGTTCCAAGCTCGTGACAAAACCTGTCCTTTATAACCATCCATATATTTCCACACACAAATCTATTCAAATCTACATACAAATGTAACAGCAGATCACTGCAACATTACCTGGCTCCTGCCTAAGGACTACCCCACAATTACCCTTATAAATATCTGTTCTGAAATAACAGAGCTAGGGAGCTCTATATTTTAAAGAGAAAAGCAAAGCTGCACAGCCTGCCTTAGGCACACTGCTTTGATTAATCCAACCTTACATGTCCATAGCTTCCAGGAAAAAAGACTACATATAATCACATGCAAGAGGTCTGAGGGAAAGGTAGGTGATGAGGAACAAAGAGAACATTTTCAGGAGCTTTGAAAGCTGGTGTGGCTTACCATGATCAATGACATGTCATCCCAGAGGAGCACTGAGAAAAGCCTTTGTAGTTCTGCTCCCCTTCTGTCTGTCTATATTTTGTATTTCTAAGCAGGCAGTTTGCAGCCAGCATGTCTGTGCAGCCAGTGTGTACTGTGCATGCATTTAAGCACACGCAGCAGCCATATAGCACATTGTTAGAGACTACAGACACATAAAGTATTGGGCGAAGCTGAGTGCTACAAAGAAATGCATATTTAAATCAGAAGTTAACACTGAGGGAAGGAGTTGAAAGAAGAGGTGGGTAAATTGTTCCTATGACCCAACCAATTGTTCCTATGACCTAGCTAGCAGATATTAAAATGGTCTCTAGGCCATGGACAGCAGCATGTTTTCATTGTGACTAATGCATCTCAAACATGAAGCAGTGGAAAATACTGGAAATAACAGATTTTTAAAAATAGTCCCTGAGAACAACAAAAAGTCTAGCTGAAAATAATACAACTGAATGAGGTTTAAATTGATTTTCAAGAAATAGCCTGATGTGTGCAACACCAGCCTCTCAAGAAAGAGCTTAATACAAGAAGCAGTACAGCTGCTGAATTTCATAACTACCATTAGAGGGAAAGACTCAAGATAAGGAGAGAAAAGAAAAAAAAGAGAGAAGTGAGTGGCAGTGAAATTTTTAGGACTTAGCTTTCTATTCCAATAAATAATTATGTTTTTCCAACTGAACAACCAGCTCAACCAGCTAGACATGGCAAACTGTAATTAACACCAAGAAGCATAATACTGCTTGGCATGCTTACACCTTGTTTCTGAACAGGAGTCTGCAAGAACCCCTTAAAAGCTATTCAAAGAAACTTATAATTATGTGCTAATGTGATTAGGCTCTTCTAATAATGTCATGCCTATTGAGCACACAATGAAAAGCCCCCACAAAAATGCACATTTCCACTGATCTGTATGTCAGAAGCCCTCATTTGGAGATCTGAGAAATGAAAGCAACTTTACTATGGAGATTAAGAAATTTGGTTTAGCATTTTAAAATAATATTATGATTGAACAGTATTAGAACCAACTATTAATAAATATGTCAGCATTCCCCATTAAAAGACACACTATGCAGTTGCTTACAGCTATGCCAAAATTTTTAAGATGTGGCAGTGAATCTCATGTTAAAAAGTTCTTTGAATACTTTAATGATTTGGTGACCTGAAGCAGAACTTTGACTATATGCAACAAAGCGGGCAACAAATACACACTTTTGACTGTGCATGAAGGATCAAAATAGCATTAATAAGGCCATAGAGCAATCTGATTATGCATGCAATTACAGAGGTGCTAAATGGTTTTGTTATTACTACAAATAGCCATTACAATAGAAACTCTCTTCATCTTTACTGCTGGAAACAAAGATATAATCTATAACTTTATGTAAAATAAACTCAGTCCAGTTGTGTTGGCAGCTAGCTCTTGTACATTTTAATTTAGAAGGATTGAAAGGTACAAGCAAGAAATGAAGATGCTTGTTACCTTAGGTCAACTAGTGCACGTACTCAAGAACGTATTCTTGAGAGTTAAACACAGCAGCGTGATTCCTGGGCACCCATGAGTAGGCATGGGCAAGTAGCTTAGAGAAGCTTAACAGCATTCAGCTGCTATAACACGAACAAGAAACCTTTGCAGATGCTGAAGTCTGTAATGATCTGGTGCAAATGTATGTCAGCTACTGTTTGAATGCTTGGGTTACTGAGCAATTTTTGTAGATAATCACATCTTCTCACTCAGCCTGGATGAGTTTTTAGAACGTGGGACAAGTCAGACAAAAGAGCTACCTTTGTGCCATTCAGCCTCCCTTCCACTCTCCCTCTCCTCTACCTTGCACATCATCTCACAATCACTCACCTCCAGATGTACCCATTATTATTATTTCTGGAGTCAAAGTAGAATTTACCGCCCTCGTTTGGAAAACGCCCTCAGGGCTGCAAAAACTCTGACACAAAGCAGGGAGGGATATGTGAAGCTGTATTAAGAAGAAAAGAAATTAATGTCTGTAAAGCAAGGCATTACCATTCTCTTCATTTCCTTGGAGACCTGGTGAGCTCCAAGGTGGTTATAAAAAGGCCGGTCAACACCCCAGTGTGGCGGGTTGTGGCTGATGGAATTAGCGCGCTGACGGTTCATCTTGGCTATTGTGGCTTTTTCATCTTTCTGAAATACAAACAAGAGAGAAATACAAAAAAAAATTTAAAACATTTACTTGTCAGTCATTCTCCAAGTATCTCTCCCTTCTGATCTCTCACTCCAGAAGTTGGCTTTGCACCTTGGACTTTATGAAGTGGCCACTGATCAGGAGCAGTCCCAGCCCACCATTTATTTTTCTTCTTTTTTTTAGAACACTTGCCCTGAAGTGGTGCCCACTATTTTACCCGTTGGCTTGTTTTGAATAACCACCATAACCTGTATAAACACAGGGAACATTCCACAATGGAGACATCCATTTCCTCTTTCAGTTAATTGAACAATTTCAGATAGGAAATTGCAATTCCAAGCTGAGATACTACACAGAAGGTCCTAAAAAGAAAAGGAAAGAAAAAAAAGACGACTACTGTGTCTGCAAGAGAAATGACACATGGAGCTATCTACTTGAAGAACAGGAGCCCTGAAGCTCCATGAAGCTAGGGGAATAAAGGACACCTTTCTCTGTAGGTACAAGCAAATAATTTTACCCACTTGCAAGAGCATCTTTCCAGACGTGCTAATGAAAGCAACTTTCCTGTGTATCTGTTAAGGGTAATGGTATTGCAGAGTGTGACAAAATGGACTCCTCTACCCTAATGCTCACTGCAAATTTTATCACTGGCACTAACTTTGCTGAAGTTTGGCCAAAGTCTTTGGTTTTGTTATTAGTTTTGAATCTTGGTTGTAGTTGGAGCCTACTGCAATGTCTGCATGGGGTCTGTCAGAAAGGTTTTATTCAAGCTCAATGCCAGTTACAAAAGCATAGAAGTGTTGCATGTGACTATGCCAAACAACAGGCTGGTTACTTCCTTATTTTGACATGTTCTCTAGACCAGCAGGTTCCACATGGAATGGGTTCTGTGGAAAGACAGGAGTTTGTTGCACAAGATCAAACTCTTTATTCTTCTCTAGCAAGGACTGCACTGGAGACTTGCTCAGTGAGGGCTGTGCTATTTACTTGTACTCACTCAGAAAGCAGAGAGGTGGCAATTATCACATCCTTGCTTAAAAAAGACAAACTCTGGAGTGCTTCAAAATTTGGATGGTAGGGACAGCTACAACTTGGCTGTTCATTACTTGAGAGATAAAACTTTTTCAATATAATTCCATGAGATTACTGAAAAAATTAGACATAATAGTTAATATTTAGTTTGGGATTTCAGAAAGCGTTCAGACAACTGAACAATTTAAAAAGAAAGTATCATTTGTTTTAAACTCCAGAATTTTGGTTCATGTGTTGTACAACAATACAGGTAATCTGCATTTTTTTTTGCCTGGAGTCTGCTTTCCCTATCTATTTATTTTGATTCCCCACTATTCACTGTAACTTGTACCTGTCAGGAGTTTGCAAAACACTTGGTGTTATTTCCATGGTAACCAGAGAGTTAAATGTCAAGTGTTATACTGCCTTAAATTATTTTTTTTTAAAAGAAGTTTTAAAAAGTCTGCTAAATTCAGTGCTGGGGAAAGCTGCCTGATTGACAAGCATGGGAAATCATCATCTCTTCTCTTGCAAAGAAGAGACAGTTATGATGACAACATTTTCCGAGAGACCATAAGCTCACCATGCAGGCACCAAACATTCCTGGGAATGCAGGCTTCATGAGCCCTAGCTGGGGACACAGTGTCACTAGTAATGGAGTCCCTGTGCTGGACACCCGACTCGCCCCATGGAAGTGAGTAGCCATGGTCACTGCAGACCCAGGCTGCCAGCAAAGATCTTTTTCCACCCAGCCAGAATGACAACTGTAGGACTTCGAGGAAACTCAGCAGGAGCAAACCTAAGGGAGATGTCAGTCAGTTCCCTGTGATGTTTGCTGGGGAAGAACTGTATGTGCTCCCACACTGCACGTCCCCAGGACAGTAAGTGCCTCCAGTGTCACTTCTTCCCTGCATCAAACCTACCACTGTTTCATCTTCAAGTGCTGAAAACTCCATCACTTGGCACGAGCTGAATTTCACATAAGTAATCCTGACAGAGCCACTGGATAACCTCCAGAGGAACTGTGTTTCAAATGTTTCTACAAATACACTAATGTGAAGTAACACTGAGGTCCTTCTTTCTTTGAGCTGGTTTGAAGGTTTTGTTTTTTAAAAGTCACTGCTCTTTGTGGTCTCTGCCATCATTTGTAGCACTTCCTTATGTTTTTTTCAGTTATGCAATCTTTTTCGTACTTGTGCTTCTTTCTCCTACAATGTGAGGCCCAGAAACTGGTAGGAAATGGTTTCACTATCTCCAAGCAAATATATATTGTTGTCAATAATAGAAGTGACACTGTCAATCTGTTCTATTGCGACGCAGTGAAGAGTTTTCAACCAAAAGCAACCAAAACCCTCAGATGCTGAAACTAGCCTAGGAACTTCCAAAAGCAAAGCTATTTGGTTACATTACAAATGCCTTTACATCAACGTATAATAAAAGAAACACACAGCAGGGTCCTCCCTGTCCTGGTTTGGGTTAGAATGTCCTGGTTTGGATTAGAACAGAATTAATTCTGTTCAGTGATTTTATTTCCTAAAAAGTATTCCATCCCATATACATCATATTTAGTCGTCCCTCTCCCCCCCACCTTGCCAGAGATACCTGCTAAACTGAACTTCCCCTTTAAAAACCTGAAATTCCTGAATCCCAAGCTCAGGCATCTGGGGAAGGACCCTGCCCCGCAGGGGGAAGCGGAAATCGGAGGTTTTTGGGACCCTGGGTGGGGGGTTGGGATTTAGTTTTGTGCTGGGGCTAGCTGGTGCACATGTGAAGCTGATACTGGGACTGAGAGCTGGGAGCTGGCACCGGGACATTCGGGACGTTTGCAATTGCAGTGGTGACGTAATTATCATAAAGAGCGGGAGTTGGGTTCGGTATTTGGGTCCTGTATATATTTATATATGTTTCATTTAACATTGTTACTATTATTAAAGTAGTTTCAGTTTTTACTTTCCAATCCAGAAGCCTCTCTGCCCTTATTGTCCCCTATCTCTTCCAGTTGTGGGGGAAGGATGGGGTAATAAGGAGCATCTGCCATGGGTCAGAGTTGGCAAAGCCTCTAACCACGACACTCCCCAGGAGTTAAGTAAATTTGGTCAGAATTTGAGGAAAGCCTTGATGCCAAAAACCCAAGCAGACATACTAACTCCTCTCAAACAGTGAGCAATCCTTCTACCTGCTGCTAGTGCTAATGACTCCGACACATCATTTGATTAATTTGAAGGGAATAAAAGACTTCATACATATTTACTGACAAACCTGGGTTGAGGTAAGGGCAGGACAAATGGATAAATACATACTTCTGAGATCGTTTCTAACCATGAGGTCAGGCACCATAAATTTTCAATGGTTACGTGAACTCTGGCAACATTTTCCCCCAACCCCTGAAGAAGGTTTCCACTGGCTTGTGGACTGTGCTTCAGTAATATTTCCAATCAGATTAAAAACCATATATATAAGCATCGTAAATTCCTGCTTTCCCACATTCCTTTATGTGCTACTATATTACCTGGAACAATAGGGCTTTGTTGCTAATATCAATACTTAGTCAAAACATATTTTTAAACCTGATATTTTAAAAAGTTGAGCTAATCTATTTTCTGAAAAATCACTTGTTCAGTGGGTGATGGTAATATCAAACTCTAAAAATGAAGAATTAGAAGAATCACAGCTCCTCTGTGGAAATTTATGAAGATCCCTCCTCTGTTTCTTCCTGGCTAAGTGACAGCATGAGGACAACTTGCTCACAGACCTACCCAAGGCATAAGAAGACTGCAAAGAAGAAAAAAGAAAGGAAGAGATGATACTTTTCAGTCCTACTCATTACAGGTACTATCAACAGCATGAGCAGGTGCAAAAGTTTCTGACAGCAATGAGATTTTCAGATTTAAAGTGGCTAAACTCCAAAAAGCTGTTGTGGGAACTTCTCAAATCTGGACTTGCAAAGAGACTATAAATCTTATTCCCAGAGGTTTTATTGTGTTCCTACCACCAGTTCCCACACACTGAGCCACTGTAATGCTATAGCAAAATTGCAGAAATAGATGGGATTTTGTTATCAATTGCATCAAGAATGTCTGTTACTTGAGTCTGATAGGATTTTCCAACATATTGATCACTATCAGTGCAACAAAGCAGTGAAATCTGAGCATTGATCAGCCATTTCAGATTCAGTTACATATCGTTCTTTAAATTGTCTTGAAGTCCTACTGACATGTCAATGATATTTCTTGCAGTGCTGCATGCTCTGAACCATTGCCTTCATAAATCTGGATGAGTGGAACCCTGCCGAGCTGTGATTAAATTTGTTAAATTGAGGAATCATCACATTAGATTGATTGTGTTTTAGAAGAGTCACATGCACAACATTTAAGGATCATTTTGTTTCTTCAGCTGGATGGAGTTCCAGGACGCTATTTAGAAAAGAATGAGGATTGTTTTTCTAGGAATCTCAGCCAAAGTTTTGTTGAGCTGTTTTAAGGCCACCATCAACAATCCTTTGTGAAACTGTTGTGTACGTACCTGCTATTGTTAAAAGAAACACTCATGTTTACTGCAACTGCAAGACATTAGAAAAAAATAAACATTTTTTCAGTTTGCCAACTTTGTGCACTCAGCACAGCTTGTTTAGTCAGCAGCATTGCTCATCTGTTGACAGTCACCTTTTGTTTCCACTTGCGTTCAAAGCAAAGGATTTCTCCTGACTTCTGACAATGTTGAGGACAATAAAACTAGCTGTAAACCTAATGTACTGCTAAAATCTTATTCACCCTAAGGTCTGCTTCCCACTCCTCCAAACATATACTTCTCCACTCTTCTCAGAGTAAAGCTTTTATCAATGATTAGAAGTGATAAGAAGAGCTACTAAGTGACATGCTCCTGTACAAACTCCAGGAATTTGGGCAGCATAAGAATTGCGACTACTGGATACTACAATAATAATTGAACTGAACACAGTAAGAATAGCAGAGATAGGATAGCAGTAATGACTGGGACAGATGTTTTGAATAAAATGCAGAAAGACAGATAAAAAAGTTGTGGAGGTACAGTGCTGTGTGTTAGAAATGCTACAGCCTGCAGAGTAAACTGAAAAAAAAAACCCCAAACAACAAAAAAGGTATAACAAGAACAAAAACCATCCTGCGGGAGGATAAAGACTTTGTACTGAGTAATGCTGGGTAATCCTTGGAGTTAGGTTTGGGAATCTAAGTAAAGATCTGGGTAATCGTATTAGTAATTCTAGCTGATATTTTGCTGTTTATCTGCAAACACAGTCTTTAAGATAAAAAATGCAGATGCAAAGCCAAAAATGCAGGAGAGGCAAAGATCTCCTTGGAGGATTCCTGTCTTTCTTTCATGCTAAGGTAATGAGTCCATTAGAAACACATATCCAAACAACTGAGAAACACCCTTATGTAAGTCACTCTATGTTATGTGAGGATAACACAAATATAAAAATCTACATCAGGCCTCAGAGCAACCAGGTGTTAGAGCAGCCCACTGTTAGCACTAATGGGAGCAAACAAACCACAGCAAAAGATTCAACAGACCCTTATGATGGAGACTGTCAATTTTGTGACAAGAATTACTTTATATGTATATAGACACTTACATATATGTATATGTGTGTATATATAAGTAAGTTCACATTACAATGGAATGCATCACATCCTTTGTATCTCACACAGTTAAGCCTGTTTTCTGTTTTAATTATCAAAATCCTAGCTTAAGGAATTGGAAACAAACACAAGGAAAACAGATTTGGAACTCTATCTATGCTTTAAAAAAAACCCCAAACCACCTTTTTTCTATAGGAACCTAACACTGCAATAATAAAGTCATTCCTGCACTGCTCTGGGGTATTTGAGCACTGACTCCTTCACAGGCAAATGCTCACCCATGAGGGTGGCAGCAGCAACACAGGACAGGGCAAACACAAAGGTGAAAGTCGATCTTGAGGTAAAGATGAGAGAGAGAAACCTAAACAGACTGGATTTTAAAACTTTGCAGTTTATTCCTTTTCAGTAGAAAGCAACTCTTCTGTGTACCATGTAGAAAACAAGGACAACATTTTCAAGTCTAGGGATGTTATTTAAAGACTGGGTGATCAGAATCTAGCTCTAAAACTGAAGTAAATATATTTCAGTTAACACCATCCTTAAGAAGAAGAAAACCTTAGTTTCAAAGATGGAGCTAGTCTGAGTTCCTAGAAGAAAAATATTACACAAATGTTCCTCCCGTTTACCCTGTGCCAGAGAAATGGCATTAACATGATGAAAAAGTCAAACAAAAAAAGACAGGAAATTCAAAGTTATGGCTGTTATATTTTATACATTCATCATAACTCCTGGTATTATTGAGTTTTGATGGCTGTGGGACTAATGGACCAGGTACTCAGGTAATTCAGGTCTGTCTGTATGAACTTAGGAATAGCTCAGCCAGTTACTTTGGTCATCTATGCATCTGCTCTCAGGTCAATGCAAATCCTGTGCCCTGTGTGTGTGGATAGCAGGATTGCAGACACGACTCAAAGAAAACCATTACTAAGTTAGGTGAACATTATATAGCCATTACTGAAACAGACTGAACACTAAACCTGGCTAAATACATCATAAGAAGTCATTAAAATTAGGCAGAAATTGAGAAAAAACTAAAGTGCTAGAACTTTGCCTAGCATCAGGCAAAATATTCAAGACTGACTCAGCTGACTATACCAGAAAGCTTTTCTCACTTCTGATCTTCATTTTATGTGAAAAAGAGTTTTTAAAGAAGGAGAGAATTTTAAACTGTTCAGAAAGGGATAGAAAATGGATATGGGAGCAAGCAAGTTGCAACAGTATGGGCAAACCAGGAGCCCCTTGAACTCTAAACACTAATATCCATGACCTTGCGTAGCAGTTTCTTTATGTTTCAGTTAAGCACAATAATTACACAGGCCATGAGCATGTCCCAGTTGTTAGCTACTCCAGGATGCAGTATGTTAGAGCAGCATTATAATAGTGCCTAGAGACTTCAGCTAAGGGTCACACTGTATAATGGAGCTGCAATAAATATATAAAGCAGTGAAAGAATCATGGAGGGGAGACACATTTTATTTCACCAGGGAAAATAAAGGCACAAAGATGCAGGATCTTCAAAATCTAAGTCTGAACTCCAGTATCGTAGTCAAAAGACAGTACTGTGTTGAAAAATGAAGTCAAGCCCCAGGTGCTTTGTTTCTCTATTTTTGAGGGGTTTTTTGTCTATATCAACAAGGAGAAGAAACCTGACCTTGGGTCTTCCTCTTCTCTCCAAAGAAACCTTCAGTTCTCCACAAGAACATGCAGATAACTTGGTCAGTGCATGACCGAAGAAGTTAATATAGCTTCTCCACTCCAGGAGACAGGGCCAAAAGATTATTTTGCTTTATGTTCTTAAATCTACCCAGCAAAGAAGTAGTGATTTAGATATAAACATCAGTTGGGCCACTGACAGGCAGTGATGCTAAGGAAACAATAATCTTGCACTGTAAGCTCTAATCCTTTTTTGAAGATTGACAGTTGTTAATGAGATTTATCTTATGAACAGATAGAAACCAAAACATCAGCTTTTCTCTTTAGCAGATGATAAGGGATTTTCTTGGAGATTTTTTACACAATATCCATTAAGGAGATTTGAGGCTTCCATCCTCTCAGGAAATGAGGCAATGGTAGCGAAGTAGTTCTGTATAGGTGTTACGGTTATTCAAATCAATCATGCTATTGGAACATGTTGCAAACACTAATTAATTT
Source organism: Galbula dea (assembly GCA_013399015.1). Taxonomy (NCBI): domain Eukaryota; kingdom Metazoa; phylum Chordata; class Aves; order Piciformes; family Galbulidae; genus Galbula; species Galbula dea. The sequence goes on from VWZX01006101.1 coordinate 1,413,046, forward strand.
AATCTCATGGTGGCCATAATTACAGCTGTAGGAAGGTTTAATTGGTCTTAGATTCAGGAATATTTGAAATGGTTTTCAATTCAGGTCAGTCTTTATATGTTTGCCTGTACTGTGAATAGCAAAATAATGTCTACAGCACAAAAATTACTTAAGAGAAATATTATTGGCTAGGCTCAACTACATGATCAAAAACATCCTTTTTCAGTCTACTATTATTTATAAGAATACAAACTAGTGATAACATCAACATATTTTCTATTATTGGCAGTGTCACAAAAAGATGATATATTGGCTGAAGTCCACTTGAGTTTGACTCAACTGAAGTTCAAGTCAATAACGCCCTAATAGCCTTATTTTGTGCAGCCTGACCTGTGTCATAGCAGTAAGTATGATCTCATCCTACAGTCAACAGTGATCATCCATTATTATATCTTTTCTTCAGAAATAATGGCTGAAAAGTAATGATAAGAATTGCTCTAATTTTTATATTCATGACAATGAGGTAAGCAGGTGGACAAAACAACCCCTGTCTGCACTCTGACAGAGAAGAGATCTTTGTGGTTTTAATCTACTGCTTTAAGAACTTGCACAAGTACCAAATTTAACTGAAAAAACACATATCTATATTAACAGCATTCTTCAAAACTATTTTGAAAACAATTCAGGACAGCTTCTTTGCTAGAACTAGAAAGTACTTGGTGGAGGAACCTTATGCAGAAGGTGGCTACACTACCTTCTATGTATGCAAAAGTTCAGAAAGAGAAGAGAGAAACAGGAATTTTTGCTACTGAATGTCTGGTAGTCAGCTCACTCTTCTCTAAAGGCTGCTGTTCATTCTACTTGTAGTAGAGTGTTGTAGACCATCTAGTTATTAATAGTATCTAACGCTGTATTTGTTTGTTTGCTTTTTCTTACCCGTTTCTGGCTGCACCGTACAATCAAGAAGGTCTCAATACTGTGCTCTTTCAGATAAGCATTGCGTTCCCCTCCAAAGCCCAGCTCCACCTCATAGTCTCCATTGAGATAGTTCAGGGTTGCTTTTGTTATGTGGATGCGCCTTGAATGAGACAAAATACAAGTCAGTTTTGAAAGCTCTGAAAAATGACCACCTAGAAAGCCACTTTCTGACCAGTTTGATCCATGTCCTGGATCAAACAAGCAAGAAATCCCAATATATTTAGCCATGCCACTACTCTTACAGATATAGTACAAGAGTTTCACCTATTTTAAAGGAAGCAGAGAAGTGTTCATGTTAAGCATCTTACACATCCATTTATAAGCAACTCCTTAGCTATAAAGCACTTATCCTTCTACCCACTTTGCTCTAACACACAGCAGATATATTTTTTGGCAAACACAGTCCCTTTACAAGGACATGTCTACTCAGCAGACACATGTAATATATACACTAGTATATATATTTTTTGTTGTATAACATAAATTACTGTGGTACAAGAGTGCCTTCTAGAGCTATCCTATCAAGTACCATATTCTCGTGCTTTCTTCCAGAGCTTAGAAAAGATGGAAAGGCACATAGAAAATCACCTCACAGAGTCAACTTGGCAGCAACTCAATCTTCAATTGGTCCACAGAGCAGTGGAACAAGCACTGATTCTGCTCTCTCACAGGAACGTTTCAAAACAAAAAGCTGGTCTGAAGCAACACTTCATACAATATCCATTGACAGCTAGATCTCTTTGTAACCATGACCAGCTCTACTGGTGTTTGCACAGACCTTCTGTTGTATCTATCAGCTTTGTTTCACAGAGAAGGAATTCAGTTCTTACCATAAAAGGATATGCCCATCTTGGGATTTTGTAGACTTTCTGTAACCAAAGACATGTAGACATGGAACAGAATAACCTTGCTAACATTTGTTCATGCTTCAAACATCAGACCCACAGTTTATTTTACAGCAGACATACAGACTATATGAACTTCCATCCCCCTTTTCTCCACCTCTCTGTGACATGTCAGACACAAAATGCATGGATTAACACAACAGGTTGGATGAAGCAGCTTACCCAGCTTTGCCTCCTGCTTCCATTTGGTTGGCTAATGTAACGTCGTTGGACCACACATCAAACTGCCACTTCCTAAGGCCCAAGACCCCGCAGTGAACTCTGCCACTGTGGATTCCAACCCTCATGTTGACATTCACTCCTGTCACCTCCCGGACTAGTCTGAAAAGAGATACAGGGGAAAAAGGACATTGCTAAGAATTGCATGGTTGCAGTTGGTGGCACAAACTTGCACCCAGAACACAAAAATCTGTAATGGTCCATAAATTATTCATACATACAACATGGTGCTGCTCGTCCTACTCTGGATTCATGGTCTAGTTGAGACCTCATACGAAAAAATGAAACTTCAGGGCAGTAAAAAGAATAAAGTGCTGGGCTCTGATTTCCATACCAAAGCCAGACATAACCTGCTAGCTCTCAGCCTCATTAAAAATAAGAGCATGTTGCAAAAAGAAAAAAGGAAATTATTTCAGAGATCTTCATTTGTCTGCATTTCACCAAGCATCAACTCTTCCACAGATGGAATATGATATGTGTGTGAAATACCCCATTGCAGTTGGAAAGCTTGAACAGGGCTTACAGCTGCAGTCAGAGCAGCGAAACCAGGGAACCACATCTATTGCAGTCACTCCAAACACAGCTACAAATTATTTGAGCTCTGATTTTAATGAGGTTTTGGATGCTCTGCTCATTCCCAGAATGACTGCTGGAATACTTTGTGGGTTTTGCCCTTTTAGGGCAAAAGTTAACTTCAAGAGCTGTTTGCATGGAAAATATATTTAGGAATGTCAGTAGGGTAAAGCCTTATGAGGCCATCAGAACAACTCTGCTTCTTGTTACTGCTGAATACATCATTCCCAGAATGTCCATGTTTCAAAGGCAAATTCACCTACATCACATAACACAGTCCTTTCCTTTGAGTTTTTAGTTCCTTGCAGCATGAATCTATCATATTTCGACCTTTTTGAGTTTCAGGTTCATCTAGTGCTTTCTAGATAACATCCTCTGGACAGGCAAGTCCTCCCCACTTCCTAACATCAGCACAGACCTAATATTTATGTTTTAATTATCAATGAAAATGAATGATTAAAGATAGACCAATTCTTGACTCCAGTTCACTCCTCACAGCATAATATTCCCTTTAAAAGACTGTTCAAGTCAACTTCTTGTTGAAACGGCTCCTACCCTCTTACAGTTCCTTTTTCCTTCGAATCCCTGTCTTACATTTCACTATCCACACAGTGATGTGACATACATTATTTTTATTAACAAGCAGCAGAGATTCTCTGGCAGGGAAAGGAAGCTGTATACGGGTAACGTGCCACAGGCTTACAAACTGAAAGAACTCCAATTACAACACTTAGGAAAGCAACAAGAAGTGGGGTAATGAAAGTGCAGCTGCAGCCACAACCCTTGGAAGGACAACAGCAGCTGCAGTGTGGGTACAGCACTGGAGAGGGAGGAAGAATATGCTGCAAAAGTACTACAAACCCTACTGCAATCTCTGCCAAGCCACGTTACTGACACAAGACAAGGGAGCTTCTCCCAGCAGAGTCACTGATGAGAAGGTGACTTTCTCCAAACTTTGCAGCAAACAATTCAGTTTGGTTATCCTTTATAGACAAATGAAATACTTTGTTATCTTCTTTTTTTAAGTTCATTAAGTGAATATAATTCTATCTTTCTGATCTGGGGTGACACTCCCTGCTGTTATTGTGCATGGATGAAATCAGCCTACAGGCAGGGCCCAGTGTTGGGGAAGCCTAGGATCAAATGTTCAGTAGTTATTCGTTACCCTAATTGTGAAACCTCTTATCTTGATCCTTAGGGGAGGAGGAGGTGGTGGTAGGGAAGTAGAGGTAGTGAGAATACAGTCACCTTCCAGACTTATTATGAGATAAGATTGTTAAATACATTCACCAAACATCAAGTGGGAAACAAGTTTTAAAGGCTGTTGAAAAGCAATTTGTAAACAAACAGGGAGTGCACTTCAGCTCCATGTTTATTTCATGGTAAGGTGGGTTGCAGTTAATAGTGAAGTCTAGACATCCGGGTGTTACTCAGCCTTCTGCATGGTTACACAGCAATACATCAGGTCTCTGGATTTCATTAGGCCAACTACTGCACAAAGTGAGACCTTCTGGTGGCTAAGAATTGCTGCTTCTTGTGTTTGACAAGACACTTCATCACCTGCCACTTAATTGTACCTCTAGTGGAATAAGTAGAATCCTTTCAATGGCTGCTGAAAACTGGTTACTTGCAACTCCTTGATTTTGCATTTTGCATACAAACTCCAAAAGGTAAGTGGTGCAAAGCAACACAGTTTAAAACCAGGAAAGTAAAGGCAGGAAGTCCTGACAGCGTACACTATGTACAAAACAAGAGAATGCTGCTGCATTCTGCTCTTTGAATGGGGTCTTCTGGGTGAAAACACTGTTTTTCAAACTATGTGTTATGAAAATGAGGCTGAAAAGTGTGGGTGTGTATCCATGTAATTGCAGAAATCCAAATGGTGAGGATGTAATGTATCAAGCTCAGCAAATAGGTAGCTCATCAAGATGAAGAAGAAACTCCATTGGTTTACTGAACAGAATGAGAACTGCATAGAGCTCTTCTACTTCTCTGTTGGTACCACAGATACTTCAGAAGATACTTTCACAAAATTAAAAACCAGAAAAGAAGGGGAAAAGAAGCAGTCTCTGTGCAGCAGGGATGGTGTAAATATTAAGGTCAGCCCAGTTACCACCCAAGACTGAACCTTGTGCCTAACCTTGCATACACTCAAGATGACCAAATAAATCTTCCCTCCCTGAATTCTGAAAGAATTGGCCTGTGAAAACTCATGTCCAATGCAAAAACATATTCAAAATGCAATGCTCCAAGTAACATAACTAGGTATTGGTCTCAGATTGGTTAGTCTCTAAAGACAGGAACGGTCTGGACAAACACAGAACTGCTAGTTTGACCTCAGAAGCAGGCAAAGCTTCAGAATAGATTTTGGAAGAAAAAGACGGAGAATTGAGTGGAAATAAAGAAAAAAGCACCTTAGATCTGTCCCACTCTGTGCCAGACCACCTTTATTATTTTCTCCAATAATTAATTTAAACTAAAGCAAAAAAGCCTTGAATCTGACCTTTTGTTATATGGACATATGGAAAAGAGTTAGTTAAACTAGACATGACAGACTTTAGCAGAGGAATTGTGAGTAAAAAGCTGGTTTAAAGACAGGTAAGTAAAGAGTGACTGAAATTTAATGAAGTTATTATTAATCCTTTGATATTATATTTCTTTAACTCACTAGGATCCTCCTTTGTGAATGAGACACCCAGTAATTACAGTAACCTTTGCCTTTCTCATCAGGAGATTGAGCTTTGATATCCATGTGGCTGTAATGGACTCAAGTATCTGTCTTTATGCTGTCAAACGTTTACTGCATTTTGTTTTCTTGTTTCAGCTGCTCTACCTTTTTGCTAGCATCAGGTCCCTGATTTGTCTACCTTACCATTAATGTAAGGAGGATCTAATGGGAAAGAAAGTCTACTTGCTATTTGTTCTGAAATTTTCTATGGGGAATATGGTACTTACGAGATGGCCTCTATCATATCCATTCCCATTTCCACACAGCAGTGTGCATGGTCAGCTCTTGCTTCTGGCAACCCAGACACACAATAATAGCAATCACCTAGAATCTTGATACGTAAACAGTGGTTCTCCTAAAACAAAGAAAAATAAACAAATAAATAAGTAAATGAGAGAGAAGTAGTCATCTTACATTCATGCTTGCAATAGCTTGCTTTTTAGGGCAGTGAATAGCTACAGAAATCCAGTGAACCAGCACAGTATGTCACACTTGCAACAGGAAAAGCAAAAATCAGAATCAGAATAGAAAACTTACAGCTGCTAGCTTATCAAATCTGGCAAAGAGCTCATTCAGCGTCATGACCAGCTCCTGAGCAGTGCACTGGGAGGCCAGACTTGTGAAACCCTCTATGTCTGCAAAGAGGATGCTTGGGAAAAAAGAGGGAGAGAAAAAAAGAAAGTGTCACAAAATTTGTTGCTGATATTTGTGCAAGTTCTAGAGTAGAAGTCTAGGGATGAGGAGACATGTAAGGGAGTCCCAGCCCTACAGCAGCAAGGAGATGAGTTCCCCTAATGCCACCTTATGATACAGCTTCTGGCACGCATAAAATCTTGAGGGGCATGGTCTTATTCCCTCCACAGATCAGAAAGGGTGAGAAAACCCCACAAGCCTTTCATTCTCCCACCCCTGCCCCATGCCCAACAAATTTACAGTATGCTGGTGGTGGCATGATAATGCTATCAGCTATCATTAATGACAAGGTACTCCTACACAATGACTAAATTAGCCCAGCTCTAAAATCAACACTCACCCATTTTGTTCACATTCCTCAACCTCTCAGCTCAGTAACATTGCCTGGTCTTAACTCCACTGCAGGAAAACTACATTCCTGCCCACTTTTCCCTCGTGGGTGAATAACATTAACCTGCCTACCACAGCTTTCACTCATGCCATAGTGGTCTGCTTACCACACCTCGTGGCTGGCAGCACACTGCCCTGTACCGTGTGCCTGACAGACACCCTCTTGCAGTGTTCCAAATACACAAAGCCAGGTGTGATGGCATGGTGTGCTGCCAGGGCGAAGGTTTGGGTACAGCAGGGCTGGAGGGCTGGTTGGCCATGCCCTAGCACACCTGGCTCTCCTGGTGAAGACTCACTATCAGGTTTCTATGCTTTTAATTCTCTGGAGAAGGAAATCTACACTGAATTATTCTCCTCTACCCATCTCCCATCTGTACATGTTCTCACTCACTGCTTTTTTTTTTTTTTTTTTTAATTTGCTCAGCTTCTAAAAAACTACAGAAATGAAACCTCACATTTATACCACACTTTCCAGCTGGCTTAGCTCCTGAAGCACTATTAGAATATATACCTACAGTACTCAGGAGCTCCTCTCAGTAAGGCTGCAAGCAAGCATTGCCCAGCTTTCTCCAGAATGACAAGTGCAGTCCTTGCCAACTAAGCAAACCTCTGCTATTGCAAGAGGGATACCAAAATGCTCCCATCTGCCCAGGGTGGATTGGGAAAGCCCTCTGAAAGTAGCATGGACTGTTTTGAATGCACAATTATTTGAATCACAAGTATTAATAATGATTCTTTGATTTAAATGAATCAATGCTAATGTTGTAATGCAAAGTTTGGGGTTTTTTTTAAACTGGAAACAGATCCTGTCTCACTGATAATTACAACATGAAAATATTAATCTGCAATCAAACACAGCCATTATGCTAAATTTAAAACTATTCAGTAAAACAAGCACTAGACAATGTCCATACAGTTCTAAGACAAAATACATATACACAGACATATTTAAAGAAATATAAAGTTCATAAGCTATATTTATATATCGGAACACTTATCAAGTGGCTGATTTCCTCTTTGAAGTTGATTATTGCATCAAGCTGTACTTGAATAGGAAGAGAAATGAAATGTGTAAATAACAAACACTCTGGAATTGTTTCTTCTTTGTAAAATAAAACTCCAACATACTGTAGACAAACTGCAGAGGCTGTTCTATTCCCTGCAATGTCTTCAGACAAAAAGCAAAGAAAACAAAAATATTTTTACAGGCACAAAAATCCTGAAACACATTTTGATTCTGGCATGCTTTTTGTATTTTTCTTTTACATTTCAACTCCAAAAAATCATCAACCAAACATATTGCATTAAATATTTCCTTGTTAGTCAGACTGAAGCTAAAAAGTACAAGAGAAAAAGCAAGACAAGAACCCAGGGATGTCTGAATCAAAATACACTTTGCCATTTTTTAAACACTTGAGAAAATACACAAAAAAATAAATCAATATTTCATATATTTACAAATAAAAGTAAAGCTCCCAAAGAAATACTCCTGAATTCAGCTGAAATCTTAGAGATGTCTGTATTGGTCACCAAATAACTTAAGGATGTGTTACCATGTAAAGGATAAATAGGAGATGTCTCCAGTTCTTGTGGCAGTAACAAAATGCAAAATGCATCTTGTTGCAAGCATGTCCTCTTCCACCATGGGGCAAACTGCAAACTCCTCGCTTGTGGAGATGCTCACACTCTGCTTGTGTGCATTCTGCAACAGCCATGTTTCATAACAGGAGGAATGAAAAGCAATTGCTGCTCTTACATTTAGATAGCAATGGGTGTATCTGAAAATACTACACAGGGATACCCTGGGCCTTTTCCTCATGCCTGATTCAGGCAATTAGTGCTAGCATAGTGTCCTGATAAACACAGATAAATGACTGAAGGCTGCTCTCTCCACTTCCCATTAGTATCATGGTAGATAAATGGATCAGACATTCTTGGAAGTTAAATCATGGCAGTTTTTTCAACCAGGCAAACAAAATAAGCAGCAGAGACCTATGGAGCTATCCTACACAAAAGATTTATGCCTTTTCAATTTGAAACTACTTGATTACAACACTTTCTCAAACCCGTAATCTTCTTTGGTTGACCAGCAAATTGCTCTGTGTTTAAATTCAGCAGCTATCTCCATCTTGATCCTTGTCCTTGCACTTCTAAGGACCATACAGTTGCAGCTGCACACGCAGCTCTCTTGACAAATTCCAAAAAACTACACTTACAAGCACTACAAACGGATTTATTATGAGAATAAAACCTGGAAAGTTTGCATGATGGAAATCAGAAATGCATTCTGCACATGAGCCAGCAGCAATATTGGGAAGTTAAAGCTGACACCCCTGTTGGGAAACAAATATTTACTAGATCACTGAATTACAGAATTATCAAGGTTAGAAGAGACCTCCAAGATCATCAAGTCCAACCATCAACCTATCACTGTCATCTCAAACTATGTCCCTAAGTCTAAACCAAGTCTCTAAGTACTACATCTAGGTGCTTTTTAAACGTCTCCAGGGACTGCGACTCCACCACCTCCCTAGGCAGCCTGTACCAACACCTAACAACTCTTTCAGTGAAGAAATTTTTCCTGATATCTAGTCTAAACCTCCCCTGGTGCAACTTGAGCCCATTTCCCCTTGTCCTGTCACTGGTAGCCTGGGAGAAGAGACTGACTCCCACCTCACTCCAACCTCCCTTCAGGTAGTTGTAGAGAGTGATGAGGTCTCCCCTGAGCCTCCTTTTCCTGACACTAAACAACCCCAGTTCCCTCAGCCATTCCTCATAAACTATGTCCCTAAGTCTAAACCAAGTCTCTAAGTACTACATCTAGGTGCTTTTTAAACGTCTCCAGGGACTGCGACTCCACCACCTCCCTAGGCAGCCTGTACCAACACCTAACAACTCTTTCAGTGAAGAAATTTTTCCTGATATCTAGTCTAAACCTCCCCTGGTGCAACTTGAGCCCATTTCCCCTTGTCCTGTCACTGGTAGCCTGGGAGAAGAGACTGACTCCCACCTCACTCCAACCTCCCTTCAGGTAGTTGTAGAGAGTGATGAGGTCTCCCCTGAGCCTCCTTTTCCTGACACTAAACAACCCCAGTTCCCTCAGCCATTCCTCATAAGACTCATTCTCCAGGCCCTCAGCAGCTTTGTTTCTCTTCTCTGGACATGCTCCAGTGCCTCTTTATCTTTCTTGTAGTGAGGGGCCCAAAACTGAACACAGTACTCAAGGTGTGGTCTCACCAGTGCCAAGTACAAGGGGACAATTACTTCCCTGGTCCTGCTGGCNACTTGAGCCCATTTCCCCTTGTCCTGTCACTGGTAGCCTGGGAGAAGAGACTGACTCCCACCTCACTCCAACCTCCCTTCAGGTAGTTGTAGAGAGTGATGAGGTCTCCCCTGAGCCTCCTTTTCCTGACACTAAACAACCCCAGTTCCCTCAGCCATTCCTCATAAGACTCATTCTCCAGGCCCTCAGCAGCTTTGTTTCTCTTCTCTGGACATGCTCCAGTGCCTCTTTATCTTTCTTGTAGTGAGGGGCCCAAAACTGAACACAGTACTCAAGGTGTGGTCTCACCAGTGCCAAGTACAAGGGGACAATTACTTCCCTGGTCCTGCTGGCCACACTGTTTCTCATATAGGCCATGATAAGATGCTTCTTGGAACGAGTGTTTTGTTAGAGGAAAGAGGAATGCATGAAACAATTTCAACAAAGCCAGACTAATAATTTTTGAAAGGGCAGTCAAAAAAAGAGAAGTTTGGGTTTATCTAAAGCAAAGAAATGAACTGCAAGCATTTTTTCAGATGCTTCAAGTTCCTTTTTACTCTTGAACACTGACATGATGCTTGGCAATAAGAGGAAGAGCTTCACCCGACAGATGCCTTTTCCTGTCTATATGAAAACCTACTCAGAATTGGTTACGTGTTAAGTACTTTGCATGACTCAGTTTTTGCACAATGATTAACACGAAGGTAACTACCTACACTGTCCATCCCCTCACCCCAATTCCACATCAGCTAACCAAGTAACATATGAATGTCTTGAAGCACCTGACCATATTCCGTTATTTGCTTGAGACAGCTGTGTGACCTGCTCTGCAACCAAACACCTACACCATTGAGCTGTCAGAAGACACTACCTGAGACACATGGCATGCAGGGAATGGAAAACATCATCAGGGCCACATGGGAGATGGCAGAGGACAGAACAGTGATCTGGGAAGACAGAGAGAGGAAAGACACTTCTGTGGCAGGATACTGAAGACAGAACAGCACACGACCATCAGAGAAAACAGCCTTTGCAAACAGGAACCCAGCCTGAAGCTTCTCTGTCCCCTGCTCTCAACAGAGAGTTCTGAAAGCCACTAAATCACATTTTACTCCTCCTGCCTAATCTCTTCCCTCCACACACTCCTGCTAACACTGCAGCTCCAGCAGCAGAGACAACAACCAGGCTTATTGGTCCCACCTCTGCTAATGACCCACAAGGGAGGAATGGGGACCTGTGTACATGCAGCTGTGCCATGCCACTTCTGTTCCTTTTGTTATTAGCCCCAATAACCCTTAAACTCAGCCTTCTCCCTGTAAAATACACAATCCCCCAGAAGTAACTAGGAAAAAAAGTAGATTTCTCCTACAATAGCTACCAGGAAATGGCACGTGATCCTCTTCTTGTATTTATTCAGAGATTTTCTTTCAAAATGGAACAGAATAGTTCTGTTCTAACTCAAACTAGGACAAAAACAAAGCCCACTATTATCTCCTTACATGCATAACACATGCAGTGAGGTTGAAGGAGCATCTCCCTGTCCTGCCAGTGCACCTTATCCAGAGTAGGAGCCTTAGAGTTTAAACACAAAGCTTCCCTGCTACCCTTGGGTCCTCACTCCATACTTCAGTATTTCATGTCAGACTACCTTTAGCAATGAAAATATTTTATTAAAGTATGATGGTGATGCATGACTGTGATGAAGGGCATAACTCAAGTCATGTATTTGCTGGTCTTCAGAGGGCAAGGCATTTCCTTGCTAGTGGGAGCACAATGCCAGTAATAGGTCTTCCTTGTGCCAAGATGTTGGGTAAATGACAGTGGTCAAGAAAAGGCCAAGTGAAATAATTATTATAGGTATAAAATATTGTCAGATTAGTAAGGCAGTGGTTTAGAAGCAGTATTAGCTGAAGCTGTCTGGAAGGGATTGACCACATAATCTGCAGCCTGGGCACCAGCAACTATTATCAGCCCTGGGTCCCAGTTCCCTCATCTGGAAGGCCACTGCTTAGTGGAAAAAACAGTTTAGCATATAATTAAAATGTTGTAACGGCTACAGAGCTCTTGATATATTTTCCATTCCATCATTGCCTTCAGATTTACCATCTGATTGGGTTTTGTCCAGCAGTAACCAGGGTATGACCTCAAAAAAGACAAAAGAAATGGTTTATTTCTGGGAAAAATGAACAAGAAAAGGGGAGCTATTCATTTCCTAAGAGTTTTTTAAAAAATTATTTCTGTTTAATTTTGGTTGAAAAGTACCACAAATTGTGTTACAGGGTAGAGGTGAATACTTTCCTAAGCTCCCATTTCAGCTTCTATTTCCAGCAAAGACTGGCTCAAGATTTCATAGTTGTATAAGACAAGTTCAGTTTTGTGCCTGTTGCCCTTTGTGGCTTATGACACTGACAGGGAAGAAAGACAAAAAGAAACTTGAGCGGCTTCCAGATCCTGCCATCCTCCCCACTGCTTAGGGACCAGCCTGACACCTACCTGTTCTTGCCCAAGTCCCAGGCAGGGGAGCAGGAAAAGCAAATGTACAGACTGGAGCATGCCTGTGCCACTGGCTCCTGCTGATCCCAGGAGTACAGGGCTGAAAGGCAGCACAGGGCACACTGGGTGCACAGTTCCAACTGCTGCTGCCACTGCCACTGGAATGCTGGATTTTGCCTGAGCTTGGCCCTTACCAAAACCACCACCACTGTGGACTGTGAGAGCTCCATAAGCAAGATGTCTAGATGCTTTTTGCAGTGCTTTGCGTAGCTGTAAAGGCAGAATGAGGTGAAATGGAGAGAAGCAGATATGACGCAGAGTCAAGGGAGAAACGTCCCCATTTTTTGGTCTGTAATGCATTGAGAGATCAGTTAAGATACACATGGCAGCTCAGGTACCAGCAGGAGCCTCTGTGCAACACCCCAGAGATCAACAGTGTGAACCTACCCAGCTTGGGCTGCTTTCACAGTCTGCGTTCAGGTCCATCCCACTGCGCTTTGTGTCCTACCACTCCAGGTCATTAGAAACTAGCTCCTGTAATTCAGGTGACTTGCTGTGAGTGCACTGATATCATGCCCTGAGGCAGAAGCATTACAGGCTCTTTTGGATGGCAAAAGGAGAAGGCTCCTAGCAAGAGTGCCGGAAGATCTTGGCAGAAAGCAAAGAACAACATAAAGAGTTGGAAGAGCTAAGGACAAGGCAGGAAGCAGAAAACCCACGAGACATTTAAAAACCATGCACACCTACAGAGAATGATTCTGAAGTGTAGCCTTAAACGTCTGAAGCTAATAGACTGATCAAAGGAGGGACATGACACAGCCAGGTTTCCCTGGAAATACAAGATTACTCAAAATGTTAAATTAAATCATCAGTGTTTCTAATGTAAAAACAAAAAACCAGTCATGTTCTATTTCAAGACATGTGCGTGCCATGCACGCCAGCCACAACATAAATCAAGTAAGGCAAGAAACACAAACCCTATCACCATCACAACGGTAATGCCAGTCATGAATATAAACACCATGTGTTACTGGAAACTGAACACCACAGGCACTGCATGGGAAACAGAACAAAACCCTAGACTCTGTGAGCTTTAACGGCTTACAAAAGCAGCAAAGTGCATCCAACTGCCTGGGAATCAAAGCCATGGTATTTTACCACAACAAACACTACCAACAAGAGATGAAAAGGTTAATATACCTTAATAAAATATCCATTGTTTACCAAATCCAGGCATGCACGAGCAAAGGTGTAACGAGAGAAAGCCATTTGCTGTAGAGATGATCTGCACTTGACAGTGAATTCACTAGGTTAATTGGTGGGGACACTGTCCCAGGGTGTTACTGTTAGATTACAACACCATCCACTGCTCTTGGTGTGGCATGCCATTATGTCATGCTGTGAACAAGGAAGAAGAAAGAAGGATGGATTGGGATGAAGATATGAAACTATCAGCTGAAGGGCTGAGTCGAGCCATTAACACCAAACTAGGCTTCCACAAAATTGCAGAATGGTTGAGGTTGGAAAGGACCTCTGAAGGTCATCTCACCCAACCCCACTGCTCAAGCAGGGCCACTTAAGAGTTATTCAAGACTATGTTATTCGAGACTATGTTCAGATGTCTTTTGAGTATCTCCAAGGTGGGAGCATCTCTTGTGCAGACAAGTAAATGAGTCAATTTTCGCTCTTGAATGTCTGTTTAAAAGCCAGTTCCCTGCCAGCACTGCAAGTCTAGAAGTTATTTTCCAGCTCCAGTGACATAAACATAGTATTAAGTTTGTCTAGAAGTTCCTAGAAGAGACATAACATCAAGACATACCCATTCCCTCTTTCCTAGTTATAGCTACTTGGGGATGGGGTGACAAGGAGTCTGTGTGCTCTCTCTTCTACCCACTCCATGCACAAAAACAACTTTAGCTTCCAGAAAAACTAATGAGAACATCTCATAATGCTCTCTCCCACTTTGATTTAATAGCAGCAACAACAGGACAAAGCAAAATAAGCTGAGGACAAGTTCATAGCAGTCGCACAGTGACTGTAGCCCACAGACCATCATGCTGAGCTACAGTCGAATGACTGGTCCAGCAAAGGCTGCAGGCTACTTCCAAACTAACTCAGGTCTCACAGCACGTCAGCCTTGCTCTCTAGGGATGTAAATGTGACGGGCTAAGGTCTTAGCCTTAGCAATGCAAAAAAAGTTCATCCAGAACAGTAGGACATCAGAAGACCAGAGGTTAAAATATTTCCTTTTCCTACAGTCATGGAAAAAAATACCAACCTCAAGAGTAAAAAGATACATGCTCTTTCCTAAACTTATATGGTCATTTCAGAGAAAATGCACTTAGTATTGGAAATCACCTATTGTTTCAAATGAGCCTTAGCACTTCTGTGACACATCAGCTGGCACAGCCCTCCTTGGAAAGCGAGTCTGTTGAGCACCACGATAGTGCTCCATCTTAAGGTCTGTCATGCTGGCTCCTACTTGCTCAAGAGGGTAAAAAGGCACATGTGTACACAAATGCTGTGATAAGCAAAGCAATACTTCAGAGAGAATAACACAAAATAGGAGGAAATACACAAAAAACTCTTACAAAACCAAAAGCCTAGAAAATACCTATAGGCAGAAAGGCTCCTGTCCCTCCTCCAAAGTAGATGAAAATGTGAACCAAATCCACATCTCATATTTGATAAGAAGTTCACTCTGAAGACCATATCAACTGAAACCGGTGACAGAGTAAAAATTGTCAAAGAAGCAGAAGACCAGATGGGTCTCAGAGATACTGGTGGCAATATGCAGGCTCCCATCCACAGAGCCACTGCATGATGACAACAAGACACATTGCAAAGATATAAACTGCAGAGCCCTGCTTTTACTTGATTTTCTCATGTTTGCCCTTAAATGAGTGCTACCAGAGGTTAGAACTGCCTAGGGGGCTCCACTAGGAAATGCACATCTCCAGCACAAACTCAGAATTTGTTGTTCCAGCTCTCTCTGCATTAGCAAGGTGCTCCTGGGAATGCCCCATTCAGCAAACCTGACCTTGCTGGCACTCAGCTGCTGCTAAGAAAAAATGACACCACACTTTCCATCACAGTCAGTGCTCCTCACCTCAATGCTTATGGTCTGTCTAGCATGGTCAACAAAAGAAATGAGAAGAAATTAGGATCCCAAAATCACTAAACAGATAGGGAAGACTGCACCAGTCACACAGGGAAAAGTTTCTCCACGACCTTTCTAGGTTTGCAGTTTATAAGCAACCCCATTTATTGGTACTTAGTTATAGCTAAGCAGCATCACTACTCATTTTTTATTTTAAATATGAAAAAACTGCTACGCTCTCCCTCTAAATATCTTCAGATAAAAGATTTTGTACTTCACCAGGCTATATTTAACCAGATTGATTCTTCACTGGAAACAAGAGTAATAAATAGCCTTTTGGGAAGAAAAACTATTTGGGGAAGACAAAACAAATAGTGGCTACCAGCCGAACTATACCTGGAGCACACTAGAGATTATAGTCTCTGGGATTACTGGAAGGACTTTTATTACTCTGTTATCACAAGCCAAATTAGATGGTGCTGTCTGTCAAACATAAAAAAGAAATCCAAGCTGCCTAAATGAGATTTGGGGTTATTAAAAGGAGAGACTTCAGACTTTTCATGTATGTAAGAAGGGACTGGCGGGAATGTGAAAATTTTTCCAGTCATTCTGGTCAGGGGAAAAACCATGTAAGTGAGGAAGATGCCAAATCCATTCCAACTCCAAGGAAGTTTAGAAAGGCAAAGTTGAAGGAGATACATGGCCTTTTGCAAAAAGGCACAAAGGAACCATGCATACTGCTGACCCTGACAGTGTGTCTTTTCCTTGGCTGTAAGCAAGCCCAGACTCACTTGGCTCTGCCTGACCAGTATAAAAGAGCTGTCTGTCCAAGCCAGAGCTGGATCCAGCCCACACCAAAATACATCTTAGATTCATTTATCCCACAAGACAGCCAGAAATACAGAATTGTATGTAAAATGAAAAGGAAAAAAAACATGTTATTTTCTGGTTTTTCAAACTTCAGGCGTGCTTTTTGCTGTAAGCATTCTTGCTGCTTGTTTTCTGGCATTAGAGCTTTCTCTGGTGTCAAAATCCTGCCAAAAACCAAGAACAAGGAAGACAGATTTAAGAGAATTCTGTGAGAAGGGACTACCCATTACCACCACAGCTGTAGGAGTTTGGCACTCTTCCTGCCCTTCTTCAAGAGGACATCTTGCAAAAGTGACTAAGCCACCCACATAAGCTGTGCCATACAAAAGAGAAACCACTAAAAACTTAAGAGTTAAAACTAAACACAACCTGTTTCACAGAGACTGTGTGCCTGCAATCAATCAGTTCTCAAAGACAGCAACAGGGTAACAAATTTTGGCACAGACAGTTAACAGTTTCCCATGTATATCCCAGGTCAGACACATGAGATAAATTGCATCTAATCAAGTTTAAGATGCTTTGTGTTATATATTGCTCAGGTCTTTGTCTTTGATGCTGAAAGAATGAGCTCTTCATAGCTGTGAAAACTGCATTCAGTCATTTCTTCCCTGGTATTGCAGATATTCAGTCAAAAAATGATGCTTTTGCACTCACTATCCAAAAAGCTGCAGCAAACCTGCCTGTGGCAGTCATTTCAACCTAACCTTACTTCTCTCTTACTGTCTCCACTTGCTTCCCCAGTGTCCTGTCCTTCTGTGATTTATTTACTCCACAATTTCGGTAAGTCAGGATTTTCACTCTGGAAAGTCACTACAGAATGAAAACATTACATTAGCATATAAATGTCATAATTTATAACATTAAGAAGCAACTATGCCTTTCCTATAGTTATTCTATTTTCCCATGGAGAGCAGATACCAAAATACACAGAGTCTAAGCTGAGAATGGACAAGTGATGTAATGTTCTGTATACACAATGACCATTTATGTTTGGGAGATAACTAGATCAATGGTACTGAAGTGGTCATTTTACAGTGAAAACTGGTTGCTGAAGAATAGGAACATAGTCTTACTGCCCTTTTTGGAACAGTCAGCATGAGTTACGTTTTTAAAATGACACTGATGAAACTGTAAAGAGAAGCAGAACCAAAGCAAACACAGAAAATTAACTGTGCATACTTTGTAATGGCCACTGTTCTGAGAAACACCAATGCAACATCAGTGGAGAAGAACTTTAGAATGCAGACATAATCCTTTGTTAGTAATTCTGGAAGGTAAAATGGTTGGCCAAAGAAAATGGTACAGCTCATTAAGTGAGGGATCAACTTGTTATTAATTAATAAACAAAACTGATAATAAGTTTAATAATAAAACATATTACATCTTCTGTGAGAAGAGAGGTTGGCTGTAATTTCAGAAATAAATGAAAGGGAAAAAACCTGCAGGAAATTGAACTAGTTATCTGGCATTGTACACTACATTAATATTCCTTACCTGATAAGAGCCAGTAATGAATAGATATCCTCAACTCAGGACTAAAGTTCTCCCAACTTTACTAGGGCTAGAATTTAATTTAAAGGGTTTGTTTCCTTTTTAAAATGTGATCTACCATCACATTGCAATTGACAACTGGCACTTGAGCTTATCTCTATCTTTGGTTCCCTTTGGTGGCACAGAAAACTCCAGCTGCCATGGAGAAACAATGTAAATACAATGAAATTCTGTACAATCAATATCAGCAGTAAAAACACGCCCCTTTAGAAGGCAGTAGAGGTGAGCCCACTAAATAAGGATTTCTATGCAAAAACCAACTTTGAAAAGGGCATATTAAATTCGAAGCACCTCTTCAGCCCCAACATACCTCATATTCCAGATACTTTACATATGTCCATTATTTCATAGATATCAAGCAGTGTTCAATCTACTTTATGGCATTCAGATTATATACTGTAATATTAGAACATTTACACCACTTCTTTATTATGCTGGTCAAGATAATAGCTATTAAGGCACCTTGAGTCTAAACTTTGACACCTCATCATTTGATTCCAATGATCAGTTACTTAGCCGGCTCTAGTCTCAAATTTCTTTCTTTACACAATAAAATGGACCACTGCCACTCTAGCTTCTTAAGCATACTAAGTGTTCAAACTGGCATTAAGCTATTGTTAAAATATCATTGGTGCTAGAAAAGCAGCATGGTACACGAAGAAAATATATAAAGGGGCTCAAGGTCATATGTGAAAACCATGGCAAAGCAGGGATATGAATCCTGGCCTCATGAGTCAGGGAACATCTGCAAAAAGCCTGCTTCTGAGATGCTGGAGCAAGGAGCATGGCAAGGCAGGTCTGCCCATTGCATATGTAAGTCTTTTTAACTTTCCACTGAATCTCCCCCAATTTTTGCAATCAGTGCTTTCTTCTCATACTGAAGCAGGCATATAACTTTAATTTGATTTCAAGAGAATTACTGTAATTGCCACCACCAGAATAATAGATTGACATATAAAGAAATGGCCTTTTCTCTTGCATTTTCCATTAGAAAATTTAATTTGTGTCAATGCATTAAGACGTTTCTCTAAGCCATTTGCTTGCTACTCTCAATATTCACAAAGTATCATCTCCAAACTAAGTTTCTGTAAACAGTTATTTGTTTACCAGTGAACTAATACCAATAAAATCAATAGAGTCTGACCAGATCTTTTCTATAGCATAGAAAGTCACCGCAGAGACTACTTAAAATACACATTCTGGCAATATGTCTCAGACCATAACAATGACAGAAAAGTTACTGTGTCAGATCTTTCTTCTACATCTGTGCAAGGCCAGTCTAGTAGATTTTTGCTTATTTTCTATGAGACTACAGTAGCAGCATTTAGTTTGAAGATAAAAAAATGAGAAAAAAAAAAAGAAAGTGCTTGGCATTTGAAAGGAGGAGTTCAGCTCTGTTCAGAACAGCAGGTGTTACAACTTCAAAACACTTCTACATATTCACGTGTTACACATACCATAAAACTAACTGCTACTTGAAGCAAGGAGTGAAACTGGAGTCACAGCTTGCTAGCATCCCAGTGTTGCAGCAGCCTTCGCACAAAACTGCATGAAATGGAATTACAGTGCCATGGAAGACACATGCCCATCTGATGGCTAACACAGCTGGCAACAAAACTGTGGCTAATGAGTCACAACATAAACAGGTTGGGACTTTCCCCACAGGGGTTCAGAGAAGCCAGAGCTAAATTCACTTGCAGAGCAGGAAGAAGTTGGAACAATCTGTCTCATGTGAAATGTTTTACAGAATACGTATATATATTAACAGCAGCACGGGTCCTGTCCCTAGCACAGACACATTCAGGTTTCTAAACAGATGCCTTGAATTAGAATAATTTGCTCTTCCAGATAGAAGTAGCCATGACTGTAGTGCAGTGTTTCTAAAACAACATAACTGTGCTGTCTCTTGGTGGTGGGGGGCTGTAGAGTAACCGCACAAATTAATACAGTACCAGTTTCCAGTGTGAATAGGGCTCAAGGCTGTCAGGCAGATCCAGAGTGATGGAGAGGGTAGAGGAAGGAATCAGAGCAGGCAAACAAAACCCAAACCGTAAAGATCTTTGAACAAACTGGAATTAGCAAGATGCACATTAAGGCAAATAGTAACTGTGGTATTTAATGTTTGTGTAGCTGTTTTTAATGCTCCTGTAGTTCAGATCTCAAGAGACGATTCTTTATTCTTAAGTACCAAGCCACTCTCTGAAAGCCTGAAAATGCTTAGCACAGCTACTCTATTTCTTACATACCACAATAAACAAACTTGCAAAGGAGCTGGATTCTAAAAGCCAATGCAAAGAAAGAAAGAAAGAAAGAGGGGGAGGAAGCAGCAGCCCACACAGCATCAAATGCTGGTAGGCTCATTGCTAAATAGCAGATGATTCTTACTGAATAACTGCCCTAGATTTTGCAAACAATATAGGGGACAAAAATAGAAAGCCATTTACATATTGTTGTTAATAACTTTATTTATAGTGCCACAGCTAGAGCACAATAACTGCAGCCACGGCTTAACTTGAAAGCCATTCACTGTGGAAGAGTCAGACAGATACTGTTTTCTCAGTCCTTATGCAATTGAAAAAAAAAAAAAAATCCTGCTGACAACAGCCAGTCACCAGAATCCTTACAAACAAAATCAGAAAAAATGTTAGCAGCAGTGAAAGCCAAGAGCAAATCATCCCAGGAACCCACTGGCCTCTGCTCTTCCTGGTTACTTCAGACATGCTGTGGTTAATCAAGGACCATTGAGGCTAGAAAACCCAGCAAATAAACGTTCACTTCAGTTTGAGCCTCATGATAGCACCTTACAGGAATAACTGACTGAGGTACTTTTTGGGTTGGGTTTTGTGTGTGTGTGTGTGTGTATTTAATTAAGAAATACAGACAGGGCTCAGACTAAGTCAGCAACTACAATAAAAAAGGATACTGCCCGGCATTTAAGAACATCTCTACCACATCTGCGCTGCCTGCTGCATGACTGTAGCCAAATCTGTGCTGGGAGCCCATATTCCTGCCAGCTAAAATACCACTGGTCCATCACAATAGACTGGCACATCTTTAAGGAACAGAAACGTAGACAGAAATTTGTATCCTTAATTCCTTAGTATTCTGCAATTCTTGACATATGTAAATGAACTGGGTGAGAATACAAGCAAGGAAACTGTCTCTTAAGACCCTTCACCTGAGAAGGGAGAAAGCATGGATGTGTTTTTGACTCTGCCTGAATCCAGCCTGGACATTGGGCTATTTTGGGTTGGGAATGAGGGTACCCTCAGGACCTCCTGCTGCAGCTGCTCATTATGTGTAAAATACTCAGAACAGTTAGAAGCAGAGACAGCAAGTGCCCTGCTCTGCCCTGCTGATTACAGAGCACTCTGACGTGGGACAGTGGGATTCAAGCTGCTGCTCTGGAGTTTGATTCTTTTATATCAAAAAAATGAAACAGAGTTAACAAAAGAGAATGAGGATGCTTTCTTTGATTAGGAACTCTTCTAGGAGATGTGGCCTCAAACGACCTCTGGCACGTGGGAAAACCGAATCCAGATAAACGACACCAGCATATGGGACAAACCTCTCTGCTCCCAGAAGAGCACATCATGCCTTATCACTAGTGTTTCTTCAGATCTTTGCTGTCTCTGTGTTTTACTTTCTGCCACCTGGAATCTCAAGTGAATTGCTCTGGGCTTTCCTTTTAGTAAGGAACAGAAAAATGCCCGTTTGGCATGGTGGCCCAGCTGAAATGCAACACTAATTCCCCCTGCAGATAGAGCCAGCAGTCACGAGAAGTCCCCAGCACAAAGAGCATGTGTGTTTGTGCACACTCCCTGCTTGTTCCTTCTGCAAAATTCCTCTGCAGCACAGGCAGGACAAAGCCTTCAAGGTCTGCTCCTTAGGAAGTGCCTGCAATAGAAACCAAGCATTTCTGAGCTCTAATCACCCTTGCTACCCAGTCAAATTAAAGAAACTGCTGCCAATCTTAGCCTCTCCATGCCCCAGCCCTAACCTCCCCTGTGGGGTCAACTGGTAGCAGTGGATACTTACACAAGAGTTTGTGAGTGTAAGGCACTAAAAATGCAAGGAGGTATTTCTAGGCAGTGCCTATTATCCAGGAAGATGACTTAAAATTTGTTCAGTTATTAGTAATACAATAAATGCTGTCTGTGTCTGATAAACCTAATGGAAAAATAAAAAGCTGTAGGACATGATAGACCAACAAAGTACAGCTTTTACGATCCTCCCCTAGAAATAATCCTTGAATCTGCAGCAAAAATAGCCTAAAAAGAAAGAATACACAACAGACATTTACATAAGGCAGTGAGTGCATGTATTTAAGTGAAATATATTGATCTATTAAATGTTAATAGAGTCCATATTGGGCTTCTGTATTACAGAAGTATAGCCCTCTATGAATCTCAGTAGACATGCCATTTTATAGTCGGTGAAGTGTAACCAAAAAATATTTTCCCCTTCCTATGCTGTTCTCAGAATCAGAGATCCCCCCCAAAAAATTACACATTTCAGCCTTAAAGATAGGTTTCGTTTTGTACAGATGTTCTCCAACACTATTTTGGGGTTTTTTTGTCTTTTTTTTGGTCTTTTTTTTTTTGTCTCTTGTTTTTAAGCTTTCAGAGAAGATACCATTTTCAATTTACTCCTTTCACCATTACATACTTCCAAGGAAAAGAAGCTCAGCAGGTAAGTAACATCAGCAATTTCAAGGTTTCTGGGCTTGGCAAGAAATTTGTAATCACTTCCAATTTCAACATCAAAATTTTATTCCGTTTGCAGCTGAAAATGACCAAAAGTACTGAATCTTAAAAACAGAATATCACTTACCATCTATATTCTGTAACACAACTTTCATAGAATCCTAGAAAGGCTAGTGTTGGAAGGGACCTTTAGAGGTCACACAGTCCAACTCCCCTGCTGCAAGAAGGGACATCTTCAACTAGATCAGGTTGCTCAGTGCCCTGTACAACCTGACCTGGAATGTTTCCAGGGATGAGGCAGCCACTACGTTTTTGGGCAACCTGTGCCAGTGCCTCATCATCCTTACTGAGAAAAAATTTCTCCTTATTTCCAATCTAAACCTCCCCTCCTTTAGTTTAAAGCCATAACCCCTTGCCCTATTGCAACAGGCCTTGCTAAAATACTGTCTCTATCATCAAAAACTTTGTCTCTACATTAGATCTGTCATCCCAAAATTGTGACTTTCTGGTTGTTATTCTGAGAAGGTAAGATTCTTAAAGAAGAAAAGCAAGAATGATGTGCATTTTTTCTCCCTTTTGATTAAAACAAGGTAGAACCCTTAAATCAAAAGGCCTCTTTTTCTCTTGCTTGGAAAGAAAAAGAATCTCACAAAGAGGCTTACAGTAGTTTTGAATGCAATCCAGGACAAAAGGTTCCAAATGAAACAAAGTAATTATACTTTTATGGATCAGCATTTGGCTTCTGCTGAAGCCTGATCTGTAACTACAATTGCTCAAGTTCTCTGAGCAGAAGCCAAAGTCTTGTTTGCTTTGTTCTGCAGATTGATTCTTATTAGCTCATTCTTTGGAAACGGCTACAGCAGAAAGCAGGAGTGCATTGGCGTGCATGCTCCCAAGATCAGAGATTCTCCACCAGAACCACTATGGCACATAACTGTCCACTACCTAAAAATGTATGCCTCTGTTTTCTATTCTCTCATCTTCTTTCCTCTAGTCATTACTAACAACTCCTTGCTTTCCAAGTTTTTTTGGTCTTTCTCACCTTTTTTGCCGACCTCCTCTCTCATCTCCTTCGTGGTCCAGGATGTTACAATACATCTCTCCAAATTGCTACTGCATTCAGCACTTATGTATGGGTCTGCAAGACCCATATTGGAGATAACAGAAATTAAGTAGCTGTCAGAAGGAGGAAGGTTGTCCCAGTAACCTCCTATTAGCAATGCACTCCCCACAATGAGTAGGAAATGGAGCCAATGTATTATCAGGCTCTACAAAGAATCATGCTTAAAGTTAAGCAAAACCTCCCAAAACAAGAAAAAACACAAAACCAAAGCAAACAAAAAACCCCAAACATCAATAACAACAAGCCCCAACAGAAACAACAACACAAAAAAACCCACCAAAAACCAACCAACCAAACAAAAAACCCACAAAGAAATAAGCTGATGTGGTGGATCAACAAACTGTCACTACCATCTATCTGCTGGAAAAACTCCCCACTGTCTTACACATTCAACCTTCCTCTTCATGTGGGAGGGCAAATTGTGCTTTCCAGATGCTCTGTACAGCTACTGATGGGGACAAACAGGCATTTACAGATAATCTTACAACTGAAAAAAGCCATGGTCATTCAGACTTCTGCAAGCCACTTACCAGATAGATCTCCATCAGGAGGCTAGGACAGAATCTTCTGCTGATAGTCACAAAGATCCAAGTTTCATAAGTGGTCACTGCATTAGGTTTTTGGGCTTGGGAGTCAGCTCTATAAAGCCAGAGCTGAGGGAGTCAATTTCAAACCTTGAGGATCCTCCCAGGTATCTAAGGAGTCCATTTTTGAAGAGTTTACCTCCAACAGGGACACGGTTACTAGTCTTCATCTTTGAGAGCCTGATATTTGCCAAACACACACACAGCAACCACAGACAAAGATCCCTGCTGGCCATGGAATCAGGGAAGATAACATCTCTATTCCTGTATCTTCTTTGCTTTTTAAAGCATATCAGACACACACTTCTTTTCAATTTCTGAAAACTATTTGCAGACTTCCAAGTCCCCAGACTCTACATGGTCTTACAAATCCTTATTCCCTTCACTAAACTGTGAGCATCTTTCTAGAGCTTCCTAACAGAAACACACATAGAAAAATTTGAACTTTCTAAAGAGAGCACCTCTATCATTCCACCAGGCCAATGTCCTGCCAGCAGTGTGCATGTGCTGAAATTCTTCTAATCTCTTTGGTCTTTTGCCTCCTTTGCTCTTTTGCCAGTCCTCTGTTGCTTCTCATTTCTGTTAGCTTTGTTTCTGAAGTAACCTGCTTTTAGCCTGGTTTCTTACAGAAACATCATTTATTGAATTATGCAGTAGGCACATTCAGCCTCTCCCTAACTTTTTACCCCTTAATGTCAAGGAAACTAATAAAGAAGAGGAAGCTAAAAAAATATACTATAGCTTTCAGTTACTGGAGGATACACAGACTCAAGTTAGCAATGCACTAGCTTGAGTCACAGGATACAAGATCACTTGAGAGGAGTTGTTTCAGTTTTTGTCTCTTCTTCAACATTTATCCAGTGTCGAAATTATATCTAAACCAGTAAGAACAGATGCACGAATTAGCAACAATTGTTGAGGGATATAAATATAGTGTAAGACAAGAGAAGTTAATCCATCCTCATCCAAAACTGTGCCTTCTGTAAGAGGATTTTAAATAGTTTTGCTAAGTTCAGTGCATTACAGAATAAAAAGTTTAACTGATTTTTGCTTTTCAGTCACTAGAGTTTAAGGAGGAATAAAAAAGGTAGGATGATTTCAACAAGAGCCTCTTCAAATGTTATATAAACTCAGTGTTCTTAAAACAACTTTGCATGCTAACTACATGACAAAGTAGCTCATCAACTGAAATAACCAAGTCTTCACAAGTGGAAAGAAAGTCTGTAGAAGCAAGTCTTTACAAAAGTAAAGTTTTGGTCAGAGAAGACTCCATTTTTCTTGTCAAGGTTACTCCAGAATAGAGAAGATGGGGTGGATTAGTTTAACAAACACGACTTGATGCATTTTTTCACTGAAAGACCGATATATTTGTTTTTATTATCAGGCCTATCAACAGTCAAGATTTACATTGAAAAAAATATTTCTAGTACTAATGAAGAAAAAAGAGAATCCAAATAACCTTGATGAGTTAAAATGCTGCTCTATAAACTTCTGCAGGCATCTTCATTATTCTCTCCAAATTACTACCGACAGTGTTTCATCATTAAAACATCTAACACTTTTCAATCCATCACCCTCTG
Source organism: Galbula dea (assembly GCA_013399015.1). Classification (NCBI taxonomy): domain Eukaryota; kingdom Metazoa; phylum Chordata; class Aves; order Piciformes; family Galbulidae; genus Galbula; species Galbula dea. The sequence continues at coordinate 1,438,780 of VWZX01006101.1, forward strand.
AACTTCACAGACCCTTGTGTAAACTCAGAATAGCAGGGTGTGAATTATACATCACAGGCCCTTCCTAATTGCTGATACCCTACCGGTGGCTGCAGATCTGCTGTCACCTGGCACGCTGCACTTTTAGGTTGTTATCTTTATTACAACACACGTGTTTCAATAACGCATCCAGCAGGGTGCCTTGCAGTCAGTTATTTGTCTGTTTTGTTCTTCAGAGGGTACAAGGCTCTCTCATGGCCCTGAAGACACCAGGAGTTCCCAGGAGGAACAAAGATCATAATATATTCCCAGTTCAAAAAGAAAGATCTCCAGACATTCAGACGAATACTTAACAAGCTAACATGTATTTGCTCTTCTTAAAGGCTGCTGTGCACATGCACAAAGAGGTAAATTTGATAAAATTTATTAAGTGCTCTATTCTTTGGCTTAAAGTTTTCAAGACTGAACCATTCACACAGACATACTGAAAAGAGGGAGTGATCCTGGGTTGAAGCACTCCCTTTAATACTAATGGCCAAACTTACTGCACAGCTTTGATACCAAGGTCAATTGTAGTAATGGCTGCAAAATAAACAAATTCCTTTACACATGGTTTGTAGCTTGAATCCCTTTCTCCAAAACACACTCATTTTTCTTCTCAAAATCAAGAAATTAGCTAGGAAGAGTCAAGCATTTAGTGGTAGTAAAAACGGAGTAATTCACCTTCGCCCATAAGTGGAACCTACTCCCACACCTCCTAAAAATTATTGCTAACTTAAAAAAAACCCAAACCATTAAATTTTCTGGAAAATTAAAAAGCCAAAATTCACTGCAGGCCCACACAGGTGAAAATCCCAAGAGGTGGCTCTTGACAGGGAAACAGAGAGTTCCCTTATAGGTAAAATGCACTGCTGTCACTCGGGGAAGGGTGTGGGAAGGCTGATTGCTTCCTTCCTACTCACTTTTCTCAGCCTACAGCCTCAACCAGAAGTTATGGCAATTAAATGAAAGGGACTCCTAAACCCACATGAAACTCACACAGTTCCCCTCCACCTACCTGGAAAAATAACCTTCTACTGCTTGTAGGCATATGCCTAGAATGGAGAAAAGGAGCTAGAAATCTTGCTAAGACTTGATGCTGAGAACCAACCAACCAACCCATTAACACATTTGAGGAGGAGATCAAAGCTTAAGCATGGAGGGGAGAACACCATGAAGACACACATTGTTGAAATCTGCTCTTGCACATCCTCCTGCTAATGCTGCTCTTCCTCAAACATACACCATCAATTTTTATTCTGCTCCCCCATAAAAAGGAGAGAACATAAGGAGGGAGATGGGTTATAGAGTGAACATGAAAAGCAGTTATTGCCCCTGTCCTTTCCTGGCAATGAGGCCTTCCACAGAAATAAAAGCTACGTAAACTTTGGGTGAGACAAGAGATTTGGGGAAGCTTTGAAAATATCCATGGAAGAACTGTTTGAAACTTATACACACCACACCATAGATTTATTTAGTAAAGATGGTAAAATTAAACTGCTTTCTGCTTAGCTTCAATAACCTCTCATGAAAAAGCCTGAAAACAGAATAGGGATGAGCTCCTGAACAAACTCCAGGCCGTTGCTGTAACCACCTCCAAAGACAATCCAATGTCTGAGCAGGCCTTGGTAGGATATGCCTCATTATAAACCCATTTAGCATTTCAAAAGGCACTGTTAGCAATCCAGAAAAAGCAGCCTCATGCCTATACTCACCAACAAGAATATATCACTAAAGCAGCACACTGCTTTGGCAAACCATGGCAGTAATATGTTCAGCTACAGCTGTATGCTGGGAACTCTCCTCCTAGCTGTGATCACAGCTCAACTTTCTACTACTAATTATATTGGTAAGTCCTTTAACATGAAGAAACAGTAAGGCTAGATGTCCTGTGTGTGAGGACAGTGGCAGAAGGGAGGAAAAAGATGTTTCCTTCGTTGAAATTTTCACAGCACAGAATTCCATAGCACCTTGCAATCTAAGAATTTAACATGCTTCATAACCAACAAATTAATCATCATAATGTCTGTAAGCTGAAGAGGTTAAGTTGACATGGCTGGTCTGATTAGCCTGACATTTAGGCAAAGTGCAACTATTTGGACATTTTTAAGAGGAGAACTTTTGCTGTTAGAATGCATTTAAAAAAGAAAACCAGTTTAAAAAAAATGGTTTTGTTTATAAAGCTGAAAGCAATTGGACTGTTTCATTTCTGCAAATGGTTTAGTTCAAGTTGTCAAGATGTTTAAAAAAACTCTGAGATCGGGTTAATGTTGAGTACATGATTCATAAGAATTATGTGAAGGGGAGAAGAGAGGAAACTGTCACTTTCACTGTGCTTGGATGCCAGCCCTAAAATAAGCTTCTTGAAACAGCTCATCAAAGGAATTTCAATGACAAAGTCAACCTTTATTCCCTTCACAGAGGACTTCAAACCTCCTTTTATAGCACAGAGATTACTATATTTGGCCAAATCTCGATAACATTAAAGCCATTATCACTGCAGTGAGATACTATAAATAGCAACAGTAATGCAAAACATTGAAAATTCTGCCTGAGAAGCATGACAGATAAACAATATTATCTATGTGTATTTTAGGATTTGTCTATCAAACAGAATCTCATTCATGGTAACGTGAACCAATTTAGTTACATAATTAACCTTGTTGTTTACCCAAAATTACTTGCATAGTCTTGGGAACTCCTTTCCTGATTGCACTTGACAATAGACTTTATATTTAACACATGCCTATGTGGGAAAGGTCAAGTCACGCTCTTAGGTTCTGGATTTGTCAAAGTTAATTCTCAGTCAATAAACCAGGACAGGAAATGGTTTTGTTCTCTGTTAAAAGGTTCTGTTCATTTACATCAAAAAAGAGCGTATTAACCCCAAATCTCTTCATCTTGCTTCCATCACCACACTAGATTCTTCAGATGAACATAATCCTAAAACAAATTTTGATGCCAAAAATTGACAGGAAATTATATTTTCATTGTGGATAAGTTAGTCTCTGAACTTTACTTTCCATAAAAAGAAGCAGGAGACTATGAACTCATTCACAGGAAGTCCTGAGAGGGTTCTAAAAAGCTTTGCTTTTACCCATTCAGGTCAGAAAGACCACTGGATTTTGCATAAAAACATTTTCCCCTGAACAGAGAGATAGCCTACCCTTTAAGAGAAGTGTAACACAGGAAGCAATATTGCCACTGGCACAACTGATCATTTAAAGATTCTTCATTTTAAAACAGGAAAAAAAACCTCTCTACACAGTAACTTTATATTATTTTAGAGTAACATTTTTGGCTGGTATAATGCTTTGGGTTTGTTTTTTTAATTAATATTAGAGATGGTCCCAAAAGCCCAGAACCAATCATCCCATAAAATTAAAATATTTAATCTTGTCTGGAACAGAATTTAGTAAACCACTTCTCTCACACAAATTATCAAACCAGGCTAAGTGCAGGAGGCTGTGGCTCCTGTGCCTCCCGAGTTCAAAGGGACAAAGTCAAACCTGGCTGGATAGAAACCTCCAGTGCCAAATGAGGATCACTATTTCCACATGATTGTGAAATCAGTGAGCAGCCTCACCTTGAAGATCTAGTAAAAATGAAGACCTTAGGCTCCAGGTGTGATGATGGCAATCAAACTTTTAAACCTATAACTAAGGAAGCTTCACATCTATTATACTTTCATTTCTAATCTACCTTTTTAACTAATTTGGGAGAGCGGGATCACTGGATACAGTTGATGGAGGAGGGAAACCCACACCTCTGTGCAAACACACAGACCTTTCCACTTCTACAAAATATAGAGGAAAGGCTTCTACTCATAAATCATCAACAGGAAGCCAGATTCAATAGCTAGGCACAGAACCTTCGCACCAACCTCACATACTTCTCAATTGCCTTGACACAATAACCTTTAGCTCATAAAAACTTAGATCTTATGACATTTTTGAGTAGTGACAAAACCAAAAAAAATTGTTCAGAGCATTCTCCTCTCAAAAGCCTTCCCTTGAGCATTTCCCAATGAAAAGTAAAGAGCATGCCTGTTTTTATTCAGCCAGTTCATTAATCCACATCAAGACACTACCCCCCACCACCAGTGTGTTTGTGTGCACGTAAATGATTCAAAATCATCTGCAGTTGTTCCCACTAGAGGTGGTTTCAGTGCACCCAAGCAAAAGCAAAGGCTCCATGCTGAATTCCTAGTGTGAAATGAGTCATTTGTTCCAAATCATGTTTCCTTTTTTCAATATTCTTACTTAGTTATTCATTTCCCTAAAGTATATGAAGATGAGATGTTCCTAAGTTACTTTGTATTTGCTCTCAGTACATATACTATTTTATTCCTATTTCTTATCTCCCTTTCCCAGTCTTTTTCATGTTCTCAGTGGGCTTTGAATTAGGACCTTGTAGCCACAAAGTCCATAGTTTGAGGAAGGTATCATTTAAGTTGTTTCCCCTTGCAAGATCTTTGAAACCTCAGCCTCCCTTTGCATGGAGAGAGTCAGCACCTGCAAGGGTTTGATTCCTAAACGCTCATACCATGACAAACAAAGCTAAAACTACTTTTAGGTTGCAGAAGATAATCTACTGCAGAAATGTTCACATTATTAACTGTTCAAAAGCTTCCTTTTAGCTATCTATCAGGACATCCCAACGTGCATATACCCATGCATACATGCTTCACCTTTCATGTCACTTCACATGTCACAGTCAAAACTGAAAAACACATCAAACTGTTTTCTCCTTCTATACTCCAGGTCATGCATCATTTTTGTTGTATCTTTTGAGATCTCCATGTCTCCATACCAGTCATTATCTTTCGGCTATTTTTTCCAATCTTAACAGTTCTGTCAGATTCCCCTCTCCTTTGAAAACAACATGTTAAGTTGTAACTTCAGTTTGTTATTGTTTACTTAGTTGTTGTTTATTCAGTGACATAATTAAAATTTCAGGTAAATATTACCCTAAAGAGATAATCACCTTTGCTAAAATTTGACTGTACCAAACAAGACCAAGTGCAGTGTCCTGCATCTGGGGCGGAATAATCCCCACTATCAATACAGGCTGGGGGACGAGGAGATAGAGAGCAGCCCTGCAGAAAAGGACTTGGGGGTGTTGGTTGATGAGAAGCTGGGCATGAGCAAGCAGTGCGCGCTGGCGGCCCAGAAGGCAAATCGCATCCTGGGCTGCATCAAGAGAAGCGTGACCAGCAGATCGAGAGAGGTGATTCTGCCACTGTACTCTGCTCTGGTGAGACCTCATCTGGAGTACTGTGTTCAGCTCTGGAGCCCTCAACACAGGAAGGACATGGACCTGCTGGAGCAGGTCCAAAGGAGGGCTACAAAAATAATCAGGGGGCTGGAACACCTCCCCTGTGAGGATAGGCTGAGAGAGCTGGGATTGTTCAGCCTCGAGAAGAGAAGGCTTTGCGGGGACCTAATATTCACCTTCCAGTACCTAAAGGGGTCATATAGAAAGGCTGGGGAGGGCCTGTTTACAAAGGCCTGTAGCGATAGGACAAGGGGTAATGGATTTAAATTAGGGAAGAGCAGGTTTAGATTAGATATTAGGAAAAAGTTCCTTACCATGAGGGTAGTGGAACATTGGAACAGGTTGCCCAGAGAGGTGGTTGAGGCCCCATCCCTGGAGGTGTTCAAGGTGAGGCTGGACAAGGTGCTCGGCAACCTGATTTAGTTGGAGATGTGCCTACTCACTGTAGGGGGGTTGGACTAGATGACCTCTGAGGTCCCTTCTAAACCTGATAATTCTATGATTCTATGAATTTTCAAACCTGTAAACAATGACATATGGAAACTGATGTGAATGACTGTAAAACCACACTAACTAGCCTCATGCCACGTCAAACACGAACGTCAAGCTGACCTTTGAGGACTAGAAAAAAGTAATTTCTCTAGTAAGAAAATTCACAAATGACATCCATCACAAATATACAGACCTTCTTGAACAAGCTCAGTGTCATTAAGGAAAAAATGAATGTTGACACAAGTCTACTCTAGCATATACTCTTGCTGAAGGCACTCGGGATGCCTTTTTCCCCTCACCTTCATCATGATTTGTACATTCCTTATTTTTCGTCAGTGAATCATTATTACCTTTGCTATCTGATCATGCTTTTGTCTTCAGTATCTATTTAGTAAGTCACAACCAAAAATATGAAGGGCTGAACTGAAGTCCATCCAAGCCAGCACACAGACTTGCCCTGATTTCAGTGAGTTTCATGTCAGACTCTACATTTATCAGTGAGTAACCTCCTCCCAATCTTCTGCTTGCACATTACCTCTTCACACTACTGCAATACTAAGGAAATATCTCAAAAGGTCTCAGAATCTCCTGTGAATTTCACTGCATCAATTACTGGATATTATGCAGGGTGCAGGGTAATAGAGATGTAAGAAATCCACTTTTATTTGTTAAGGGCCAAATATCAGAAAATATAATTTACCAGCATACATAAGAGAGAAGACTATGCAAGCAGTTTACAGGAAAACCCTCTTGTCAGAAGGGGAGATGGAGAGAGGAAGAAGGAAAGCTCTAGCCCCAGTCCCTGCATCTCAGTAGAAGTATTTATAGGCTGACAGGGCTGTTACACAGCTCCAGGACTTAGCAGAGACACAAGTGATCCCCTAAGAGGTCAGGTAAAACAGCAGAGGTGAAATGCATCAAGATTAAGTTAAACCTAACTTTGTAACTGCAGCCCATGAAGATATCAAGCAGCTAAAGTTCTGCTTCATTGCCCTTTCCCTGGGAAGTGGACAGCAGGAACCTGGCAGTGTTCAAGGCCAGGCTGGATGTGGCCCTGGGCAACCTGGTCTAGTGTGTGGTGTCCCTGCCCATGGCAGGTGGGTTGGAACTAGATGATCTTTAAGGTGCCTTCCAACCTGACCCATTCTATGATTCTATGATAACACAGACTAGGTTTCATTTTACATGACTTGCCAGAGACTGGATAACAATTTCTTTGTCTCATCCAGGTAGAACAAGGCTGGTAGACCACCATTGGGTGACAGAGCGGCTGCCAAGGGATGTCACTAATGGACTCCCTGCTTGTAATTCCAAACTGGCAGAGACCACTCCTAGTGATCTTAACCTCAGCTGGGGTCTGTAATTCACACCATGGAAAGTGTTGGTAATCTTTTACTTGCATCCTGACATGGCTTATCAGAAGGGTGTTTTAACTGTCAAAAGATAACTGAACCCAAATACACCACCTGCTCAAAGCCACCCAGACTTACTCCAGGAAAGTAAGGGGGAAACAAAAAAATAATCTAAGGGAAGAGATCAGTTAAGGTTGGTTCTGAAAGGGAGAGGTTGCAGGAATGTGGCAATCCTCCTCCCATCCTATAAACAAACTTTCAAAAGTCAACTACTGACACTTTATTATAGAGTTTTACACTTCTCTTAGATTATGTGCTGCTGTCATCTTTGTCCCTGGGTGTTAAGTGCCAAGCACTGGGAGGGTCCCTCCTCCCCTGCAGCTGGAAGGTGGGCTGTTGTTCTTACCTGACATTGTCATGCTTCTGGATGTAGATCTTATGAAACATCATATCTTCTTGTTTGGCATTAATGTCAGCTTTCATCTCCATGGCAACGTGTCGAGGAAGTACAGAGAGCAGGAGACGCTCCTGTGGAGTCAGACAGATGAACCAATTAAAACACCTGCTGCCCAGTTAACAAACACACTTTGTTCCTTACTGGGGAGAAATGAGTCATCAATTTGGTGAGAGATGAGTACAAGCAAGTGAAATGGTCTCCATAAACCCAGTAGCTGATCTCCTAACAAGTCACATGAAATTCTCTTCAAACCACAGAATAAGAATTCAATGATTTTAGACGATGAATTAGGATTTTTCATCCCAGCTGCTTGTGATTCATGGTTGCCAATTCTTGCAAATGAAGGAGCCATGCAACTCAAAAAGTGCCTGTGCACCATTCTTGGAAGGACTCTCAGAAATGACACTGTATGACCTCCCACACAGCTTCTCCACACCACCATGAAATTCTCCTTCACATAACACCAGAGGACTGATACCCAACACCCTTAGGCACCATTTAAAATTCCTTCATTTCCTATCTTATCATCTAAGCACATTCCCCCAAGAGGCACAAACCTGTTTTTAGCAGCTAAAGAGTCATTAGGAATGCCCTGATAAAACTAGCACGAAAAGTTAGCCCAGCTATGCCATGCAGTATTATACTTCTACACTTAAAACTGCTATTAGTGACTAGTTGCACTAAGTACTGTAAACCCACCCACTCACCTACAAGAGTATTTTCAATAACCACCTCTGTCATCAACAATTCACAGCTCTCCACCCTCACTTGGCAATTTTTTTTCCCCCAGATAATAGCTTTAGTGTAACTTTCACAGCATTATTTTGTAAGATGTTCCATATATAATTTTTGCATACTAGGCAAAAATTAGCTAAATGACAAAACGATGACATCCTGGTAATTTTTCTAAAACCTCACACAAAAGTCTGTGCTTGCTATTATTCTAAATATATTGGTGGCAACTTCATGTAGAAACTATAGAATTGAAACCTGCAGGTAATGTGTCCCTCAGGGATGCATTTGTGTATTTCAGGAACCACATCTGAGAAATTCTGCTCAGACCTCCATTGTGTTCCCACTCACACCTCTCACAGTTGAAAACAAGATTTTGCTATGGCTGAAGAAAGTGGGGAGCATCTCCTTTGGGATCAGCTCCACTGTGGTCCAAGCTGCAGGCAGTGCTCTGGAATAGCTGAAGAATCCCACAAGCTTGTCACTCTCTATTTTTCTTTATCTGCAGTGAGCAGAGGGAAGAAAAGGGACTGCCTTCCTGATGACACAGTCACAATGTGGCACAAATGAAGGTCCCTTACCTCATCTAACAGCTCATTAATTCTCAACAACACAGGGAGCAGTAGGGCTCAAACGTAGTCCTGACTCAGAGGGGTCAGCTCTCCTGTACTAATCACTAACGTCACCAAACCTCTTGCCAAAACTACAGTTACATCCTTGGTCCCTAATTCCTTCTTTTAACTGAAAGTCCACTTTTATTTCTTCCTCTAAGGAGAGAAAGAAACTTTGGGGGAACCAGAGGAAAATGAATTCACTTGAAATGTGCTCAGCATGCAGTGATACATTTTATAGTCTAGTCGGTGGTACTGTCCAGTATTTCTTCCCTCCCCGCCCCCATTCAATATGTACCTTAAAGAGACTGATTCTTGCCTCCAGTCACTGAAGAGATAGTAGTAACACAGAAGATGATGTGTTCGAGAGATTTCTACCTCCTCTGCTCAAAACTGCAGCAGCCTTGACAAGATACTTGTACTCTCACCTTCACTAGAATGCTGCAGGTGCTAACAGTTACCTATCCAATTTTTTTCTTTTAAAAAAAGATCATGAATCATGCACATGTCCTCAGGCTGCTGTTAGCTGTTCACGTACTCCTTGAGAGCAAAAGCACAACACATTTGTATGCTTTCCAGAGTAACTGGTGTACACACTGTTGTCATTTGCATATTATAATAGGCATCCTCAAATGTGTGAAAGCTGCTATTTTACATGTGATTTTACACATCCTCTAAATAACTCAAAGCTTAAGGGGAGGTTCAGGGGCACCCACAGGTTTGGAACACTCCCTGCAGGCGCTCGAGCATGGAGGGATCTGGTTTCTTTTACTTGCTTGTAAGATAGGGACACATTCAAGGGACTGAGTTTCTCTTATCAAAATCAAAAGATTTTCACACACATTGCTGGTTAACTTTTGTTTGAGAGCTCCCACTCCTACTCTTCCTGACACCATAAGCACTTCCCTGATTAAATCACCAATATTTTCAAGACATTTGAGATCTCCAGGAGGTGAACTAACACTGCTCTGAACTATCACCTACTGGGGAGTAAGATAGGCTTGTCAGGCGAAACAAACGCATGTAGCACAACATCCCTTCACACAGCTAATTAGGAAGTTGAGCCATGTGACAGAGTTGGGCATTTTCTTTATTCTGTTTGTTGAGAGCATTACAATCACTGAAAATAACCCCTGAAGCAAACAGGAGGAGGCTTTAACAAATGCCTTTGTAGAGCACAAGGCATGTTAAAAGACCTTCAAAATAACAAAACCCATACATTTTATTTCAAATGGAGCACAGAAATTAAAGTCTCTGCTACAGTGCAATTTTCATTTTGCTATAATGACTAGAAAGTACGGCAGCTTTCACTGCAAAATCACTTATTATGCACCAGTGAAGCAATTGGGGCTGCTGCTTTACAAGTATAAGAAGGCAGCATTCTGACCTGATAAAAAAAAAAGGCAAGAGCAAATTCATACATAATTTTCACTTCAAAATAAGATGCAAGTGTAGTTCCACTGAATTATACATTAAACAAATGCATCCTGAGAAGCACTAATCTCTAGAATAGGCACAGATAAAAGACAACAATATAGATCTACTCTGTTAACATATGTACACACACACACACACACACATATACATGGGGGCACACAGGCCCCTACGATCACTGTACTACATAGGAATTTTAACTAGTCATGTCATATTCTCCCAAGATGACCTCAAAGCATTACAAATATTTAATGTCTTATGACTACCCAATTGTCCTCAGGTTTAATAACACTTATTTTTCACCACAAGTGATGCAGAGATGAAAAAGTGACGAACAACTTATCTGAAACCAAAGAGAAGCAACACTAGAAAGTAAAACTGTGCAGTCCCAATAATCCATCTCTTACTCAAATCCTAAGTATTTGTTGACTACAGATTGTGGAGAAAACCTATTTTTTATTACCTACACTAGGGAATCCTGCTCTTGCAGGGGGGTTGGACTAAATGATCTTTTGAGGTCCCTTCCAACTCCTAACATTCTGTGATTTTCATCCAAGAGTATTTTATTCTGGGCAAACAACAGTGATTCCTGTTACAACTCCACCCTAGGTTATCTCAAATAATGAAATCACAAGAACTTTGTCTTCTGCATGGGATATTCTTGATGTTTATTTACTTTCTTGCTAATTTTGTGTGCTGGTAGATGCTTAATAAAGAAAAATACACATTCCTTTACTGGAGATAATCTGCTTGCCTTTAACACAGAAGAGCACATTGGAGCACTATTAGATCTTCAGAAACAGGCAAGCAATGATAGCAGTATTGTCTGTGCAGTTGTCTTTTCCTCCACTACTGTTCAGAGACTGTCTCTGTCAGATGTGGGCTCAGCTGCCCTTATTTGTGTCTTCTGTCACTTCAAGATTATCTCAATGCATTCTGCATAGGGACATTTCTGAACAGAACCTGGATATCAATGTCAGTGCAGACTGTAGGAGAAATAATCTTATTAGAAGTCCCCAGCTGTTAGTAGTGGAGGGTACTTATAAGTGACTGGCTTTGACCCATGTTTTTCTGATGTCCTGGCTTTCTTCTGTATGGTACAGTCCTTTCTGGGGAAGGGGACAAGAAAAAGGCATAAAGCCAGGGCTTTTGTCAGGGCTTCTTTCATGAGCTACTTCTGACACAGAAACTCCTAAATCCAGAACAGCACAGGCATTTGAGGTGTGCTGCTAAGGCAGTCTCTCAGCAGGGAGGACAGAACTGTAATCCATAAGTAAAATGGGATACTTTCTTGGCTCAATCCTTTCCTCCACTTCAAGGTGTGGAGAAGGTGCAGTTGCTTGTTTCATCTTTCTGAGACTACGTTCATTACAAAGGAAAAAGGAGCCTTGAGTGTGACTCTTGTTTTCATACATATACTACCAAAACAAAGCATGTGTGCACATTATTTTACAGTAAGGGTAAAACAGCAAGCATGTCAGCCAGAAGTACCTCATGAAACAGTGCCAAAAGACAAATCCATAGATACATGTGGGCTGAGACAAGAGTAAAAATTAAGCTCTATTGCCACAGAGATGCAAAGACGCTCCAGCTGACTCATTCCTCTGACCTCTTCCCCAAACCCATAACCAAGCTCTGAGCTATCTCCCAAGGGAAGAGTGGAAGCCCCATTTTGTGATTAATTTCAAATTGGACTGGACAGACCACCACGAAATAAATGCGCTGCAGGGCAGAGATGTATGTTATCAAGGAACAGGCAAGCTGTCCAAAATTGCTTTTAATTCTGAGGACACAAGAGATTGGTGGCAAGAGGACCCATGAATGAATTAGGGGAGTGGACACATTCAGTACTCTTGACAACTAGGCTATATGCTGGTAGCAAACAGGTCTTTTCACAGCAAAAATCCCTTGAAATTGGTGGTGAATCTTAACATTTTGAACAAATAAAATTCACTTGAGGCCTATAAGGTATTCAGGGTGTGCAAGCAAACAGGAACCTTTGTGAAAAGAAGGGTGAGAATCCACTTTGGAGGCACTAAGGGACAGCTGTTCTGTGGGACCTGTTGGCGGTGGTTCTGATGACAAACACACCATGGTTTGACCTTACAAAGAGGGTCAGTCTAAAGCCTCTGTGTTGCATCTGCATTCAAGACATGGCTTCAATGATGGGTGCAAAAAACCAAAGCAGACTCTCTGCATACTGTATAATTTTAATCCACAGAGCACAGACCACAGGATTTGTTGATGTTTGCAGAGAAGTTCATCAGAGTAGCAGGGAAGAAATACTCTCCTAAACTGTCTTTCAAACCTTTAAAAATCCTGCCACCTACCACCAGCCTTTTGTTGCTCAGATTAGTCAAGAAGGAAGAGTCCAACAAATCCCACCCTATAGGAACAATCTGCATGCTAATTCTGCTTCAGCAATTTCATTTTTATTTCCCACCACTAATCTTACCTGCTGCTGGTTTTCTCTTTGAGAATGCAGTCTGGCTTGTATGCATTCTCTGGTCTCCTGGAAAGCCTGTCTTTGGGACACCTCTGCTGGGTAGTGAGTACACACGCCTACAATGTTTGTACAGGAGAAGATGAGAACATTGGAGACCAGCTGCAACAAAAGAAAAAAATAAAAAGAGAAAAATACTTGGTTACATTTTGGAAACCTGCCATAAGTAACAAAGCATCAGCCAGAACACAGCCCCTTCCACGACTCCTTAATCCAAGGCATGCTTAAACCTCAAGCTTTTAATTCCAGTGTATTTTACCTCTCCAGTCTTTAAAACAGAGAACTTCCATATATGGCCTCAAATATATGTTCTTAACATTGTGTATTACTTCACTGGTAAAGAATACAATTCTACTGGTAATGCGGTAATCTAGCTTTTGGTAATCCAGTATCTTGGAACTACTTTGACAAAAATATATCTAAAAATGCATCATTGTTCTGTCAGCTAAAAGTCAGCTAAGATTAAGGCATACAAATCTGACACAGGAACACAAATATCTCCATGTTTGTGTACCTACATAGCTGGCTTGAAATCATATCAAAGATACTTTAGATCATTATTTTGAAATAGTGCTTAAAATAGTGAAGGGAAAATGTTGGTATTCACAAGGTTTACAAGCAACCAATTTTTTTTTTTAATCTAGCTCCGACTCAAAATTTTATGTTACTAGATAAAAAAATATTCTTTACATTTCTGTGAACATGACTGCAAAAAAGAGTTGTTAAGTATGAAGCATATTTGGACTGCACAAGCACAAAGGAAAAGCTACATCAGTCTCTGGTTTCCACATGGATTACATACTGTAAGGAAGCAGTCACATAACTTTTGCTGAAAACTACTGTTGCAATCTTCTATTTACCAACTATTTTTTAATAAAAAGTAAAAAAAAAAAGCAAACAAAAACCAAAACCCCCAACCCATTGGTGGTATTTGGCTGATGCAAAATGTTCAAAACTGCTTCTGATGGTATCATGTAAACATTTCCCTTGACCGAGGTCATAACTTTTTGCACAAGCTGTACTGGATCTCCCTTTAAGGACAGACTTTTTTCGAACACCTTTCATGTCTTCTAGGGGGAAAGACTGTCAGATCTGCAAGATTTGGTCTATTCCCTAATGAGTCCAAATATATTATTTTCTTTTTTTACTTTTTTATTGTAGAATGAAAAAAGAAATTTCCAGGCCAGTCCATTCCCTGAAAATATAAGGCAAGCCTCTGAAGGGCTGGAGGGGTGCAAGGCCCACAGGGGGTGGTCAGGACTCCCCAGACCTACTTGGTCACTGTGCAGGAGAGAGGTGCCGCCCCATGCCAAACATGGGCTCACATCCTAAAGAGTAACAAGCTCTCCAAGAAATCCCACTGGGAATACTCTAACCCTTCAATTACATCCACACACTAAGAACACCAACAACTACTTTATTAACAACTCGGCCTTAAAACAGGATTTAGGCTCAAAATAAGCAATACTTTAAGCTACAGGCTGCTGAGGGACTTCTCCTGTCTGTGGACGGCTACCAGTAGATGGCAACACTCCAACTTCCCAAGCTCCTGCATCAAGGTGGTGCACTTTGGGTTATGTCCACACAGTGACTTCCCACACTTAGGTATCATACTATAGAATAATAACTTGCAGATTATAGAAACCCACTGGTGATTATCATCAGTGCCAGCTATACGTATTTGCAGATAACTGGTTTCCAAGGAGAAAACTAGTCTCGTCCCCTATAGATTGCTCCCTCCATCCAAAGAGTCCATACTTTCAGACTAAGACAGGACTATTGAAGGTGCAGGTCATACACACAAACATGAAATAAGATGTAATCCTAAACCCAAACATTCATTTAAGGATTCTGTTCTCCTTCACCTCTTTCTAAGGCTGGTCAGATCCTGTCAGATCTGAGGTCCTCCATTTTTCCCCTAAGCAGATCAGAGACTAGCCAACTTCAACCCAGATCCTGCCCAGTTACCCTAATCCAGTGCTGCATCCAATGGTCAATTCATGGTAATTTTTTTCCCGATAATAATAAGGATTTTTAAGGATTAACAATCTCCTCGTAGTAAAAAAACCCAAACATTTGCGCTTATTATAGTGAAGAAACAGCTTAAAAATAGAGCAGAAGCATAGTTTTCCTATGATCTACTCCGATTCCTGCTCCACAACTGCGCTGATTCCAACTCACAGCCTGCGAACACCACTTCTACAGATTTAATACAGTTACTATGGGATCAAAGGGGTTCACACTGAACAGCATCTTTTGCAAGGGCATATTATAGCTAGACTCCCAGATTCTCTCTATTGGACCTGTTCAGTTGCATGGTAAGTGGAAAATTTGTCAGGGCATATAAAACAACATAAGCACACATCATATATCTGAAATGGATAAAACTGAGAGCACAGAAGATTTAAAGGAAATATGCAGGTTTGGTTTTGTGGGTTTTTTTTTCCTAATCCAAAGAATCTGAGACTTCATTTCACTTACAGTTTATAGCACAAACCCAAAACAAACTCTGAAAAACAAGTCAAGTCTTGCACCTGGAACAGGGGACAGCACATGACTGAGATGGCAGGGAACATATTGGGTGTTAACTAAACAGAAAAGAGGAGCATCTCAGTCCTGAAAACAAACTCTTTTTGGGTGTATCTCAGAGCCAACCAAAAGTCCCTCCAGTGGGGCCCATCCATGAAGACAGCATTGTTGTAACTATGCCTTAAATAGCCAACCTATGCACTTCAAGGCATGCAATTCACATTGTGCACTGAGACCAACATTGTCAAAGGGAAGTAAAGAAACCCATCATACTTGACATTATTGATAATGTTTGTGGCACACAAAGCAGTTTAACTTTTCAACACTCACTGATGTCACTTTATACAAACCCAAGGGACTTCACAGACTGATTTATAAGACAGACTCAGATGACCATGCTTCATCAAGTAGAAATAAAAACATATATTGCAATATAATTTTTAAGTAGCAGGGGCAGACATCTGTATTTATTCTGTCAGGCAGAAGCTCATTTAATTCACAGCATGGCATCTTTGAAACACCCTGAAACATAAGGGGAGAAATTACAGTATAATGCTGAAAGTACCACAGATCTGCAGAGATTTAAGCCTGAAGCTCCTGCTATTTACAGTAACACTTGCTACGTGAGTAAAAGTATTTTGTTCAATATCTGTTCCTAATAAGTTTCTTCATAGGTGTTTTAAAATATATTTAAAAAAAAAATCAAGCTTTCTAATCTCATGAATTTTTTCACAGTTCTCTGTCTTAATAAAATAAATTTATATCCTGCTTGCCAAATGGTACTACTTGCTTATCAGCTTCCTTGCCATTTTGCTATGGTAACCAGCTTCAATCCCAGGAGGAAAGAGATAATGTAGATATTAAAAAACTGACTCCCTAAGCTCCATGGCCTAAGAAGTAAAAACATTATGGCAACTATTTCAGACAGTCTGTGCTTGAACAGCTTTTCAAGGCAGTGGGAAAATACAGTTTTCTATTTTGTAGTTGATTTCCTTTCCCTGCCTAGCTAGAGATTTTTACTAAGATTCCTACCTTTCTGATTTTGGAAACTGGTATTTTATAAAAGACTATTTATTTCACTTACACAGAACTCCTAGATAAGCTCTGAAACCTGCCTGAAGTATTACCATATTTGAGTATTTCACAAACTAAGAAGTTTATTCTTACAGCATCTGTGTGTGGCAGAGAAATGCTAGTATCCTGATGTTACCAAGGCAGAATTCCTTAAAGGTAATTCAATACAGAAGAAAAAGCTATGTACTATAAGGGCTTTTCTAAAACCACTGTGACTTTAGTTCTACTGAAATAATAGATTGCTCGATCTCAAACAAAACAGACAAGGCAGCTTCTAGCCACAATCAGAGCACTGCAATGCTTTGGTTGAATCTCTTGCAGGAAACTCTTTTCAGTGTTTTTTCCCTCAGTGACTGAAGGAAAAAAAGAGAGATGCAAACAGTTTAGTTTCACGTGTTCTAGGAGTTATGAAAACCTGGCATTACAAAATCAAAACTGAGATCTAAATTTGGCCTGACACTATCGTTACAAAGTTGATGTTTTGGGCATTTCAGGCCCAGCTGAGGAAGAACTAGGATGGCTCAGTGACCAGGGGAGAGCCTCCTGACCACCTGAAAAAAGCATCAGCTTGCTTCAATATTGCCATGCTTCTCCCTGCTGTTTCTATTCGATTATTCTTCAAACACCAGATGCTAGACAATATGTAATTAAGAGACAACAAAATGCTTAAAAGAGAGAGCGTTGAGATAGATTTTGTTAGCTCCCTACCTCTGCCAAAGCAAACAAGGCTGGCTACTGACATGGGAAGGTGGGCCATATTCCCCAGAATATCAATGCTTACTATAACAATCAAAGCTTCTGTTTCCTGCCAAGTTACTCTGCTTTGGTCCACTTCTCTTGCAGACGCTCTGGGCTATTTTGTTCTGAGATCACAGCACAAGGCTTTCCTCTGTTAGCATCCAACAGGACTAATCAGTATTTTGTTTTTCTATTTATCTTTCACTTAAATCAAAACATGATTTTGGTATTTTCATAAAGTCCCATTTTGAAAACAACTACATTCTAAGCTTCTAGTGTGGGGCAGTAGAATTGCCACAAGGAAAAGGAAAGCACATACATGGAGATTAAATATTCGCGTAAAACAACTAGAGAAAACAATAAAATACATATCCCTTCTTTCCAGCTTGTGACACTGTTCTGCCTCTGCTTTCCAGCTCTTTTGATACCCATCCAGTATCAATCATCAGTGCAACAGCTAGGTTAAAAGCAGATAACAACTGAGTTTCTAGCCTACATTTCATAGTGGTTATATGCTGAATTGACAACTTGGTCCAATTACTAATTGCAGGGGCAGACACTGAAGTTAGCTTTACTTTTGAAAGTTCCTTTTTTTACTGCTAAAAGATTATTTTAAAATCTTTAATACTTATCTGAAACAATGTAAGAACAACAACTTGAAGGATTACAAAAGCTCTGACTATCCAAGATATTTCTACAGCACACTTTCCACATGCAACTCTGAATTGGAAGTATGGACAAAAAGGACAAACATTATGAAAAAATGCTGCTGGTATAAGGTATAGCTGGTGCCATTTTATAAACACTTTCCCTGAACAGCAATTAACCCTCTATTGCCTCTTTATATACTACCCTCTAATAAAAACATTGGAGCAGCTACAGAGCCAAAGGCATAATGAAAATTAAAACGAAAGACAACATCAGCTGGCTCCAGGATCAAATTACTCATGTATTTGTGCTGTATATACAACAACATCTTTCATTTCCCAGAGCTACAACTAGCAAATGATTAAGATAGTGTAAGTTTGTAGATTATGCTAGAAAGGTAATTAGACAGTTAAAGTCATATAGTCTTCTCCTAGTGTTTAGCCAGTAACGAAGAGGGCAAGTAATAAGGAAGAGTTTTTTATTTTACTTTTACTAAGTGCTTGAAATAACTGCAATGATAAAAGATTACATCAATACACCAGAGTCTAAGAACAAATTTTCTGAAGTTGCTATGTAATGCCTTCTCGCTTTGTTCTGCTACCTTTGTGCAGCAACCACTTACTTGGATCTTGAGAAGAACAGAAAACTGGTTACAGCCACTATCTTCCAAAGACTTCTCTAAGTGCAATTTATGCACGAGCAATGCTACTGAAGCCAGCTCTGAAAGTTTAAATGCTTCCTTAAGTCACAGTACAATTTAACTACCCCAAAGCAGCAGAAATTTTTAGAGAGTGATGCTCTAGATATACAGTGAATCTCTTCAGCTGACAATAAGAACAAAATATTTCTTTGCAGAAATACTTCTGAAACCTTTTTGCATATTCTTTCTATTTGTGAAGCCTATAAAGAGCAAAAGCTGTCTACTTTAATCTTTTAACTAGATTCTATATTCAGCATAAAGTTACTTGCCGAGAGCAAAGCAGTGGTATTTTGGCTGAAAACACTCAAAGAGGCCTTATACCACTTGTGAATGGCTCTGTTTGAGAATTAGAGTTGATAAAAACATTCTACTGAAGCTATTCATCTGTGTATATCAGTCACTTTTCCTTTCCAGCCCCACTATAGGTTGATCTCTTAGATGTCATGCTCTGCTCTCCCAGGGGGAAGTCAGGAAAGCATTTTGCCCCACTTATGTTCGTTCTTTCTTTAGAACACAAAAAGTTATCTAATTTACTTTAAGTACACAGTTGCAGGTAGAGACATAATACATCCCTCAAACAGAGCAAACAAGATTTTTGTATTTTTCAATTCTTCCAGTTGTTTCAGAGGACATAAAAATGTTTAATAATACTTTATTAATTTAATGCCTCACACCTTAATCTACAAATTTTTAATTCATTTACTTATTAACTGCAAACCTTCCATGCATTCTTTCCCACTGATATTGTCATACAGAATACAGTATTCATAATTTGGGTGTTTTTATAATTAAAACTTTTAAATCCTGATTTTATTAAAGAACAAAATGTGACCAATATAGATGTATTTTTAGTAAACACCTCAAAAGGAAACATTCCTCCATGAAACTGATAAATTCTACCTCTGTATCACTGTTTTACTTATCTTTTTTTCTGCTGGGATTTCAGGGAGATCCTGTTTTCTTTAGTTAACTGAGCAATAAATTTAAGAAGAGAATATACTGTCCTGACCAAATCTTGGCTTGACACCAGCTAAAAGTAGTATTTGTGTGTCTAAATTTTCCTGGAACTCTATCATGATCCCAGAAAAGCATCCTCTGTTTGGTGAGGAGGAAGTGCTGCCCCTCATTAGCAATCCAATAGTAGGGAAGGAGATTCCCAGGTCCTATCTTCCATCCTCACCAAATCTCCGTGGCAACCAAGTTTCTGTGCATCTTCACGCTCACATACTTTACAAGCTATGAATCAGCACTCATTTTCTTGCAAGAATCCTTGATGGTGAACTGGCAGAAGCATGCCAGCAGTCCATGGCTAAGCAGGAGAAAGCTACGTGGGAAGCTGCCACTTGAGGGGAAACATCCAGTGAACCTTTGCTGCAAGAGCAAGACCCTGAAACAACTTAGGACAAACCTTCTTCCACTGAAAGGACATTTCCCTTCTCCCTTCCCCTGTTAACAGTTCAACCCCTGCAACCAAGCAAGACTTTGCAACCAGGCTGTCTCCTTCAACTTCAACTTCAACAAGTGGCTTCTTAAGAGAGGGCACACCCAGACAGATGCCTCTCCTCAGCACAGGTAGCTGAGCAAAAGCTGCAACTTTGGCCAGTTTCACGTCTGCTGTGGTGGCCTCCAGAAGGAACAACATGCTAGAAATGGAGGGCTGGGACTGCCACAGCTCTCACAAGCAGTACTGCACAGTGGGTTAGTTGAGGCATGTTTAACACTTTGGCTCGCTTAACCTAAGCCTAGTGAAAATGCATTTGTACCATGAATGAATTCTTCTCCCTGCAAGTATGTTTATTTGATCTGTAGAGGCATCTGTGTCAAAGACTTCAGCAACCAAATTCAGTATTGCTGAAACAAAAGCTCTTCAAACATTAGGTACATCTCTTTGAGGCCACAAAAGCGGATGAAAGCTCCTAGACTTTCTGCACATGACTCACAGTTATCATTAGGTAAACATCTTCACACACAAAGTATGTCAAGATAATTTTGGCAACTGTACAAAATTTGCCTAGGTGCATTACTTTAATTAAGAAAATTAAGCCAAGCTCTGACACTCCAGCAAAATCAGTTGTTCTGCAAACGATTGTAAGCACGTTTGAGTTTGAGTTGATTTTTATGGTAATCCCACCTGCCCTGTGCTCCCAGGGCTGGAGGAGCTGTTCAGATAAGAAGATATAATAAATGTTAATTTAAAAGATGTTAAAAGAAAAGATTGTAATTGGACAGAAGTTAGATTAAGAAATCTGATTATGCTTTTGAAATTCTCCACAATGTCTTTAAAGCTAAAGGAAGCTGTAATCAGTAAGGAAAAAAGTTGAGAAATGTGCTTGATTCACCCTTTTATATCCTATTTCCTTCCCTAACTGGTGGAAGGGATGCGAGGGAATGAAGTCAAATGCTTAGGTTTTCTATCAAGCCCTCTTAAAATCAGCCCACTACACTGAAACATACAAGAAAGTCCATTTAATGTATGCTAATTAACTCAACAAGCAAATATATATGCTGACTTGATCCTTGATGTAAGCAGGATTTTACTTTGCTTTTCTGCATTTTTCGTTTGTTTGGATCAGGTTGTGCCTGACAGCCATATTACCTAAATGATCTCTGCAGAGAGACCTCTGCAGCCCATCCTGGAGGGTCCCAGTTTTTCATGGTCACCTCCACGGCAACCACTACCTGTCCTCTCCACCCTCCTAGCAAGTAAGGCTCTGCCTATTCCAACAGCCCACATGCTGCCAGCAAATGCACTCCACAGAAAAGCACATTCCCAAGACCTGTGGCTGCTTTCACTAGCTATGAGAAAAAATATCTGTGCTAAATAAGCAAAATCATGAAAATCAACACCCCTCTATTTCCCCTCTATCACAGTGCACCCTGGTCCTTAGTGTTTCTGGCAATATTTCTGAGAGCCTTGGACTGATACAGGCCGTGCTTCACCCCTTATCTTCCATAGTCATTTAAGCACAAGTGTCACCTCCAGGTCACTAGGAAAACAAAAATATTTATCTAGTTACATGAAAGTCTTGTTTATCTGGGAAAAAAGAACATTCTCCAATTGCTCAGCAAGCAGAAATGAGCATCCTAAATATGGTCTGTAAGATATAAAAAATCACTATTTCCCAAGCATTTAGAACGTGTGTTTTTGGGAGGTAGTGAGTTAGGCTGGCTTTGTTTGTTTGTGTGGGAAGAAATGTAGAACTGAAGAAAGAATGGAATACAGATGAATATTTTGGTTTTGATTTAAAGACCTCTTTTCTTCTGTTGCTGGATTTCAAATCAATCTGGGGCAGCTTTCTGAAAAGCTATGCTCCTTCCTATTAGCATCTCAATATATATTTTTAATAAATAAAACTCACTAAGCATTATCAGCAAAATGAGAACTCTTGAACTGAAGCAGTGGCTTATACCAGATGAGGTGAAGGAGCAGCATTTGCAGCAGATAGCAAAAATTGTACATAGTCACCATCAACATACAACTCAGTCTACAAGGGATCTGACTAGACTGTAACTGAATAAATACTCTTCTTTAAAAGCTGATGTCTGGTTTTGCCAGCTCTTACAGTAAACTAAACTCACCTCTGAATGAGAGAGGTTGCATAGGAGACCGAGATTCATTATCTTATCTTACGGTCTGCCTGCTTGAGCAGTTGTGCATTCTGATCTCTAAACAGCTTTGGTTTCAATAATACAAAACCTATCAGTAGGCAAATTCCCAGCTAAATTTTAACTGAGCACAACAGACAGCTTGAAGGCACATTCCTCAGCTTTCAGCTTTGTCATACTGAATTCCAAAGGTCTACAGTAATACAATAAAGATTTTATAGAGAAGCTCTAAAAGACACTTCAGAATTGTTTAGTGTAAGACAACTTAATGACAATGATTATAACTGGCTCTGTTTGTAATACACATTACACAACACAATTTAGCCTGCCTTTATTTCATTATACACAGCCCTCTCTTCCCTCTGTCTTTGGAGCTGCACTACTTTGCTCATCATGTGTCTTTCATTCTGCCTTCTGTATACAGAAACTCTTGTTATCCACCCTGGACTTTTTTTCTCAGCTCCCCACTCCTGTCTTTTCTCCCAGCACACACACAAACACATGGCCTCATGATTCCAGGATCAAAGCAAAGTAATATTTTAAAATTAGCCAGGATGAACATCATTCTTTTCTGAGAGCTCCAACAATTTAGTTATTCTGCTGCTACATGAATTTTTCACAGTGTATATTACAGGGCACAGATTTAATTGCTTTGCAGTATCTGAAGAAAAAACTTTCAAGGTATACTTTCAAGGCATATGTACTGAAAATATTATCCAAGTCTCATACCACAAGACTGCATCATTAATTTCTGTAAGCATTATGAAATGGCAGGAACCTGGATTTTTGAGAGAAGACAAACTAACTGAAGGTTACTTTTGGTAGGTTCTTAATCTTGCTTTTTCTTACTGTCAAATATTTAAGATGAATATGCTGAAAATATTGGTATTATTATAATATAAGAATTCAAATATTTAACAGTGTGAAACAAACAAATCAACCTCAGATGCACAGTTTGGAATAGTCTTTCAATTCTGACAATTGATATATGTATGCTAGGTCTGCTGAGAATTGGGCAGAATAAAGAAGACAAATCCAAATTTCTCTAGCTAGTGGAAAATTTTGAGTCTGTAATTGAGCATGTATTTTTATTCTCCCAAAGATCATTACCAGAGATTATGCACTTGAATAGGTTTTCTGAGGTGAATTTAAAATAGACCTGATATCACACTATCCTCCCCAAGAGGATACTGTACACCACAGAACTAGACTTTGAAAACCAGTAAATTACAAATATTATTTGTAATTACTATTACAAGTAACCTAATCTGAGAAAGACAAAAATAGGGTCTACTTATTTGCAGAACTTTTTTTAATATGACAAAACAGCAAAGGACCCAAGAGCCCTAAATGAACTATGTAGTTCATTCCCTGCTTGCCTTTTACAGAATTATCATGTAAAAAAATTGATTAAAAAATTCTGTTGAAGTTTAAAGGGCACTGAATAGCAGTACTTGCTTTTGTTCTATTATATACTGCAGTTCTCTTAATATATCCCCAAAAGACAAAGAGACACTTTTCCTGGAGTGGACAATATTGATCATAAACAAATTAGCCTGCAATCTACTTTCCCTGTCACCATCATCTGTTGCATCACTGCTTAAATATTTAGTCATGGCATTAGATTTTTCATTTCCAAGACAGTATCTGTGCACTTGGCCTTGCTTAGTGAGCCTTTCACAAATCAGCACTTGCTATCTAGAGATTTATTAGTATACTTAAAACCAAAAAGAGCTTATGAAAAATACTTCAAATGTGGAAGATAGCTGGATAAATAATTGCTTAAAGAGTGAAAACATAGCTGAGAGAGGGTTTTGCTGTCTACTGAAAAGCAGGCACAGTTGTTGATATGTCTGGGAAATGAGAGCCACATAAAAATAAATAAATATTTTACTAAGATGTAATAATAAAAGATAGAAAATAGTGTGAAATCCTTCAGTGTGTGATCAGACCCATGACTATGGTTTGAAATCACAGTTTGGTTCCTTGCCATGACATTGTAATGTGATAGCATTTGTCGGTCTAAATCCAATCGGGAGCTCCTAAGCAGCTTTTGATAGGATAAAGATATTGGATGTAGTTCTCTATTCCTATTCCTAACAGTTTAACTCTATCAACTTAAGACAGATAGAACTAGAGAAAATGATTTATATCACTTAGATCTTATCTCATCAAACACTTCTTAGTGCTTTATGATAATCAGTCATAAACAAATATGAGATATTCCTTCAAAGGCAAAGCAGGTGGTCCTTGACAGATAACAATGATAACTGATACATCATCTGGTGCACAGAAGGTCCAAACACTCTACTGCACAGCCTGATGCACAGCTGGTAAAATAACAGTAAACAGAAGAAAAAGTGAAAGGATGGTGAAAGTCGTAATTCCAGATACACCATGTAAAGCCAGGAGAATACAGAAACAGAACAGGCTAAAACAAGAGACTTAAATGGGTCTTTTCTGTCATTGACTTCCTCCATCCATTGAGGTCTCCAAGACAGTCTTTAAAACTAACTGCTCTTCTGAGGACATCAAATACCTTTGCTAAACAAAGAGTAGAAAAATTTCTCAAAATGATTCCATCAGAAGTTCCAGAAAAAAAATCACATAACTCTTAAAAGACAAGCCACAAAATACACCAACTCAGATATGTCCTGTTTGCTTATGAACAAATAAAACCTCAAAATCCTATTCCTTTTTAAGAAACTAGTTCAGAAATCTGTAGCAGAAATCAACTGATAAATCCAACTGTTTCAACAACTTGATGCTAAGGCATTGGCATAATGCCAGGCATCACAAAGAGTACTGATCACAGCTAAGTTTGTCTAATACTTTTGTTATTACCAGAACCTTGGCAGAAATTTCTTATGTGGTTATCTGTCAGTTTGTCTGCTGTGTTCATGTATAACTGCAAAGAAAAAAAAAAAAAAAAAAAGNGGGGGAGGGGAAAGAGAGAGAAAGAAAGACCTGAATAGTACATTGTCCTAAGTTCACCATCCTGCATACTATCATAAAAGCCACTAGAAGGGAAGTCAGTACAGTTGACTGTAAGTAAGTAAATAAATATTTTAAAAAATAAAGAAATCTGGGTCGATCATGAAGTGCTTCTTTGCAAGCATGTCTTCTCAGCTCTGCTCCTGCTTCTCAATTTGAGTGCATCATCTTCAGCAACACAGGAACAAAAGATGCTCCTGGCAGTAACAACTTCCACTTTAGGGAGAAAAAGTTTAGCCCTTGGTCTGAATACAGATGGAAAATGTGCTCAAGCATTCCTAAAGTGCCTGGAATCAGTCAACGATCCTTGACATCAAAAATTGTCTTATTAACCGCAGGGGCAACTCCCTCAGAGGAGATCAATAACCCTGTGCAATGGCATCTCATTTCTTCCCCAGCTCTGCAGAACTGCCTCAGTGCAACCACAGTTAAATTTCAGCCAGAGGGTGTCCAATCACGTGCCTTTTTAGCTACTCTGTCTGTAACAGTTGCATCAGACAATATACATTTCTTCATGCTATCTTATGATAAAAGGACAGGTAGTCTACATCTTTGCTCATCTAAGTTTATAAGGTTTCTATTTCTGTACTCCAGAGTTCATTGACATAGCTTATACAATAATCTATCATCAGCAAGCACGAGGGCACTTAAATACCTTTGGTCCCTCTAAACTATTTTCAGTTTCACCATGCCCAACTTATGAATACTTGATAAAGGACCCAACACGGGAAGCATAGAAAGGAGATGGACAATGTGGGAACTTACCCTATTCATGAGAAAGGTTTTACGCAAGCAGAGAGTGACTGCAGGCAAATACTTTCACATCTGTCCTTAACAAATACCACAAGCACATGCATAATATTTTTTGGCAATCACACTTGACATCTGCTCAACATGTGGAGATCATCATTAATCAAGGAACTAGTGCTGCTTCAACACTATGCTGCAGCTTGAAGTCAGGCTGGTCTGAGAGGATGCCAAGGATGCAAGGCATTACCAGAGCTCATCCATTACAAGTTCCTTTCCTCAAAGGGGACCATTTGAAGAATTTATAGGAAAGTTCCTTCTCCTCCTCTAAGGAAGGAAGTCAAATTATCCAACTCCAAGGTTGAATTCTTGCAACTGCTTACCCAAGGATGCTGGATGTCTTCCCTCCCATAGATAACAGCTTTGATTTGCAGAACCTCCCTTCTGAACCCAGAACTGTCTTGCTGCAAGCTCATGAACTTTATCATAAAGCCTCACCAGGTTTTATGAAAGGCCAAATTCTGCTATTGTTGAATCTGCGTAACCCAAGCAAGGACAGCAAGGGTACACAGCTATTTGGACAGTGGCTCCTACTGTTCTTATCTGAGGCACTGGTCAGGTCTACAAGACTACTATGTCAGATCTTTTCAAAACAGAGCAAAAGAACCTCCACCGTTGAGTAACTTATAATTAACAGATGTGTTGCCAGTATGTGTTATCATTTCCCCCACAGTAGGATTGTTATATGGGTCTTCAGAGAAACAACAAACATTTGATTAATTCTCTACCTTCTACCTCATGTAGTCGAGCAGTTTGTGGTAAGACTCATAAAATATTGACATCATCCCAAGTACTTCATTCACACAGAACAGAATTTATTTAATCATTGAAGCTGTCCCCTCTATTTTTTCCAAGTATCAGAGGGTTCTCTATTTTTAAAAGAAATTTATGTTTCTGAAACTAACTTTTTTTCCATCTATTCCCCCTTCCATCACAGCCAGCTCTGATCTGTAGGCCCCAAATACACTGTTTTCAGCCTACCTGAGTATAATTCTTGTCCTTCTCTATTTGGCAAGACATACAGAAAAAGGAGTTACAGTCCGGCTCTGTAGGATTAAGATTCAATCAGGATTTTAGCACTTCTAAGAGACCTTCAACTCGCCAGATATCCTTAGAACCAGGTCCCCTTCCATTTCTGTTTTGATACAGTCCTTCCTGTGTGTCATTTGGCTGTTACTTCCCTTTCTTGCTGTGTGCATTACAGAAGACATTTTTAACTGCTCTGCAACACTGATTTTAAACCATTTTGTGCATTTCAAGGTATGCATATTAGAAATATTCTCTAGATCCTGTACTGTGGGACTCAGTCAATAATCTATTTAACCAGCATGAAGTGATAGGTAAGTCTGTGATCTGTGATTCTGTGAAGTCAAATGCAAATTCAACTAGGAGATCCAAAAATTGGTTTTTTCTCCTGGCCCCAAAGGGAAATCAATTTTTGGCATTTGTGCCCACACAGGCAAAGATTTTCAGGTGTATAACTGTCACCAGTTTAAGATGTTTTGATAAGGTGGTGTTAGGAGCTGAAAGTGTATCTGTACAAAAGGTTCAATTTCTAAAAAACAGTTTAAACAAATTAGCTGCTCCTACAGTAAAGCAAAATCTTTGGGCAGCCAAAATCAAATGTAATTCATGTACTTTTTTTAAGTCTCAAAATTTTATATCTTGTTCCCTTGCATGTTCTGGCTGAGCAATTATACCCTGAGTTTCGACAGAGACAGACACTGAGAGGTATTAGCAAACACAGTGAGGGTCGCTGTTCAGAAGTGGAAAGGCTGTTGATTTTATATCCCGCTGGAATCTCGTGGGAATAAATGAACTACAGCACTCCAGAAGAACAGCCTGTTCTCCAGGCTTTGCTCTGTTCAAACAGGAAAAACATAAGTTATTAAAATACATACACAGAGCACATGGACCGAACACAGGCTGTGAGCTCTCAAAATGACAAGCAAATCTCTAGATCAGTGCTGGCCAAAGCAAATGCCTTTACTCTTCTTACTGCTTTTGGTATTATCCTTATTATTTAACACCAGCATGCCACTACTGCTGTCCATACTGCTTCCCTCTCATACTATCAGAGACTGCCCGTTCATGGATGTTTCCACGTAAACCAAGCCTTCACAGTGGTTCCAGCAAGGGAGCTAATGACTGGCCAAGAAGGCCAACAGCATCCCGGCTTCTATCAGAAATCATGTGGCAAGCAGGACATTGGAGGTGATTGCTCTCCTGTACTCAGCACTGGTGAAGCCACACCTTCAATACTGTGTTCAGTTTTGGGCCCCTCACTACAAGAAGAACATTGAGCTACTGGTGTGTGTCCAAAGAAGGCCAATGAAGCTGGTGAAAGGTCTAGAGCACAAGTGTTATGAGAAGCAGCTGAGGGAACAGCAGTTGTTTAGCTTGGAGAAAAGGAGGCTAAGGGGGGAACTTCTTACTATACAACTCCCTGAGAGGAGGTTGTAGTAAGTTGGGGGGGTCAGTCTCTTCTCCCAAGTAACAGGTGATAGGACTAGAGGAAATGGCTTCAAGTTGCACCAGGGGAGATTCAGATTAGACATTAGGAAGAATTTCTTTACCCAGAGGATTATCAGGCATTGGAACAGGCTACCCAGGGAGGAGGTGGAATCACTGTTCCTGGAAGTGTTCAGAAAATGTGTAGATGTGGTGCCTGGGAACATGGTTTAGCAGTGAGCATGGTAGCATTGGGTGGATGAATGGACACAATGATCTCAGATGTCTTTTCCAGCCATAATGATTCTATGATCTATCAAAAACAAAGGGTGGCAGTCCAGTTCTAACAGGCTCAGTCTTTCAAACAAGCACACAAACCATCATGCTAGGCAGGCAAAACTCCAGTCCTCATACTTCAGAGAAAGATACTTCAAGAAATCCTCCGTTATATCACTAGAATAACTCACACAGTATTCCTCCAAAATTCCATTACTTCAGTATTGACTTCTCACCATGAAGGTTAACGTTTTGTTGGCTACCCTAAATGCAGCATGTAAGCAGGGGAGGAGGGAGCACTGATCTTAGGCAGTCTTCTTGATACCTATCTGCTACAATCTGTCCCCTAACTCCAAAGTCTAGATTTAGTTTCTGATTTTAGCTGTAGAAAGGACAGAGTTAATTTTGTACTTTCAGAAGCTGCACTAGCAAGTGTTATATGATTCCCTACTTGATCATTAACCTGTCAAATTAAGCATAATAAACTCTTCACCAGTTTAAGGAATACAAAGGACTTGTCACAGATAGAACTTTAAGAATATGACAATCATGTATAAATTAAAAAAGTAGTGATGCTACTTTCTATATCTAGATCTGCAAGAAGTAATTATCCACCTTGACACAGTAAAAGTAACTGCTTCTGCAAGAAGTTTTTCTTTAAAAAAAAAATTTCCTTGAAACTTTCTGAGCTTTCAGCCTTGCAAAGAACTTATCTGAGTCACTCAAAGTGACACTTTAATGCTTTTCAGGAACCAGGCAGTAGTCTGGTATAGATGAAGTTTATAATCTATATTTCCTTGTAGTCTATCACAACCTAATAAAACTATGTCAACAAGTGCTAAGGAGGAAGAACACACACAGTAATTTTCCAGCCACATTATGCCAGCTCTCAAATGCTAAACTTCTACTATCAGTGTATCTGCAGAGCCCGCAGAGGCAGTGTGTTGAGTATATTGCAATCTAAGCTGCCAGCAAGTTACTGCTGGCCTGTTTTCTAATAGTGTTCAAACGCAAAAGATAATTCCAGGATCTCCAGAAGCAGTAGGAGGACAGCATTTCAGGCACAGTTTGCACTCCTAAGTTTGGAAACATCTGCACTTTCAGATAAAGAGCCTTTTATAAGCAGTATCAAGTTAATGAATTTCTCCAAAGTGTAAAGGGAGCCACAGAACATAGATCCTTAAGTGGTAGCACATTTACAAACGAGGGCTATAATTTTGTGGGAGGAATTTCAGTGTAACTGCTTTTCCCTCACTCAGTTGTTTCTTCTGATGGCTAGCTCCACTAGCTACAGATTTCCTAGAAAGGGGTTTCAGGCTTCAGGATGTACCTGACCACGCACTCATCTGAGCCAGGCAGTCAGTGCCTGTTCAACATAATCGGCATAGTCTCTTATCAATATCCTCTGCTGCCACAGGATTTAGCACAACAATCATGCTGAATCACCTGATAGAAACTGTGAGGTCTGGGACCTTGCTGCACCAGTGATATTTTCTGTATACCAAATACTGTGTGTCACAAAAAAAAAAAAGACAGCCCTCAGGACTTAAGAAGAGAAAGTCGTCAAGGACATCTCAGAAGGCTTCCTCTTCTCATCCTGAATAACTGATAAACTAAGCCCTTTGGGTATTCACAGAAAGGAGTTTTCTGGCTGTGGCCTGGGTATGCCCACTAAACACATCTTTATACAGCCAACAATTTCACCAGTGAAGTGAGCAGACAATACTTACCATAGCTTTGTCTGATAGCAATGGACAAGACTGTCCTTTCTCATTCACTCGTAGCCCTGCTTGATTTATTTGTAGCAGCAATACATTAATGTTATCTGACAGTTACTATTAAAGTGTCACAAGCATGTGTATGCAATAATGCAGATGCTGCAGGGAATCTGCTGCAGGCCACTATCTTCCAAAGCACTAACAGCAAGGGGTGGGATGGGAAATATCTTATAAACCAGAAATCTTCTACTATTCCCTACTGGTCTTATTCAGAGGGAAAACTGACAAACAAGGAGAGAAGACCAACAAACAAAACCAATAACAAAATACCCCCAAATCCCCCAAAATCCCAAAGAAGCCAAACACATGCAGACAGCATGGCAATGTTCAGACAAAATGAATGCTTCAAGTTTTCCCAACCTGATCATTAAAAAAACACCGCAAAACCAAAACTAAACCTAACCGCTCAAAGGGCACCATCCCACTCAGGTACTCAGTACAAGAACCTGGGCAGACTGATGGCAGTGCTGCATTGAGTAGATGGGTGATAACAGCCTGTCAGAATTTTAGGAGACATAGAGACATATGAAAAGATCTTTACATTTAAAGTTTCTTTCTTTACAGCAGTGTACAAGTGTGGTGATAAAATGGCATATATTTGTTTGATGACATTTCCTGCCCCTGTGACCTCTCAAGTACTTACAGATCTATTATTATACCACCCTTGAAAATGAGAGAGGTATTACCCTCATGTCTCATATATACAGAGTAAGCAAAGAATTTGTTCAAGGTCACAGAAGAAAATAGAGGCAAAATCAGGATTTGCATACAGATTTCTAAAGCATGATATTGCCCAATATTTTAACAAACCATCAGCTTCCTCTCTGTCTCAGCTTCTGCAAAAACAAGTGTAGAGGAAGAACCAGGCAAAACATCTCGCTACATCACTTGAACTCAGTAACGTTAAAGAATTTGTCATATACTCTGCTTTACAAACTCTGAGAAGGAAAAGCAATTACAGGTCTGTAAATCATGAGGGGCTGGAAACACCTGACAGCTGTAAAAATCTCAGATAATGAGAAATAAAGCCATTTTGACCTGAAGAACAGCAACTTCACAAAAAGAACCAAAGAATTCCTGTTCTGCATGAGACAGAGCTTCACATTTGCAAATATGAGGAGGACATGCAGGATCCTCACTGGCCTTTTTTCATGGTCTCAGTGAGACCATAAGCAGCCCATCCTTACAGAATCACAAAGGTTGGAAGAGACCTCTAAGATCATCAAGTCCAACCATACCCATCACCAACACACCACTAAACCATGTCCCTAAGCAGCACATCTAAATGTTTCTTAAACACCTTCAGGGACGGTGACTCCACCACCTCCCTGGGCAGCCTATTCCAAGACTATCCATTACTATCCAAAGGACTGTGAATCAGAATGATTGCTATGATAGTCAAAGAAATTCAATGCACCAGGTAATGCAATGTAATTCTGTAAATTTTTCAAGGAAAGCTGAAAAAAGTCTCCAGAAACAGTCTGAGCTGGGATGTTTGTCAGCTTACCTGCCAAACAAGCACAAACCTCTTAAGACATCTGTCGTTGTAATAAAATCATGACCCTTCTTTCCCTACTTTAAAAAGTTTTCATTGCAAAACACTGCTTTCTATCACAGAAATAAATAAAAAATAAATATTTTTTAGCCTGTTGTCTTGTGGCTTGAGCAAGTTGACTGCTTCAGCTGAGGTAGCCTGCTAATCACAAAACACAGCAACATTAAAAATCAAGCAGGGAGTACAAAACAAGGACAAAAAAACGTGCTGTTCAGTATTTATGGGTGCCTGTGCCACCAGTTTGATGTGATTTGCTGAAGATTCTACCACGTAGGGTCTACCAACTTTATGGTGGAAAGATGGCTTCATTTTCTCATGCCAGAGTACTCTTAAACTCCTCCCAAAGGGACATAGGTGCAACAGAAGTTTTGCACAACAGTGAGGACAAGCCAAAAGGCCAATTCAAAACTTTTACTAAAGAGTCTAGTATGGATGTCAGCAGTGGTTCCTGCAGAGAACACAGCAGACCAGGGAAGTAAATCCGCCTGGAAAAACCTGCAGTTCAGCACACTTTGCTTAGCCACTGCCATCACTGTCTAAAGCATCTTTTCTTGTATTCGGCAGAGTCAGCAGGATGGCTGGTGCTTCCAGGATCAACAAGGAAACAAGCTGTAAGCTATTAACTGCATAATCTACCTTCTCTCCTTCCAATGCCAAGATGGGTAAGAAAAAAAAAAAAGCATGGGTCAAATTTGCACAAGTATTTAGGCCAGATTTGCAGATAAGCAGCTAAATTGTTTAGCCATACATTAAATCACATTAAGTGCCTATCTGCACCTTTTTAAACTGAGCCTCTTTCCCTTTATCAGATTCATAGTAATTTAATAGAAGCTGATTAGAAATTAAGGTCTCCAGGGCCAACACAAAGTTTACCTCAGTTCACTCCAAGCCACAATGCCAGCCACAGACTATTTGTTGCTGTGTAAGTGGAGACCCCAGTGCCTGCAAAGGGATGCCAGGCAACTAAACCAGGGAGGTCAGAATACTTGTGCCATGGTGAGGACAAACCATAAGTGCCGAGTTCTGCAGAGAAACAAGCAATGAAGCTAAGGATGGCTACTTAGCGTGCTGCAGCCCGCTATGTGTCAAGCTGTGCCTCAGCTTTGAGTTCCCCTAAGGGGAGAGAAGTGCACTAAAAACAAAGGCCAAATAAAACATGCTTTAATTCTCAGTCATTAAAACCCCAGCTGCAAATATAACTGAAGCATGTTTCTTTTTAAAGAAACAACACACTTTCTCCCTCCAGCTCTGTTGACTTCAAAGGCTTCAAAAGTAACTTGATGCCACGACTAGAG
Organism: Galbula dea; assembly: GCA_013399015.1. Taxonomy (NCBI): domain Eukaryota; kingdom Metazoa; phylum Chordata; class Aves; order Piciformes; family Galbulidae; genus Galbula; species Galbula dea. The sequence continues at coordinate 1,472,107 of VWZX01006101.1, forward strand.
GCAAAGTTGCCATTAAGCGTTGACTCCTGCAGTCGCAGAGATTTTGATGTCCAGAATTCTGTTTTGATTCTTTACCTTCAAATGAATTTAAAACAATAAAAAGAAATAAGAGAAATAAGATGGGATGTAATTTCCAACACGACTGAATGCCCACACGTACAAGAGCTGTGGGGTGAGTAAATGCACAGAGCCCATGGTTGCAAGACGTAATCCTCCAAACACTTCTGATATGCTCCAGTGAGGACCATCTCTTCCTATCACTGTATGGCTCAAAATAAAGGATTTTGTATGTCCCTGTCCCCTCTTTTATTACAGTTTGTGCTACCTATCTTGATCACAACTTGCAGAAAACAAGCCTGAAACCCCTTTTAAAGTTACCTCTCCAACGTTCATATGTCAGTTTAAGTGAGCAGAGCTTTAACCCCAAAGGCTTTACACACCAGCTTCATCAGAAACTGCGTTTCTGCATCCATACCACACACAGACTCAGTCACTCCCTGAATTCAGCTGAAGACACTGGATGTCTTGCCCTGATCTCTAATTTAGCTGCCCGAAACCCCTTCCCTGACCTGGAGCCGCAGGCCAGGATGCAAGTGAGCTGGTAGATTTAGGAGATTAAAGACAGAGGGGGACAAGGCACCTACCACATTGCACTGTGTTGATATTGAAGTCCTTCCACCTTTGAAAATCAAACAGAGTGCAAGTCCCTACATTGTCACTACTGTCCCCAGCCTAAGCACTATTGGCACGCCCGTGTGCTCACCTACAGAAAACTAATAGTTACAGCGAACAGGGAGAGAAGGAAAAAGTAACACCAAAAAAGGGACTGAGCCCTGTGGCTACCATGTACTTGCATGAAAGATTGATTCCTTACTTATGCAGATGATGTTCTGGTACAGGCTGCACATTACAAGGCATTCCCAAGCTTTTAATTTATTACAGTGTTCCCAACAAGCATAAACATAAAAGCTACTTTTTGGGCTTTCTTGTTCCTGTGTACTTAAAAACAATGCAGCCACGCCGAACTTCCTTGGCCACTGCTGGGTCTGTGGAGAGAAGGATCTATCCAGACAACAGCCCCTCCTTCCTTTCCAATTTTCCATCAAACAGATGGGAACACAGAGAGAGGAAAGAAACTAAGGAACAAATGGTTGAGCTGACTCATGCCTTCAAAGCATCCATTTAAAATGGCCAAGTAACTATTCTTTTGGTCAAATTGGAACAAATACAAGTCTGTGTATAAAAGTATCTTGCATAAATGCAGATACTAATCACAAAAGCTTATCTGCAGACACACTTGAGGATGCTTCCCATTCCTGCCAATGCAATATCCAGACATCTTGTAATCTTTCAGTTACAGTAATAGTAGAGGACTGAAAACAAATGATCTTTAGGGACAATGCTGTAATCCAGCCACACTTGAACACTTCAGCCTAGTTTCCACCTCTGCAGCAGACCTACTACACAACCTACAGCTACTTACTTAATATCATCATGTGCCAGAGCTCGGTTGTGGATTATTTTTGTTTCATATCCCTTCTCATATTTTAATCAGGCCACTCAAAGAAGAGTTTACAGTTTGTTACTATGCAGCCTCATAACATAGAGCACAATGCAGCTCCAGCCCTGGTCCTAGGGAGAATAGTTCAAAAACAATTTATTAAAACCAGCATGGCCTGTTGGTGGAAGCACTAAAGGCTGGTGGAAGGCACAGCATACACAGCACAACTACTCTTCACGATTTAAGCCTGTATTCCTTTCCCTTGGGCAAAGGCTATCTTAGTGCCTTCAGTGGGAGTTCTGTCAGAGTAAACCCTTTAATTTCTAAGACAATGGATCAAAACACTAGCAGCAGCATGAAGAATGCTTGTTACATCCAGCTCTGAGAGCTCAAGTTGTTGAAAGCACTCCACTGCCCCAACCCCCACCAACTCGCTGAGTTTCAATATGTAGCCATGAAGGCTACATACAAATAGCAACCTGAAGCATTGCTTCTTCCTTCCAGGCCAGCCTTATCTTCCCCAGAGACATATTTTCCTACGACAACGAATAAACCCCGTTTTGTTTGGTGTTGTGTTTCAAAGCAATTTGTAAAAAAGCAGCAGTGAAACCAACAAACAGACAATGCCTTTTTCTTTAAATCTTCCCAACACAAAATAGGAAAGCGTGCCTAAGGCTTTCCAGGCCAGCAGAGTTTTCTTGTTTTGTTTGTTTATTTTAACAAAAGTAACTTGGAAAGCATGAGAGCAGGACGTACTGGTACTATGTTATCTCAGCAGTGCTGCAATTTCCCATAGCCTACACTATCTGCAGGACCTCCGTTTCTTTCTGGTCATGAATTCAGGAACAATGATAGAGCTGAAAAAAAATCACGCGCCTTGATGAATAGTAGAGCGCAGAAATCCTGCATTTGACCAGGGCTTCCTGCTGATGCCTGTACAGAAAACATTTGGCATAGGAAATGCCTTAAAAACTCAACCACTTACTTTTCAGAATTCACACAAAGCAAAACCTGCACTGCCCTGAACCCAACCTTATCACCAATCTCAGATTTTCCTCACTACCCTTCATCTGCAAAGGGTATTCAGTATGTTGAGTATGTCCACAGGGTGTTCACAGGCAGAAAAAGTGAGCACCACTGATGATGCAGACAGGTAGAAAGGCACAGAGAGTGCCCTAACGACAGTAATGACCTTCCTAAATGCACCCATGTGAAGGCTAGCTGGTCTGGACAGGCTCACATCTGCCTGTAACACCTCTTGAAGATGTCGCCTAGTTCTCTCTGCCATGGCCAGAGAGCTCTTCTGCTGTTCTCAGCTGGCCCTGAGCAGGACACTCTGAGCAGCAAAAACAAGAAATGTCAAGCTCTGACCAGCTAAGCCTCACCTTCTCGAAAAATCACAGCAGTTTTGCATTGACCAGCAGCCCTGGATTGTGAATGAACAGCACACCTGAGAACACGGGGAGGAAAAGCCCATGAGAATTCACTTAGTTTTAAGCTGCAGTAGAGAAATCTTCTCCTCCCCAGATCAAGGAAGGGAAAATGTGAGGGGATGAAGCTATTGCAGTCTATCACTGCTCAAATCTAAAAGACAGCAAGTTAGCAGTAGCACAGTGTGAAGCTCACAGTGAAATTTCCCTACAGACTACTCTAAACTTGGAATGGGGGGTTTCCAAATTTATTGCTTCTCTGATTTCATAACAAATTAGCTCCATGTACCATTACAAGAATTGCTTTGCTGTCAGCCCTGCAGGCTTAATTTGGGGTCTGGGAAGCAGAGGGCTCTTCCCTTCTCACACATTGTCAACAGCCATACAAGGTTTTGAAAACTGAGTTCCACCCATTCTTGTCCTTGTACAACCTCAGTGAAACCTTTCACAAGGTTGAACAGGTGTAAAATGACAGAACTTGACCTTAAACAGCAGTAAAAACAGAAAGCTGGAGAAAAAAAAAAAGCTTTTGCTCTGACAGTACATACTAGGCTTGACTAAGAATTTTTGTAGGTTTTTGTTGTTTTTTTTTTTAAAAAAAGAACAACATATCACACACAGAATGAAGATAACTGAAGGAAAGGGGTAGGAGGAAAGAGAATTGCTGCCAACACTATGCAATACTACTGTTTTCATGGAGCATGTGTTCCCTTTAAAAGTGGTCCGATAAGCTAGTGCAACAGCCATCCTGCTACTCAAGCACTCCAAGGACATATAGATGGTTAGGAACTGGGACTATGATGTTGCAGGTAATCTCTCACAGACTGATGTAGGTGACTCTTGATTTTAAGTATCTTTTTTTTCATCTCTGCTACGCAGTTCTCTCACTGATCATAAATACTATGCATCAAGCTAGCACAGAAACAGCTCCTGTTGAGTGCCTGTTTTAGCTGGTGCAATGGTCATTATGGACAGGCAAAAAGGAGCAAAGGCTCTATGTTAAAATAATCCAAGTTAGACTTGGATTTAGTTGCATACACTAATTGAAAAGATTGCCCCAAAGCTGCAGTAGTCCTAAATATGCTGAGTATGTGTGCAAGCAAGCAGGCCATCATGATGCTGACAGATGATGACTTTGTTTATGGAGTGAATAAATACAAGAAGCTGCTGGAAATGTATTGTAACACATGCTCTGTACAAACCTAATCTCTGCTAATATTCCTTGGAGTCTAGCTGCTGGCCAGCTGGGTGCCACTGAGTGATGACTTCAGTATAAATTTCTCTTTGTGACTAAAGGACCGAGGAACTTTAGCTGAAGGGCAGATATTTGAGGAATGGCCAGCACAGGCTATACTAAAATAATGTTGTTTGAAGAGGTAGAAACAATACTCTAATCTTCACCTTGAACTTACTCACAGACAGAGTTTTTTGTTTTGAACACTGTCCTCTGGTTTAACTCATTCTCCCTTTTTCAGTTGTCTCATTTATATATGAAACAGGGGGAAACAGCCATATTTTAAATTTTTCAGAGTTTTTTGTACATGAGGAAAATCTACTTTCTTTTAATTTTCCAATGTGAAGAGACTCTCCATTCCCTTGCTACCTCCAGAAGCTCCTTTTCTTACATGTCTAGTTTCAGGTAATTAATTCCCAAGCCTGGCTAACCAGAACTATGCTGTATTCCCAACACCGTAAGGTCTGTCTCACTATATGACAGAGCTACTAATCCCCCCTCCTACTGGGAACACTTCACCAAATGCTTATACTTACTTCTCTTTCATGGCTGCATCACTATAGCAGCTTAGTCATTTTTGGACTGACTCATGCACCATAGTCTTTCTCCTCTTCTGTCATTTCCAACTGATGAAGGCTAAGGACAGAGCTGAAATTAAATCTAAGATGATTTAACAGCTATCATCTGGTAAGACCCTACCTCTAAGAAGAAAGAGGGTACAACTGTAAAACAAGATTTAAGCCCAAGGTTTCTATTTGTCAACTGACATCACAACTGAAATTACCCAGGAGAGCATACTGACAGTTCACTTAATTTATTTCCTCAAATATCCATGTTTATTTGCTATTCTTCAGAACTATGGCAGCCTCTCCAACACGATGCATTCATTAAAACTGCTTGTTTGCCTTTTTTACAATTTCTTTACTCATTTTCACTCTTCCCTCCATTTCAGCATGCTTAAAACTTGCTTACATTTACATGTGGCAATTGCACCATCACTTCTCCATCTCCCTCAGCAATGCTCCTTTCACCTTTTCCCCCTACTCCCTCCCCTCTGCTGTTCAGCAGTACTGTCCTGAGGCAAAACAGTCATTCACCTTTAATCCATTCCTAGGTGGTCTTTAACTTAAACCCAGCCTTGGCAGCTGCTGTTCTTTTCTTCCTCTATTTTTATCTCTGTAAATATCTTCGGGCAGGCAAAATAACAGGAACAGAAGTGCTGCAATTAGGTGGGTAGTTAAGTGACACAGTGCAACGAAGAAAGTCCAAGTTCCTAACACTTCAGAGCCTTATCTATTGCAACCCAGAACGGAACTGCACCAAGAGGCAGAAACACAGACAGGTGAGATACTGCCTAAAGCTCTGCCACAAGCATGGTATCATTCCTAGGAAATAACAGGGCACAGGCACTGTGCTTACATTGTGTGCATTTAGAAATTACTGGCTAGTAGTTCACCTCATGCTGTTGATTATTGCTCAGGCCCATTTTTTCTGCTTCTGTAAGTTCAGTTCTAAGAAACAATAAAAAGTGAGCCATGCTAACGAACCTCGAAGCAACCACAGAGCATGGAATCTTTTGGCAAGGTCTCTGGAATTAAATATTTACTGGACACATTTCTATTCTAAGGACTTGGCCAAAATAAGACAGGAGGCATGTGAAGCCAGCCTTTTCCAAAGCAAGCATAAAACCTCACACACATAACGCCACTTATCCCCTGCTGAGAGATCACAGAAACCTGGCTGCCTTGGAGATCGTTCATCTGCAAGGAAAACAAGAGTGGACTGGTAGGTTGGAAGGCACATCAGACAGCCATCTCAGCTGTGGTGTGCCAAGGAATAGCTGATTCGACCCTCCCCCTTGCTCCTTTTTCCTCTAGCAAATATATTGCTTCTTGCTCTGCCAAGGCAGAATTCCAGCAAATGTTTACATTATTGCATGATTAAGGTAAGGTTTAAAAATATCCTGTTGAAGATATTACTCTACATGTGATGAAAGCCTGTGACTGCCATCATGCTCTGATACTAGCTGCTTACTTTTGTTATCACTGTCCTTCTCCCATAGCAACCCTTTCCAATCAAGTAACGCTAGCTGATCTTGGAAATCAATCAAACTCCTATTATGTTTACATACAATAGACCACCATGAGTCACTTTCATTTACAGCCCTTGAGCTCCAAACACTGGTTTAAAATGGCCACAGATTACTATAATCTTTTTTACAGACAAAATATGATATGCCAAGCTGCCAAAATATCGTCAATATTTATTCCACATAAATCCATCCCAAAAAACTGAAGCAAAAATTTAATGAAACATTAGAACAGAGGCAAGCTTGGAAACAGGTGGAAGCAAACATTTGAATCAAACACAAATAATGAGATGAAGCTTACAAAAAGCTAACTATCAAAGAGAGAAAGTTGTCCCAAATGAATTGGTTGGCTTCACAACAAGTACTAAGACATGTGAAATGAAAACTTTTATGGGCTATGAAAGACATCAAGACCAAAAAGAAAGGATGGTAGACTGCCCTTAGAGTCGGGAGAGAGAAGCACAGCACCAACTTGTGCAACAACGGAAAAAAGGCTACCTAGAGAGAAAAGCAGCTCCAGCAGCAAGTGAGTAAATGCCTTGCTTTCCAGGGACAAAAAAATGCAACTAAATGGCCAAGCATCATGAACTGTATGTCTATAAAGTGGGAACTGGACACGCTGTTTTAACTACCACTCCTCATGAAAAAATGCAAAGAGAAAGGGGTTACATTATGCTGAAGGGTAGGAAGGAATTTTTACAAACAGGTTAAATGACTCCTTCAGGAACCATCTTTTCTAATACAGCTGGGAAAAAACCCCACCCTGATTCCTGCATCGTTTACTACCTTTTTGAGAGATGCTGCTCTGTCCCATGCAATGCAAGCTTGGATGGATTTCACTGGGAATTAGTAAGTGAAGTCTGCAAACAAATGTCAGGAAGGAACTCCATGTTATTTTTACCTAATCTTATTTTTCCATTTGAAGTCATCTGGGCCAGTTTTGTTTCTGCTGGAACCTTGCAGTTCATGGGATTTTCAGGTAATCCACATCTCGAACTAAGCACTGCATAGACAAAAGGTCTAACATATTTTAAAGTTAGTCTTCCTTCTTCACCCAATCTGTGTACTGTGGGATGATACAAAATGAACCTGAAGGGATCATAAGCCAGTTCCTACTTCTATAGCCAACTTTTTCTGGAAATAAACTGTACTCTCTGTTTTGAAGCACAACTTCTCTCAGTTCTAGGAATTCCCACTAAAACTCTTAAATCTGAAAAATGTGACACGAAAATGAATTCTATGGCTCTCAAGGGCATGTTCTGAAGACAATAACAAAGAGAATTAACATTATTTACTAATCATCTCTTATCTTCCTACGGGCTAGACAAGATCTGTTAGGAGTTTGCATAGGACTCACTACATTAAGGTCCTGATCCCTAATTTGACACTTACAGCGTAACAGAAAAATAAGGTCTGTTAGGAGCTGCTTAGCAGTTATCTTAGTACATACCTAACACAGACAAACACACATTTTGTGAGGATAAGATTGTTTCACAACATCAGCTACTTCTATGGCCATTGTCTGTTTTTACCTTTTTATAATTTATCTCAAAAAATCCTCCAAAAAACATTGTATTTTCATTACCAAGTTATTTTAATTGACTTCTGATCTTGTTTCTAGTTTCTTGCTCTAAAATTGTCAGTGTCTTCAGTATTTCTGCAGAAACAAGCATGTCTTTCATTGTCAAAAGAGTTTGCAGCATCGAATGCAAACCTACAGGCTTTTTACTCTTACTTAAAGAATACGTGAACAATAGCATTCATTTTTGCTTTTTAGTTTGCTCTTTAGTATTCAAGTTTGTCCAGACTGGGAGCTAAAGCCTATGGAGAACTGACCACCAATGAAAGGCAGTTCAGTCTGGTGTTGTATCAGATATCTGACCAGTATCCAGTAATTGATCAGGGGTGGGAAAAGGTACAGTAAAAGGTGCAAGGAACCTTTCAGAGTAAAATTAGGCGATAAATTGCATACAGAAGGAATAATCCTCCTAACCTCCTCCACTTGCCATAATTTATGATATGAATCATAATAGTTTTTCTCTATAAAGAAAAAAAGGGGAAAACTACTGCTGGACATGTTCCAAACCTAGGGTAGACACTATTTTGTGCAGTTCTCATCACTTGTGTACACATGGATGCAGCAGAAACAGAATGAGATCGGGGCAGAAAATGACTGCTAATAATAATGGGAAGCGTTATTTGCTGTCCTCTTCCTTGTAATTCTGACATATGCTCTGCTAGATCACCACGATACACTGAATAGACATGTTCATTCAGCTTCCCACAGCTTCTACTGTGGGAATAAATATTTTTATTCCCAAAAATATTTTTCCACCCACAAACAATGGGTGTTAACTTAAAATCCTGCAACACACACAAATCAGTCTTGTTACTCTTTCTTCCATACCTAACTTGTGACAAAAATGCACTTCATGTGCCATCATGTCCATTGACATCATTTTGCCCTAGTCTTCCTTAATCTTCTTTAACCTTTACAATTCTCTGTGACATTCAGCTATTGCCTCTCCTTCACCACATTTTCCCAATTATATGTATAGTATCCATGGGTCACAACATGAAATACTGTACTGAAGTCCCAACCATTCACCTGCTTTGTACAAAAGTAAGCATTCCTAAACCTTTGTTTCCTGTTTCTGGCCCAAATGGTCAAAGCAATCCCACCATTCAGAACAGTAGCAACTCAGAGATGAGGATAATAACGATAGTGAGTAATTTTACAAGCATATCCTGACCTAGGTGACAGCTCACATGTTCTTCGTTATTGGCTTTAGAGAAATAGAGAACAATGTTACTTGCAATCCAACATATAAGGCAACTTTGTGGCCTCTGGCATCAGGGCTTGCTAAGTGATGAAAAACTTCACTCAGCTTCCCAATAGTTGGAGATACCTAAAGCAATAGGCCTTTTACCTCCTCTTTTCCCTGACAAAGCCTATCCTATCGGTGTCATTGGTAATGAGTGGGGTGCTAGGAAGGATATATTTGGTGAGGGGCTAAACTGGGTCAAACTCTACATAACTGGCTAAAACACACAGCAGTATTTCTTCACTGAAAAATTATGCTGAACTTTTCACAACAATTCTGTCAGACACTGACCCAGATGTTAAGCAGTCTTGCCTTTTTCTCCCTTGCTAGGGAACTCACATTTTCCTACATTCTATTTCATGAGAATGTGAGAAGCTCAGACTACTTTTAGCCCCTTTATTCCCAAGTGTTGGCACTGGATGGGCCAGCACTGTGTGTCCAGCCACCTCCTGGTCACTTCTTCAGCTCACACCACTTCACTAAACAATAGCAGGGATAAAAGAGAACATCTGAAAATTCTCATGGCAATACAAATGAGAGCTGCTATTCCTCCTGAAGATAAGATTTTTAGCCATGTTATTTCTCTCATCTTTTTAAACTCACACATGCCAGTAGATATTTTTTCCCCCCAATAAAACTTCAGTTATACCCTGAAGCTTTTCATTTCAGAGCTGAGTTCAACAACAACGATGGCAGGTGCCTGTCTGCTTATGCTTTGCTGCTTAAGTGTTTCAAATTATACTGGATTGCTGGGTTCTAAAAGCCTTTTCCTTACAAAATGACAGTACAATACATTACTTCAGCTTCTGAACCTGGTTCTTAAATACAGCGTGTTCTGCACACATCCCAGAGCTTTACATCTCCTAAGAAACCATGACAGCCTTCAGCCCCGCCACTGTTCTTTGTGAGGTTCAGATCTTGATAAGTGTTTTGGTCTCAAATGAAAGATGATCTGAACAGCCTTTTCTTTGACTGTTTTACCAGTATGCAGTACAGATCATAAATTGGACATAACTCTGAAAGAAGCAATTCTATGAAGCTTGAACACATGCCCAATTCTGTTCAAATTCTGGTTTTAATCTATAATAGTTTATCTATTATATCTCTATAATCTGTCCTATTTCAATACTCTTCACATTGCCTGTGGTCCAAGATGCACTGTGAAGGAGAAAAAGAGAAAACCTTTTTGGTTGCTTTCATTTTAGATCATGAGATCTGCACACTTACCAATGTGAAGGGTCAAGAATATTAAAGAATATTAAATTAGAGGTGCCAAAGTTGTTTTAAGCAAAGGAATTTTTTATATGAAAACAAAAAGATAAAATTGTAAAGGAATACCTTCAGGAGAAATTTGAAGTCTGCTCTATTTTTAAAAAGTATCCATTTATAGAGATGTATGTTTTCTTTCTCTTGTATTTTTTAGAATTAAGAGGGACATTTGCATTATCGTGAATAGCAGTGAGGTCTAACATAGAAGCACTGTTTGCAAATATTATTAAGGTAAGCAAGAACTTTATTAGTCTGAACTTTCTCCTTTGTTTCTCTGTTTTATTCTTAATCTATTTTTCTATGCAGTTTTTCTACCTGAAGCTGAAGTATTGTAGGTGTGACACCTTTCAGCATGAATATGCTTAGGAAGTCACAAAACATGACTAACCAAGTAATAAGCAACTGTGAAAGAACAGTGTACTACTCATGCAAATTCCTAGAGATGAACTACTTCCAGTACATGGACCTGAATGCTGATTTAGCTGAAGACAGCAAGTGTCACATAGGTTCAAGATTGCATTGGATTAGCAATGCTGCTAAACTCTCCCAAGAGCTCCTTCTTCACAGCTAACATATGCTTATATGTGCTTGCAAATGCTGCTATGAAGAGTTACACCAGTGTAGCTAGACTGCCTGCTGCGATCCTCAGCTTCTTATCCACCCTCCACCCATCCACTCCCTCACCTCATTATTTGTTGTATTTTTCAAATAAACATTTTTCTATTTTCCATTTGTTCTGCTCCTTGCTGCCTCCCACATATGGACAAACACTTCTGAGAACAAACTGCAATGCCACGTCACAGGCCTTCTTCAAAGCCTCGCCTTTGGGCTCTCCATTTTCAGATTTGGTTTGGTTGGCTTCCCCACAAAGGTTAATACCATGGGGCACTCAGTATGGTACCTGTCCAAAAGAGCAAGACTGAAGTGTCTGCCCATCATACAGAATAGTCTGACTGCTCCCTCACGCTCCCAATCCCACCTGTACCCAACAGACGCCTCTTGCCTTAGGTTTCAACTAGAAAATCTTAGGGGATGCAGCATTTCTTATCCTCTATTCATGTTTATGTATTTCTTACTAGCAACCATAGCATCTTGGACTAATAACCAAAAATTGGTTAGGTGGGGAAACAAAGCATCTTCTTAAGGTTACAAGGCTTATCAATGTCTGAGTAAGGATTAAAAAAATTATCTATTGATGCCCAGTTCAATTGTTCTTCCAGAGCAGCACTTTTCATCTCTTCTACACTGACACCCTTTGGGCATGAGCAATGAGAGGCAGATAGGGAAATAAAGCTACGTGAAGCTCTCCCTTCAACTTCCATAGTCAAGGAACCAAGAAAGACAATGACTATTGTATTCCTTAAATTCTAGTCCATACTGACTCCCTGACATTAATCATCACTTTAAAGAATGTGAAAACACAGACACGATTTACTAGGAGAGGGTCAACAGCTATTCACTAAAATTTTATATTTTTCTGCTTTTTATGGCCATGGCACAGAATTCTTCTTCTCTTTGTTGGCATCACACAGAGAAAATAGTAGCTCTAGTTCTGTTTTCTGCACAAACAGTGCAATTTTCTTCTACAACATCCAGAATTAACTAATCTCATCACAAAAACAGTGACACTCAAAGAGTTATCTTCAGCATTTTAAGCTATAAAACCATAAAAAGATCAGGACTATAGCTGACAGTCATATTTCTTAGGCATGTTATAAAAATAACTTACCTAAGATATTTCAGTTACTATGAACACATGGCTGATGGTATGTAATTAACTATTCCTTTCTGAAGTTTAGATCCTTTGAACATCAGCTGAACTCAGCTACAAAACTCCCAAGATTAGATGAAGGAATGAAACATTTGCCTATATGGCAGTTCCTCAAACTAACACCCCCCCAGTATTTCAGAAGCAAACTGTAAAATCTCCTGCATCTCCTCCTTGGACGGTGGCATATGACAAAGCATCAAACAATTTGCAGCTTTCTGTAAAATGATACTGATTGCCTACAGTAAGCTGTGGGCTGGAATGTACTAGATGTAAGATTGCCACAAATAAAGAGATGCAAGTTGTCAGAAGGATGGAAATGTTTCCTCATGTCTTCAGTAGCAACAGCGAGAGGCAGTTCTTCAGACTAAAAAGTCTGAAGAGAAAGTTTTTATTATTCTCTCCAAGTCCATTAAGTCAACCAACTCAATGCTGAGGTGCCTTCTGGGTTTATATACTCCAGTTTAACACATCTTAAGCACATGAGAAGTATTGAGATGCCATAATACTAAGTGACACTGCAAAAATATTCTGATGCTCAACGAAATCAAGGTTCAGATTTTTAGGCCGTGCATGAAAAATGTGCTGAAAACAACTCATTGATCATTGCTGAAAGAGTCACTTCACCTCATTAAGAATATTTGCAACTGTTAATATTAATAACTTCAGAATAAATCACAGCATAAGTGTTAAAACAACATAGTTACTACAATTTTCACCAGCTTTCCTCTATTCCAGCTCTTCACTGCTTCATTGTTCTCACTCTAATTCTAACCTTATCTGATTTACTTTGAATGAGACCAGCTAAGCCTTATATTTAAATTAGAGAGATTTTTTCTCAAAGACAATAAAACAAATGAACCATATGGAAAGTTATGAGCAGTTTCTTTGATTTATCACAGTGGCTACAAGCAACTATAATAAAAGAAGGTCAATATTTACCAATGCTCCCTATAAGAACTACAGTAAAATTGCGATGCTAGAAATAGCATTTAAGTTAGGAAAGTATTAATTCCCCCTTTATATACCCAAGCCAGATATCTCCACTTCTTTTTTAAGCACAACAGCACAATGTAGTTGACATATGTTTCACCACATAAAAGTAGATTAAATGAAGTCAAACATTTATAAAACAATGGAAACTCTGGTACTGGTATACAAACAGGAATATGGTTGGCATCACACATACAGCAATGCCATTATTCTACCCAGCATTTGTTATCCACTGTTCCAACAGAACAACAAGGATGATTACAGGGATAGAAAATACACATCCTGTAAGAAGTACTACAGTTGCTTAATTTAGGAAAGGGAAGCAAGAGTGACATGATAATGTATTCTCAATATATGAAAGACTACTAAAAAAAGTAAGGAAAATCATTTGTTCTTCATGTCAATGTTAGCCAAAACAAGAAGTTAATTCCAATAAAAAGCAAATTATCATCATTAGCTTTTTTTTAAGTAACAAACACAGCTTTCTAAAAGTGAAGATAATTAAACAGAGAAATAGATTGTCCACAGAATCTGTGAAATCTCAAATTCCAGAGACATTACATAATAATTTAGACAAAAATTACATGAGTAGATCCTTAATTCCTGCTTTTTTAATTATCATCTCATGGGCATGACTTTTTAAATGGCACAGTTTCTTAATAAATACGATGCATCAGTTAACATCTCTCAAGATTATACATTTCAGTTGGCTTATGGCAGAAGATGAAACAGACTGAATAAATGCTCAAATTAGTTTATTTATTAGAAACATTTATTTTCTAATTAAGAGGAAAATGCACTATATATGGGATTCAATAGAGTTCCCAAAGAGGCCAAAACTCTAACCAATTTCAATAAGATAGCAGTAATTATGAACATCATCATTTATATAAGGCTTTTGAAACAAAATCAAAAGAAAAACCAAGCAGAACTATCTCTTGCTTAAGAAGAGAAAAAGTACACTTGTGCTTTGCCAACAGAGGTTGGCATGGATGATGAGTTCCTGCCCTAGGAGAGAGAGCAATGTACTAGCTCCTTACGATGTGCTTTTGTATTGTATTCATTTTATTATTCAAAATGAATTGTATTATTAAAAATTGTATTTGTATTATTGTATTAATTGTATTATTCAAAAGGAATTGCATTCCATCTGCTTTATTGGTGACAATTTGCTTGTATTATGGAGTCACTACAAAAGGCAATTACACAAACATAACAAATGTGAAGCAATAAGACACATGCAAACCAAGAACAGCCTTATTAGTTTAAATGTGCAGGCTGGTTTTCATGTGCCAGTTTCATGCTGTAGTGAAAAACACTCTCATCTTCCTAACCACATCATTTATAACACTGGTCTTTTTCACTGCTAAAATGTAATCTCTTCATACACCAAAGCCTTGATTGGCAATAAGTCATTTAACTACTTAAAGCAATCTCAGTCCTGCAATTTGGGTTCTGATCGGACAAGATCTTCGTATTTAATCTCTCATCTAAAATGACAAATTTTACAGCAGCAGGGTTCAAGGACAGAGCTATGGATAAGGAAGCCCATCTAGCTTCCAACTGATATGTGCTCCCTTTCTATAAAATTGTAGCAAAGACTTCTATAAATAAGTGGTTCACTCTCATGTAGAAGACTGCATGCCAAAGTATTCCCTCCATTATAGGACACTGAAGAACTGAACAGGATTCAGAAACAGGTGACAATGGTCAAGTGCATGGGAGGACAAGAATTTCTCACAAAATGACATGGAAAGACTGGAACTGCTTACCTGAAATAAGATGATTTGACAGAAGCATGTACTGTCACAAAAAAAAAAAAAATCAGCAGAACGGATATCAGAATCCTCTATCCTCTTTCATAAATCAAGTTCACTAGGTTTTTCAAAAGTTAACCTGTTCCTTGGTAAAGCCTACATAACTGCAAACTGTTAAAGATGCTATTGAAGAAAATGTCTGATAAGGTTCAAGGAAAAAATTGGATTGATTTCTGGACAGTTGTCCAGAGAGGTGCCTAGAGACACAGTTCATCAAGGGCAAGCAATGGAGGAGTTGCATGTCTAACACTTCAGAGTTTATGCTAACCTCCAAGCTGTTGGCTTGAAGAGAAACAATTTCTTTAGACACAAACTGCTTTCTTCTGGGTTCTGCAGATTGACCCCTGAAGTACCTGGGACTGGTTACTGTCAAACAGTCTGCAGATGTAATACCATATGCTGCTTCCTACACTTCATTTCCAGAAAGACTACCATGGAGATGCCCCCAAAATGGCCACTTACTCGTATTTTTCCTCAAAGAAGAAAGTCTTTCTGCTAAGTTTCCTCAAAAAGAAAGCTGAATCATTACCATTAAAGTAAACGTGTGGTTTAAAAATCAATGCAACATTACAATAATCAAATATTACTCATGTTCTTTAATCATTAAACAGAAAGTTAAGAAGCTGAAGTTGCAATAACATCTCCACTGTAAGCAGAGTTCACATGTCAAATGACTTAGTCCATTTTACTTTGTGATTGTATACCAAGTGATGTTATAACATGTTTGGCCACCAACCTCAAAATTATTAAACCCTCAGTACTTATTTCAATGTGGGATACTCAGCTGCATTCAAAACACGCTTTTTCCATGAATTTCAAAATGACTTGTGCTGTGTAATGCAAGCAAACTGCAAAAAGATTTTATGTTTCTAATGCTAAGGAGAAAAGGCCTCTTTTCTCCCTTGCTACCATACAGCAGATTCCTACGCTTTGAGATGGAAAGAGTCTTTGAAACGTAAGCCTGCTGCCTCCATGTAACAAGCAGATGTTACCCCTCTGGAATAAGCAGAGAGCTCTTGATACTCTCATTAATTTAAAAAAAAGTTTTCTGTCCTGTGGAATGAAAAGATACAATGACAGATGCCTTCTGGGCTGAGTCCTTAAAACCTCACTGCAATAGCTTTTCTGACTATCCTCCAACAGAAATGTTAATTCTGCCTCAAATTAATCTTGAGTTTGTTTTGTTTTGTTTAAAAAAAAAAGAGACACTACTTCCTTACTTTAAAGAGAAAGGGAAGAGTAGCATTAATTTGTAGCACTCCTAACACATGAACCCTTTGCCCTCTTGGGTGCAATACTGCCACTGAAAAAGCAATGCAAGATGTTATCACTGCAGTAATAAAACCAAGAAAACATTTCAAAACAGCAGAGTACTTTTATGCCAGTGGCGTTGCAGAGATACCAGTACAGGAATGGCTGCTGTCTGAACTGCTGTACACGTGCACTCAACCTGGTGCCATTACACGAACCTGTTGGAAAAGTCTAAGGTAGTTCAACCAAACACCAGACAGCAGAGAGAAGGAATCAAAGACCACTGACTGAGGGAAATTTCAGTGAAAATGTAGATAGGTTGAATGCAACCTGGTACTTAAGCAGGTCTATCACTTGCCATTATGCAATTTTATTAATAAATATACCTTAACTATACCACATGTGCCAGAACCCCCATTTTTTCAATCTGTTATGGAGTATATTTCTCTCACACCTAAATGGACCTGAAAAGGAAAAAAAAAAACAAAACAACCCTATCCTTTTTAGAGTTTGGAAAAAAGTTACATAGGACAAAACCAACACCCCACAAACTCCTGGCCATTCACTGGTCATTAACTACTGGTACAACTGACAAGCATTCAAACAGAAAAATGCCAGATGGAAAACTATCCAGGCATCAATATTTCAAAGTATATAAGCCACTATATTCAGCTATAAAATACATCCCTCTAAAGCTTGTGTATGAATCACGGCTTTTCTGTTTGGTTTACTCATATCATAATGATGAGCTGGAAGACTGAGGGAGGAGGTGGAAAAGGGGCTCCTGTCTTACCAGCAGGCCTCTAAAAGAGCTCTCAGTTCATTAGAGAAGCCCTGGAGAGTCCCCTTCTCTCAAGCTAATCATCCTGGAGAGCTTGTTTCTCTGCAGCCTGCCTGTCCAAGACCAAACAAACAGGATTTACTTTGCGATACTTTTATCTGTGCAGGCTAAATTGAACTCTAACAGGGTCTGGCAGAATCATGAAATTAATGAATCATTAAAGTTTGTTTTTTGTGAGAAACAAGTGTCTTAAGTAGAAAATAACAGTATGAAAGGTAAGAGCCCTGAAGTGCAGTGGTCTTGTGCTGACTGCACAATATCCATCATCACAGGACTTGGAAATCCAATGCAGATAGATCTCCATATAATGTTTCATACCACCCTCAGTCAGGCCCTGGATAGTTCCCATCTCAAAGTCACGTAGGTCAAACTGTATTTATTACTAATTCTGGCTGAGCAGCGCAATAGTATTAACCCCAGCATGAAATACCAAAAGTAGTAGATGTCCAGCAACAACTGTTTTCCCACAAATAAACAAACCAGTACATTGAATTCTTTAGCAGCATCTAAAAGGACACCAAACTTCACCCAGAGACCCAGCAGAGAACTAAAACAAAGCAAACCATGCTGCTGTGAGATGCTGAACTTCCTTATAGGGGCAAAAAATGTCTAAGAAAGTCATATGAAATCAAGCTTATGTCCTAGAAAGGAGGAGGAGAAGGAGGAGGAAAATATCAATAGATTGAAATTGCTTATTTTATTGAACTTTGTGTAAATAAAGATAAACTTACGTAAGTACATCATTGTTCACAGAAAGTTCCCAGTCAGCTAAGTAAAAACATTTGAATTACTGTTTTGAGTAGATGTGTTTTACGGACAATCATGGTAAGCACTGTTCTCTAAAAGAGAGGTATCAGCTTTACAAAAGGTGGGGATTAGAAGACTGAAGAATCAAATTATTCCCTTTCTTTAGGGCAATGTGCTAAGCTCCCATTTTCCCCTAGCTGCCATACATAGCTTTCCCACAAAAGGAAACTACTTTGGCTAACTTGGGCTCACAAGTAAAATAAATCTTTTAGAATCTGACTTGAGAAGTACCTGCAGCAAAACTCTGCAAGAGTGGAAAGCGCTACGCAAATTTCAGGATGAGACCTAGCATTCTCCCACTGACAGGACATCAGCTTGGTGGGCTGAGCCGACAAGCAGAAGAGTTTTCAACCAACAGCACTCGGGTGAAAGCGTTGCTCTTACAAAACTGCTCTGGGATTAACGCCTCCCACGCAGAGCCTTATTGCAGCCAAGAGACTCCAACACACAGAGCGACAGGATTCGCTGCTGCTACAGCACCTCTAACAAAGTCAGGACTGATTAATCCTACCAATGTTCTGTATCTGTGTGCCAGAGGAGATCAGGTTTCTATACTGCGCCCAGCTTAACTAACCAGTTTGAAACAAGGTGAGCAGAAAGCCTTACTAGTGCTGAGCTACCAGACCAGAAAGTGCTCCATCTTTTACACTTGAGGTGCAGGGGATGAAGGTTCCTTTTGTATTCTTCCTAATTTTGCTATACACTCAGCATGAACGCTTCACTGTGCCCGAGTTTATCATGCTGTGCAACGGAAGAATTCTCATCTCCTGTGGAGGATGGCACGTGCTTCGAGATGCTGAGAAACACAGCACCTAATAAGCACTGTTGGCAAAGCTCTCTACAATCACTCGCTGCTGATATGGTATTTAGTACATTCATTACTCAATACTGAGATGCACCTCTAGGATTAGTTACCACAAGCAATCTAATGCCATTGGTTAACTACATTCATTTTTCTGCCCTCACAAAAGCAAATATTTCCTCAAATATAATTCCAGTGTGTATTTTCCACAGCTGTCTTGTGAGCAAAGAAAACATTTGTTGACTGAGGAGCACTTTGCTTTGGCAGGGAAATGCTGCAGAGCACTGCTCCTGCTACAACGCCATCACATGCTGCCATTTTTTCCCTTTCCTGCAAAAAGTGAGGTGCTGCTCAAAGCATTGTTTGAACAAGCCAGCTCCTCACAGGCACTGTGCACCACTGCCACACACCAGTCACAAACACTTGTAGAGATTTGCCTGCAAATGCCTTCTGGAACCTATCTCCAGCACCATCTCTCTCAGAAATCACATTGCAATATTTTAACTGACAATCAAAGGTCAGATGCAAAAGAAGCATATTCTACATCAGTGGTACCAGTATCTCATTTAACACGTGGCTGCTATTGAGTTAGACTTCCCTCCAAAACACTCATGACATCTGTTTTATTTCCTGAAGCTTCTGTCTTTGAGGACTATGCCAAAGGCAAACTAGTCTGAAGACAACATGTATTGTATGTGGAATATGGCTGGGAAAAGAAGGAAAGAAGCTAAGGGAGAATATCATCATGCTAAATAATAATAATAAAAAAATTTAAAATCCTATCCTTTTTATTTATGTACACAGAAGTCAGTCATTTCACAAAAGACAGATGTCATGCACATTCACAGCCTTAAAAATATATACAAATAAACAATGCACCTGGCAGCTAAAGTTACTGATTTTTCTAATTCCTGTAGGACAATAAATCTAAATGAATTGAATTAGGTAGTTAAAAAATATAGACCACTTTGTGTCTTTAAAATCAGTACAGAGGATAGAAATACAAGCTTCTGATTTCAGTTTAATCCTGATTCGAATAGCAGAGAGATTTTCTATCAAAAGATGCAATATGAGATGTGAAAGCTTCCTGCTGGAAAGCACTGCTAAAGAGATAGATCCTCTTAATTAAGGTTGTCTTGTATTTGTCTCCCTAAAACAGACATGATCAATAGGTGCAGAATAAAATTGATTGCTGCAGCTCATTTCATTAGGTGAAGCAAATGTCTCCATAGAGATTAAGCACGTCTTTAATATCTGAAGGTGGTAACATCTGTCTGGTTGAAACTATAAGCTCTCCAGGGCAAGGTTAAAAAGCAAACAAAACCAAATAACAACAAAAACCCCAAGCACCAAAGAGATAAGTAGTAATTCTTATTGCTGTCTCCCCCATTTCAAATCACCAAACCCCATAATTATCCTCAGGGCTCTTATCTAACTGACCCTCTGTACTAGCACTAAATGTCATATTCTTCCCTAGCAACAGCTGCTAGACTGAGCAAGGTCTTGGCTATCATGCATATTTCTGCATAGCAGTTATCCTGGAGCTCCAGCAAGAAAGCAGCTGGGAGAACAAGGGAAATGGTGCTCCTATGCAGCCAAGACAGGAAGGTGAGGAGGGAAGCTGTGAGCTGAAGGAATGCTGGGGAGAGTAGCATTCGGCCACAAAGGAACTCTGCCAGAAGAAGACAAATGGCAAGTAGGATTACCAAGTAAAAGGCTGAGTGCAGTTTTACTGCAATTACTGCTACGTGCGTGCCCTCTCTCTCTTCCTTTTGCCTCAAGTTTTTTCCACATTGTCAAGCTACCACAATGTAGCCAAACAGCCAGCAACAAACAAGTGTGAGGGCATGAGGCAGGCAGAGATGGATGGATGGACAGACGGATGGAGAAAACACAACCTGTTTCACTGCATGTGGAGAGTCTGACTTGACAAGCTTTGCTGTCAGTTCTTGTTTCTAAAAGGGGTTATTGGTTACTCTTGTTTTTACCAACCATCTCACCTGTGCAAGCAGGAATGTAGAAAGCAAGAGACAAAATGTGCCTGCAGTGTTGGAAGTGTTTTGCAGCAGTGTAGATGACTAACAGAAGATCTAAAGACCTGAGAAACCAATCCCACCATTGTTTTATGTTTTCATTTGGGAAAGGCTAAATAAAAATGCTGCTTGAGAAGCCAAAAAACCGGAAGAGATTAGAATGAAAAGCAGCTGAGTCAACCCCTTCATCCTTCATCTTTGGTGAGTGAGAAATATTATGGGACTCAAGGTACCTGGAATGCCTTAATGTAATTTTCTGCCAGCAAGAGCCTCCAGCTGAGGGATTACTCTGAATGCAGGCCCAGATCCTGCTAGAGCTTTCACACAAGCAAAGAGACATAAAACATTCCCCCACCCATGTTTAAGGAATTGTTTTCATTGTAACTACACTTGCACCATCTGTCTGAGTTGCCTAAACAGTACCATGTGTGCAGTTTGTGCTACCCTCTCTGTACAGATATTTACATACTCTTGCACAATACATTTGCTGAAAGATGGATGAAAAGAAAGCATAATCCCACTGATGCAGCTGCAGGGAAAAATTAGAGAGGCATTTGACTTGGCATGACTTGGGATGTTCAGCAAGTCATTAAAACATTCTCATCTGTTACTCACAAACACATCCATGTATGCGAAGAGGTAGGGGCCTGGGAAACAACATTCTCACTTCCACTGCTCCTCCTAAAATCTACATTTCTGTTGTTGTCAACTGTAAGTTTAAGTCCTGCAAGAGTTCACTAAAAGGTGGTAGGCTCTTCATTATATGCAGACTTCGACTTGAGAAAATTTCATTCAATTTCTGATATTGGCATTGAAAGAAACATGAATGTAAACAATGTAACTACTTTTATATATGGTGGCTTTCCAAATGAGCACTTCACTCTTCATGAAGTTTCCCTTTTCATCTTATTTTGGGGGAATAAAAGTGAAAAGAGCTGCTTGCAGTAATGCAGAGAGCCACCAGCAAAACCAGAAACAAAATCCAGGTACCCTGCATCACACTCTGGTCCTCTCCTCATCTGGAGACAACATAAGCAATGCTTTACAGATTCAACAGAATTTCATCTTTGGGTTTCAGGTTTACTTCAAATACTGCTGAAAGCTTCAGCACCAAGCTGCAGGGAGGCAGCCACCACTCACCCAGCCTACTCTACCTGCTAACGTACAACTCTGTCCAGTACTTGACAAATGTTTAGTCAAAGGTCCTGGAATATGATACAGCTTATAAAATAGGACAGTTCTACAGAAGACATAATAAGATTTAAAAACAAACAAAAAAACCCAAACAGCTGAACTTTTAACATATGACTCTGCGGGATTGTATATTCTGAGGAGGAAAGCCTCAAGTCAACAGCCAAGGTTGCACTGTCAATTTTCAGATGTGGGAAAAAAAAGTTAGTAAATAATTGCTGTTCTAAAGTAGAATGTTCATTTTTGTATGAAACTGGAAAAGCAGGGAACTAGATAATTAGGCTGATGGCAAACTGGATTGAGAAGAAGCAGCCAAATCCTTGTGCACAACAGTAAGCAGGCTCTCACACCAAAAATGTGGAAACCTTATAAAAGTAATCAGGAAATCTTACAAAATCAACACTCTTGTCATTCTTGATCGTTTTAAAGCCAGTTTTCTCTCTTTGCTCCTAACTCCAACAAAACAAAAAAAATACTAATCCCAGGAACAATTCTGAAAACTCCAAACATTCAGCTGAACATTTAAGCATGTGTTTCTGGGACAGGTCTCTCTGCATGCATATGTGGTCTGGCCATGTTCCCTCACTGTTTCGCTCCCCAATATTCCATTTTTCCTGTGCTCCAGTCTATGGATTAATATGAACCAACTTTTCAGTGAACAGTAAACTCTCTCCATAAGTTATGCAGAAGATAACAAAGAGGCTAGCTTGCCTGAAAACTTTCTGAGCCTGCTGTCAGATGTCTAAACATTTAAGTTCCCTCTGAAAAGCTTCTTCCACAGGTCAAAGGCACAGCCAAGGGCCTTGAAATAAGTAAGATCAAGGCGCAAGAAGACTAGCAATGAAAAAAACCACGATTTGTACTTCAGCAAAACCCACACAACTGGCATGGAAGGACTAAAAGGGTAACTGTAAGCACCATCCACCCGTTCCTGCGGCTGAGGTTTATGTCTCCACACTCTCAGATCTAGGAGAAATTAATGACAAATGTTTTTCTGGGTTGTGACTAATAATTTCCAATGAAAGGAGACATTGGCCAGTCTTGTCTAAACAAACCAGATGAGGCATGTTTAGGAAAGGTGTTAGCTAACGTTTTAAACACCACTTAGCACCTACTTTAGGTAAACGATTTAGCTAAAGCAGCTGGTAAACACTGGCCTTGTTCCTAGTCTGGACTGCGGCGGGAAAAGCTGCTTTGCTTTGTGCAGATTGTTACTCTGGTGGTTTACACTAAGAGCTACTTTGTTTTAAACAATTCCTCAAATGGAATAAGCTACGATGTGCACGAGGAACGTTTTCCTCAGGTGTTGTAGGGCTACACTACATTGTCAGTAGGCATATCAAGGCCGTCCCCCTCCTCACCACCTACACAGAAGCAAAGGTACAGGCTGCTACAGAGGAGGGATGAGGTAAGTTCATCTTCCAAGACAAAACAAGGCTTGTAAATTGAGGTAATATATTTCATTAAACTGACACAGGAGAAAGCAGCTTTCAGACGCACAAACTGCTGTTCACTACTCCTGTCTCTGCAATTTGACGAGCAAATTGTCCTCTAATGAGAAGATGAACTGTCCTACTGGCACCTCTTTCTTACTGTTTAATGACCGCACAGAAGCATAGCCAAGAATGCACCAAGACTTAGGTATCTACAGTTTTCAGTATCTACATTTGAATAAAATGAATTTCAAACACTTGACAATTTACTCGAAAGTACACTTAAAATGGGACTAACTTTGGTTCCCAAACTGCAGGAAATTACAGCAGAAGTGATTGTTTTAGATGTAGGGGAAATGTAGGGGAAAACAATAAAAACAACAGAATGAGGATGATGAACTTATAAAGGCCTCATTAAGTTCAGGGAACAACGGCTGGGCTCCTGGAAAAGAAATTTTAGCGGGAAAACACTGAAAAGCTGTCGGGGGGAAAGGCTGGAAGCAGGACAGTAGACAGGAAGGCATTAGCTGTTTAAAAACCAGAAGTTTTGAAAATCCTACACAGAAACAAGTTCTTATGGCTAGGAATAAATGTAAAACAACAGCAAAGCTCTCCTTCAACAAAATCAGAACTTACATCACAAGGAGAACTTCACAAGTACCAAGGGACATGGAAGATGAGAACAGAATATGTCATGTATCAGAAGGAAGGTAGAACCCTATTGCTTAATAAGGAAGGAGAGAAAATAATTCATAACTGAGAAAGACTAGAGCAATCCACACTGCCATTGCTTCATGTCTTCTCAAAAAAAATAAAAAAGGTTAGCTACAACCTGAAACTTCACACCATTCTAAAAATGAGCCAAAACCACAGACTAAAATAAGGAAAGCACCTAAAAAAATATAAAACAGAGTACATGTACTTAAGCCCACAGTTCTGCTGAATTACAGTACTGAATTAAATAAAAAAACCACAAACTCTTGAACCACTGCCAATCATCTTCAAGAATCTTCCATGAACATTAAAGACTCAGCAAAGACAGAATGTAAAATGTTGCCATTCTTTCTAGAAAATAAAGGCACTGGGGAATAATTACTAGAAGTAGAGGGCAAAAGATCTGGATTAGTTTAGTGTAGGAAAAAGGAAAATTAGAGGAGTGCAGTAACTCTTGATAGATGTTAGAGATATTTAAAGATGACAGCGATTAATGTTCATCACATTTACAGTGTCAAAGACAAGGAGTTGGCTCCATTTACAGAACAGGAGGTTTATTTAGGTCAAACCCTAGGGAATTTTTTCCTACATATGGAGAATTAAGGATGGGAACATGTCCTACAAATACTTGTGGAACTGCCCTCACTAAAGATGCTCACAAGTAAGAAATCAGCTATCAGAAACGCCTTGGGATATTCAGTTGTGCCACAGAAAAAGGGAAGGGGTAATGAAAAATGAAGCTACATATTTTCTTGAAGTCCCTTCCAGGGGTGTATTACATTCCTGTATTTCCCTAGGGCTTCAGGAACAAACCCAAGGTGATACTGAGAGTTAAAAAAAACAACAGCAAAAGAACAAATAAGAAAAAAGCAAAGCTCACCTCCAGGTTGCTGCTAGTCTCAAATTCTAGTTCTTTTAGAAAAGCTGAAATTACTTTGCAAAAGAATTCAGAAGAATATACTTTTTTTGGACAGTGATTCAAACCTGAAGCGGTACTGTAGGTTCTCTGAATTGCCCCCAGAAAAAGCCTCCCACTTGGCTCATTAGGCTAAGAAAACAACTTTCACAGCCAAATCAACCGTCCTGAACACTACTCTCAGCTCTTGATGCATCTTAGAACAATGTTAACCACTTCACTTGAAGAACAAGCAAAATCTTGCTTGCAATGCAGGATAATATAGGCGACCCATATCACACATAGGCTGCATACATGAAAACAAAGATCCCTTTCTCTGAGCTGTCAGCAGCTTACAGACCCTTGCATTTAATCAACTACTGAAGCTGGGGAAAGGGCTCCTTTGCCTGAGCATCACTGAAGTAATGTGCACTAGTGTGAAGAAGAAAATTTGCTACCAGCAGTTTCTGTGCCATAGCTGGGGTAGCTTTTAGAACAACTGAACAGAAACTCATTTTGCCACTGAGAGGAATGACTTGCAAAATATGCTCCAAGATAGCCTTTTAACACTCATGCTAAGGGCAGAGAGAGGCAAAATTAGCCATGCAGCTTGTAAGGTGCAGTGCTAAAACATGGTGATTTATCACGGAATAACTCAACTGACAGAGATTTTTTAAAAAAGGAAAAGAGAGAAGCAAAATATCCATGTTTGTTTGGCTGTAACTAGGGACAAATGGGATGGAAATCAAGGCAAACAGCTACCAGGGCTAGATGCAACAACTTAACCTGCAGGAATAAAGTACTGTACAACAGATAACCATAAGCTTGATCATTACATTAGTTGGGGTTTCTGCAGGCCTCCCAGAATATCCTTGCCCTGAGGTAAACTTGAACCCACCTACAGAAATAGAGCTAGGAAATCAGAAAAGTCTATATTTAAATGCAGCTCTTAAAATTTAGTAGGCATGTTGTTGAGAAGCTAATGTCCTTTCAGTTTTTAACAGCATGGTATTCCCAGAGGAGGCAGATGATGCAACTAAATAGGGAAGGCTATCTGGACAGAGATGTGCTGTTTATTATTATCAGCTGGACAACAAAATTTACTTACATGCTCTTTGGTGGATAGACTCTCAAATGAACATTTTATTTCTCCCTTTCCAAAACAAGAATGTCATCACAGTGAAGACAAATTTTTTGCTCACTTTATACATAATAAAAAAAGCTAAGTGCTTTTGCAGGGGAAGGTTCCTATAATAGAAGGAGATTCATCTATGTAAAGCATTGTACCTCATACTGTTACAGCTAAACTACCTGCAACAAGCAAGGCTTCTTGTATCTGAGTAAAGAACAACACTGCTTACATCACCTGCTCCTGCCTGCAGTACTTGTAGGAGTCAGGGACATTTGCACAGCCCAGAACTACAACATTTTTGTAATTAACAGCCAAAATACCTCTAGTATGGGGGAGGGGGAAAAGGAGCCTTTCTCTGCTGTAACATTTATACTAGTTATACCATTAACATATTGGAGAAATACGATCTAGTGATATGGCAAAACTGGCTCAGCAAGAACTGTTGCTAGATTCCAACACTGATACAAATGTATTTTTGAGTGAGCCATTGAAACCAGTCCTCCAACAGATAGTTAGCTGCTCATGAAATTAGTAAGGCATAGGAACAAAAATCTTTTGGGAAATTTGACTTTAGGATTGCTAATGTGGAAAGAAGAACACATTCCAGATGACTGAGGCTTTGGTAAATTTAATGCTAACCATGTACTGTAAATTCTATGAAGCCACACAGCTACAAACCAGCGTGGTGAATACAAACTGTGTGCCAAGTTTAACATGTTTGGTTTGTATGCAGATAGAACATCAAGCTATGCGGAAATCTGCTTTCTGTTCCCTTTCTTCTGAATATTCTTACTGTGAAACATAACTGAAAGAAAATTTGAATTATAGGGTCACTTGAGATCTGTATCTTATTTTGGATCACTTAAGCTGCATCCCTGGGTTTTTACTGTGCTACTCTACAGCTATTACAAATACAATAGGCGCCCAGTATTGCTACCCATCAGCAGGTCTGTGTGTTCCTATAGTTGTCCTAAAACACAAATGCTTAGAAAATCTTCCTGAAGAAGCTCTCCAGTATGTGGTTTGGCTAAAAGGAAAAATAGGAATTATAAGTATATTCTCTACAAAACAGCATAACAGAAACCTTAAATTAATCCAGGCAGCAAACTGAATATCTCTGTGTCAAAGGAGTGAACCAAAACCCAGCGAGCAGCCCTGTTTCTGAAACAGCCATTTACAGTGGCTCCTACCTGTCTACACCATTATTTTATCTATAGCATAATATTATCTTGAAGAAGTGCCTACCAAAAATTAAGTTCACACTATAGTTCCTTGAACAAGCAAATTTTCACAGTTCCAATACAACGTACAAAACCCAACTGCAGATATTGTGGGGGGACTCTAGGCATTAAAGAAAGAAGCCCTACTCAGGAAATACAGTTCAATTCAGTGAGGAATGATGCCCTACAATTAACACCTTCAGGCTATTCCATATTCTAAAATCTGTGCTAACAATCCCTCAGGAGACGTTGATAAAGGCTTTCATATACCTTAGGCTGGGACTCCACAAATGTCCTTGTATGATGCACTGAGGCCATCCCTTAGTTAATGTAGAAAGTTTGCCAGCACAAAATTAGTCCACTTCACCCTTCCTTCAACAGGAAGCACACAGTGCATACATCATAGCAGCATCACCATGGTAGCTTTGATACTAAAGTATTAGAAGACTTAAAACCAGATTTACTATCAATCACAATCTCTGAAGAAGTTGAATTTATAATAAAGCTTTTATAAATGCTTTTTGTCATCAAATGACTTCCAAGTAGTTTACACATGTCTAATCTTAGGGAAGTTCTAAAAAGTTTAGGTCAATATAACTCTTATTTTACCGCTGCATATAAAAAAAGGTACATAAAAAAGCATATAAAACATCATGTCCCTGAATCTGTCAGCTTTGAGTGATGTAACTTAACCTTCAAGTCACGCCACTGGGGGATGCAGATGGTCACTAGTTGTAAAGATTCAGTGACAACAGTTACTTTGTGTTTCCAACATAAAAGATTGTTTCTGAAAGCTTTCTGTGCATACCCCAAGATCAGGAAAATTAGAAGTGAGGCTACAAACAAAATCTAGATGAAGATATTTTCAGTTCTGTGCTTCACTCAGAAGGCACATTGCTTTCTGAAAAATACCACTTAAGCTGAAGAACTGACATTCCTCTCTTGCTAACACAGGGCAAAGCAATCCATCAGTGGGATATTCTCTCCCCTTAAGTTTGAAAAAGTTGATTTCACACTTACACATAAACCCTGTCTCTTTCTCTTACTGCGGTACCACCATTCATCTCCCTCTTGGCAAGGAAAGACCTTCCAGGGCTGGTTTGCAGCAACAGCCATCAGGCCACCACCCATCTTCAAACTGGGCAGCCAATTGCTGCTTCTGGTCCTGAGTTTTGCCTACCTTACTCTCAACAGGGCACGAATTTGGGTTACCTTCCTCTACCGAGATGCTGTTTAACACAATTTCTGGGAGCCCTGCAACCTTTGAGACCTCTTCTGCATTGTCAAATGTGTTGGAAAATGAATAAGGCAGTTTAAATCTATCCTGGTGAGGGAGCAAGGTGACCACATGGGCTTATTTCCTTGGAAAATCAGGCTGAAAATTGCAAATATAAACAGAAGACCTTGTAAAAGTTCTTCCTGGCTTCTAAGATCTACTTCAAGGAAAGTGTCACATGTGAGGATGAGCTCCAGGAGCTGGCCTGGTTTCTCCCCTCATCCCACACACAGGACTATGGTCAAAGGTAAATTCATCTCCCTCTCCTCATCAGCAGTACAGAGGCTGCATCCTCCTTGGCCTGGCCCAGAACAGAGCAGTCTGGATCCCAGAGACTCTGCATGCTAGACAGAAAACAATCAGATCCAGCGAGGGAGTTGACCAGGCCCCTATTGATACACAAAACCACACTCTTTCAGAACCCAAAACCACAATTCTCTTTCTCTCCAAAATGTCAGTTGCTTGGTATTTCTCCATAGATAAATAATCTAGTTTCCCTTTTTGAAAGTGAAATTTGGACTCAAACTCAGCAGTACCTTGCAATTCAGCAGGCACAGAGGGGCTTTCAAGTTTTGCTTTCCCCAAACCTCCAAGGTCACCCTTTGCAGGGTCACGTCCTTACATATGTCCACTTCGAGCAGAAAAGGGTAAGAAAAAACACCCAGGGCCCAGGTGAACCTCAACCATCTGGTGCACCTGGACTCGTGCTCCAGACAGGACTGTGCATAAGGCGCAATTCTGATTTGTAGCACACAACTGTACTAGTAATGACTCCGAAGTAACAGAGTGTGAAGCTCCAGGGGTTCACAGACTATTTACAGAAATACAGCCACACTAGCAAGGGCTTCATCTGCTGTTTAGGCATATGCAATCTCAGATACCCAAACTCTAAGTCTTTTACTGTCATACAATTGACAAAACCACTCAGCCTCTTTTGCAAGAATTTCCAATCCTCCCATGATGTTCCAATTAGGTCTGCTACTAATAACTGTCAGCTTTGTGAATAATCTCATATAATTCACTTGGACAGAAATCTTCCCTACAAATTTGAAGCTAGCACTGAAGTAACCAACCATTACTTATTTTCATACTGTTACACAATCACATTTCAGTCAATTAACTTTCACCTTCGGTGTCCAACAGTGTTGCCTCAGTGACATTTTTCTATGTGTTGAGTTACAGTAATACACAGGAACGTTTCTAAGTAGGTGGACCCAGATCAGCAGCTAATCATCTTTGGACTCAATGTAACCTCCTTCACAGCTGAGGGATTTTCTGAAGCATCCCTTAAGGACTCTCTCTCCCCTGCTGTATTCAAGGAAGCGTATCCACTCCAATGTTATCAGAGCACTAGCAGTTTCCTCTTCCTAATATGAGGAAAATGAAGACTTGTGAATCTAACCTGGACCAGGGAAGCACAAATACTAAAGCTTGTTCAGTGCTTCCATAAGCATGACCAGGAGCATATTTAATCTTGCTTTTTGAAATAGTGTTTTCCTCTACTTTCCAACTTACTTTGACTCAGAGAAGATATGTGATGGCCAGCACAGCATGTAAAATTATATCTTAGCCTAGCAATCAGAGACAGAGCTGTCAACAAAAGCTGAAGAACTTCTTTCATCTTTTGGTTTTTGCTTTAAGAAATGCATATCTGCTTTGAGTTTTAGATTTGGAAGCTTTTGATCTTGCCATGCAATGGAAAGGAAATCTCTGCTTGAAGTTTGCAGCTAATGTTCTGCTTGCAGAGGGCAAACTTTCTTTATTGGAGCAGGCACAGAAGAGGAGGACCTATCTTTGATAGCCATTTGTAGCTGTGGCCTAGAATACATATATCCTGTTACCTGCCCTGAACTGTTGAAAACTGGCATGATATGCTTCTAGTAAGTGGCCACATTCCTTTTCAGAGGTGGGGGAAATGATTCATCTTCTATATATAGATCTGTTGAAGTACAAAATGATGCTTTTTTTTCCCCCCTTGCAGTTGTTCTCAACATATGCTTTTCCATTTCACATTATGATGATTCTGAAAAGGTATGTTGAATATTTAGCAGACTGAAATACAAGTTAGCTGTGACACCCCTCATAAATGTAGATTTTAAAAGTTTCCCGTCTTCACTGCAAAATTTTGGTGATTCAGAAATAATCTAACAAGAGCATTCCTAGACAAATAATTTCCTCTACCAGTTTGTCAAGTCCAGTCTAGCTGTTCAGGGGTTACAGGATTTTTAAAAATCCATCTATGTTTATATATAGTAATACATTAGAATATAATGGACCACAGTCAACAAGGTAAATCTCTTTTGTGTACTCTCCACTCGTTTGTAAGCCATCTGCAGCTGGGAAGTTTCATTGTTAGAGGTCCATTAATGAGATCAATACAAGTTATATCCACAAGGGATTAGCTGGCTCTTATGCTATTGAAAGACTCTTGGGTTCAGCAAACTGTTTTGGTTCTCATGTGCAGTTATGCCTAACCATGCCCCTCCTTTCCTTTTTTCACAATCCAAAACCTGGAAACGAAAGCATTCCCATTTTTCCCCAATATCAACTTTCACACACACAAAAATCATACAATAAATAGATTCCGAGATTCTAAACTTATCTTTAGTTGATACCCTTGGGAATGATGTGGGGTAGGTAAAAGGGAAGGCTCTCTGACGGAAACTTCCTCTCCTGTATTTATTAACCGACTTTTTCCCTGCTTTCCTTTGTGGTTTGTCTCGGGTTTACTTATGCATTTATCAGTTTTAGTTTTGGTTCCTGAGCAAGCCCAGCTGCAGTCCCTGCTACCTCGTATCTACTCCTACCCCAGAAGTCGTTAACTTTTATTTTGGGATAATAATGGGAGCAGGTGAAAAAATAAATTAACAGACAGCAACAATAATTTTGAAGACACTCCCTTCACTTTCATCCTCTAGTGTAAAGGAGCAGAAGCACAATAAACAGAGAACAACAGAGCATAAGAGTCTGCTTGTTCTCTAGGGAACTAAAAAAAACTATCAAAAACATGTGCATTTGCCATAGAAGAAAGTGTCTTTCTGGTTGTGTTTGAGCTCACATGACAGACACAAGTTGACATAATGCTGCAGTTATTTATCACAAAGATGTTTAAAGATACTTCTTAATAAAAAATGATAATCATATACAGTACCACAAATCAACCAGACCATGAAAGCTAATATTTACTCAATACTAAATACCTAATGGCCATGTAAGCCTTTGAGGAACCAAATTTGGTTACTGCTTTAGTACTTGGAAAGCCAGCTCTTCAGAGAAAATAGATCATTTTGATTTTTTACCAAGCTATTCAGCCTTTACATCTTCCCTCAAACAGTCAGTCACAGCACACAAGTTTTTCATTTTCAGATATACTGTGCTTTCAGCGCTTCAAGTGCTAGTAAACTGGATTTTCACCTTTGCATTTAGTTTTGCATTGGTTTAGAAGTGATAGAGAAACTGTAAAGAAAAAGGGAGCAAAGAACAATGCATACCTTGTGCAGACTCCCGTCTGCGCACCAGGAGGTCAGGAAATAGCTGAAGAAAAGAAGGGTCCCTTGCTGCACCCTTTGTCCTGCTTACACCCTGCTGTTCCTGTCCTGCCTTTGAGGGACAGCACAAAGAAGCCTCCAATCACTTTTCATTTGTTTATTTAAGGAGTTGACATGGCCATTCTATGGTCCCATACATGCCATATAAGCTTTAATTTTATTTTTATATTTTTTAATCTATTGTTAACTAATCTTTACTGCTGAGATAGGAAAGTGCTACTCAGAGACAGCTTTCCTCTCTGACCAGTTTATGCACAGGTACAGACATGCCAGTGCAATTGAGGGCTATGTACGTAGTCCTGAGCTAACTTGGGTACCAGGAAAAGTACAAAGAGATCAGTGTGGTTCTCTGCTTCAGCAACTGTCTCATTTTCCCCTTCCCACTTGGCACTGTTTTGTACAGCAGTGTCAAAAGCTGAATTTGAAGACACTGCAATTTACTTGAAGCAGGCAACAACTGAGGCAAAAAAAAAAAAAATCTTCAAAGGCATTATTTGCTCTGTTCCACCCATTACACAAAGATAAACACTATAAACAGGGGAAAGGAAGAGAGCTGCTCTGGGATACTGGGAAATACAGTGTTAGAAATGCAATGGGCTGTATGTGAATAAACCCCACAGAGTTTGCATATACGGTTAGGTGATCTAAATTATGCATTATTAGTCAGGAAACAGATCTTGGAATTATAGCATGGAGTCCTCTGAAAGTATCAAGTTGAATACTCGGGCATGGTAAAAGGGAAAAATAATCACAGTGATGACTACAAAAGAAACAGAGAACATTACTTCTCTGCATATAAACTGAAGTTTTGCCCACACATTCAATAGTAGGCACAGTTCTAAAATAGATTCGGGATAATCAGAAAAAGACATGGAAGACATAAATAGCAGAGGTACAAAACAGCTTCTTTACAAGAGATTATCCAGGGGAGGACTTTTCAGCCTGCAAGAGGTGATCTCATTGCAGAGAAGAATATGTTTATGGTCTAGTAGCATGAATAGCACAGAGGTAGTGAGAGGGAATAAGTGTACTCATGATGCAAGAAATAGGGGGCACCAAATGAAATGATCAGACAGTTAGCTTAAAACAAGAGGGGCCAATATTATTTTTTTTATTATACACTACATAATTAAGTTGTGGAACTTATTGCCACAGGATGTTTTGAAAGCCAAAAGCATAAATGGATTAAAAGAAAAGCAATTACAGAAATTCATGGAATAAAGGTCCATCATGGGCTATTAAGTACAGCTATGCAGATACAACCTCTGGCACAAGTAGCACCCAAATGGCTGACTGCCAGAAGCTGGGAAAGAATACTGCTGCTGCTGTATTCTCTAGTAGCAGATGCTTTGGGAAAAGAGAGTGAAGGACTGAGCTATGGTCGAGTCAGGATGTTGGATGACATGGGTCTTTTCTCTGGCCGAGTATAGCTGTTTTGATGCTCTTCTGAAGTGGACTAATTTGTCTTTGAGAATCTGATGCTTATTAATATCCAAATTTCATTCCTTCTGTGTAACAAGAGGGAGTGACTAGAAATTACCAGAAATATTACAAACAACAATTTTTAAAAGTAATGTAATTACTATATTTCACACTTCTGAATTGTCTTTTATCTGGAAATTGCTGCATGACTTAAGGCACATGGCTAAATCTGCTGCTGTTTGAAAGTTTGTGTCCATGATGAAAGCTTTACACAACAGTACAGTAATGTTTCTATGTTTAAAAACACATGAGAAATATCTTGTTAAATGCCGAACAGTTACTGCTTGAAGGGAAAGAGATGTATAAAAGCAAGGAAAGGCCCCATCTTCTCTCACATATATCAGCATAAACCAAATGTATGCTACTGAATTTCCATAGATCAGCAGTGGCTTAGAAGGGCAGAATCACCTCATAAAATATGTTAAAAGCCACACTAGACTGTTTCCACAGTGCAAATTGACATTTTCATTTTTGCAGGTTTCTCTAAAGGCACTATAAAGTTGCAAAAGAATCAAATACTGAAATAATAACTAATAATAATAACTAATAGCTAATAATAATAATCAATACATCAAGGCTATGCAAAAAACCACGTGCATGTATGTATACAAATCACTATTAACTTCTTGGGTTTTTTTGTTTCTGCTTTAATATTTTCCTAGCATAGTTTTAGCATACTGAAGTTATTCAGCTGGTTAAGGAACAAGATGAAGCAATTTCACCAGTGGGATATGTTCCTCCTCTGCATTTTCAAAAAGAGGAAAGATAAGATTCAGGTAGGTGGACAGATTTGAAATGAGAGTGTTTTGTGCTGAACTTTTTACAACTTGGTGAGAGTTTTCAGTTTTCAAAAGGTGTCCACTCCACTTCTTTCAGGCACTCCTCCTAAGACAGGCTGGAAAGGGCCCTGTTCTGATGTATTCCACAAAACCTTTGTGGGGGAAAAATACATACAAACAAAGCAAAATGTAACAACACCAGGAAAGCACGACTTTTACATTAAAACTTCACATTCAAAAGGATGAATGTGGTTGGTTTCTAAAGCAAGTCCTTAAAATAAATGTACCAGGTGAGACAGCTTAAAATTGATCTTGACCAACGTAACACTCACAGTATGTCCCGTGCTCAGCATGACAATGGTGTTGAGTTCATTCTCAGAGGCCTTACTTCCCAAAGTTACATGCAGGGGAGGTTGAGAGCCTAATATCTAAGTTGCAATTCCTCTGTGGGCTAAGGATCCAAAACATTAGATACACATACTGCAAAATATTTTATGGTATCTGTAAGCCAACATCACTGATCACTTTAATCATGAAAATATGGAAAGCACAATGCTAAAGCAGATAAAGGTCATAATGCAAAGTTCCCAAGCTCAAACAAGATACTGGTTGAGCTGTTGCTTCACAGTCTAATCAAACGATCAGAAACATATAAGCTTCATGGATGCCTGGACACCATCCTGTGCAACATACTCTAGAAGAACCTGCTCTGACAGAGGGGTTGGACTAGATCTCCAGAGGTCCCTTCCAACCCCTAAGATTCTGTGATCAATGCCCCACAGTTGCACTGTAGATATGGTTCTGTTGTTAAAATCCCCAATATCCACAAAGCATCATGTGGTTTCCTGCAGCATCTTCACAGCTAAGAGACCAGGTTATCCTTCCTCTTCCTCCTCCTGTTGAAAAATCCCTTCATCCAGACAAATATGATTCAAATATAATGAGCCCTTAATGTTGGATTAAAAAATTGTCATAAGGGACCATAGGAAAGGTACACTAAGCTTCCACTCCAGCTCTGGATAAAACAGCTTTCAGTTACCATGGGAACACATCTTCCCACAGCACCATAATCTCCCATCCACCACGATAAATGCAACCCAGCATCTTGCAACTCCTGTTTTGAACAGTTTACACTCTCTTCATGCAAGGGCACTCAGGAGCGTGCATGCATACACAGGCACAGACTGACAAGAGCCTGGCTCTTTTGCTTTTCCCCTTGGCCAGGTGTGTGCAAGACAGGCTAGGTTGCTTTCTTTCACTTCAACTTTCTCAGGCATGAATCTTTAGCAGATTTGTGACAGATGAAGACAGAAAAAGCAAAAGGGATGTTTTAGTAGTCTGATTCCAATCTGATTTTCGGAACAGCTGGGCCTGACCCCTTGCTTTGTCTGATACTTCCTTTTAGGTGAGTCATTTCAGCCTCTCTGTGCCTCAGCTGAGCGGAACACAAACCCAGTGGTTTTCCCTTCCAAAGGAGACGGGGCGGGGGGGTGAAGCATAGCATCTCATGGCTACAGATGGAAGCTGCCAGAGCCCATTATTCCATTACATAGATTACTGCAGCATTTG
The DNA here is from genome assembly GCA_013399015.1 of Galbula dea. Lineage (NCBI taxonomy): Eukaryota > Metazoa > Chordata > Aves > Piciformes > Galbulidae > Galbula > Galbula dea. Next base: position 1,508,006 of record VWZX01006101.1, read on the forward strand.
GGGAATTTGTTTGCTTGCTTTTGCACCACTGACATACATCTGCCTCAGATTCCGAGCCCCTGGCCATTCCCTGAAGTAGTATGGCCAGGGATCTGGGAACGATGCGTGTAGAGACTTAACCAAGTTGATGAAACAGCCATGGAGAATAAGCAGCACTTTGAACTACTGTATCCTTGCTGCTACTGGCTGGCATGCACAAGCACAAAAGAGCCAGAACTATGCACAAAGTGAGGGAAAAGCTCAAGAAAAGTGGTTTATATTTCAAACCATCTGACTTCAGCTTAAAGGACACCTACAGCCACAGCTTCTCCAAAGGATCAAGGGAGTTACAGTGCTAGCCAAGGAAATGCAGCTTGATAGGTCTTTTTGCACATTCCAACCTTGTTCCTACAAAGGAGCCCAAAACTTTCCCAGCTGACCATCATCTAAGAATATGAATCGTTTTTTGAATCTCTAGACAGCTATCACAAATTAATGGCATTTGGGTGTAGCAACTGTCCTCTGGCCGTCACGTACTATAGTGAGAATCAGTGAGCATGGTTCACCTGGAAGCTTGGCAATGTGTTTTGGGGGTGAGGAGGTGACGTTATCCATGGCACACTGGATCCAGTTCATTTAGGACTGTACATGACACATATGACTGAACTAGTTGGTGAGGAACAAGAGATGGCCCATGCTTCCAGTTGTTCATCACAGTGGAACTTTTTCATTACACCAAATTGCAGCTAAGTGCATGGTTCAAACTGAAAAGAAGCAGTTTCAGGGAACTCTTACAGAAAATAATTATTCAGTATCACTAATTGTGGTGATTTATAGCCAATGAACTATCTATCTCCAGACCTACAAACATTCAAATTAAGTAAGAAAACCAGTCAGATCCTAGACAATAAGAGTACAATGACTGAGTTACTTTGAAGCTACTTTATCAATAAACGGATTTAGAATCTTTAGATAAACAGATAACCAGTATTTGGCACCAATAGTCTATGACCCCTTTTATCTGTCAGATACTCTCAGAGCTCTTTACCAACATTAATTAGGCTTGTGAGATAGCTCTATAGATGTCATTTATGGGCACAGGGCAATTACGTCTATTTTAGGGGCTCACAGTGGTCAAATGGCACTCACAAGGTCAAAGAAGAGTTCCGGTATTTAGCCACCAAATCTGTCCAGCACATTACTCCACTAGTAATACATTTAATCTTTATTTATTATCAGTTCCCATGCTTGAGTGGACTGCTTGATTGAAGTTTAGAGGATCTAGTATTGCCTACAGGTAGACGGCTAGGAACTGCAAACCATTCCAAATACTGTAAATCTACACCAATATCACACTGAAAGGCAAACCTCAGCGCTAGGATTTGAAGCCTTAAAAATCTGATTTTCCTGTAATTGCAGCCAATATCAGTATTTAATGTAGAACTAATATCATGCAGATAACCATCATGTATTCATTCTCTTCCTAACCTGCAATCACTAAACAGCATTGAGTCAACACATCTACAAAACTGAGTTTTGCATAAATGACTGCCAGTGCACTGTGGCTGAGAGGAGGTAGAAGAGTTATCACAGCATAAGAAATGAACCTTAACACAATCCTACTAAAGCATGGCACATGCACAAAAGCAAGTTCCGAACCATCTACCAGCTACAGACAGGTGTTTGTTTCTGCCACAGAGGTGAGAGGGAGCAGTGATCAAGACATTCAGATGCATAACATTTTCAGTTCTGTCACCAATTCATGGTGTGAGTTTTCATATGCTGTTTTACTCCTCTGTGTGTTCCTTCTTTAATAAAAGCTGAGGGAAAACTCTTTTTCCAACTTCTGCCTCCTCTGTTTTTCAGTTTGGGAGATAAATTCCCTGGACATTCAGTCACATATGTTGCTGCTTGAATCAAAGACTTTTTTTTTTGAAAAAGCTGTAACCAAATAATCAAAAGTCATACCCAAAGATGTTCTTTTACTTCCTTTTTTTTTTTTTGAGGTTCAAAAAGTGACTGCTTTATTATTATTAGCTTCAGATATCCAGATTAAAGCCAGTTTAGAGATAAAGACATTACTTCAAAACAAACCAAAAAATGCAATTTACATCTCCTCTCAGGCTGTTTTTCTTCTTAGAAAAACCTGAATGAATTTTCAAATGAGTCTAACAGCTCCAACTCAAAAGCTGAATTTTCACCATCCTCTTGAGCTTGGGAAGCTCACTAACATTTTCTGCCCAGTTTTACCTGTCTACTCACACAGAAAACAAATCAGTATCTAATTAAGTGTATGTGACTTAAGAGCTACTGTGTAGTTGCACCATGTGGAGATTAAGAGTCTCATAATGCATCACAGCTAGCCAAAGCTTCCTCAGAAAGCCTTAGATTTGTAACATTTTGTAGTTGTAAATACGTGACTTCCATAAATACCATCTGGAAAGCACTGGTTAAACAACTGGATCTCGGGCATATTTGCCGGTATGCAGAGTACAGAACTGCTATTTAATTGACACATTGGAGAGAGGACTGGATATATTATAAGAACAGAGCATCCTTTTTTTCCCCTTGCAGTTGCATTCCAGGTTGTTTAAGGCAACAGGGCTGTTCTTTGCATGGGAAGACCACCTGTTTATTTAACCTGCTTAAATTCTCCATGTGAATATGTATCATAATTTCTTTTCTCCTCTATAAATGTACAAACCTATAATCTGAATACCAGCCCATTTCTCCTGAAGAGTTCAGTCTCAGAAAGAAGCAAGACTTGAAGACAACTTTTATACCTTTATATAGACAACTTATATACCTTTAAACAGACACGGTCACACTTAAAGAGCAGCTAGGAGACCAAAGAGCTGAGGAAAGAAAGGTGAGAGGAAAACCCATGACAGTAAGCAAATACCAGCTCCCTTGGGGATGTTCCACTCTGTCCCATCCTTCCTCACACTCTTTTCATCCTGTGATCATCACCAATCTCTCAGCTGAGCTGGGCAGAACAAGTCTGACTTTATGATACCATGCCACAAGGTTCAAATGCCTTCCCACTGCTCTCACCTGGCACAAGACACCAAATTTGGGTTGCCATTTCCCCCAAATTAGAGAAAGCTAAGGCAGCAGGGAAGGCAGAGGATACACAGGGTGGTAGGCGCTTCCAGGATCTTCCTATAGTCTTGATTTTAGCAGATGAAAGCCATTCCCAGCTCTGCACTGTCATCTGCACAGATCATGCACAAACAAGGGAACAAAAGAGATTTGTTTGTTCCATTTCTATTAGAAACACAAAGACATTGTTTTGGTGGGTAATTTGTTTGCTCAGGAAAGCTCAGCTCAATTGCAGAAGTAGCAATTGCTGTTAGGTCTTGCAGCTGATTTGACAGATAAAGTTAAAAACTGCACATTCCAAATCATGTTGAGCAAGGCAGAGAGCATAGGCCTTATTTTTAACATCACAGAGAAGTGACCCTAGTCTGACTGTGCAACTACCTGACTTTTGTACGTAAAATAGGAGTTATAAAAAAAATTAGGCTTCCCCTGAGATTAATTTGCACAGTCACTAGCTATGTTCATATGCAGCTGCACTCACAACAGACACACATCCTGCTTAGAAATGAGACTTGCACTAACTGTCCTAAACTTCTGTTCATGTACAAACAGCACCCACTGGCTTTGCTTTGCCTATCTTGTGGCTTAATCCTTAGACGACACACTACCTATGCATCTTACATTGTTTATTTTTTTATATTCCAGACAAAAACGCATAACATGTAGAAAAACAAGCACAAACAATTTTTTAGAAGTTGTTAGAGCCATATTCATTTATGAAGAAAACCCATCACATCTGTGCTACATAAGATGTTTTGGAAGGCCAAGACACAATTATCTCATTGGTGGTTTAAATATAGCTTTCACCAGAGAGAGTTCATCTTCACCCATGCTGTAAATCGGGTTAATTTTTCAGCATGCCAAGTGGCAATTTGTTCTCTTAACATGAATGGCTTTTGTAACATCAGCTGCAGCTTCACAATATTAACATCTACCCTTTAGAAGAACTCAGAAAAATGAATTAATCACCCTACTTTGAACAACTGCTTCATTCTCAAATCATGCAAGCAATATTAACCCTAAATTATTCTGCATCAGAGTAAGCAAGGGCTGTCTGAAACAGAGATTAAGTTCAGACATACAAATCTGTAACAGGTATTACCTGCAAGATGGAGAAGTGCTGAGCTGTGAACACATCAAATCTTGCAAAAGAACTGCTCAGCTAAAAAAGCTTTGGTTCAGCCCACATAGGTACAAAATATGTACAACAAAGAATTGAAAAACTATTGGTGCAGGAGTTGGCAGGTACTTCCACCTATGTAACAGAAAATGATGGAGAGGCTCCAGCCAGTATCATTCTGCAGGATAATGGTTGCATCTGGTTAAGTAGTTTACAGGGAAAAAGATCTTTCGTATCAACAAATCCCACTTATCACAGAATCACAGAGTAGTAGGAGATGGAAGGGACTTCGAAAGATCATCTAGTCCAACCCCTCTGGTGGGTACTTCATAGTCACTTCATGATCACAACCCCTCCACCAAAAAACAAAAACCCCACCCCCCAAGCCTCAAAACAACAAACACACCCCAAATCCAAACTGCTCCAAATTTTACACTTCTTTGTGGGAGAGATGAGAGAGGGAAGTGGCTGTTTTCTAGTTGCAGAAACACTTGGCATACACTGGCAAAAGCAGAAAGTCTGCATTTCTGACAAGACAACTTTAAAACAAACATTTACTGATTTCAGTGAAAGTTCCACAAGTAAAAAAAAAAAAAAAAACAAAAACAAAAACAAACTAATAATGCCAGAAGTGTTTTCCAAAGAGCTGAGATCACTTTACACAGAACAGGTAACAATCATACCTTCATATATGATATGATGTCTTTGAAATACAATCTGAAATTATTTTCAAAGACAATGTTTTCCTTCTCAAAACCTTTGATGAAACTACAGGTTGTTCCGAAAACATTATTGGGCACCTCATGAGCCTGAAAAGTGCCAGGTCCTCTTCTCTACATTTACACCTCCAGACATACAGAAACTTGTGCACCTATATGGGTCTGTAACAAGTGTGGAGTGGCAGATCTGGTACACTGGCTTCTCAGAAATCAGAGCTGTGGAAGGGGAATGATACTGTTGCACAAAGGCTTTCCCCTTTTCTAAACTCCACTTGACATTTTGTACACGACATAATTGTAAAAATTTCCACATCCCACAAATTCTTGCATTTCATCCTCCCTAATGAGCAGGGAGGAAATGAATATCTTCTCCAAAGTGTCTCTGAAGAGAGCACTTAGACTTTTTCCCCAATTTCCCTGACAAGTATTTTGGACCTTTAAGGAAGGAAGAGCTTTCCTCCACAGGAGACAACGGAGGTATTCCACACATGTGATGGAGCCACCTGTGTCTTCTACCTCTTTTCCCATCTTCCCTACTTAATAATCCAATCTGCAGTATTGTTTCCAGTATGACAAGGCTCTACAAAAATTGTAGGGAGCAGAGGTACTACCATCTCTCTGTTAGAAGGACTGGTTGTGCACCAGCTTCCTCTGAGACAGAAGCAGATGCAAACTTGGCACCAACACACTGCAGCTGCCATGCCTGGTCCAGAAGAATTAGGGTTATCTGAGCTATTCTGTTCTCAAAGCCACCTTCACTTGGGAAGAAGGGGGAATTAACTTTATCAAAGCTGACTGATAATGTGAGGTCAGTTCAGTGCAAAGCAGCAATACAAACAACCTTCAAGGATTACTGTTACTGAATTGAAACTCTTCTGTTTCAGCTAGTCCCCTATCAGTTCTACCTCCTTAGACACAGCACTTCACCCTTCTCAGGTTCTCTCCTGCCCATCTTCCTCTGACTATAGGTAAGTGTATATTTACACAAAGACTAGCAATAATAAGCCCTCACTGTAATTTAATAAAAGAGAATTTATCTTTAGGGTCTGAGTAACTGCCAGAAATAAAATCTGATTTTGGTTTTATGGTTTACTTAACATTTCCCTTATTCGAAATGTAGTGCTCTATTTACAAGCTAATTAGAAGGCTTTATAGTGTTTAAAGAAAATCTATTCAGATTAGCAAACCATCAACAACACAAGTCTTGTGCAGATATCTAAGACATCCAACAGAAGTTGGTAGTATCAACCACCTGTCTTCATTGTCAGTATAGTTAGTATAACTACAGAACAGCATTTGTGCACAAAAGAACCAGATTTAACCTAGGAAAACAATTGACAGAAACATATCCAACCAACAATATTCTTTCCCAGACTCCTGAATATGCATATATTTAACACAAATCCTCAAAGTTCCACTTTTTACCTTTTGTTGGCATCTTGTGTGATAGAACATATTAATGTAACATACTGACAACTCTATAAAATAAAACTCTCTTGTGCATCGTAAGCAGTGGCAGTTTTAAAGTCTCCCCTAAACTAGGTTGACCTTGCAACTGACAGTGAATACATTTTAAAGATGTAATTCCTTCCAGGTCTTGGAAAAATATGTTAAGTTAATCTACTGACCTTGGAAACCCATCAGGAAAATGATAAAAGGGCCAACAGGGTTCTGGAGTGCATCAAGCACTCCATTGCTAGCTGATTGAGACAGGTGCTAGTCCCACTTTACTTGGCACTGGTGCAGCCTCACCTGGAGTACTGTGTGCAGTTTTGGGCACCACAATACAAGAGAGATATGAAGTTGCTAGAGCATGTCCAGAGGAGGGCCACAAGGATGGTGAAGGGTATAGAGGGGAAGACTTATGTGGAAAGGCTGAAATCACTTGGTCTGTTTAGCCTGGAGGAGACTGAGGGGAGACTTCATTGTGGTTTATAACTTCTTCACCAGAGAGGGAGGGGTGGGTGCTGACCTCTTCTCTCTGGCGACCAGTGACAGGACCCAGGGAAACAGCATGAAGCTGTGCCAGGGGAAATTCAGGTTAAATGTTAGGAATAGGTTCTTTACCTAGAGAGTGGTGAAGCATTGGAACAGGCTCCCCAGGGAGGCTGTCATGGCACCAGCTCTCATGGAGTTTAAGCACTGGGACAATGCACTTAGGCGCATAGTGTGACTTTGGGGGTGTCCTGTGCCTAAATGGGAGTTGGACTTGATGATCCTTGTGAGTCCCTTCCAACTTGGGATATTCTGTGAAACATCTGTGTGAGTGGAAAGCCCAGTCTTTAACCTCTCTAAATCTCTGGGTTTGATCCTCCCACTTGCAACCATCCAAGCATGCCACACATAAGAACAGACTGGCTGTTGTACATTTTCCAACTTATTTCCTAGCACCCTGGTTCTCCACTGAGGGTAAGAAACACGTTTGCAGAGTCTGGCCAGTGGGGTTCTTACTGCAAAAGTTGAATTACACTGATGTATGTGCAGCTGCTTGGGTACTATTCTGCCCTCTCACACTCTGGCTATGACGCTAAAAGACCATCAAAGCAGGCACCTAGAGTCCAGGCCCACCTTTTCTCTGGGTTACAGAGCTCAGCATGCACACATTCCCTGCTGGCAGCAAAGGTGTGCCTAACTGCTACCTAATTAAAATTCCCTCCAGCAACACACACTTAGAGTAACTTGAAATGATAGACCACTGCACTGTAGCTACAAATCACTTGCATGGTGCTGAACTGTAATTTTAACCTATCTGATTGCAATGCAATCTGGGTCTGTGTAACAGAAACATTTTGTATCTGTGATTGCATGTGGGAGAAGGTGTGGGCAGATGGACGACAGGTCCAGCAGAGGGATGACAGGTCCAGTAAAATAAAGTCACTGTCCTGGTTTTGGCTGGAATAAAGTTAATTTTCTTCCTCGTAGCAGGCATAGTGCTGTGGATTTGATTTAGGATGAGAATAATGCTGATAACACACTGATGTTTTAGTTGCAGCTAAGCAGTATTTATAGTAAGTGAAGGACTTTTCAGCTTCTCATACTGCCCTGTCAACAGAGGCTGGTAGTGGACAAGAAGCTGGGAGTGGACACAGCAATGACAGCTGACTCAAAGGAGCCAATAGTGTATTCCATGCCATATTACGTCATGCCCAGTATATATATTGGGGGACTTGGCTGGGGAGTGCCACGACTTGAGAATTGGCTGTGCACTGGTCAGCAGGTGGTGAGCAATTTCATTGTGCATCATTTGTTTTTGTATATTTCATTAATATTATTATATTTTCCCCTTTTTCTGTCCTCTTAAACTGTCTTTATCTCAACCCACTACTTTAACTTTTTTTTTCCCCCAGATTCTCTCCTCTGTCACAGTGCAGGGGGGAGTGAGCAAGCTGCTGCAAGGTGCTTAATTGCCAGCTGGAGTTAAACCATGACAGACACAAACTAAGCAGGGATGAGGTTGCCCATAAATAAAACAGGTCTTAAGGTAGCCATATTTCTCAAGAGCAGTGGCAATCAATCAGCCACAAACAGATGACCTGAAAACATCCCTTGCATTCCATTTTATGTACACTTCTCCCAATACTTCTCTTACCCTATATATTCAGAAAAAGAAGACCTTAAATCCACTATCCCAAGACCATCAAGCTGTCCAGCGAGCAAATAAACAGAGAGTACAAATTCAAGAGATAGCATTGGTAAAATGCCAGGGCCTCCAGCTAGTGAGATCTGTGAGCACACCTGCACACAAAGATGAATTTGCACTTTAAGATGAGTTACCTATCGCAGGCTGAGACATAACTGCATTACCAATTGTTATGATTCTCTCTCATCATCATACTACAGGGTGTTTGAGAGACTTTGTAGCACAAACCAGTATGAGCATTGGAATAATGTCCACTGAGCATCAGGCTTCCATGCCAGGGGCTGCTATCTCTGTCTGTTTCATTTGCTTTCCCAGCTTTCCTTTCTGTCTTTTTTGTTATCCCAATTTCAGTATTTCTAGAAATGAGGCATAGTTTTAAAGTGCAATACCCATTTCAGAATATGAAATAAAAAAAAACCAACTCTTGCAAAGTAGTTTATTTTGTAATAATTACTTGCATCAGCTTTTCCTTGCAGAAAAGCTTGCTGTGATTTTACAGGAAAGAAAGAAAGCATCTCACCCTTCCATGCCAGAACAGATTCCTTTAAACCCTAGACCAAATTCAAGTGTCTCAAAACTTTGGCTGTGGAAAGACATCAACTTTTAGAATCTGTTTGTTGCAATGAAAAGGATCATGATCTACAGCCAGCTGTCAACAGGCTCTTCTTAGGTATGGCAGAAGAACAGCCTGTGGAAGCAGTAGAGCAGCAATGGCAGTGGGCACCCCCATTTGCCCTCACACAGCAAGGTGCAGAGCCCAGACTCTCAGGTATGTTCTCCATACCCACTGTGGCAAAGGTGGCATGGCACATCAGTTGGAAAAATCCTGCATATTGCCTTTATACGCTTTGCATGCCACTAGCAGCATATGTAGCTCAGCTTGAGGATCGCTAACTTACAGCTTTAGAGAGCTTCAGGGGTTGTTGGCTGTACCTTCACTGAGGATGCCGTACCCTGTTCCAAGGCAGATGAACTGCATGGGCAGTGCTGTCCATGAACTCCAGCCCTTCTCAGCCTGCTGCAGCACAGCAGGGACAGGCAGTGCCATCAGGTATCACCCCAAGGTGCTTTTCACACACAGACCACACTGCACGCATCCTGCCCTACAAAGCAGCATCAGAAGGCCTTCCTGAGATAAAGTCAGTGAATAGAAAAAAACAAAGATGACCCATGACAAAGTTTTTCTGTTTCCCACAGGCCTTTCTCCTGCACATTAAGTCATGCAGTTCCCTTCACAAATCAAACAATTTACCTTTCCTTACATAACACACTGGCCGCTCATCCCACTTGCATGATGCTCCCTTTTAAGCACAGCTAGTATTTTGCTTCTTATTTCTCTCCAAACATTCACTGGAGCCTGATGAAATCCCAGTGTCTCACCCTTTCAATCACCTCCTCCTCCTCAGCAGAGAGGCTGATGTCTCTCACGTTTGACTTTGCCCCTACGCAAATATGCTGTGCTGCTTAGTTTCCCTTTTATGGTCTCTCTTCATATTGCTGATGATGGTAATTTTAGTTTGCATCAAATCACAGCTAGAGTGGTATCCAGCAATGTTTACAGTCTCCTATAATGTATATTTTGGAAATGCCAATAAAAACAATTTTTGAAGTGGAGAAAGGAATGGTATTACAATTACTTGAAGAGTGTGAAACAAAAAATACCATCTTCTCAAGATTAGCTGTGGGTCTCTTAACATTATCCTTTAATTATTATGGAATGGTATTGTCACAGCCTCTTACAGGGGAAAACCCTTTTGAACCTTCTAAAATTCCCAAACCACTGTTTAAATTTGAGGCTTTATAGAGTGTGTCCGTGATACCCCACATGATCACACATTGCATATGAAAAGACTGTTTTCACTAAACTCTGGAATGGTCTTTTTAAGAAGCAACATGTTTTACATTCAACATGAGCACTTAATATAGAGGTGTGTGTCTCCAAGGAATGCAACTGACACCTGAAAAGCAAAATATGCACACAGAATAGCTGGACCCTGTGCTCTGCTGCCTTTGAAAGGAATGCCCTGTACAAAGGCACAAGATTGATTGCATTGTTCTTCTCTGCACAGAACTCAAGACTCATTTTTCAGTTTAAATTAACAAATATCCACAGTACCGGTGATCTTACAGGAAACTAATGAACTCTTCTATATTCATTATTCTCATTACAGAATTGTTGCAGCTTAATATATGAATAATATTCCAGGTCTTAAAAGGAGAAAAAAAAACCCCAAACCTGTGTCAGATAAAAATACCCTGCTTTCTCACATGCACTTAAACACTAAGTTAATTAAATAGTAAGAAGTCATACAAGTCACTTTTAAAGCTGTTAACACAAGATGAACTCCTGCCTTGTATGTGCGTGCACAGGATGGATTTTTAAAGTTATGTACTCTCCAGATGCTGTCACATATAAGTCTTTTGCAACAGTTTTGGAGAGAAATTGATGTAATTTTGCAGCATTATACATTATTCTGGGAATGAAATAAGGGCAAGATCTCATTCCATGTCCATAAAGAGAAGCAGTTTAGAATTCAGAGCCTAAGGACAGGATAAACTAAAGGGACTTTGTGTCATCTGTTGGCACTCCTGCTCGTGCTCTCCTTTGGCTGCTTTGACCTTTGGCCCTTTCCAAATTATGGTAATCTTGCAAAGATGTCCTTCGGGCCACAGCACCATTTAGAGTCCATATGGCATTACAGATTATAGATGCGTCTAATCACATTAGCCCTGCCTACAAAATCACTGTCCTCTGAAGCTTTTACGCTGGAGGGATCTTCCTGCAGCCACAAAAGGAACTAGGGCATTTACAGCTCTAGATAGCAATTTGAGATGGTAGGAGTGTTAAAGGGCAAGGATTTCATCCAAAAGAGACAACAAAATGGCACTTACAAACATTATGCAGAGTGCTCAGACTCATTCAGTCTGCCACTCAAAGAACAACAGGAAGCTAAAATTAAAGACTCATACTCTGCAGCAGGGAATACAGCCACATATGTCTAGTAAATCTGAGAACACATATGCAAGCAGCATATACACAAGCATAGCCTTTCTGGGCTATACACTGCATGAAATTTACTGCTAATATGGTTAAAAATAAGAACAGTCCCAGAAAATCATGTCTCCTGAGGTAGGTATATGTTTGATTATCATTCTGATTCAATACAAAATTTGGACACCCTGAAATAAGCAAGTTTGCAAGTCCACCAAGCCAGAACTCATTGTCACCAGAACCTGGAAACTGCACCTTCAGTAAAACAAGAAAAGACCAAAAAAATTATGGCTAAATGGAGACATGCATCTAGAACTGGCACACTTGGATGCACTTCACTGTCACTAAGGTCTTTGTTACAACACTGCCTGCCACCTGTCCTTTGGAAAGAAACAGAAGCAAAACCTTCAAACAACAGCCCAAGTCTCCTGCGTCCGTGAGAAGCAGCTCTGACAAAGGAGGAGCAGACTACAAAAACAGCCTTCAGGGGTCTACCAGGACTGAGGTGCCTCTGGACTTCACCACTAGATTAGAGTCCCACTACACAGAAGGCACTGGACTGCGCACTGAACATCTAGTATTGAACATTAGCTCTTGCACCTCCAGGCAAATCACTTCATTCTGCCTACTGTAATCTCTCTCCTCTATTTTAAGTGTAAATATGACAGAACACATACAGCTTCTCTCTACGATATTGCTGACAGTGAAGATACAAAGTCCAGATTTCAGTTAGTCTTGAGGCACTCAAGTGACAACAGCAAGGTGTTTAGAAATAAGCACAACAGTGATAGTTGCTAACCCAGTGAGCCCTTAACAAGACTTCCATGTGCTCAAAACGTTTACCTGTCCAAAGTTGTTATCCCTGAGTAATTTTAGATTCACAGATGGTTCTGTATGAATCTTTGCTATCTTAATCAGCTGAAAGGCTTGAAATTAAAGAGATTGAGATCAATTTCTAATCCAAATTAAATCCTTAAAGCCAAAGAGTCTACTCCAAATATTCTCGAATCTTTTCTAAATGAAAGAAATCACTTTTAATATTGGCTTTTTCTTATCTACAAGTTTTCCCTGACTATCAAACACCTTCAGTTCTCTAGTTAAAGGATAAACATTCATTTACATGCAACATCTTATCACTGTTTTTTGTTCACTTTGGTAAAAACGTGGTTAACAAGATTACTACAGCAGCAACTTGTTGAAAGTCAAACGAATTACTGAAAGATATCAAAGAGCACTTTCTAAACAACAAAGACCACAACTTTTATTTCCAAAAGTCACAAACATCACTGGAGATAGGAGATGGATATTTATGAGAGAAATAAAGGGATTTGTTAAGCATTCAAAAGTTCTTTTGATATCAAAACTGATTGATGATGTTTGACCTCAGCAGTATGGATCAATCAAAAAATGAAAGCACTTTGAAGGATCCTTTTAAAACCACAGACCCATGAGAAACCTGAAGAAGTTTCAGCTGTGAGACTTTTCTATTTGACACCCAGAAGGTGGTTAAGTTTGCATCCTCATTCAAAGTGACAAGCAGCTACAATATACCTAATATCTGAATACATCAAATCAACCTACCTCAAGACATATAAAACTGACCAAGGTGCAAAAGGAAAGAATTTCCAATAAGTTTCTCTGAACAGCAAGTAGTTCTCCCGATAAAAGTGATGCAACTCAATCCAGCAAGCAATGTATACCTGAAACATATACATTCCTGCAGAGGCCTCATTCAGGGAGTTTAGAAGTTCCACTCAAATTTGTAGGCCACTAAAGTAGAATTGGTAATGTTTTTGTAGAAGTGACAAGTTGTTTCAAGGTATTGGAGATCAAAGTGAAGATTAATCTGTACTGAAATCTGCAGCATGCTTTCCAAAGACCTGTGAAATCTGGATTGGTCTGTTTCCTGGAGGATACAGCTGTTAGTAAAATGGGAACTGTAATGTTAAATTCCTGCTTACTGGTGGTCAATTCTTCTTTTTATATACACACACACACACACACACATTTTTAGGAAATACTTCTCTGAATGTACCTAAATGAACTTAGAAGGCACTGAAAGCTACAATATTGATACATTTCTATACAGACAGTGTTTTCGACAGTGGGCAGTACAAAATGATGGGAGTAGATTCTAATCCACTATCTTTCCCTTGGAAAGAATGGAATAATAATGATAGAGCTTGAATCCATCATTAACCTTTGCCATACAGTTTCATCCTCCTTTAAAATCACAGTAGTCACACCTACTATTGAGCATTGCTTTTAAGTGTAGCCATGAACAGGGCTTTATTAAGCTAGTATCCTTTTTTAAGGCTAACCACTCTACTTTGGGCTCTTTAAGTTTGACAAAGTTCATTTTTTTCTAAGCATTTTCTGGAACTCATCATTGGGTAAAAATAGTGAAGTGTTATTCTGTGGAGCATTTTTTCCTGCTTATTAATGTATTTCCTGATAGCTCTGTCATGTGAAGTTAAACATGTGCTCAGGAAGAGTCTCTGCTAAAGAAGGTTCCAATAGCTCATCAGTTCAAAGCAGACCCTAGTGATAATTTCATCTGACAAAGTATTGTCCCTTCCTTGAGCAGTCAGGCAGTTTCTTTATCACATAGCATATGAAACGTCTGTACAGGAAGGCCAAAAGGCACCTGCTGGGTTCATTACTTTGATAGCTTCCCAGGCAAAATTAATTGCTTTGTCACCATATTCATTTTGATTGCCCTGCAGATTAAGACCAGCAGTAATTACTGCCTATCCCTCCAGCACTTTCCACGGCAGTGGACTGTTTGTTCCCACACTTTATCTTCATTAAGTGTTGTTGTGCCACCACTGATGCAAACTACTGGTCAGTTTTTACAATGGGTGTATTATCATCTGCTGTTACTGTGCAATCTGTAATATATTTGATTGCCTTCTTCCCTGCTTTCAGCAGAGATCTACCCCTCACACAGCCCACACAAACTTTCAGTTCGAAACACTCGTGCAAAAGTTAGAAGATAAAGCATCATGGCATAAGATAGACTAAGAGACAGGTCTTAATAATATGCAAGACCATATGTGAACAATACATTTAGCCAGATGTTATATGGCCTAATTTTCAAGGATCCTTAATACCACCTACAACTGAAATGTGAATCAGTGGTTTGCGGAAAACCCATTAGCCAGGTCAGGATCTTACCATATGCTGCAGGATTATAAAATAATGACGGTGCCTACTGAAGTAAGTTCTACCTTAATACATCTGGTTACGTGACTAACACAGGAGAGATAAGTGTGCAACAGCGATCAACGCAATGACAGGATGCTTCAGTACTTGCTGAAGTTAAAATTTACTAAACTGGTTTTCATTTCAAATGACTACATTATTTTGAAGATTCACCCAGGAAAGTGCAGACAGCTTGCTCACCTCGGACGCCAGTCCTAGGAGCTGGCTCTACTTCTCTTCAGTCACTAGCCTGCACCATCACAGAATCATTAAGGTTGGAAGAGACCTCCAAGATCATTAAGTCACAGAATCATTACGGTTGGAAAGGACCCTCAAGATCATCTAGTCCAACCGATAGCCCTACACTACTCTTATCCCTAAATCATCCCCTGAAGAAACACATCCATCCTCTTCTTAAAAACCTCCAGGGATGGTGACTCCCCCCCCTCCCTGGGCAGCCTATTCCAATATCTCACCATTCTTTCAGTAAAGAAATTCTTCCTAATATCTAATCTAAACCTACCCTGGCACAACTTACGCCCATTTCCTCTAGTCCTGCCACTAATCACAAGGGAGAAGAGGCCAACACCCACATCCATAGAATGGCCTTTCAAGTAGCTGAAGAGAGCAATAATGTCTCCCCCTCAGCCTCCTCTCCTCCAAGCTAAACAACCCCAGCTCCCTAAGCCTCTCCTCATAAGGCCTGTTCTCCAGACCCCCGATTAGCTTAGTTGCCCTTCTGTGCACCCTTTCCAGTACCTCAATGGCCTTCCTATACTGTGGTGCCCAAAAAAAGTCCAACTGTTAAGCTATCCCCACCATGCCTACTAAACCATGTCCCTAAGTATCACATCTACATGGGTTATTTTTAAACACCTCCAGGGATGGTGAAGCTCAAGTGAAGTGTTTGCCAGGCACAGGAAAGCGAAGGCAGAGGAACATGAGGAAGTGAGGGATAAATTCTGCAAAGACTAGCCTCACTTGATGGTACACAGCTCATCAGGGGAGCCAAAAAGCTTTACTTGAAAGCCTGCCTAACCACCTAGGTACCTTCTGTGCCATGGCAAGATTTGAATCAGTGTTTCTGAGTCTACCCTGGGGCTTCCTGTGCTCTTAGCACTGGGTGACCAGTTCATACTACAGTGGCTGAGTTAAGCAGCTGAGGACAATTACACCACGTAAAACTATTTTGTGGATCAATAACTCATTCAAGTAGTGGATGAAATAGCACAGCAGGACACTGGCTGACAGTCCCAGTGCAGACCATAGAAAAGGATGCTTTTAGCAAAGATTAACTAAAAACATACAAAGGATGAGTTTGGCTGAACTCCACTGACATGAGCAGAGCTCTATTAAATGAGAATATGGTTGAATATAGTGAACAGTTATTCCCAGCACACACTTTGCAAATTAACAACCCAGACAGTTACAGAGACTCCAATCACACCAGTTTTTAGTTTTCTTCCCTTGTTTCCAATCTTGAAATTTCATAGGCAAAGTTCATCAAGGAAACATTAAAAAAAGTAGCAAATGTCTTCCACGTTTTGCTATTTCCACAGAAATCTTTAATACTTTGCACAGCACAATATGTTCTTTAAATGCACCAAAGTCATGAGAGACTGCACTTTGTCAAGAGAAATGGACAGGCTTGTATAACTGCTGGCAAGATACTTAATATAAACAATATCTTGCACTTTCCTTCAAGTGTGTTTATGCTACGTTTTCCTCTGAACAAAAATGACCCCACAACATGGAAAAATGATACCAAATCCCAGCAGGTGGCTTAGCACTGCCTCATGCAGCAGAATTGCCCAGTGCAATTCCTTATGCAGACAAGCTGCTGTATGAGTCAGACAGCTGATCTCCTACATTGGTCTGGTGGCCTATTTCTCCCTGGCAATTTGTCCATGAAAAACCCCTGGCATTCTTATTAGCAAGGCTGGCCAAGACTTGCATGGGTGTAGAAACTGAAGCTGCAGGGCATGTCATTCCAGGTCAAGGTGAGCATACATCATGTCACAGGCACCTGGAGACGGTCTCCTTGCTCCTTTCTGTGCTGTCCATGCTGTGCAAACAGAGGTAAATTTCCCTTGCCAGAGGGAGCAGTCCAATACATGTCACAAACATTAAGAAAAAGTCATTACTATAAATTACAACCACAGCTGCCAAACACTGGAAGAAGTTTTGCATAGCTGTAACTGATAATTGTGTAATGCTGTCAAAACTGTATCGGAAACTAGATTATCGTACACACCCCAAAAAATTATCCTGTTCCACTTCATTTTTTGTCTGAAGTGGTGTGAAGAAATTGCAGATACCAAAGAAACATACACTTCTTCCTGATCAACTCTCATGTTTAAACACACACACATTTGGGAATACCAAAGATTATGTGTTTGTTCTTGTACCATACCCACTAGACATGAGACATATTCTGCAATATACTGCACTTGCACTTCCACCTACTGTAAATAAGTTAAGTCTTCAACATAAAAGATAAAGGTTATAACTAGATATTGCAACCAATTGAAAAAAATATTAAGCAGTCTCGTTTGTCAGTGGTAGAAGAACATTTAAAACTCACAGGAGAGATGGTTTTTATAGAAATTATACTCTTAATGCAACTACTATTTGGGGAGGGCTGTAATTAGCATTGTAAAGTGCTACTTTAAAACCACATTTTTAGTAATTTAGTGAATATTTCTCTAGGTTCTAGTTGGATGGGTGGGGAAGAAAGAGATAAATTAATGGGGGATAAAAAGGGTGCCATCACATCGGTTATCCAGTGTCTAAATAGGAGCTGGACTTGATCCTTCTGGGTCCCTTCCAGCTCGGGATATTCTGTGATTTTGTGAAATATCAATATTATGTTTGCACTAGGAGACAGGATCAACATCAGGAACTTTTCCTATCTAATGTATCATCAAAATGAGATCATTCACGGCCTGAGGAATTCACTAACTAAACAAGCAAAAGCAAAAAGGTAAAGATTTTCAAGCAAATCGTCCAAAATGGCAGGAGCCTGTGGCTACCACCACAGGTTTCTCCAGCCCTGGAGAACCATGATAAGTTCTGCTATATTCCATGTCCATCAGCATCTTCACACTCTCTGCATTAATAAAAATATTAACAACAACTTCACACTTTTTCCTGGTGAAAAGCAGGAAAATTCCTTTCAGAAAGGAGTTTTGGCACCAAGGCAGGAAAGCAATCTGACTAAAGCTAGGAGAACCCTGTGAGCTATCAAGAGTTCAAGTTGGGCCAATCAGGACTATTTATGTGAATGACAGCTCTGTATTGGATTCTTCAATGCTCTGTTTCACCCACGCAGGCTCAGTTAGCTCAGCTACACTCCCAAAACTACAGGCATAGATAATACCACACCAGGAAGTAAACAAGAAAAAAAATCCACTTAGCTTCTTTGGTGGTAAAAAAAGAGAAAGACTCCTAATGAAAAAAATGGCAGCAAGAAAGGAAGTTGAAAGGGACATAATTGTTTTCCACCCAAAGTCTTCAAAGGATAGCATTGCAAGAGAGGACAGTTTAATTATCAAGCCCAGTACCGCAGTTAAGAACATAAATCTACTGAACTTATACCCAAGAGACTTTGTGCCTTCCTTTGTAACAATCTGCCAGTCTGCTCCTTGGATGCTTACTCCTGCTCAGGACTCTCCTTTCTTACACAGTGTGTATTCCTCCTTTCTTATTCAGTGTGCTTGTACACCAGCAGACTCTCAGGGTTAGCATGTTTCCACATACAGACATGTTTTTGGCTTGTCTTCCAGCTGCCAACATTCTTGTGCCTCCAAGGGAGCCTTTCTAACATGATGTTAGAAATGGCTTCTGAGACAGTTTTCCCAGGTAAAAAGTGGCAGGAATAAATCCAGTGAGACACTGGCAAAAAGCCCCTATGTCAAAATGAAGACTAAAAGAAAAATCTTGCTGCACTGATTAAAATGTTAAGTGAGACAGAGGAGTCCATTGCAAGACTTTCTCTGTATCAGAACACGTGGTGAGTTTGTACTGGGCATGCTCGGGTCAGAAGTCTTCCACAGCTTGGGGTGGAATGTGGTGGGTTTATGCTGAGCATGCTCAGGTGAAAAAGTTCAGAAAGGTTCTGCCACTTCTGGTGTCACTCCTGCCTCTAGGTGGGGCCAGGACAAACAGCACCTCTGTGGATAGCATATTCAAGGGAGAAAAACAACTTGGGGGAGGGGAGGGGGGAGAGAAGGAGGGTTGTATAGCATGTATGTGCTCTCACCCTACCTGGATTCAATTGGGCTTTTTTTAGATAAAATTTTGATTATTTCCGCCCCCCCCCATGTCTGGTCTGTCTTTTGCCCATAACCACGAGTGGTGAATGAGCACTCCCTTTCCTTAGCTTGGACCCTTGAGCCTTCATTGTGTCTTCTCCTTCCCATCCCACCAGTCGGGATGGGAAGTCGCGGGGTGGGGAGAAATGAGCAAACAGCGATGTAGTTTTGACCGGTTGGAGAGGCCTAAACCATGACAGATAATTCTCAGTCTTCTCTAGATGAGGCGAATTCTACATGGAAAGAAATACCAGCAGAGAAAGTCAAACACTTATACTTGATATTCAGAATCTTACACCACATGTGTGGAACAAGACATGTACCTCTATTTCTGTCTCTTATCATGCAGATATAAGGCATGTATCTCTATCACAGCAACATAAAGGCCACCAAGTACAAACAAACAATCTGTCTTGTGGAATAGTGGATTCCTTTGCATTTTCACCTACCAAAGTTTAATAACTGAATGTTTTGATCTCTCTGATAGCAAGCTGTCTGTCTCATTTTGATATAAATAGCCCAATAAAACTTTACACATCGGCATGCGTTTACATGCAGTGACTAACTGGTGTAAGGAGGCTCTCAGAACTTACTCAGTCCTTTCAGATTCTTCACCAGTGCTTGGAGCACACATAAATTCAGCTCACAGCTGTATGGAGGAGAAATATGAAACCCATGCCTCAAGCTTCACTGAATTACAGTTGTAGAAGGTAGTTATCTGCTTCTCCATGTAAAAGAGCAGGTTCAATCAAATATTATGCCCTTCTACTCTCCATCATTTCAGTTATTTCCACCTAACAGGCTGATTTTGTTCCTAAAGTAGTTAGCAGCTAAGAATGACCAAGCATGTAAGATGGTGAATTTACTAAAAGAAAGATGACAAAGAACGTTTACTTTGCCCTAACTCTCTAGAAACAACCTTCAACAACTCTAAACCTGATGGAGACAGGAAAACCAATAGAAAAATAACAGAGAACATGCAGAATGAACCAGAGATCAGTGCAGATTGCATTTGACAGTTTTCTGCGTTGTGTATTCTAACTGTATCACTGTATTGCTGCATGCACACACGCTCCCAGTCGTTCACAACTACAGTTTACTAAACAAAAAAATTGATATATTATCTACAGCATTTGCTGTGTGAACAGAATTGTTGGCATTTTGAGGCTGTTGATAGTCTGTATGATAGCAGCTGAATCTTAAGTCACTTCCAAGAAAATCCACTTGACTACAAGACTTCAACATCATTGGTAAATAAGGCACTCAGACACACTCTGTGCCACAGTAGTTAAAAGGTTTGATCTTGTAAATCTCCTTCCCGAGAAGTAAAACCTCCAGCAGGATATGCTGCTGATCAGCACAGAGAAGTCTGCAGTATTTCTCCACTCAGCTGAGACTCATCCTGTGGAAATAACTCCTCTACTGTACGCCAGAAATTCCATTTCACAGCCTCTGATCACAACCAACGCAGTACCATCTAGGCTTTCTAGCAAAAACACTCAGTACTTCTAAGCTTTTGAAGAGAAACAAAAGAGCTAACTCCACCTTAGAATATTCTTTCTTTACAAGCTAATCTTTTAGGGTCACACTGCAGAAAATTTGGAAGAGCAGAGCACAACGGGACAACATAGATGATCTTAACCAAGATATACATGTTGTGGCAAAGCCTACAGAATCAGACACGTAATTCCATGTTCTTTGATGACAGAGCGTGTTTTTCTTCCTACCCATCCTTCTCCCTTTTCTATATTTGGAATTACAGTGAAACATATGTTCCCAGTACCATAACTACCACTGGATATCTTTAAATCTTTAACATGGAACAAGTCTGAGATACACCAGCTACTCTCAAAATGACTGTAGTGAGTTATTCTCCAAACAGGACCAGTCCCATTTTATGGCCTCTGAGCAAATATCAGGATGACCCATTTGCCAAAGTACATGAAACCTATTAAAATATGTTCATGGGTTTTCATACCATAATTTTGACCTTTTCACTTTCCAATTATTTCTCTCAGTATCTGAAAAGATTTGTATTTTATGATACTCATAATTTAGGGGGCCTTGGCAAGTGTGTACCATACCTTTCAGCACCACTGTCAAACAGCTTGAGTTGAAGCAATACATCAAGTCATAACTGTCCTCTGCTGATAAGCAGAATTACCAGCAACACATGCTTTATAGCTTAAGGATACCAGTTATTTTATAATTTAAGTCTTACTGTCACCTAAGAGCAATGCACACAAAATAACCACGAAGCAGCAGGGACATGTTGTACAAACATGGCTAATCATTTTAACTTCATTGCTGTCTTTCCCATTGTGACTTGGAAGAACTTTGCTAGTTACCAATTGCAAGCAATGGTATACTTCATTCAAAGAAAAATGAGGTAGAAGAGCAGTTTTATTTTTCATCAGGACACAGCACACTCCTTTCACACAATTTTTGTTTCAGCTGCCTGAACTTTGGAAAAGAAAATACTTCAACAATTTGACACAAGGGCATTGCAGTGTCCTTGACACCTCTGTAAGCCTCATGTTACAGCCCAATCCTGCATCTGTTTTCCCCCATACTGGAGTATGCACTTGAAGTCACCTTCCCCTTTTTCAGGGTCACATTTTTGTCTGAGAAAACGGCATCAAGGATGAGGAAGAAATGTGTCAGTAACTCTCTGTATAATACCATGACTGGATGGGCTTTGTGTGCAGTCAGGATGCAAGGACTCGTGTTGATTCGTACAATATCATTAAATGCCAAGGGATGAAACCATAAGCAGCACCGTGCATATCCTTTGCCCTGCTCTGAAGCGAGCGCAATCAACATGAAAGGAACTGCTTTAGAAAACCTTTACAAAAATGAAAGTATTACTTGTCTTCAGTGCCTCACATGCCTGACATGCCGCCTTCCTGTCTGTCTTGCTAGGTGTCCCTGATCAAGAAACTGTTCTTTACCCAACTGGGGCTGGCTCCTTTCCTTAGGAGATCCAACACTTCCTCATCAGCTTTAACTGTGTGGATTTTGTGTCTTCTCATGGCACTTGGACAACTCACATAATGCAGACAAGAATAAAGAAGTGCCAGACTGTACCTGCGCCCTGAGAGGGGCAGCAGCATGTAAGAAAGCAGTCTGTGCATCATCCCATCTCCATCTCACAAGGTGAAGGCTGAAGGCAGAGAACGCCAGTCTATGCATGTCAGGGCCTCAGGAGAAGCTGTGTTGGCAGGTAGGGAGCAGAGGACAGCAAAGCCATAGCTACTGCACTTTTCCCTGTTCGCCATTTCAGAGAGCTGTAAGTAGGCATGCAGGGAAGCACAGGGAGAGTGCAGTGACCTGCCAGTGAAGGCCAGCAGCAATCTCTTTGGAGGAATTTTAGTCGAATTCTCCATTCTTACTGGCTGACTTGCATGTGCTGTCTGGCCTCCTCACATACTTATGTGCCAACTGTGGTTTGAAAGGGGCAGTCGTATCCACTGTGACTTGTCTTCTCTCTTCCTTCATTACAAGAGTACAGTATCAAGTGAGGAACTCTAGGGATAGTGAGAGCTGACCAACCCTCATCAATACTAAGAGGGCCGTAAGTTCACATCAGCAAATGCTTCCACTGTTTTTTTTAGAAGATGAATACAGGCATAACCACAAAAGGAGTACTTTTACACCAAAAAAATGTTGCAAGAAGGACTTCAGATTATTATTTGCCAATTATGAAGCCATTTATTTCACCCCTCTAAATTCAGAGCAGAGAGATTTTGAAGCAAAAGGCATGCTATTTCAGTGCCAGAAAGTTCATTTTTCTTCTTCCCAGTGAAACATATTTTTCATCCTGACATTTTTCTGAATACAGAAATGTGGAATAGATAAAGCCTGGAAATCTAGTGGAATTCCATAGGACTGAAAGGGCCACAGCCTCACCCTGCTGTGTGGCTGCTGCATGAACTGAGGTACACTCATCTATGTAACTACCCGGGAACTTTCCCCAGTACTTTGTGACCACAGAAAAAAACCCGTTGTAATGAATTGATTTCTAATAAATATTTTAAGCGGAGAGAGTAAAAGCATTATGGACAGAAGGGGGAAGATTAACTCATCAACAGAAAGACTTGGTTTGGGGAAAAACAAGTATTGAAACAGTAGAAGCCATACAGTCTAACAGCACAGGATAGATCTGGAATTTCAACCATAACCATGATTTTGCGATTTGCTGCTGGGCTTCATTTGTTCATGCCTCTGTCTCCCCTCACACATTAAACAAGGATTAAATCTTCCTTTGTAGAACTGTCAAAAATACATTGCCATTTACCATCTGCTTAAGATCTTATTTACCTAGTCTTGACACAAACCACCTTTCTCCTAGTTCTTAGAATAAGAAGCAGAGTCGCAAGAGTTGCCAAAGATTCTGCCTCTCCCTGAACATTACCATGTTTAAAAATTATATTAGCACTTTAGGAAATTAATTCCAATTTGCTGGCCTGGCAAGTTGCTTGGAATGGAACATAAACTTAGTTTAGTAGAAATACAGGCATCAGGGAGGGAAGTGACATTTTACTTTTAAAAACTCATTGCCAGTGAAATTGGAGCAAGAAAGGAGCAAAGCTACACATTTGTCTGGCAGTTTTTTTGTTGACTCAATGACAATGTCACTGAGTCAGAACTCTGAATTCTAACATCACCTTGTTACAGAAGAAGCATTTTCAGCCACATGTTATTTTTCTTCAGGGATTTGACTCATTCTTCCAAACTTTAATTTAGAATCAATTGTTTGCTGTGTTATAAAAGGCATAAAAGGCAGCACCAGCTCTTATTACCCCACAGAGATTTTAAAAAGCCTAGAATATAGTTGTGGAATAAGCAGCTCCTTTATCTAGGGAGAGGACAGAGAAGGGGAGGAGAAGCACAAAAACACCTTCAGTTGCTCAGATCACTTAGTTAGCCAAATGTCCTACTGTCTTTTTGTTTCCAAGCTCATGCAACTGAAAGGCTAATAAAACAATTTGACAGTCATTTCAGAGTGGGTGGAAGCTCTCTTCTGAATCTATTTGGAAATTAAATCACCCACACATTTCCATACTTGATAAAGACCATAGGGCAAATGACCACCTGCCAGCAGTGAGTGGGGAAAGCAGGAGGGGAGAAATAGAGAAGAAAAAAAAAAATCTCACACAGGGTTTTCCAAGCTGTATAATTGTGACAATATGCTACAAATCAACATTAAATTGCTTTTTATTCCTCAATAAACCTACTGAGCTATAGACAAGTAGGTGTTTCACAAGGATTTTTCTCCACCTCTCAAATAAGGCTCACAACTACATAAAGACCTACTATAAAAGAGTTCCACGAATTCACTAAGATCAGTATTGTGCCTTTTAAGAGCTATCCAGAACAAGGTTTTCATCTGTGAATCCGAACGTTGCATGGAAAGTAGACAGAGACAATGCTGCTTAGCAAATCAAGCATTTACTTCCAAGTGCAACAGTTCACACTGGCCAACTTTTTATCATTATGAGAAACACACTGTCTGGAAACCCAGTCAGCTGAAGCAACAACATTACACCTATCTTCATGCTGATCTAATTGATGAGGCAGGTGACATCTTCCACTAGTGGGGTGCAGAAGATGTGATGAAACTCACTTCAAAAAAACACCACCACAAAGACATATACAAACCTCTCCAGAAATGTAGTATTCCTCACTCTGCACTGAGGATCTCAACCCTGACAAGTGTCCTGTGTGCATCAATGCAGTGAACTGCAAATTTGGGCTTAATCTAGGTCCTCTGTCTGGCCCATTGGCCTCTAGCTGCCCTAACATCTTGGAAGGACTGTCCTGTCATGTCTTTTACTAAATGCCCCCACCCTACTCTAGAGCCCAGTCTGCACAAAAAAAACCCAAAACCCCACAACCCTGAAAATCTGCAATGATTTCAAGGAATAATTAGTAGAATTATCTGATCTTGAGAATGGATCATAGGGAGCTCATTTATGCAGATTAACAAAAGCAAGACAGGGAGGCAATTATTCATATGCAGAAAAGAGAAGTGATGCCACAGAGCTCTTAGTCATGCAGATAAAGGCAGAACATGATCAGAATGTTTTCCATTCAAAGATCCCAATGATCAGAATTTGAGAAACAATATATTCAAGCTGGAAATAAAAAAGCACCTTTTTACCACATAGGTGGTTCCTTATTGTGATGGGTTACAGAAGATAACAGTAATTAACAATCATTTAGGACCCACTTCAATCAAAACTGAATATTTTTCAAGAAGATCCTTTGCCTTATCAGTATATATGCCAGCTTAAAGCAAGAATTAGTTGGTGGAGTCACACAACATGTCATATATGAGTTAAAATTGTAAGTCTGAACATAACCATGACAAACAAGGAATTAATCTTTGTAGGGCTTTCCCAGCTGGGAGTATGCATCAAATCAACACAAGCTACTTTGCACAGATACATAAACAAGCTGTTATCAGCCTCAGGCACATTCCCTTCATTGTGGAAAAAGGTGGCTGCTAAACAAGGCTGGATGCTGGCACAGGCAGGGAAACCTACCCATACTGCCTTGAGGCGAGGTGAGATGGTAGAACGGGACACATTGTTCCTCTTGCACACAGCTCTTAATGCTCCTCTGCCATTCCCAGAGCAACACACAGATCTCCTTCCCTGAGGTGGTACCCATAAAAGCTCAATTTGAACTTAGCAACACAAAGTCATACAGGTTTCTAGATATTCCCCATTTTACAGATTAAACAGTTGTTTGGTTTTTTTTCTCTCTTCCACAGTCACTCACTAAGCACAGCCCCAGCACCTAGCAGAAGGTTAAATGGAGAGGTCTCATGTTTCTGAAAGTGAAGACTATGACCTTCATACTATCAACATCCTGTGGTGAGAACAATGTCTAAAATGTTTATCAGGATGCAAAATAGCAAATGCACATTTTATATGAACGGAAAACCCAGATCTGAAGACTTTAGGCTTTAGAACAAGGTTGGTGTTCTGCTTATGTTGTACAACTCATTTCTTATTGTAACAGGATACAACAGAACTGGGGCAATCTAGCTTGCTTAAGAAGTAATAACAAAAATGTAGCATCACTAAAAGATGCTCATTTCCAAATCTTGGATAAACTATACATATCCATGCTATAAGCTAAATGTGCCATAGTGCATATTCCTTTCATTAGCAGTCATTCAGAATACACTACACTGCAGTGACTTTGCTGCTGGCAAACAATGCACTACTCTTAAACTTTCTGCAATAAAAGTTTTATATCACATTGTTACTAATTTATTTATCTCATAAATTTTATTATCCTCAGGATGCTCTTCATAACTCCTTTGAAGTTGCAAAAGCTGGCTGCAAGCCAGCCAGTGACACTGAAATTAAAAGAATACATCCCTGAAAGCTGGAAGAGTGATACTTATCAAAAACTAAAGCAAAATGTCAATGTGATTTTAGATGTTGACATTTTAAGTACACCATGACCTTCTCTCTGAAAAATTCAATACAATTGTTATATAGAACAGGTTCCCCATTAAAACTTCAGAGACACAGTCATTTAAAACTGTAGAGATAAAAAAAATCCAGCTCATTCAGCATAAGATTGTATTTGAAAATTTCTCATGATTGAATGATGTAATTTGATGGGTCCCCCACCACATCAGACTACGCACTGTTTTCTGAGGTGTATGCTTGTAACAGCTGAAGAATGATGCAGAACCATAAAGAAAATGTGAACTAGGAGAGAACAGTAGTTATGAAGAAGTGGACAGGCAGCCAACAAGTTGTCATAAAGACTGCATTGCACATAGGTAAGGCTGTTCTCAAGGCATTACCCAAGATGAAGCTTCAAGAGAAGGCACCAAAACGTGACAGCATGTAGCAGAGCTCCACTAAACAGATGGAAAGAAACTACTAGTCAGAAGTAATTTCTTTCTCCTGCTGCTGTTCTGTCACAACTTCACCACAGAAGTCACAGGATGTCTCCAAGCCTCAGCTTCTTGCCAATGGAATCTAGAGAAAAAGCATCTCAAGAATGTTTTTTTCTTTCACGGGACAGAAACAACTCACGCTTGCTGTGATACAAGGCTGAGCAACTTACGCAGTTTGTTGCGCACATTCAAGCACAGCTACATGAGCTTGGGCAGAAATACCAGTCTTTCACTTCTATTTCAGGAGATCTCTGATGAGTTATGGTGAAGCATATAGCAGAAGATGATAACTGGGGGACAGAGTGAGACTGAGTTTTGTTAGGGAGCTCACCAGGGAGGCCAAAGGGAGAAATCCATCTGTCGTCCTCTTACAACTAAGCAGAGCATGAAGACATGACTCATCTGAAACACTCTGATTCTCCCAGTCAAGATCAGTGCAGTCTTACAAAGTAGGTGAAGCTGTGGACAAGGCTGTGCAAGGCCAGTGGTGCCCAAGCTGAAGAGGTCAGGTTATGCAGTATCTGGTCTCCCATTTTCTGCTGCACAGGGATGAGTTTTTAAAATGTGAGGATCAGGGAACTTCATCTATTTTGAGCTCAGTAACATAATGACATCTCACCCCAATTAAAATTAAGATTGAGAAAGTCTGTCTATCTTCAAGACAATCATCAACTGTGGGTGAGGCAAGACAAATCACCTGAAAAAAAACAGCAACAGGCTATGAAGAATCTCCCTGCTGAGCAATCCCAATACATACCAGAGTTTTGCTAATCTCAAATTTAAGACAATTCTGGTATCTCATTTTTGTCATTCATAATTCATTTTCCTGTTACTAATGTTTACATTCTTGCAGAGGCCGTTTAATCCTCTCACATCCAGGGTGTCCTGAGGCAGCTGCATGGGTCATAGAACTAGTACATAAGGAAACTGTGGTCAGCATAGAAAAACAGCTGACTGTTATGGACTGGGAGAGAGGATGAAGCAACTGTAAGAAGAGACCAAAATAAAGCTAAGAGAAGACCTGGAATTTCACGAACTGAAGGAAGATGTTGCTTTTTCCTTCCCAGTCCAGAAGGGAAGACTCAGACCACATACGATCCAAGCTAGGAGGGGCTTAGATGTGCATGATTTTCAGCTGTCACAGTGATGACAGTGAAACAAACATAAGCAAGGAAGGCAGGTTAAAGTTGTGCCATAGTAAATATGAACAGCATCTTTAATTAAACTTCCAGCTAAACTGTATTTGGTAGATGTTAAGTACTGGCTTACAGATCTGCTCACATCAGCATCCCAGTGAGCTATTAAAATGGAAATCCCACCAGACACTGCAACTGTAACCAGCATTTTCCTCACAAAATCTTAGTTTTACATAGCATTTTAGGCTTAAAGCACAGTACAGTGAAGACATCTATCCAAGCACTTATAATTCAGGAAATAGAGACTAGAGGAAGAAGCTGGAGATAATATCTCCTTTTATTTTTTCTTTTACCTTCATTGTGAGGTTTGCTTTTTCAGGCAAGTGCCTCACACTTGAAGGCAATGCAGCTGGCTGAAAATCTAAAGATCACAGGAATTATTTAAAATACCAAAAGAGGAGAAGAAGAGAAACAGTCACAAAACCCACTTTGAGGCTATGCATCATGGGGATATAACTAGGAGTATAACTAAGATGGCTTCTGCTTTGAAAAATTGTTCAGTTGTATTTCTCTTTTCCAAAGAATAAAGATGTCATAACTATAATTAGAGATTCTCAACAGTAAGAACCACTGAAGAAGGGTTTATTTGTTTGGTTGAATAAACAAAGACAGCACAAACAGACCCAGAAGGCCCTTCTGAGACCCCAGCCTTGGGGTTAACTGCCTTCCAGTCTAATCTCCAACAGGAGACCCTCATCCTATAGACTCATGCATATAAACATCATCCTAATATGAGGAACAGCTACTAACATAGATATTGTTGCCAATAGATATAAAACATGTAATTCCCCGAGTACTGGAATTAAGGAAGTGGTTTCCTGCAAATCTGCATCTTGGGCTCAGTGATGTCTCACAGCATAAGCTTCAAGCAAAGCCCTTCCCACAGCTGGCACCATGTCACAAGGCTCTCCCTGAGCAGATTCCCTAGTAACCATAGGAAGAAGCTCATCTGTAGTACCAGAGTTTCCCTTGAGGATTGTACCAATCTGTAAAATCTGTTGATTAGTCAATGAGTTAAAAAAGGGAGGGGAAAAGAAGAAGGAAAATATATGTAGAACCAACATTATCTTATATGTTTGTTTCCTATGGAAACAAGGCTAAACCCAACACATTATAAAATGAACACTGAAGTTTAGAATCAGTTCTATTTCAGAACATAAGATGACAGAGAAAGCTCAAGCAGCAGAAAGTATCTGTCCTTCCACTGTCTCAAGCAGGTATCTCTGTAATAATTGCACTGATCTCTTTTTCATTTTTTTATTGCTTTATGGCAGTGCAACAGGGAAGGTAGAAAGGAGAGAAAGCAGATGTCACTGGATTTTGAACACGATTTCGACAGAGATAGCCCAACACTGAGGCACTGGATAAAGAGCCAGACAAATAAATGATGTCTAACTGGATGAGCTAGATAGTTTTTTATCATATCTCCTGCACAGAAGCAATACAGCTTGCTCCTTATCGATGTGGTTGCTGTATATAAGCAATGCACAGTACGCAAAAGGATAGAGTAAAAAGAAAATATATGGAGATCTGTGTATTTAAGCTTGTCAAGTGTTGCCATTCACCTCCACATACAGCTCTCTGAGCAACAAAACAACAGGAAAAGCTCAAAACACTTCCAAGCATCCACCCTCTTCTCTATAGAGTGACTCCTCTTTTAATGTCAAGATGAACCAGCACCATTTTAAGTCAGACAGACACATTCTAACCCAGAAGAATTACTTTCCAAGCACTTCCTAAGTCACTTTGTCTTAGTGCCATGTAAAGCTCTGAATCATCCAGTACAAGTAACTTACTTTTAAGGAGGCAGAATAACCTTAATTCCTGTTCTTCAGCACCCACAAGAAGCCATCTAAATTACTCACATGCAGAAAGATAGTAACCTCATCAAGCAGATAACTAAGCTGAACACCAAAGGCTCAAGTATATTGCATATGAACTAAAAGAAGAGTCTGTTAGGTGAAACCAACTGCAGAAGACAGAAGGTATTTAAAAAACCCTTGGTCTACTTTTAGTCAAGCTACTTACCAGCTTAGCAACTGCATTTTCCAGATCTACCAGTCACCTGCTCATGTGCTCAAGACAAAGACCACTACCTACTGCCCATTTCCCTGGGGCCAAACACAGGGAAGGTTTGCTTGTGGATTCTTTACACTACCAGAAAGCAGACCCTGGGATCTGTCAATGGACAGACAAAAATACCTTTAGCTTGCGTGGAATTCCTTTGCTGTAGAGGAGATCTTGTCCAGAAACAACAGCCTTTCAGTGCTCTAACAGGGCTGCAACATCCTCTGAAAGAGGAACTTGCAGTATTGGCTCTCGACGCACAGCTCCTAGCACATGAAAATAAAGACTGCTCTTTGGCACTGTTAGGAGGGAAATTATGACCTTCATTCATCCAACTACTAGGCAATGCCATGTCACCCTTCTATCTTCCAAGCCTCACCAAACATCACTGAGTTGCAAGTGTAACATTTTCCACTGCAAAGCACTAATGCCTCTCTACATTCAAGTCCGCCATCACATTTCCAGAAGTACTCCTATGTCTCTATTAAGGATTTCACAGACAGGTGACAACTTTCTGGTCACTGGTCAAAACAAATGTATCTTCTTGTTAATTTTTCATCATTTCAGACTCCTCCTCATTAGAGATTATGCTGTACTCCAGGGACAGAGTATCAATTAATACTTATCCAAGATACTGTCTCACTATCCCCCTTGGAAAGTTAAAGGACACCATTCTGACACACAAACACTGGTGATTAACTACACAGAACCTTATTTTCCAGTAGAAATGGTAATTCACTTATTTGCCCAACCCTCCCTAAAGACTAAGCTGTTTCTCAGTCAGTCACATTATCAAAATGTACAGACTTTTGGTTAGTCCTTATTTATTCTAGAATTTTACCAAGGAACAGTGTAGCTTTTTTAGTCAGTAAGTTTTCACTTAGTCAGACAAAACAGACCTACACAAATCTCATTTCTTTGTCCAGCAAAACACAGTTAAGAGCAATTCACCAACTCATCTGAAAAGACCTCTGTAAGCCACGCAACCACCCAGCACTGATAGCTCAGAGCAAAGATAGTCTAGGAGAGGAGTAGGATGGTTGTCCACTTAAAACATCTGGATGTAGAAGACAAGCAAGTGCTGATTCTAATGTGCATTCATCATAACAAAAGTAACCTCCTTGTCCCAAGGGTGATTCAAGACAAACAACAGATACCCAGTTGGAGCCTGTTCCAAAACATAAAGCCTCAGTTTCCATGTCATCTAACAAGAAGGTATCTTCTCTCTATGGCGACACTTACTCAGTAGCTCACACCACCCACACTGCTGCTAGAGAGGACTCTCAGCTCTGCAACAGAGCAAGTTGTCCCCCATGCATGGATGCAAACAAGCCAAGGTGATAAAACACGCAGAGGGAGGGAACTGACAAAGCCTCCTTTCAGGTTGCATGCTGCCAGTCTGTTCATGACTGCTCAGAGCCCACGTGCTCTCGTTCACGTGCAAATTCATACCTGAAAGCCCAAACTTGCTCAAATGCCACATCAGCCTCTGCAACTTATATCCTCCCCACCTGATGTTGAGCATTAAGTTATTATTTCAGACCACTTCTGACTCCCGCAAGACTCTGTCATCATGAAGCAGTGAAGTCAAGTAAATGATCACTAGCTAGAATTTCATTTATCTGTCCTCTTTGACATTAAAGGA
This sequence comes from Galbula dea, assembly GCA_013399015.1. Lineage (NCBI taxonomy): Eukaryota > Metazoa > Chordata > Aves > Piciformes > Galbulidae > Galbula > Galbula dea. Next base: position 1,539,910 of record VWZX01006101.1, read on the forward strand.
GAGCAGTATGTTTGATAAGCCCTGAGCCCCAACTCAGAAAACAGAACCAGATATTTGGTCTCCTGGAACAGTCACATAAGGGAATCGGATACGTCAGAAAGGTGGCACTTCAGACCCTCATGCCATAATAAGGATTCACATACATCTCACTAACATGAGGTGTTTTGTACACAGACATTTCTATATCCCCATTTCTGCCTAGCATACAGGTGTTGGAATAAGGGCTGAGCACTAGATGTCTTTATGTGGCTGGACATGGAACACGAGGCCCTTGATAAAGAGAGGCCTGACTAAGCTGGGTTCACCCTCAAGATTTTTTATGTCAAGTGAGGAAGAGGTCATGCTGTCCCTCCTTAGCTTTAATTAACAGCTTAGTGTATTCAGCCAGGGAAGTAAAAGATGCCCTGCTCAGGTAAACATTTTTTACTGTATCTACCTCCCTGCACTACGAAGTCATCTGGACAAAGGCACTCCCTAAGTGCAGTCAGAAAGCAAACATCATGGGATTAGAAGAATGACATCACAGCCCCATGGTTAAAACACTCTCAAGGAAGCAGGAGAGCTAGGTGGAAGGTCTCATTCCTAGAAACATAGAGCATGTGAAAAGCTTGAAACTCCATCTACGTTCACCTAGCTCTCCTCTCTAGGGATGTGGTTATTACAATAGCACAGACTGTTGAAAAATCAGGACTAAAGCATGCAATTCTGATGAATGATGGCTATAAACTAGGATGTGATGAGTCTTCGTGTTTTAAAGGCAGCTCTCTCCACTCTTCTGTAGTGTTACGGATCTTTACATTACTTTAATGAGATGCCAAGATAAAAAACACTCCAAGAGCATTACTGAATACTATTTTCTCCTCTCTCCCCTGCATCAATTTATATGTCTCATCATTTTTGCCAGTGCAAATCTTCTTATTTGATAATCTCTCAAAAAACCTGAAACAGTTTTAGAAACATGAGTCAACTGGATGTTGAATTTTGACAAGCTTTTGAGAGAGTTATGATTAACAAGGGATCCAAAATGGCTGTCTCAAACATTCCAATTTTGAAAAGAAGATTTGGTCTGTAAAAAAAACAACCTAGATTTTCTTTAGACTTTTTGGCACATCTGTCTTAGCTCAGAGGCAGCTGCTCCCTTGTTAGAAGTAGCAGAAGCAAAGGGACAAATAAGTCTCGGTGTACAAGCCTTATGACTAATGATGTGCACAGCATCTTGCTGCAGTTGCCCAGTGAAATTAATACCTAGGACCAAGTGTGTCATAAAATCATCAATCAGCTTTGAGACTGGCACCTGTACATAAGGAGGCAGCATGGCTGACAGACTAAGAAAGCATAGAATCTCCTGGAGCATCTGGTAGAGCACCAGCAGAGCTGAGTGGCTGTTGAGCGTGGAAGCAGCATCTCAGTTGCATTGTCCTGGTTGAAATACACAGGGTGTTTAAAAAACGCCATTTTCACTGAGCATGAAGCTATCAAAGGCCAAACAGACAAATCCCCAAAACCCACATGTAAGTAAAATGGATATATTTTACCAACATATTGCATGAAGGAAGGAAACTGTGATATCGTGACTTCACCAATTGGTAAGCTACACATGCAGTGTGCCTTTCGATGGACTGCTGGGAGTCGTCAGGGCATAGGAACTGCAGGCAGACGATAAGAGCATCAAAGGAGGCTCTTACCATTTGCATTAATGTAATTGGCTGTAGCACAGGGACGTGGACAGAAGATAATGATGGCAGCAGTTTGTTATATTCATTGTTCTTCCTTCTCCTCCTGCAATTAGAGCAACTATACACATAATGCAATGCAAAATTATATTGACTGAATTTAGTCTACTAGCCCCAGCAGACAGTTTCTGTTTAGTATGTTGTCTTTCAACATGCAGCTCAATGCAATATCAAAGGCTTAAGATAGATAGCAATAAACAGCATGGGCTCATTACAAAGATTCATTACTGATTATGCCATCAGCATTGAGCTCTTGTTTTTCCAAAATGAAACATTTGTTTCTAGCAAGGGAAGCATAGAGATTTCTGTAGCAGAGTCCTGTTGAAGTATCCTGTTTGCAAACAGAGACAGAACATGTCAGGCCTGTTTAAATCCAGGATTGGATAAAGTCACTTAGGTTTTGCTGGAAGGACTTATTTGCCCGTTATCTGTGACAGCTCCTGCCTTCTGTCAAGATGCAGGAGTGATGACAAAGTGGCTTGGCAACCATCTTGTCAGAAGCAACAACAACTAAGGAAGACTAGAACAGCTTAGAAACAAGAGAACAAACACCATTTCCACTACTTTGACCTTTTCCTCAAAAAGGGAGAGAAAGTGCTGTTATCAGGAAGATATTAGAAGGGACCTTGGAAAACGAGCACTGCTTAGCCAGCTGGTGAAGATTGTTCTGTCCTCATCTGATGCGTTCATTTGTAGTCTTAATTCTCAGAATACAGCAAGAAATTCCTAAAAAATGTGTAATAACTGATAATCCACAAGAGTGAGGAAGAGCCTTCAGCTAAAGTCTTGCATTACAAATCTAATTCTACAATTTTAAACAAAAAAAAAAAGGTGCAAAATATACTGACATTCTGGTCTGCAACAGAACAAAGCATGAAATCCTATATATAGTTGAGTGGCTTCTAACTTGAGGACAGCCACTAATTCTCCATATGAGTGCCAGACACGTCTTTTATCTGCCTATACAACAAAAGAATCATTATATAGGCACAAGTTTGCTGAAGCTAACATCAAAGTTCAAAAAGAATAGAAAAGCTAGGTGCACTTAAGGATAACAACATTTATCACTTATGCTTTCATTGACCTTGTAGCAAGGACTAGAGCTCGTGATTTCTCTTGATTTCAAAGGTTAAGTGTAAGTACCTGTGCACATAAGAGCTATCTCACCACAACACAGCATGGGAAAAGGGCCTCTGGCTGTCCATGCTGGCAGCTCAGAGGTTCCATTTACTGCATTCCTCACCCTTACAAAATGACAGATCATTAGGAATTAAAATCAAATCATACACTGCAGTTAAGAAAGCCAAAGAAATTACCTGCCTAATTAAATCCTATAATCAGATCTATTTCAAAGGTGAAGGCTGGTTGTTTTTTTCCTGGCTTGCCTAACTCACGCATTTTTCAACAGCTTCTCTTTCGCAAGTCAAAATGCCTTCGATAAGATTTAGCCAGAATCAGTACTGTATAGCAAGGTGCTGTTTACCAGTTGTTCTTGCCTTGACAGGCAAGAGGATATAGGTTCTCAGAGAAGTATTTTCAGCTACCTTGTTTCCCCCTTCACATAGTTCTGGATGCAAGACAGGGAGAAATAATGATTTTTCCAGCTAACTGAACCCTCAAAAGCAAAACACATCTGCACCTTGAAGACAGAGGTCTCACCAACCTGTCTAAAGAAATACCCTGACAATGAGTTATCAATCCAGAAACGGCCCTTTCCAGCAGGTGGTATTTACACTCCAGCCTGAAAACCAGCTCATGCTAAAGAAACAAAGCTTCTGCTTCAGAAAGGTTTTATGGGGAGCTGAACCTTAGTGGTCACTGCTCAAACATGAAGGCACAAATCTCATTTCTATCAAAGCTGTTTAAGGGTTCCATATAAGAAGGTCCTGGCTGTCTATCCAGAGAAAAACAAGATATAAATGAAAGGTGGGAATCCAGCATCCTGAAAGCAGCAGCACTACTTGACTAAATTAATTTCCAAAGTAAAATTCTAGGAGATGGAAGCTTTGTCTATGTATGAAAGATCTGAATACCTTGGTGGTGGTAGTGGGAAACACACGCTCATCCTCTATTAATGCTTTGCTGCTTGTCTAGCACAGTCACTTTGCACTCTCTCTGAGTAGCCTGAATCTTTCTGGAAAGAGGAAGTCTTGGTGATCTGAGGTGAAGAAAGAGATATTCAGGAAAACATACTAAATACATGAAAGCTTGCTCCAGCTTAACTGGTGTGGCTAGAACTGAGGCACTCTTTATCTAGACTCCACTAACACAAGGTATTTTAGAAATCTTAATAAGGGGAGCTAGCAGCCACTAATAGCTGCAATACACAACTGAATTCAGAAATGATGGACTATTTCCAGCTCTGCCACTGACTGGAAGCATGAAAAAGTCTGAGTGCCAAGGCAGCATCATTAAGAGAGCATCAGTATGAGTTACCCATTTTTGCTGCTTTAATACATAGGGAAGATATCTTTGCAGATCAATAGGAACAATGCTAGCCTGACATCTGCTTGCCCCCAGAAAGTGGCATCTGTTTTTCCCTACTTCATAAACAGAGCTTAAATTTTGCAATATGCATCCTCACAGTTTGTATTACCAAGCAAGTGCACGAATACACCACACCCAGAATTAAGAGAGAATGACATATTTCAGCCTCTCCAAATATCTGGTTTTGTTCAAACAAAACATATCCCAAATTCCCAATTTAAATAACTAGGGAAGAAATATAGAAAAACTCTGGGGGAAAAGGGATAAAATTTGCTTTCTTCTCTACCTCATCCAGTCACCATCTTCATATTTAAATACAGGTTTGTTTTAACTCGCCTCTGGTTCTTTCACCATCCTTCACCAATGCTCCACTTTCTCCCTCTATCACTTGAAGTCATGGTCCACAGCTTTTAGGACCTCAACATGAGTAATTTAGTTTCATTATTGCCATCAGTCCTCAGTGTGAATTGTTATCTGCCTGAAAAGTTGTCTAAACCCACAAGCAGCCATCAGAGGAAAAGAAACCTCCAGCTGCAGCAAATCTAGTCTGAACAACTATGTATGGCAAAGTTGAATGCTTATTTCTTTCTAGGAAATTGCAATACATTCAACCACCTAAAACTGCATAAAGTAAAGATAGGCAAGGCATCCTAATGCTGGCTCTTTTTCTGCTTTGCATAGTTCACCCCAGCCTTTCTCTGGGAGAAGAGAAGGCAATTTGCAATCATGATGCAGAAGCTAAACAAATTCTAAAAGTTCCTCAGGTCAGCCAACAGGGAAGAAAAGAGACACTGCACACCCACTGTGTCCTTCTGCCCCCATTCAGCAGTGCCTATTCCAGAGGTAAAACCTGGCGAGCCAGATATTTCAGTTCAAGCAGGATAGCTTCATGGGTTTTGGGACAGAAAACCTCAGCACAGAAAACCTAGCAGATGTGTGCTCCAAGATGTAACCTGTGCCAGAGATTGACCACTGTGGAAATGGAGCTGAAGTTCTCAGCTCTGTTAGCAACTGCTGGATGTTCCTAGGCTAGACAGAGTGCCTCATTAAGCTCAGCGAGGGTCAACCTAACAGAAGCAGCAAAGGTACATTATATCAGGTTTAACTGTTACCAGCTGTGGACTACTTCTGCCAAGCTGAAACAGTTTACACTGTCACTCAGTACTGATTAGCAATGCCCTAATTAAATGTATAGCACATTTCCAATATAACTCATTTTAGAGGAGCACACAAAGCTATAGAAACAGGAATACCACTTTCCCCCTTTACAACAAACAAGAAATGGGAACCATTTTAACACAACAGCATAGCATTATTTAAGGGCTCAGAGATACCTTTAAATTATATACAGCAGCTTGTCCTCAAATTTCTATATTCTGAACAACAACAACAAAATGTTAGCTTTAAGCACTGGGGGAACAAGCGATCCAGATAGAAATCCTTCCAATACCTTCATAGTGGCTTCTTCAAAGGTAGTTTTATCACTAGAACATAGACATTATTAACTGTGTCTCTAGGGACACCACTTCGAGCTAACAGCAAGACTGGAAGTCTACTCACAGTTTATGGACTCACTGTACTGGACACAATGAGACACACAAAGAAATGAGCCTATATGAAATTTTTTAACACAGGAGTTCAGCTGTTCCCAACCTCCTGAATTTTCAAGACTAAATTCAAGAGAATCAACCAAAGGATGATTAAAACCATTGAGAAATACAACCACTGCTTAAGCATTCTTCATTGGTGGCAGCACATGGGAGTCCTGTTAAAACCAACTAAACACACAGATCAGCATTGCAGCACTTCCTGCTCTTTACTTCTGTACAGCTGAAGAGGAGCAATGCCAGGACATAAACATTTCAGACACTGGTTTTATGCAAATTCTCTGGAGCCGGGAAACTGCCTGCCAGGAGCTTGGCTGCACTTGCAGAGCTGTTCCTGTTTCTTACAGTGCCTACAGCACTGAAAGGGGAGCCTCAGTACATGCCAGCTCTCTACAGTAAGTAATTAGTAGCTCCATGAACAGGGGAAATAAGCATGGCTACCTATAGATTTATGGTTTGGTTCTCTCAGATTTAATTAAATTGTGGATTCAAGTGGGGTTTTTTGCAATTGAGATATAATTTATAACATCTCTTTTTTTCTGAGCATTCTCCAAAAATGGCAAAGGTCAATCTTTCAGTGTTATCTGTCTGATTGGGCACTGAGGCTTGGGGTGTCTTGTCCTCCACCTGCCTAAGTTCATGAAATTGCTGCTGTAGCTTTGTCGCATTTGATTGAAAATAATCAACATATTTGGAAGTTATGGTGAGGGAGGAGGGAAGAGAAAAAGATAGTTTGAGTCTAATTTTATTTGGAAGCCCAGCCAAAAATAGCACAAAACTATTCATATTGACATTTTATACTTTAGATCACCCCCAGCTCTGTAAGCTGGTCCTCTAAATCTCGAGAGTGTCCTTTAAGAACGCCCTAGAATTCCATGTTGGGTCCCATTTCTGTCAGCATCTTGTTTCAAATATGCTAATTAGAGTGAAAGCAAATAGAACAAAAGTAATTTACCCATATGTATTTGTTGTTCAAGCTTTCCCCAAATGCAGAAGCAAACTGATGAATATGAAGTCAGCATGGCAAAGAGCTACTCCCAGCTTGCCGCACAAGGTGTGAAGAAATCCATGGCATTTGACTGGTTTCTCCAGCCCCTACTGAATTTATTGCTTTGAGGATCAAACTGTCAGAAAGAGTGACTGTCATTGACTATAAATGGTAATTGCTTCCAACAGCCCATGCGATGATGCTTACACCACTTTAACTACGGCATGTGCTCCAGACCAGCTGCAGAAAAGTAAACTCCAACTGTTTAACAAAGCTAAAAAGCCTGGAATGCTAAAAAACCACAGAAGTTAAGGACCAAATCTGTGCCTTAAGTGCTTATTACAACAGTATTTCTCTGTCCTCTGGGGTAGCTTTTCTCATGTGCCCTCTCTTATGGGTCAGGCAGATGCTGGCCTGGTGGGGAGACATGAGGAAGGAATAGGGTGACTGAAGAGGTCCGTAACCTCCAGATCACCTCTGTTCCCAACAGAAAGCAGGTCTGGCTAACCTTGGCTTCAAATCTCTACTCCTTTCCTGGGACAAGATCAACAGATACTCACCAGTGACTTGAACCAGTTAGGATTTTATTTCTAGCCTTGCAGATAGAAGCTAGAAAAAATGTTCATTCCTGCAACAGCTCAGGGTCAAGGAGAGGCTTGCTGTACCACTAGTACTGCTGATTGGCTTACAGTTATTCTTGGGGGTTTGTCATCTGTATCTTCTGCTAAACACTGAGTAGAAGCAGATCCAGGAAAAAAAAAATGTACCTACAAAACCCAGTTTGATGCATTCTTTCATTTGACAGCAAATCCTTTAAAAATGCACAAGGATATACAATCATTGTCTCTCCTGCTTGACCCTATATTAGGAAAACGCTCTAGATGCCATTTGCTTCTGAGATTGTTGTATGAGACAGAGTCAAAAGCCAACCTGCAAGATGCAGGACATTATTATTACTACTGTTATGATCATTGATCATTTATCTTACTGCAGTTGCAGAAGGAAACGTGACTGATCGGATGACATTTGTACTCAGCAAAGCCACTCTGGCTGTTACTCATCTCTGTGTTATGTCCTAGCTGCTTGCACACTGTGCTATTATTTCTTACAGATTTTTCCAGGAACAAAAGTGAAGGTTGATGGATCTACTATTCTTTAACATTTCTCCTCATCTCCCATTTTTAAAAGGCATGCATTTTGTTTGATACTTTCCATTCTTCCACTACCTCCGTGACCCCTCAAACACAACCAGCACAGTAACAAGGGGGTTCGGCCACTTCTTTAAGCATTCTAGCAGGTCTTCTCCTGACAAGAAATGAGGCTTTTAAGAAAACGGCTCCTACCAACATTAAGAGAAGCACCAATGTTCCAATTCCTGATGCACAGGTTGTCAACTCAGGGGCATGACAGTCTTCTGGCAGTTTCATCAATCTCTTCTCTCATCATATGAGAGAGTCCCCAAAGGTCTGAATATAACACAAGGTCACGTAGTTGCTCCTGAAAAAAACCCTCTGAATATCCAAGAGGCTGGAATAAAAGCCTTGCTAACACCCTGATGTGGTGTATCTAGCTCTACCACTTTCACAAAAAGCAGTGCAACTTCACTGGCATGGATGAAACTACATTACTTACAGCACTTTATTTATGTACAAAACCACAAGCTTCTCTGTGAAAAGTACTGTGTACTGTCACACAACTGAATCCAAGTTAAAAGCCACGTTGATAGAAGCCATCACCATACTTCAAAATAAATACTCAGCTGCTAGAAATCCCAGGTATAAGCCAAGCCTAATATGCCTGATGTCCGAAAGCAACATTTAAATTATTTGTTTAAGAGGATTGCTTTTTCTTTTAACTGTGACCACAGAATCCCACAATTTTCTTAACATTTCCATTTAAAATGGATATATACATTCTGTATCCAACTCCATATCAATTAAAAAAACCCCAAAACATAACAAAATAAAACTTCTCAAACTGATTGCAGTGAGGTACTTGCTGAACTCACACGTCATCTTGCTGTCAGCAGAACAGCAATTTGCTAACTGTAATATTTAGGAACTACTCCTCCTCCAACAGGGTAAGTTTAAAAATATTTATCTCAGAGTTCATAAAGTTCTGCACATTGATTTGGGAGTTTGTCCTAAAGGGCAGAATTAGGAGGAGAAGAAAATATGAATTGCTTTGTACACAAGTTATTCTGAGCTCATCTAAAACACCTTAGGTTGACATCAACCTAGCTGATTTCCCGGGTAACTAGAGATACCTAAACAACAACCCAAGTTGGAGGAAAAGTGCCTGGTACAAAACCATTTGCATAGACAAGAAGCTATTCTGAAAGACTTGCAAAAAGTCACTGAAGAGAAGATTTCAGTACTGTAAGAACTCTGATGCTCTGGCTCTTGGGCAGCCTTGCCTTGATGAGCTATGAAAAGGCATCTAACGCACGGCTACTGCCTCAAGTTATTACTTTCACTCCTGACTATGCTTTAAAGAGCACATATAGGTGCCTGGTTCAGGAAGGTTTCTGTGCTCTGGAACAAGTGACTAAATACATCCCCTTAATTAGGTACTTAAGTACAGAAAACTCATGAAGCATGCTGTTGCTTGTTTGCATCATTCTGCAACTTTCCTTGTATAAGGAGCCCAAGATGCCTACAACTGGGCTTGATTCCACTCTGAGGAGCAAAAAAACAAGTACCTAAGACTTTTATCCAATTTATTCTTGAAGTATGAGACCAGCTTTCACCTTTGCATCATTCTTTTTCCTGAAAGAATGCAAGTGTATTAAATACCTTGCTTTTAGTACAGATTCTGGTATTTAGTTGAGAGATTACCATGAAGGGTACTTCTATTATTCTAATATTTCCTCATTTATTTTACTTACTTTGGGTTAAAAGTATTTCTATTCATAGCCCTAAGAATCACAGTAATTAAAATGTCAAAATCCACAACAACAGCGTTTGTCAGTTATATAACAAAAGCCATCAAATATGCTAAACACTATCCAAAGCCTGTAAACTCAGCTGTACAGACAGGCTTCTGCTCCTGATAGAAGTTACTCCATTCTTCTGAAAAAGTCCTTATTAAATAGGTAGTTTTAGGTGAAGGTCTCAAAGGTCAACCTGCTTTGGCACAGATTATTATAGAAAGGGCAATTAAGGTAGCCTTACATCCATGGGCAACCATGAAGAGCTAGAGCCAAACCCAGGAGCTCTATATTGGGAAATGGCACCTACGGCATTCAGCAGACTTCCAAATTTCCATCTCCCTTCCAGCGTACTGCTCCTTCAGGAAAACTAATGAACCTCAGAAATAGTAAAAGGTGGGAACTGTCAACAGGAACTATTCTGCTCTGCAGGCGAGCCCAATTTCCTACAAAGGCAATGGAAAGATTCCTAATGGTTTCAGGAGGGAACTAGATCACATTTGCATAATGCATCTGGGTAAGTCTGAAATAACTCCACAGCTGTTTACTTCCTCAGCCCATGCAAGATGCACACTGTCCTATGAGAAGGAAAGTTGTTGCTCAGCATCTGCACAGCCCCTGACTGTGGAAGGCTTTTTGCAAGTTTATCAGTTTCAGGTAACTTTAATATGAAAGCTCACATCTGCCTATAACCTACACAAAGATATTCAGATCAGATTTTACACATGCAGAAAAAGTTTCTTCTGGTGTCTGACTCCTTTTTTTGTTATATCAAAAACTATACTGATACCAGGAGCTCCCATTCTTTTTTTTAGGCTGATCAAGTTTAGTCTTTATTTATTTATTTCCTGGTCTATGTTCCTATCATTATAACAAAGGTCACTGAGCCACACAATAATGTTGATAAATACAATTAAATATTTGGGGCTTTGATGCAGGAGATAGGGAAGGGGAAAAAAAGAGATTCTGAATAGTACAGTCTCTACTAATTTGCTTGTTCATAATCTTCTCCTACAAAGCTAATAGTGAACAAGCCATCCTGTAAACCAGAAGGAACTGTAGGTACTTCCCTATCCCTTGACTGACAGTTGTGAAGTGATGCCAGCTAAAATTTAGTTCTCAGTTATACCTTGGAGGACTGTTGTCTCCTGACACTTACACACAATGATGTGGTTGGTGGCAATACAAAAACACCTGGCAGCAGAACTAGGTCTAAATCACCAACGGTAAAGAAAATACATTTAAATGACATTCAGAAATTCTGGAGAAACATGCCACTCCACTTCTTATCAGAGGAGCTGACAACACTTTCCAATTAATTTACCCTTTAAGGTAAATTAATAGGGTCTCAATTCAGTCACTACTGTTCTCTGATTACAAACATGGAAAAAACACCCTGGAAAATAAAGTGAAAAGATGGAAAAAAGTGAAAAGAGGTGAAGGAATACAGTCAATGTCACGGTCACAAACAGAAGAGCTTCATACAATTTCCCTCCCTACTGTCTGTAAAACAAATTGACTGAAAGGAAGGTACATAGGCTACATGAAACACAACACATAAAAAGAAAAACCTTTTTAGGAAGTTCCCATGCAGTAAAGGTTAGGTTGCTGCAATTCATCATTTTTTTTCTCTGGAAAAGCTAACACTACCTCAAATACTCAATCAAGAGCACTGGCATGAAATGGAAACATTGTGCAGCATAGTCTGAAGGAGTGTGGACTTCACAACCGCTTTCACAATGAGATGATTAATTGAAGAAGGAAATACACGAGAGCCAAAAACTTGAAAACTCTGAAGTAAAAGCAACCAAGTCAAATGCAAACCAAAGGCAAATTTGACATAGAGAAAGCAGCAACAGGTTACAAGAACATTTTGTTTACCTCAACATAAATATTTTTAAAAGCTACTTTATTTTCTAAATGTTCAAACATTACTCCCTATCTAAAAGTACTGCTCTCCAGACACACACTTTCATGTTTCACATGGCTTATAAAAGCTAAACGAGTTAATGAAATGTAAACAGCTTTAATTGCAGCTTTCAAGCGCACGTTCAGAGACTCTCATGGACTCTTGTATTATTTCACAAGTACAATGCTGTTAACTTAAAAATAAGTGTGCTAGTATCTAGCATTAGCTGCTGCAGCAGTTTAGCTGCCTTTTACAAGAAGCCAACATTTTACGTTCCTCAAAGTTCACACTTAAAGCTCACCAAGCCCATTCCCACCACTGCCAGCGTACCGTAAGATCCAAGGGACTCTTTTCCCAAATGCAATTGAACTCTGTACTAATAGGAAAGAATCTTTACTAATTTTTCCTCATTTTACAGCTAGAGATCCCTAACCAATGATGCACCCAATGTAAATTAGAGGCTTAGTGACAGCCATCATAATAGCCATGGTCTCATCCCACAACACCATCCACTGTAAGCCACAGTTCCTCATTCCAGGTCTGTAAAATCACAACTATTTAAATAAAACACCCAGTGTCTTCCCTACTCCTATGAACTCCACCTACCTTGTCAAGAGAGACAAGTTCAATAAGGCAAAAAGATGGTGGCTAGAGGTAGCAGGAAGACACACCGAGAAAGTAAAGAGATCCAGGGAATACTGACAATTAAAGTAGACAAGGTGATGTCTGTTAACCAAAGCCACCTGGCTACAGGGGAGGAGTCAGAGCTACTGAAAGCAACAAAAAACTCACTAGTGATGGGAGGGAAACAGGAAAGACTCTCCCACCTGTATGTGGCAACAGCTTGGCGGAGACAGAAGCTGAAAGAACAGACCAGCTTTTTGGGTGGAGGGGTTGGTAAAAACACCAGAAAAATATGGCAGAAAGTGAACCAAACCCACAGAGAAAGCAGTGGCAACTCCATTAAGAAAACAACATGGGGTCTGTCAGCAGAAATGCAGACAGTTGTTGTTGGTTGCAGTTAAAAAGCCTTTGCCAGAGGCTATGAGACTTTTTTTTTTTGCAGCAAAGACCCAGCTTGGTGAAGATGGCAGCCCAAGTAGCTGACTACCATTGTTCTTTAAATGGCAAGGGACCCTAGAGCATGGTATTGGTTTTTGATGGGGTTATCCCAGAGATTAACCAGCCCTTTGTCACCACTGTGAGCTGCAGGCTGTGCCTCCCCGAAGCATGGGGAGCTGAAGTCAGAACAAGCTGTTCTCTTTTTGTCTACTTGCAAATATCTCCTAGTGAAGAGATAACTCAGGTGGGGGCTGCTCTATGGGAATATCCAAGGATCACCATCTTAGAGGGCTGGGATACACGGCAGGGAGAAGGGTGCTCAGCCAACTAAGCAATGGCCTTTCTTTCCTAATTACACTTTTTTGCCAAGATGTAATTAGTTTGCCTGCTTTGTCTTCTGCATGACAGCCTGCTGATCTCACAGCTACCACCCTCCATGCTGACCTGGCAGGAGCTCCATCCCTTCCTGACACACGGGTATTTTTATTTAAAGTCCTTATAGACTAAATAGACTTCACTGAATCAGCAAAACAACTATGATTCCTACCTTCTCTAACTACCTCATATTTCAGGCACAAAAAAATCCACCCAGCCCTTCTTCCCACATCTACACAAAGGATTTTGTTACAGCTGTGCAGGGAATAGAAGCTGTAAGGACATATTATCTGTATTTTTCCAGACCCTCTGAAATCAATGAACCATTAAGTTAAGCAGTCACTGCAGCAGGACCCGAGTAGTTAACAAATAACTAACTGAAATAAACCAATTGTCTTAATGCAGGGCTGCCTATGTCCAGGTTAACACCAAGAGTAAGAGCCTGTTACAAGAAGTACTTTAGTCTTCTGCAAATTTGAATGTAAACATTTCCTCTATGATGGCTGCCAAACCAAAGAAAATTAATTACCTTCCAGGTTATGCAGGGTCACAGATCATGACCAGAGTTATCCAACTTATATGGATTTCCATGACAAATCTGACAAATCAATTCATTAATGCTACAGGTCAAGAAGGAATTTTTACTGTGGACAAAGATTCCCTGAGACGAGACCCACTTGGAGCTTTGAGCTATATGGACTTGCTCTAGCCAGAAAGCAGCCCTTGCAGTTTACTCACCCCATCAATACCACACTGAAGTCCTGAAGGAGGTCTCACTTTTTCACTGATGTAATATGTGCATCTGGTGCCAAAGGAAAAGGGACTGCCCTGTCCTGCCACTTCAGCTTTGTAATAGAAACTAAGGGCTCTCCCTCTAGAAGAGCATTTGCAAAGAGCTCAAAATTAACACTTGTTTTTTGTCACCATGTAAAAGTGTATGGAGTTCCCAAGTACTAAGAGGCTCCAGAGATGCAGCTAATGGCACTGATTTTCTCTCTGCATCTGCTTCTTGCAGGAGTGATGTGAGTTTGCTCCTGCAAGAGTAAATTCCCTCTCTACACTTGGTAGCTGACAGCACAGGTACCCCAGAGGCCCTTTGCTTACTGGCTTCTCCCCACATGTTCATTGATTCAAAGATCATTGATTCTTTAAGACCACTTTTAGGTTGATTCTTTATTTTTTGCTTCATAAAAATCAAGTACCAAAGTTTCACCCAGAGTTCACCTTAGCCTCCCTCCATGGCTTGGCAGGCTTTTATAAAAACAGTAGACAGATCAATGAATGTGAGCATGGTGGGCTTCTAAATGCATGGTTAGGGGAAAAAAAAAGTAAAATACAAATAAAGAGAACTGTAATTCCAGTCTGTGCTGAATGACAGGTCTTCCTTGGACATTCTCAGTACCCCTTCTCTAGAGGCCCTTTGGCCCATCATAGCCATGAAAGCCCACATCCTGCATTCCTGCAGCCCAAGCTCTGGACAAACGGGTCAGTGTTGCAGAAACTCCCCGATTCAACACCCTGCCTCCTTCAGAAACAACGGCCCAAAATGGAGTAGATATGTCAGACATCCAAAGGGATTTCCCCTCCCTCATTACCCTGTATGACCCGAGACCGTCCAAGACTGTCCTTGGTGCTGGGGGCAGAAGAACTTTAGATACCTCCTCTTCATCAGCCTGCTAGCCAACCGGCCCCCGACTGTGAACAGCTTATTTTACGCTCCCAGAGCCAGGTGAGACTACTGACAGACACATCCTCAGGGACTGCCTTGCACAATAGGAAATCTGAAAAGTGCACTTATCTCTTCTACCTGGCCAGTTCTTTAGGCCACACGTTATTAACACAGACGATAAACCTAAGGGGGAAAAAAAAAAAGGAGAGATACCATGTCCAGCCTTGCCACTGTAACAAATGTACCATGCCCCAAACCAGCCTTTGCTGGAATTTCCATGCCCCTACCAGTACAGCAGGTGTGTGCCTGTTTGATTATTGATTGATAATGTTTGATTATCCCACGCCAAGGATTTTTCAAGCCCGTGGGAGCTAGAATTAAACCCAGTTGCCACCAGTTCCTACTGTTAGCACTCTTTCAGGAACATGCCTACAGAAAAGCAAGTCTGAACTTTTCGGTGGGTTTAAAATAGCTATCAAGCAACTTGAGTGAAGCAGGGCTGGTTTGGGGAGTGTTCCTGGCAGGGCTGGGTGAGAAGGCACAGGTTTGCGTTTGTACTTTCGACTTCTCTGTTGTAGGCAGGATGCTGCAGGAACTGTGCTGATCGTTGTGTGCAGATAAGTCTCTAGGCCCCTTTGCTTCTCCTTAAAGGGGAAATCTCAGCTCTTCTTTTACTTTAAACCTTCCCACCTGCTGGCAGGCTGTTTTCCACCGGAGGGCATGCATTTTCTTGGATACATAATTTCCCAAATATTCTTGATAGTGGTAACTCCCTACCTAGGATTCAGATGGATTTCTTTCAGCTCCTGGAACCATATGCTGAGAATATATGGCATGATAGGACCTAGGAATATAAAGGCATGTGATGTGACAGCTCCTACTCTGAGACAGAACTTGGAGATTGGGATGGGACATCACACAGTGACAAAGTCACCCCAGGGATTAAAATGGAGTCTGTGTAGCATTAGCCAAAAAATACAGACCAGACTGAACAGACCATACAGTTAGCACTGCAAATGCCAGAACTCACAGAGGCTGGTTTCCTCCACACTTACATCTTGTGGCCAACTCACTTGTTCCAGATAAAGCTTTTCTGTGGTTTTGGCACTCACAAAATTTTTTCCTGAGCTGATGCCCCAACCTTTGTTGAGGGGAGCATTGACACTGCAGCTGTTTGCCTTCAGTTGGGAGCTCCCCAACACTTCTGGGCTGAGAGTCTCCACACTCATACCACAGCTCTGGAGCCCAGACAGGAGGAAAACAGGCACGGGGTACCATCCAAGGCAGGGAAGGGAAAGACACTTTTCAAAGAAATATGCTGAACAGACCCATGTAAGTGCCATAGCCTGAGTTAACTTTAGATTTCAAGTGGAAGAGCTGCTGGCGAATTGCCCAGATTCCTTGGCCTGCTGCCTGCCAAGTCTTCAGAGACTATTTTTATCATTATTTATTTATTAAAATTAACTGTCTTGGGGCTGGACCGCAGACAGACGGAATCTAAAAATGCAGACACTCAATGGAAAGCTAGCTGGGAGGTAGGGGGAGAGGTTTATTATAATATCTGGTCCTGTCCCACTGAAGAGAAAAAAAAGCAAAACTTCTAAGAGAGTTTGTGGCTGAACAGGCTTAAATTCTTGCAATTCTTCTAGGCACCACACTGCCTAGAAAGAGAAGGTACTGGCTCACCTGACAGGTACGTGTGTGTGTCATTTCTATACAGAGGGACAGACTGGGCAACAGTTCATGAATTTGGAGAAAGGTCACGGGCTAGCAAGAGCAAGAAAGCGATGTCATGAAAGCTGACAATCTGCCGTAGCAACATCAAGCAGGAGAGACTGCTTCTAAGGAACAACATAAATCGGGGATTGATTCTCCACTACGAATCAGTTTTATCTTCTGGGATCCTCTACAAGAAAGGCACTCTGGGGTATTTTTTGGCTGCCTGAGACCACCAAATTATACCACACAGGCTACTTGTAACTAAGCACTCAGACAACCTTCTTCTACTAGATACCTGGTGTTTTGCTAATGCCTTACAGACCTAAAGAGAATTCATTTCAGTCCTTCCCAACCTGTGCTGGAACCAAGCCAAAGAGACCATATATCCCATATTATGCCCAAACCACACTCTGCTATTTGGAGAATGCAAACCCAGCCAAAGCCACAAACAAAACGGATTGTTCCAAAATGCATTTCCAGATGGATCACAATGAATGAAACACAGAACACCTACAAAGAGATTTTCATCTTCAAAAGAAACCAGTGCATCTGATCTTCCTGAAAACCAGGTCTGGGAACAGGAAACTATGGCAAGTAGCACCAATTCTTTCTACAACAGAAATACTTCACACTCAGATGAATGCTTTCCACCCGCAGGCTGTAAAGCACTTTTCTAAAAGCAAGAACTATTCTGGTTTCAGTCAGAACAGCAGAAGCAAGGCATGTAAACCACTTGCTCAGGGTCATACAATACAATATGGTATTGTCAGCTCTTTGACCTTGCTTTTCCAGTGCTTACCTTGCCCTATTGTGCTGCCTGGACAACGTGTTGATAGACAACAGGCTTTCTATTCCAAAAGAGCCCTGTAAATCACAGCTAACAGTCTGCCAACATCATGCCTGGGTTTAGCTGAATCAAGAGCTGGTGGCTGTTGCTAGCACAACACTGATGCAGGAAACCTGACCATATTCGCACATTAACAGCATGAGCCTTGCAAAAGCATGACACAGCATATTGCTAGGAGCAACATGCAGAAATCTGAGATGCACTTTTGATGCTACTGGAGAGCCACGCTTCCACAGGACTTTGAGCGTGGGTCTCCATAGTTTACATGGCTCACATGACTCTGCACATCGCCCTGGTAGGATGTTTCCCTTGGTTTCAGTGGGATTTCTGGATGCGAAAGGATTCACAAGTACATTGATGCTTCAGCACACTCTGAAAAAGCCAGGATGTGTGTGGATTATCTGACAAATTTGAGGTCTCTCATTTTAGCACTGATCCAGGCCTGGAATCTGGGTGTCTCTTTAGGCAGGTCAGGTCAAAATCACAACTGAAACCACCATTATGCTGTCATTACAAGATTTTAGCAACACCTTACAGACTATATGCAAGTATCCCACTAAAGCAAGTTTAGCTTGTAGTCCAAGACTCAAAGCCTATTAAACATAAAACACAAAATCTTCCTTTCTCCCATTTAGAAGAACACTGTAGCTAGGAAGGCCATTCCCACCAGATCTGCACACATTTCAAAATGTAAACACAGCAGGGCAGGAAAAGCAAAAGGACTCTTTGACTGTTTCACTGCTAATGAATCATTCTTGTTGAAAGTTTCCTTTGGGGCATTCTGCCATCTGAGTCACTTTGCTCTGCATGCTTTTCAGCTTGGCTTTCTCTTGGCTTCATTCACCTGACATACATCTCTCTTTAGGTTGTAGGGATATACACCTCTGCTTTTGTAATTCTATATGTCATTAGCTGGGCAACAGATGGTTATATAGCTATATTTTAAGCTCACTGCAAGGGCAGTGACTAAGAGGACAAAAGCATTCTTTTAAATAGCATTTTTCTTTGAAGAGTAATCTTGATACAGTCAGAACAGTGCTTGTGTACCACTCCCCATCTTCAGGAGAACTTTGCTAAACATTAACTAGTTGCTCCTCATATCACCTGTGACATGGTCTCTATAAACATGCATTAATTTCCTCATCAGTTTAACAAAGATGAGATTGATAAATTGAAATGAGTTGCTAGAGACCAGAGATTAAAGACATGCATCAGGACTTGGGCCCTCTCAAGCCCTATAATCTGGCCTGTCTGTTACCTGTGGCAGTGTTATCTTTCTCCTCTTTTATTCTGATGTGGTCTACGTCAGACCCCATTCGTTAGAAGAATTAAACCAGCAATAATCACTAAAGGTCTGTGTTCTGGCCAGTTTCACTCATACTGAACCCATGCACAATTTCACCCATACAAGCACTAACAAGCATGTTACGTGTCCTGCCTTGCCCTGTACCATCTACAGCTGTCGTCCTGCTTCCCCAGGTAATTTCCAATCCAGCCAACTCCCAGATTTGGGTCTCCACACGCCATAAAAATACTTGTGCTGCCACAGCAAATGCTTCTTTTGTGTGGCTGTGCAGGTTCACAGTGTGCATTAAAACAAGCCAGAGGAGCTCACCAGCAGACGAGAAATCACATCTGGCACAGCACCGTCTCCTATCAGTGCTTCCTCCAACCTCCTCCCCCCCCAGAGTTCCCCATCTTAATGAACTGTCACTCCTTTCATCCTCAGCATCTCTCTTTCCCTCCATCTGTCCTTGGCAGCCTCCACATCTTCATTTTGGAAAAAGCCTCAGTAGGTAACACACATCTTCAACATAAAAGCATGAGAAAAAAACTGTGAAGCCTACCCTATGAAAAGGATTTGCTTATAACACAAGATCCCATTCCTTCGAAGTAGCATTTCTTAACTGCTGACCTATGCCACTGGGCAAGGTATGAAGAGGGAAAAAGGATTCTGCAGAGTGCTCCCTTTACCTGCTGAAGGTTTCCTGACGAGACCAGACACTGTAAAACATCCTGCAAAGAGAAACTAAAATGCATCTGCTCAGCTGTAGAGCCTGACTCACTCACAGAGCCACACTAACATCCAGCGTGGGTGCAACTGAAGTGACACATCGGCTTCATATATTCATGGGTCTGCCTGCTTCTAGCAATTTTGCATGTGCAAGAGGGCACAGTCACCATGCTGCAGGAAGCTTGAGACCTCCAAAGTTAACTTTGCCCAATGCCACAGGCTTGGAGCCTGGAAGAAGAGGTGGTGGCAGCAACACAAAGACAGGGCACAGGAGCCTGCCAGCAGTTTGCATTAGATGGATACTGACCCTTGGGATGATATACCTTGCTAGTGGTCTACTGTGTTTACAGTTATACAGCAGATGGTTCCTCTAAAACAGAAAAGCTCAAGAACAAAACAGGAGGTAGCCCTACCACCACGTTGTTTGGTGAATGTTTCCTACAATTTTTCCATTGTCAGTCTCAGCTGAGAGATGTTTGTTATAAAGAAGTCACACATGAAAAAGAGGACAAGCACGTGCACACCAGGAAACTTCAGTAAGTGTTACTCCCAACACATGATTCATGGCAAGACATTCCAGGTCTCATCTTCAGAGCACCAGTCTGTCTTTGTTTCTTCCTCCTCTACTTTCTTCTTTGAAGCCTCCTTCAGACAATTTTGGGCAATCATCACCTGCTCAGTCTGTTGGCCTATACCCACTGTCCCTTTCTAAGGCAGCAGCAGGGCTGGGGCATATTTGGTCCATTTTGGTGCCCCAATCCTTTGTCACAGCCAAGGCTCTGTGCTTCACTGCATTCTAAGCAGCATCCTATCAGACTGCTAATTCAGCTAGCTCATGAGATTTTGCTTAGCAGGCACCAGGTAACACTTCACAATTCATTTTAATCTCAACTTCTTTGTAATGTTCTCCTTTGTTTGAGGGAGAAAGTAAAAGAATTGGTTGATCTGGTCTGTCTTATAATACTGGTCCGGATCTAAAGCAATCCTTGCTTTCAGAAGAACAGAAACAAGTTTACTCCGAATAACAGCAACGCCAAGTGATGTCTCACAGCCGCCTCTCCTCAGCTCCATGCACCATCCTACTGATCTTCCCGGTTTCTCTTTCAGTCTTCTGACCCTACTACCCCCTCCCACAGGCCCACAAACCTCCTCCATCTCACACATGGTGCTTGCTGTCTCACATACACATTCTCCTTCACAGACCATTTTCAGTTTGACCCCCCCGAGTTCCACAGACCTAAATCCACCATCTCCATATAACGTCCCACATCAGAGAGTTGCCACTGCTTTCTCTTGCCATGGATGGCACAGAAGCCAGCGGAGAACAGAAGAAAACAGGCAGGCAGGACTACAAGCAGGGAATTTAACATGGAAGCTATAATCCCAGCCATTAGCATCCCTAAGTGCTTGCCCTTCACCTGCACAGTAGACATGCCCTTCTTCTTCTGGCCAACACACAAAGCATTTTTCAGTAACCCATTCCTTTTTGCTACCCCAGTGTCCAAATTCAATGCTGTATTTCCACTGAAAATGCTTCTGTGCTTTAATGAAACTCAACAGACATCCAGCCTCTGAGTCTACTGTATTTTCTTTCATTTCTATCAGAAGTCTGCTGTTCAAGGATAAGTCAAAGGTGCTGTGAGAATCCCTTCTGCTCCAACACACCAGTTTCCACTGATCACATAAGTAATCAGCATGCTGTGGTATGTAAGTCTGGTCAGGCAGCTCATGCCTATTCAAGTGCAGCTACATCCAGAAGTAGGAAATACAGAAGCCCACAAGCTTATTATTTATTCTGTAGAAGTGACTAGAGGTGAGAGGAGGCAGTCACACCATTTAGTCAATCAAGAAGTGCTCTTCATGAAGATTTTAGGTGTCTAAATTCTGAAGACTCACTTGGGAGCTTTCAGATGCCTGATGTATCACATGCTGAGTGCCTTAGCTCTACAGAAAGAGCAGCTTTGGAAACTTTGTTTCACAGGTTAACCAACCGAAGATAATGCAAGAGGAAGGTTTTACTCCTTCCTCGGACCTCTCCTCCCCTCCCTTGTTATTGATGGAAGCCAAGGACCTCAGGAAACTATAATTATTCCCCTTATCCTGCAAAGTGTATGGATCAAACCAGCTACCCAATTGGTTCACTGTGACCAGTATGGGATGTTGCACAATATATCAAAGCTGATTTTCATCTGGCACTGTGTCCCCACCATAACCAAGATAGACACACTCTGTGCACACTCATCCAGGAGTCACTGTACTCACACTCCTCAAACATCCTGGCACGGAAAGGGATTCTACTGGTCAAAGGGGCTGATCAAACAAACAAAACTTTGGGTCAGACAAACAATCACTTCAGAGGACTATACTTGCTGGTCAATCAAGGGAGGTGCTGGTCCCACTCCCCTCGCCTCTGGTGCAGCCTCACCTGAGTACTGTGTGCAGTTTTGGGCACCACAGTACAAGAAGGACATGAGGTTGCTGGAGACTGTCCAGAGGAGGGCCACAAGGATGGTGAAGGGAATGGAGGGGAAGTGTTATGTGGAAAGGCTGAAAGCACTTGATCTATTTAGCCTGGAGAAAAGGAAGCTGAGGGGAGACCTCATAGTTGTTTTCAACTTCCTAACCAGAGAAGGAGGGATGGGCACTAACCTCTTTTCTCTGGTCGCTGGCGACAGGACCCAGGTGAACGGCATGAAGCTGTGCTGGGAGGTTTAGATCGAATATTCAAGAGAGCTTCTTTACCCAGAGGGTGGTGGAGCATTGGAACAGGCTCCCCAGGGAGGCTGCCGCAGCCCCTACTCTCATGGAATTTAAGAAGCAGTTGGACAAGGCACTTAGGCACATGGTGTGACAATGGAGTTGTCCTGTGCCTAAACAGGAGTTGGACTAGATGATCCTAATGGGTCCCTTCCAACTCTGGCTATTCTGTGATTCTGTGACTAGAATACAGTGTCCCACAATCAAAGCAAGGGAATGCTCACGAACACAGCTGTTTGAAAAAAAATCTCACTGTTCCATATGCTTTTCCCTTAGGACAAGTTATTCTGGTCTGAAGTAGCTAAGTTCAAACAAAGCCTAGTCACCTTTTTCTACACCACAGTTTCGTAAAACCCTTTAAGGGAGATGCTAACATACAGCTGTGCATGCAGCAGCCACAGAGACCCTGTGATCAAGAATCAGTTCAGAGCACAGTTATGGAAAGAGGTGCCATTGCAGCTTCCTCAGCGACTGCTGACAATGCTGGTTTGTTCTTCCAGAAAGCTGTTTTGTTCAGGGCCCTCTTTGGAAATTCCATGACGACACACATGCGAAGTGCCAGCAAGGACACATGTGCTCCTCCAAGACTGTTTTCACCAAGGTTAATATTCCATTCCAGAAGACCTCCCCAACCACAGTCTGTTCCATATGTTTATTACCTCATGAGCTGGGATATACAGTCCTGTCCACACAGTTTCTGCCTGCACATCCCCAGTCCTCCCAAAAATTACCAAGCACTTCTGTGGCAGCTGCTTTTAATGAATTTTGAAGCTGGCTTTGAAGTCAGCTGTAATGATGGGGCTTTGCACACCCTTTGTGAACTCCATCTACCTCTGTAAATCACAGAGGCCAGTGGTCCTGATGACACAAAATCACAGCTGGATACACACTTCTGTTACAGAAACATTTAGCAGTGTAACAATGTAGGACGTAAGCACAAGAAAGGAAACATTTGAGTATTAATGCTAGCGAATTAAAAACCCTATTTCCTCAGTAAAGCAATATTTGACCCACATTATCTAGAAAGCAACAGCTTGCTTGTTGCTCTGTACAAACTCTCCTTAAAAAGAAAGAAAAACTGACCCACATTTGAACTGTCTCAATAATCAGTGGTGCATAAGAAAAAGGCTGCCAAACTAACACCATTAACCCAGCCTATCATCTTCAGTGGATGGGTTCTCTAAGGCAATTTTTCCTTCTCAGCGACTAATGCTGAGATTTTTCTTTTTTCTTTTTTTTTTTTTTTTGCCTACAGCATCCACTCAAAGTAAAGCTGGTTACTCCACACACCCCAAATAAAAAATAGCTTCCACCTCAAAAATATACTCCATAAAGTACCAGCTTCCTATTAAGTGATTTATTAGAAGATACTGTAAAGCCATCACTTGTCAGGCACTCGAAATACAAAATACATTCCAAATACAAACCAAGAGGGGTGGTCTATAGTGCAAAGTTCTCTGCTGTAATAAGGAAAACCATACAAGGAAGCCTGCACCAAAACTTCATGATCAAATTAACACGCCCCATCAACACTTCCATATCCTCCTCTTACTGTCAGTGACTTGCAAGGTCCCTTTCAGTATTTTAATCCCTTACTTTTCCTATAACCATTGATTATTCAACTGCAAGTTTGTTTTGCCAGACCTTTCCTATTCGGCCTCATTTTTAAAATTCTGTGGAACAGTTAATATTCTGGTTAGGAATCACATCATCTAACTCTGTACATATGCAGTTTATACACATGCCATCTATACTGCAGCACATGCACACTCCAGAAAGTCACTGTTGTCACAAATAAACATTGGATATCACAGATATTTTAAGGCCCCTGTCACTGTGATACCTAAATCAAAACAGGATAAGAGGAGAATTGCTCTGCAATTTTCCATCAGCAAGTTCCTTTGCCAAGCAACGTCACTTGCAGTGCAGTTCATCAGAAACCAGTCCAATGTTCCACTGAAGATAAGTCAGAAACAGAGAGTGACCAAGCACCTCAGGGAGGAAAGATGCTGGAGGTCTGCGAGACCCAATGGCAGCATGTTGGGCAAGTCGTGGTCCGGTTTCCTAGAAGAAGGTATTGTCTCCTCTGCAGCGCTGGTAGTGGGAACAGGCAGGTGGGCCAGGCCAGGCACCAGAAGAAAGAGGCAGAATGCCAGTGTAAGCCTGAAGCAGATTAAATATCAGAAGGCAGGAGGTTCCTTTGAGACTGCTTGGCTGCTCTTTTGGCAGAGGAGGAAAGCAAGCCATTAAAGAGGCAGAATACATCCATGTCAACTTCATTTGCAGAACTAATTGCCATGCACGTGCGCTAATTGCCCTTACACCAAGTGCAAGGCAGCAGGCAACACCTCAATCCCATGCAGTAGGTGAGGCTTCCAAAACAATGCTTGTTGGATCATGCTCTCTGCATACTCCACTTGTATCAAAGAAAAATGGAGGGAATTGGGCCACTGTCCTTTTTTAATAAAGTTGTCCATCACAGTTTATTTAGAGAGCAAAGAGGAAACTTTCAACCAAACTGCCAGAGACATTCAAAACATTAACAAAGTTTGGACCTTCTACCAAGGAAAGAGGATGTAACAGCCACTGAAACAAACTGTTCTCTGCTGTCACTTTGGAGCACAGGGCAGTGGAGATCTACTCTGCAGCTGCAGGTACCTCATGAAACTATCTCTCCTTTTGTCCTGTCAGCAAAAGCTGACAGCTGTCACGTCTCATCCTAGCTATGAGCACAGGTAAAGTGCATCACAACAATAAGCACCAGCAGCAGGAATGCAGAGCTGGGTTGCCTTCTCCTGTGGCTGTTCACATAACTGAGGACATTAAAGCAAAGAAAGAAGAGAGGAGGGGTGGGATACAGCAGGTGGAAAAGCCATGCTTGGCCATCTTCTCTCCTGCTATATTAAGGTTTTCCTAGAAATAGGGCTTTATGCCCTTCCCTTCAGCAAAGTCTGAAAGCAGTGTATGTCCCCATCAGGATGTTGTCCTTAACATCCTTCAGCTGCATTGTGTTTGCTCCTAGCTTCCAGACACAATTTTCTCACTAGATAATACCCACTCCTCTGACCTGCCAGCTCAGGTGCATGTATGCACTTTCCAGACTACTTTGGTCCAAATAAATGGACCTCACAAACTTTGGTTGAGTTTGGCTGAAACCAGGCTGGGAACAAAAAAACCAAAACATTTCAGTTAGCAAGTTTCACTGCCTCTTTGGCAGGTACTGCTAGTAAAGTATGCACAATCAAAACACTGGAAAACCTCAGCGATCCATTACCAGATGGGTTAAAAAAAGGAAAAAGCATCCCTTGCCTCTGAATTATTTTACAGTATTTCTTCTCAAGTTTTTTTGGTGTTTTTTTGGTTGGTTGTTTGGTGAGGGCGTTGGGTTTTGTTTCTTTGTTTTGTTGGGGTCTTTTTGTTTTGTTTTGTTTTCCAGGACCTTCAGAGGTGTCAGGCCGGGGAAAGAGACAGGAGACACTACTGACACATCTTCCATTAGCATCTCTGAAAAACGTGCACTGCAGGGAGCCTAGTACAAGACAGATGCCTTTCAGTAATGTGAGGATTGATCAGTGTAAATCAGTCACTATTTTTCTACACCAGCTGTCCCTTCATAAAGAAAATCCCTGAGGGAAGTTAAACGCACTTTGTAAGCAGCCAGAGGGAAAAAGGTATTTTTAGTGATAGGCAGAGTGTATTTAGACTCCAACTCATTTCTTGTGGTGCTAAATACAAAGTAGACGAAGCAACAAGGATTTAAAATATGGTTTGAACAGAGGTAAGAATTAGAGTTAGATCTGTCTGGCACAGAAGGTATCTGGCCATTAAGATTCAAAAGTTGTTTAACTCAGCCCAAGAAACTGCAGCCCTGCTTGAGGCTACTGTGCAGAGGCACCTTTCAGGACTTTCCCCCTCTTCACTTAAAGGAAATCAACACTTTCTCCCTCTCTGCCAAGACCCAAACTCTAAGTTTCCACCAGTAGGACAATGTTACAATGCCACTCATTTGAACAGAGCACAGTATTTCTCCAATAACTTTCAGCAGAAGGCCTGGCAGGCAGGGAGCTGTCAGCATCTCTCCCCATGGACTTTTAGGTGTGGAAAGGCACTGGCTAAATAGTGCATGCAGTATTGCAAATGGCTCAAACAGAAGAGCTCATGGAAACCAAAGCAGTTTCTTCCAGGAAAAACACTGAAAAGCATCAGTGGCCACTTCAGCACTTAACAACCTGTGATCCCAAACCTACATCTTATTACAGTGTATCATCCTGGTCACAGCTTCTAAGGAATTGGCAATGAAAAAGTTTACTCTAAGCCCTAAGCAAGAGGCCAGGCTCTCAAAGCAGATCATTTCTCTGTGAAGGATGAGTTGTGAGCAGTCACCAGTACAGAAGCAATCATAACGAGGAGATATTTGTGACCAGGGTCCAGAGAAGCAGCTTTGGCAACAGGGCCAAAGGGCTGGCTACGCTCTTCTCTTGACTCTGTCCCTGTAAAAACTGGCCCCAGCACTTGCCAAAGGGGTAAGCATGTAGCATGTAGGGTGACACTAGCTCTTCTAACAGAAAATGGCATATATGGTCAATGCATTAAGTTAATAATATAAAGTACTCCTGACTTACACAAGCTACAGTCTTGCCCCGGAGATCACAGAATCACAGAATATTAGGAGTTGGAAGGGACCTCGAAAGATCATCTAGTCCAACCCCCCTGCCACAGCAGGATTCCCTAGACCAGGTCACACAGAAGCGCGTCCGGACAGGTTTTGAATATCTCCATAGACTGGTCTCTTCAGAAAAATTCATCAAAATAAATTGAAGAAAATTATTTAAACCTGTGTGAACACTCCTCTTAAGAGGCATGACTTTATTTGGTTTGTATTCCCTGTGGAAGTGAATTAAATTAACTAGATCCATTTGCATCTAAAATAGAAGAGTAAGGTGATTTCAACAGTGGACTACAGTCTAGATACAGTGGGCTCTATATTGTGGTTTAACTATTCCACCCAGGGTTGCATTTCCTAGACATGATTACTTGGACAAACCCTTAGTGCGTGACTACAACCACACACTCATTATCTACATTAGGGAAGCAAGAAACCAAAAAAATAAATGCAGTCTCCTAACTTGCACTAATGAGAGAATATTTTCAGGAAATACTTCTTTAAGTATTTCTTCACAGTTATTTTGACCACAGCTGCAAAAAGCATACACTTTTAAGAGCCCCCAGAGCAGCCTTGGAGTGCAAACAACTTAAGTACACCTACCCTAACAGCTGAGAAGGACTAGGCACTGAAAGGGAAGTCACCTGTGAAATTGCACTTAACCTTCCAGCTTACTGCTTGTACTGCAATGCTTCCAAGAAGGCCTCATCCAGGAATGAGACCCAGCTGTGCCAGATATACTCTTTCTGTGATGCCATACTGTTTGTGCCACAAACAGAACTGCAGGCTTTGGCTGGGGCGGGACCTAAAGATAGGTGAAACAAGGAAACTAAAAGCTAGTTTCATCTAAGAGCTGGCAGAGAGTTCTGGTCATGGACATCTCTTCTTCACTAGCTGCTCCTACCTAGGGCTGTGCTTGCGTATTTGCTTAAAAAATCCCCAACAATAAAACAAAAACTAGAAAGCTATCAGTCCCCATGTGACCTTAAAGACCATATATACAAAGGAGGGCTTTTTTCAGATGGATCTGTGATCAGTACCTGCCACAAACAGTTTAGGCTGACTTTGTCTTGGTGCAGTGGGATGGTGTAGCTAACCTCTGGAATTACCTTTCAAACATAAAATCTCTGGTTTTGTAGCTTTCAAAAGTTATTGTTGCATCTATCATACCAGGGGGAGTGACACTTGCTCCAGCACATCAACACAACAAAGACCATACAGGGCTTAGCTCTGTGTGACCTGGTCTAGGGAATCGTGCTGTGGCAGGGGGGTTGGACTAGATGATCTTTCAAGGTCCCTTCCAACTCCTAATATTCTGTGATTCTGTTCCCTCATTTTTCTGGTTTTCAACAGCCATGTAAATTTCTCAGCTAGGATAGTAAAACACACATATGCCCAGCAGCTTTTTGGTGATGCACTGCTAAAAAGTCCAGAATAGAAATGGAGAAAAGAAAAATGCCATATTCAACATCAATTAAAAAGCAAGAACATAATTATCCACTATGAAATCTGGGCATGATGTCAGAGCCCCTTCACAAACTAACATGACCATCTGTGTTATGTTTTAAGTAGGAAAAATACCCCCAATATGTTCCATCACAGGGTGTTATAATCCTGTCTTACTAAGAGAGGAGAGGAAAAAAAAAAGTCCTGGTTCAGTTCACCGATCACTGCAGGCTGCTTTTTCAACTGACAATACTATGCAATTCAGCATTTAAACTTGGGGTTTTTTCCCTCCTCCCATCTGAACAGAAGAAACCATTAAGTGTAAGAGAAGAATTGTTCTGTGAGTAGACTTAAATAAGCTCAGTAGTCCTTCCTGGCCTTAAGAGACAGAGTTCACTGCACAATAGCAGTTCCCACACTAGTAACCTACTTCATGTTTAATGGTTTTAAAGACTGCAGTTAGCTTATAGCATGAGTGAGACTGACAGTTTAATTACACACTGTCCCACCACACTTCAAAGCATTTCTTCCTCTCTGAGATTACTAGTAACCACCCACCTAAAAAAAAAAAGAAAGAAATTCCATTCTGTTGGAGACTTCTTCATTAAGAATGTATCCTTTGGCCCACCCATTTGTGCAACTCTGTACATAAATATCCCCACATAAAGGAAGAATACACACAAAGCTGCTGTTGGGTACTTCCCAGCAAACAGAAAGAGTTCATCACTCGGCAAGCATGTCTGAATAGCTCTGTCATCTGTGGCCTGACCAGCAAACTACTGTTTTTAGAAATACTGATTAGATTAGTCCCTTACCACATTGCTAGCTCTAAGAATTCAGTTTTCAGAGTCTGAGGGACTCAGAGATCAGTGCTTGTAGCGTTTAGTCTAGAGCAGGGAATAAAGAGAAGGAGCTACGACTTTCTCTGGAGGGGAAAATACAGCCATGGAACTGTCTGCATTAGCTATGTTTTATGACAGATTCTTGCAAGCAATGTCATAGCCTTTTCTTTTGACTATGAAGTGAGACAGAATGTCTTATACAAGCTGCAAACATGTTTAAGGAATAAACAGTTTGTGTAAGTTCCTGCTTTGAGAGATCAACTTCTAATGTCTGGGAGGGGGGAAAGCAAGCACAAACAGAATCACACAGAATCATTACGGTTGGAAAGGACCCTCAAGATCATCTAGTCCAACCGATAGCCCTACACTACTCTTACCCCCTTTCATCATTTATATTCCTCTGCTGTTGCATCAGCACAGCCTTTTGTTTACTATCCACAAAGATGCACTCTGATACTAACAGAATATGTATGTTAAATTTTTAGAGTAGCTTTAATCCTCAACTAAAACTCCCAAAAGCAAAGCTTCCCAGGAAAAGGAAGGATGGCAGCCAAGTACAGCAGTACCACAAAGGCTGAATTCACAGTGAAAATTTTTATGGGTGTTGCACAGATTTGTAAAACTTTTCAGGAAAAGAAAAGGAAGCTTAATATTTCATATGAAAACTCTCTACTCAAACCACAGAAGTAGCAGCCTAGCTGAGAGGAATTAAAAACAAAATTGAAGCAGGATTGAGGATGCTTTGAAATATACTTCTCTTCTGGTATTTCTGCTGCTATGAAGTAAGGCAAGCCACAAATGATGACCATAGAGTGCACACTAGATTCACTTGATGCTATTACTACAGACAGTCCAGAAAACATCTTAAACACAAAGCCATGATTTGTGTTCTTGATATCTGGGGAAGAGAGTAAGGAAACATCACAATTGCATTACTGACTTAGAAATATGAAGAAAGTACATATAATATTTTATTTGCAGCACAAAGCCTGACAGTACAATGACACCTTCTATAGTGAATGCTGTAATGAAAATCCTACTCTGCATCTGTGAGGTCAGCCTGGCACTAGAAGCAATGGTGCTGGTGATGCCAATGCTGTTTATGAATTCTTAAACTGTGGGGTCTCTTACTACTTGTAAACACATCATCTTTGTGGTGTAAAACTGACTGTGTCTGGCTGAAGCAGTTCAGAAGCCTGTCTAGCTGCCAGACTTCTATGATGGAAGAAGGGCTTCCTGAATGTCCAAATGCAAGGTTGAAAGCAATGGAGCTGGCATGACTTAGCACCACCATAAAACACCAAGTACAGATCTGTTTGGGAGTGGTCCAGCTGCAGGTGCTAAAAAGCATTTTGACTTTTGTCCTGGCATGACAGCTATTTTATGTGTGATCTTACTAAGTGCCAGAAAAATCAAGCTTTCCTAAGATAAGGTGAGAACCTTTTGAATTTCAGGAGACAAATATTAAACTTCTTGTCTGTTTCTCACACCCCCTCATAACTAGATTATCCTTTTTAATATCTTTGGGGTTATGTTTTCTCATTCACATGAGATTTCCCCTTGGGTTTTTACCTAGCCTGAGGACTCCATAATAAAGAATCAAATTAAATTTCTGGCAGCAGCAGGATACATCTCAGGTAAGGACAAAAAAAAATATTTTAAAGTATCATCAATGTCAAAACAAAAAGAAGAAAGAGCATCCCTTGGATGCAAGATATCTCAAGTTCAGATCACTAGGCTAGACTTCAGAAGGAGAAAAGGAACTAACACCAAGCTGATCCCACATCAAAACAGGACTCACAGGAGATGAAAAAAGTCGCACAGCAGTTATGCAGGTACCCCACCCACCTCCCAGAAGCTGTGAATCTTCACATTCCTTGCACACCCTTTGTCACTATCCTACCTCTCTCCTTGCACATACTTTGTCACTATCTTACCCCTCTGGGACTTGAAAAGAAACCATGTAGCACATCATGAAATCATGGAACAGCTGAAAGGCTTGGGAGAAGACTGGTACACTCCAGCTCCCTCCACAGTTCATTTTCTGGATACACGTCACCCATGCAAGGTGCCATGTAAGTCCTACAGTATAAACCAGATGAGAAGATAAAGCTTGCTCAAGACTAGCAAACCCTGATGCCCTGTCTTCTACATCCTCAAACAAAAGCAGATATTTCCTCTGAACTGCACCCACCTGCAAAGAGGAGAGGGGAAAAGAAAAAAAAAGCAATAAGAGCAATACAAGAACTTTTCAAAGACAGGTTCTAAAAAGCCACTACCTGCTACAGGGTGAACAACTTTATAACACACATGGAAGTTGCTGTCAAAATAATTTCATTTTTTACCTCTCAGTGTTTTAACTGCTGCTGGAGACTTTTCATTGCATCTTCTACTAGGACAGAAGGAAAGTTCTTTCAGCTCCACTAGAAAATCAGAATGCCAAAATATGAAGACAAAACCAGCTATTCTCAAAAGACTGTTGCTATTCCAACTACTGCACTGGTCAAAAACTCAGCAATTGTTCCAATTTGCTTAAAAGACTGAGAGGCAGCTATGGTGCATGACTGAAAGATTAGCTAATCAAACACAAATTGAACGCATTTGGAGAACAGTCTGGTGCCCAAAGTTCACATTCCAGCTGGGCAGAGTCCCAGTCCTCTTCCACCCCAGACCTCAGCAGTGCCACCCAAGCAACAGCAAACTTGGAGCAAAAGGGCATTTAGGAAGCACTGAGCCGATTCAGGCTCCAAGAGGGCACAGCTAGTTCCAGTAAGCCTTTAACATTAGGAAAATTAGCATTTTGTTTCCACTGTCATTCAGGTTTATAAATCATCTGAATGCAGTTAATCACAAAAGACCCTGTAAATAGGATGCCCTGTCTTGGACAGGTCTCTGGACGAGTATAGGGATCACACTGGTGTCAAACCAAGCCATCGAGGCCAGGACACTTGAGGACAAGTCACTGACTGCTTGTAAGACTAGAGCATGGAAAGCTGTCTTTCTGCCTCACACATCCCAGTGAATCCCAACGTTTTGCTGAAGTATCTTCACCTCTCCAGAAATAGACAGAACTAGCACACTCTGCCTTTCCAAGCGTGTCACAAAAAACGCCTAGAAGGACAAGCCTTTTGCTAGAATTAGTGCATCTGGCAGAGCAATGCACCTACATCATTCCCATTAGGTTTTGTCTTCAATTCACTGAGATCCAAGCCAGCTCTAAGACTGCAATTCTTACCACAGGGCTGAGAGAAATGAGTCAAATGGGTCAGTTTACCAAGACAACAAATCTATTTAGAATCCAGAAATGCAGAGAAATTAGATGCATAGCACTCAAATACTATTACACTAACAGTTTTTGATACCAGTGAATATTGCAGTGAAATATCAGACTAATGCTGGGCAGTGGGAAGGAGGATAAAGCAAGGAGGGGAGATTAGGAGGTGGCAGGATCATAGAGTAATCTAGGAGATTTTATCTAGGAGATAAGAAAAACAGATACACCTTTGTAAACCTTAAGCAACACACACATTCCCAAGAGATTCAGACAATATTTCTCATTAGGACTAATTTATACACAACACCTCAGGGATTTAACTAATTACCTTTTTTATAGAATTACAGTAGAAAGGTAATATCAATGCAATAGTAACTGAATATTTTGGGTTGCCATTTCTTCCCTGAACAGGAGACCACAAATCATTTTTTACTAACTTCAGTCCAACTACTACTCAGACAGTTGTCAGCAGTGCTGGAGTACATCTTACTGTATGAGAGCTCTCCTGATACCCTGGTATCAGTGTTTTTGCAGAACAGGACATTAAGTGCTGTTTGAGGCACACATTATCTGGCCTCTGGCCCCATGTGTCCAAGTCTCTTAAAAATCACATCCTAAATGAACATGACTCAAATTTATTTTCCAGGTGTACAAAAGTAAAATGGGCAGCGAACAACCATAAGAAAAGTGCCCCAGAGATCTATCTGCATTTCAGGTCATTCATCTCTCCTTCTTTAGGAATAAAGGTCACTCAAAGACAACGAAAGTGCAACACAGTGACTTGAGTAACACAGTTTTGAGAATCTGTTAGTCTCAAAATCAGTCATCACCTACATATCTTAAGCACACTGAGGCTGACATGGAACACACAGCACTACTTCCCCTGCTATGTGACTAGCTCTCCTTGAATGCCATTTAAATTACATCTAAAAAGGATGTTCCCAAAATTCTAGAAGATATCAATGGGACTCAAGTCAATATCCTATTACAGTAAGAAGTTGTTTTTAGCCCTGCCGAAGTGAGTTTGTTTAGGGAAAGGAAAAAGAGAGACTGCATATGTTTTCATTCCAACATCTTCCTAAAAATGGTTAAACTGAAATGCTATACTTTTGAGAGAGCCACCATGCAGCTGCAGATCAATCATGTACCATGAAAGTGGGTTGACAGGGAGAAAGGCCAACATGTACACAGTCCTCAGAAGTGAAGGATGACAAGTACTAATGTTGTTACAACGGAGGCATATAGAAAGGGGCCGACCAAGCAGCTCAACATTAGAAGCCTTGAATCAAGAGTGCCATAAACAAAAGCCATGTGCTGGCACAGCTGTTCAAAACTGTGCTGTCAGAGATCCTTGCAGAAGGTTTGCAGCAGTACTTTGGGAGGAAAGAGATCAGAACAATTCACTTTCTCTTTCAACGAGGTTACTGACACAAGACAAAGAAAAGAAAGTATTTATCTCTCACAGTCTTCTGTTTTTGTGGTAAGGTAACAGTCACCCACTCACACCAAGTTAATGAACTACAAAGGCTTAACTGTATTCTTGAACAAGGAACTGTAGAAAGTTACAATAAAACAGGTTTGGATAAGAAAACAGGAGTAAACCTAACCTCAGTCCACAGGTTTATTTGATGTTTGCATATGGCATTCTTATCCCTTACCCTTGGTTCCCTACCCACAATCCTCATCCCTTTTTGTCAGATTCAGAGCCCAATAAACTCTGTAGTGAAACTCCCTGTCCCTTGGCTCCTTGTCTTACCAAAATGCCAGCACTGATTTCAAGACTATATGCACTGAGGGCAGGTGGTCTACTCACATCACTTCAGTTAAGCAACTGCAACACATACACTGTAAGTTCTTCCCATGTGTCTGCATGAGTTTGTGAGTCAGCTAGGTAGTTTGTTTCTACCTGATCATAGAATAAATCTCAGTATCATCTTTGTTGTTACTGCAAGACTGGTTATTGATAAAGAGTATATTTCTTTCTTAGGTTATTATTAAATAGTCTAATTCACACATAAAGTACTTCTTAAATGAATCCTGGAGTTTAATGTGTTTTCAGAGCCCAAAAGTACATCACAACTAATACCTGGAAAAGGCTGGCTGGCCTAAAAAGAGATACTATATATATATATATATATATAAATATATATATATACACACACATACATAAAGAGAGAAAGACAGACCTGTGTACACATTTGTAATCCAGACTGTCTCAGAATAACACAAGGACACAAATCTGAAGACAAATGTGGTCATCTTCTCCCTAATAAATCTGAAACCAGTGCCTCTAGAATTAGTTGATTGTAAGTACACAAAAAAACCTTTAAGCAATCGAGACTTGCAGTTGGAGAAATATACATTTAGAGTGCTCT
Source organism: Galbula dea (assembly GCA_013399015.1). Lineage (NCBI taxonomy): Eukaryota > Metazoa > Chordata > Aves > Piciformes > Galbulidae > Galbula > Galbula dea. The sequence goes on from VWZX01006101.1 coordinate 1,574,606, forward strand.
GCTTCCAGCAGCAGTCTTTGGATGCTAGTAAATTCCCAGACACCATTTCTTTTTCTCCCATCCTTCAGCATTTGATAACTTTTTAATACCATGAAATAATTTGTATCAATTAGCATTTTGTTGTCCCTACTTTTGAAGTCCAATGACCCCAGCAGAATTACTGAAAAAGCAAGACAGTTAAGACTGATCACAACCACCTTAACTCTAGACACCTTACCAATTTAGGACTAGAGGACTGCCTTAAACCTGTCATGAAGCCTGACTAGCACAGCCTCGGACCAGAGAGTTTGGTGACAGAGAAGTTCAATAGTGCTAGGAAAGGGTAATTCAGACAGTAAAATCATGCATTCTCATTAAGGGAATTCAATAAGTTGCCTTTCTCCCAAAAGGGACCTTCAGCCAAGAATTTCACTCTCTTGAGAAAGAAGAGCAGCAAAGTTTTTAACAGGCTCTTGAGCCTCATAGAAGTGCTCAGGAGTCTACACAAGAGTCAGCTTTGAATGTTGGTGGATGATAATAAGAAGGTATGATTTTTCCTGGCTTAAAAACAACTGGGAGAAGATTAAAAGAAAAAAGCCCACACAAAGAAGAACTTGCTTAAGTGTTACAGTTTAAAATGCCATGAAAAAGAGAGGAAAGGGAATATACATCCTAACCAACCTTTCTTGTGTGACTGCTGCAGATAAAGAACCATCTGGTCACGTAGTCACAAGTACATTCACATCCACTCCTGCTCCACAAAACACAGGCTGATGTGACTGCGAGTGTGAAGTCACTGAAAATAACTTAAACTCTCTTCTCCATTTATCTGGTCTTCATCTACCTTTGCCCTTGTTAGCTCCAAGAGGAAAATAGGGCTTGTGTGCAGCAGTGGGGCAGAGCTGAACACGACAGATTTCCATGGCAACGAGATACAGCCCCTGTGAGGAAGGTCTGTTAATAGCTGTAAGGGGATGTGCTCAGCAGAAACAGATTTTTCTATCAGACAGCCAGAGATAGCAGCTCATGTTCATACGCAAATGTGCGAGGAATCTGATTCTTGGCCTTGTACAACCCTACTGAACTCAGTCAGAGCTACACCAACATAGACCACAGCAAGATAGAGACTGCCATTTGGTGTTAGCAGGAAAAATAAACAGGCAATATGGAGAGACACTCTGCCTTTGAAAACAAAGTAAGAGTACTCCTAAGACATTCCTCGTTAACCAAACATTTACTGTCAACTGCAGGAAAATTCAGAGCTAGTACGAAAGGGAAAGCAAATGTGTAATGCACAGATCTGTGCATACTGTAACATCACCCACTGCCTGTGTTTTTACCTTTGACAAGAGCACATTTATACTTAAGTCCAACCTCTTACAAATAAACCTGCTGCATTTGGAAAGGGAGGGAGGTGTCATCAAAAATTCTGTACTGAGGGAGTCAAACATTTGGCCTTTGTGATTTAAGCTCCTTCCCATTAAAATTCAGTTACCAACACTTTCTGATATGACACTATTTTATGCACTCATTAGCATCCTCCAAATTCAACTTTGCTTACAACAGACTGCTAAGTCTTCTGGCCAGAACCATAATGAGCTTTGCTGTCATATGTAAGAACACAGTCTCCAAACACACTGAATTCAATAGGACAAATCATGGTTTATGAAGTTAAGAGCATGTACAAGGCACCACAGGATCAGAGCCCCAGTGAGAAAGAGCTGAGGCCATTAGCAAACTTTTCCAAGTCAAGCAGAAAAACAGCAACTGTCCTGCTCACAGCGTATGCTGTGCTGGAAATGCATAAAAAGCCACTTATATCAGGCATAAGAAAAATATGCCATGTACAGTTTATAAAAATACTGTAACAAACTAAGAACAAAGGCAAAAACTGTCCAAGCCCACTTAACTGGGCAAGGGGGAGAAAGCCAGTAATTTTCATGGGCTATTTTCTAGAACAGAGCAGCAACAGCCTCATCCTACCTTAGTTTTATTTAAGCCCTACAACTTTTCCTGACCCTGCAGTAGGTGGAACTTGAAACAACTCAGAAGTAAGACTGAAGGCAGGCACTACAAGAGCAGGACTTTATTTTGTGTTACGTGAACTGGATGTAAAGCTAGTAAACATCAGATTTTAGTAAACAATTCCTGGTTACATACAAGTGTCAGGGCTGAATCAGTGACAGGCTCATCCTTGCTTAGAGTCCTGTTCATCAGAAAGATGATGATTACCACATAGCTACAGTATTTTAAGTCAATGGTTTCCCAATTGCAAAGGTAAGCTTAAAGCACACGAGCCCCAAGGAGGCTTGCTTGGCTTGAAACGAAGAGTGGCGCCTTGTATTGCTGTTGTTTATACAGATACGGCAATTAAAAATTGCACTGTAATACATTCAATAATACTGGTATTGTTCCTGAACTGCTCCAGTTAAACATGGTATCACAGCTAAACAAGAAACTGCAAAAAAGTGTAAGAACTGTGGGCTTCTTCACCAGAGATATTTCCAGTACATCTCAGAGCAAAACACCTTCCTGCTAAGCCAAAAGCTTACTCCACATTCCCAGGGAGCGCAGCACGCTCTCTGACACCTCAGCAAGCATTGCACTGACACCAAACTCAGACTTGAATGACACAGGAGGATAACCTCTGCCGATATAAATGGCAAGACTTTCCACACGTTTCTCTGTCACACAGAGGCACTCGTGGATACCCTTCCACTGGTGTGCTTAGGGCTGAGCTGTTCACATCGAAAACAACTGAAGGGCATTTGCGGGGCAGGCTGACAGCACTGGAGCAGTGGTCATGGGAAACCAGTAGGGCACATTTTTAAAATGTTTAGAGCCTAAAGGAAAAGCAGCAAGAAGGAAACACCACAGCTATAAAAGAAGCAAGGTTACAGGCTAGCCACCACATTGTACAACATCTCATCTTGTGGCAGGCAACCTAGGGGTTTGATAGAAAGCCTTGGCAGATAACCTAGGGGTTTGATAGAAAGCCTTGTCAGCCTTCCAGCACTGGGCAGGCCTGTGGAAATCAGACAATCCAACTTTCCTCGCCCTTCAACACAGTGGGCAAATGGGGGCTGCTGAGCACACACCTGAACTGCCTGGGGCTTGCCTACCTGCTTCAGGAGAAATTTATCCTCTGCGTTGATCTTGAGTGAGACAGCTAGATGAATGGCAGAGAGCACCAGCCCACTGATGACCGCAGCCCTCATTCGCACCGGCAGCAGTGTGTAGATGCTGTAGATGAAGAAGACCGTCCACCAGATGCCTTCCGAGGCACTCCTGGGCCATACTAGCAGAACCCCTACCACTTGCACTGCCAGGATCACCAGGATGACAGAGTAGCACGCCAACCACATATGGTCCTGGTGGAATTCGTTGCGGTTGCACACCATGCAAAGCACCACCATCAGCAGGATGGCCAGAGAGAGCACCACGACATAGGATACCTCATAGTGGCCATGCGCAGCATGAAAGATCAGCATGACCACGCAGACCAGCACCAGCACAGCCATGAGCATGGTGAGGCTACTCTGGTTGAGCCGGAAGAAGTAGCGCTGGTACAGACGCTCCAGTTTCTCCGACTGGAACTTCTTGGACCTAAAGATCTGCAGCAAGCTGTTGCAACAGCCGCCCATGGAGAAGGCCACCTCGGAGTCCCCCTCGTCCCCGTCCTCCTCCTCCAGCTCCTCAATCTTGGCCTTGATGCGTTTCTCCTCCAGCCCCAGCTCCACAGACCGGGGCCGTACCTCCCCCTGCTCCCCCAGCTGTCGTGGGCTGGCATTGTTGGGGGCAGCAGGGGAATCACCACCAGGAGGGTGGCGGGACCGGTGACGTCGGCTTTCGTCACCATGCTCCTGCCAGGCAGATTTGGACCTAAAGCTCATCATCCTGCAGCCACTATCCCTGTGGCTCCGGCTCGCCTGGGGCTCGTAGTCTTCCTCGCTCCTCCACCTGCTCGACATGCGGGAGGCCTTCTTGCCCGAGGACCTGCTGGGAGGCGGTGGGTAGGAGTAGCCATTGGCCCGGGCTTCCGCTTCGCCCCAGGCCGAGCGGTGCTGCTCGGTGCCCGCCCAGGGTGCGGGGCCGCCAAAGCCCGGGGGGCTGACGCTGTTGGACCGGGACATGCCCTGAGAGAAGGGGGCAGAGGGCGATGGGACAACCGCTGGGCAGCACAGGGGCCTCCCCTGCCACAGGCAGGGATGAGCAGCTAGAGGAAAACCCCAAAAGACAGCAGAGGGAGAGGGAAAAAAAAAAAAAAAAAAAAAAAAAAAAAGAAAGAAAAATAAAAGGCAAAACCCGAAAACGCCCCCAACGTCTCCGGAGCGGCCAGGCGTCCCCCAGGGCCAGCGTCCCCGGCGGGACCCTCAAGGCAGCACGGTGCTGGCGGGCGCCATGGCCAGCCCCAGTGCTTCAACAACCCAGAGCGATCTTGGCACCGCCAGGACCGGGACGCCCCCGCCTCACGGCAGCTCTCCCCCAGCCGAGCCGCGGCGGCCGCGAGGGCTCCGGACGCCGCGGGAGAGCCGCATCGCAGCGCGCCGCGCCGGCCCGGCACCCACCGCTCGGGGCCAGGCTCAGGGCAGGCAATCGGCGGCACGGCGGAGAGGCGGGGGGGGGGGGGGGGGGGGGGGGGGGGGGNCTAGTCGGTGGTGAGGGCACGGAGGCTTAAGCTCGTAGGGCCGCTGCAGCCGGCGACGGCGGGAGCATCCCCCACCAGGGGGTGGCCCTGGGCGCGGCGGGGCTGCCCAGGGCAGGCTGGGCTGCGGCGCCCCTGCCCAGCTTCACCTCCCAGCGGGGTATCCCCGATGGCAAGACAGGGGCGGCTGCAGCCGCACTGCTCACGCACACGGCTGCCGCCGCTCGAGCTGCCGCTCCCGCTATGCCAAGATGCCTTCGGGCAGCGGGAGAGCCTCTTCCACGGGCACCGGGAAGGAACGAACAAATCTGAAGGGAAAGGAGAGAAGAGAGCGGGGGAAGAAAAATAAAAACTAAAAAAAAAAAAAAGAAAAAAGAAAAAAAAGGCGGGGGCCCGGCGCTCCCTCCCCCGCGCTGCCAGAGGAACGGAGCAGCGTCGGCGCGGGGCTACGAACAGCACTGGTCCCGCGCGCGCTTCTGCCAAGGACAGCTGCAACGACCCGCCCCGGCCCCGCGCCTCTTTGTACTCCCCATTCAACCAGGCGCCGGCCGCGCCGGCCCCCGCCACCGCCCCCCGTCATCCTCCATTGGGGCACCCATCCCCGTCGGCCATCGCCATTGGCTGCCATCACCAGCCGGCCCACCAATGCGCGCGGCCGAAGGGCGGGCCGCCCGTTAACTCCTTCGGCACCCCGCGACAGCTGTCGGCGCCTCCCGAGGGCGCTCCCTCAGGCGCCGTCCCGGCGGTTTTCCTGAGGCGCGTCTCGAGGGAAAGCCCTTGCAGTCGGTCTCACCCGCTGAAGAGCGGCGGGGTCTGCCGCTCCTAGCCGTAACGGGAGGCAAAGGGGGTCATCTTCCCGTTCTACCTCATCTTCTAGGCTGCGGGCTCGTGTGTGGTAGCGTTCCCGGGAGGAAGGTGGGAAAGGGAAACTGTCTCTTGCTCAAGATGACAGGACATCAGCATCCACCATCGGTGGTCTAAAGCGTGGGGCACGGAGGACGGTAAAACCCAAAGATAGTTCTCCCACTCTCAGTACCTATTACTAGACCTACTAACACAGCATTCAAGGCTTAAATATGAATACGTACTTCTGAATTTTTTTTCCTAACCACCTGAATAACAGCCCACGTCTTCATCTGACAGTGTGGTGACATGGTCTTACTGAGGGTATATTCTGTAACCTGGTTAGCCAGACAAGTAGCACAGCGGTTCCCAACGAGTTTCCAACACCAGACTCTTCTACATCCTTCACATGATCCAACTCTTTCTGCTGATCTGAGTTAGCCAATTAATAATTTGCAGTGCTTTGAAGGTAAGCATCATATGTACTAAGATTAATACTGCTTGATGTTCCATTTCATTTTATTAAAACCAAACTCTGCAATCAGATAACTGCTTAGCTAAAGTAGCTGAAACTGAAATTGTCTAGATGTTTGTTTGATTGAAAACCCTGCTCAGAAGTAGTCCATAGCAGTACTGCTGAAGCTGGAGTTACCGAGGCATAGAGATAAGGCAAGGTTTGTAAAGAGGCAGCACTGGTGAACAAACTTCCAAACACAAGCCCTTCATGTATCCTCTAAACTTGTAATCAACTCCAAACTACAGTTGAGGCTTTGCTGCATTTCAGTGAAGGTTTGTAAAATCATATACTAAATTTTCAGCAGCAGCTTCCACAGAGCATCTTTTACTTAACCAGAAATACACAAAGACTTTCACTAAAAAAAAAAAAAAAAAAAGCATGCAACTATTAGAGTGGTGCTCACTTGTGTGGCATTTTCGTGATAGAGGCTACATACTGCAGCTGATCAAGATTGTGTTCACAGTTCCCCTTTCATTAGAAGGTGTTTTTATATATAAATATTAGTCTTCCAGACACAACTTAACATTATCTTGGGATACTGCATAACACTGTCACTGCCTGTACACTTAAGCAGAACAAAACTCAAGAATCCTGTGTTTGGCTGCACAGTGCCTGAACTCCAGGGATAAAGACAGTGAAACGATTCTTCACCAATGTAAATGGGGACAGGTCTTTTTGTTCTATACACAAATCCAATTTTGGAGATCTCTCAAAGACAGCAGAAAAAGATCTCGCTTTTTCACAAAAATGTGCAAGTGTAAAATCAAGTATAGGGAGAAAGGTAAGTCACAACAACCTAATGTTTAGAATTAATTCTGCTTGACAGAAAATGACTAAGTAGATATGTATAAGAACTAAGCACAACCTAGATAGAACACTGACATCTTATTACATTTATTTCTGGGTATCAGCAAAGCACTGCCCACGTAACAGGCCAAATAATTTTAAAGTTCTTATGTTTCACCACTGGGACTAGGTCAGGTCTTCTTTAGCTTTTGCATTATGATAGCCTCTGGAAGCCTGAATCCAAGGCAGGATTCCACTGTAGAGTAAACTATAGCCCCTTCTCCAGAAAGTTCATACATACAGGTACCAGAAAATGGTAGTTTCAATTCTAGAGTATCACTCATGTTTCTTTTCACTATGTTATTTTGTTTGACATAGCAGTAGTTTTGCTTTTTCTAATGTTAGAATAATTGATGCTAAAGCTGAAGACATCAAAGTTGTTTTTTTTTTTTTTTTAAAAATTCCTTAGCCAGAGGGGAAAAGCAAGCTTTGTCCTTGCCAGAAAGGAAAGCAAGTCTTCAACCAAAAGTTTGCAACTTTGAAACCAGGTAGGTAAGCATGAGGTGGTACATGTAAAGAAAGGTAAAGGAGCAAGTGGGAAAGATTCTCCAAGAAATCTGCAACCTATGAAAACAGTAAGGATGCTGTATTGGAAGCAAAAAGTAGTGCCAAATAATCAGGCATGTAAGGATACAGATAATACAGATAACCTACACCTGATGCACTGTAGTTTTCATGCAAATATTTAATCTAGAACTGTAAAATATCTATGCTGTCTAAATTAATTAAGCTTTTATAAAACAGGTTCTTGGTCCTTTCAGTTTTGCACAGTCCAAAAACATCCCTCTGAAACCCAGCACTAATAAAATAATTTAGCTTGGAGGCATGAAATACTGAAACTGAACAAGCTGCTATTATATATTCTTTTGTCCCCTCCCCCAATCGGATGATTCACAAGGAATAGAACCAAAAGTGAGCAGAAAACTGTGAAAACACAAACCCACAGCCATTTAAAAAATACACAAAAAGCTCAACCCTGAACAACCTGACTCATTACTGACTTTTAGAGGGGTTAGGGGTACATGGAAACCCAGCAAGATAAGGTGCATACTGAATCTTAAGTCTATCAGCTTTTTCACAGCAGCATCCAAAACATTTCACTGTAAATACAGAACTAAAAATACCTGCACTGCTACGCTCTTTAGGACAAAGCTTATAACTGAGATGCAGATCTGCAACATATGCATATGCACAAAGGTATGCAATATGGGAGGACTGGATCATTAAATTCACTGTAATACAAATAATTCATGCCATCATTCAGAGGGATTCCACAATCCTGACATTAAAAACCAAAAAGTAGCCAAGGATTCCAGTTCTTTACAAAGATTGTGAACACAGCAGCTCATTTGTTAACTGTAGCCCATACATACCTACTCAGTATTCTGCCTTGCTAGCTGAACTATGGAAAACATCAAAGCAATGCTAGCATGACTGAAATATTTCTCCTGAGTGGACTCCTGTAGCACATATGAAGCTCAGAGCAGAACAATTATGCTTTTGGCACATAAACTGCACAGTCTTAAGATAGTTTACCAAATACCTTTACACAAGCTGTAGTGAGGTTCAGTCATAAGTTCCACAAATTTCTATAGTTAATCTGCAGTACAAGCACAAATAGTTATGGGGCACAAGGACTTAAGGTTACACATGCCTAAAACGGAGGTGTGTGAGGCCTTGCTATTATAGCACTAAGCACATCAACAACTCAACTTCCACTACCAGGAAGCCTAGCTTCAGTACACCTGAAAACAGGCCCAGAGGCATGCAGTTTCACTCATGAAGCTTACACCAAAAAAACCCCAGACTGATACTGTCCTAATTATGTAAGGAACCACAAGAGGGTGCATGGAAAAGTGTTATTCTAGCAAAACAATTCTAGCAAAAAAGTGTTACACTAGCAAAACCTAACCTCAAATGATTTCATCTTATTTTCTGTGTCCACTTGCCTAATACTTATATTGATACGAGATTAGCACATGCTTTTTATCACCCGGAACTAAGCACAGACAGAAGCTGTAACAATTTCTCTGAGACTTCCACTCTTCTTTCAAATCTGGCTATTTTTTAGTGACTGCAGTCCCAAACACAAGTAAATGGGACAGAAAAAAATAATTGCTTACCCTGTTTTCTTGTGAAAGCCAGGCTTGAATAAAAATACACAAACCTAGACAATATAGTTGAAAAATTATCCTGAATCGCACAACTTCAATGGGCTAACAATACATTGTACAGTACATTTATTCTTAAGAATTCATATAATAGCACTCCCAATGATAAGTTTATTATACAAATAAAAGTAACTGTAACTGAGTATAACCTGACTAACTGAGAACTAAATTATACTATCTTTTAACACCAGCACTATGCAGTAGTTTTACATCTTCTATCAGAAATTTATTTCTTCAGAATCTTGCAAGCTATAGCTTGCTGTGCAGTCATGTATCACCATGAACCTGGAGCACACTGGCCCATGAATGCTTATGTCTATCCCATGTTTATACACACCTGTATGCCTACAACAGGTTTCCACATATCCTTCAATTTGACAATACTTTTTAAAGAATAATTCAATACTTTCAGATTGCACAGTTTACTTCTTGTAGGGCTTGGACAACATCAGCTGTTAATTTCCAGTCTCCTTAAGTAAACTACCCAGCAATGTCTAACTTTCAATTTCACATCCACTATTCTGCTGATGCAAGAAAGCTCTTCCCACTGTTGTAGTTTGCTAATTTTAGAATAGTTCAAGTGCTTTGTTCACTTAAACAGCACCATGAAGCTGAGTAAAGAAACATATTTAATACTCAAACTAGTAACTTTCCCATAAGTAGCTTATACACAGACCACCTAAGACAGTGAGTGCATCCAGTTCCCCATAATCATGTAACAAACAGCTAGTGGAAAACAAAAGGGACTTCGTGTTACCAGCACACCAAACAAAACATCAAAACAATTCCATTAAGTGCTCTTATTCTGTCTTAAAAAAATAAACCCAAAAATTTGCCAACATCATCCTCATGTTGTACCAGATAATGTAAAATCTCTATGCACAAACTATACAGAAATAATCTACAGAGAGACAGTCTGTTGTGACACAGCTTGTGCAAGTATCACTAGAAACGGAACTGTTTAAATATAGTGTCAATTATGCTTTCATAGTGGAAGACTGAAACAATACACATCAACTTAAAACATTAGAAAAATTAAGACATAATATTAACAGTAACATTTGTCTTCCTAATATTAGCATGTTATCAATGTCAGCACACAAAAGAGAAACACAGCTCTAACAATACTAATGCCCAGCTAATTTGTCAAGACATAAGGGCTTTAGGATCTTTCTCATCTGTAAAAAAAAAAAAAAAAGAAAAAAAAAAAGAGTATTACTCTGGAAATACAGTGACCAACAGTATAAAAAGTTTTAAATTTTCTATCCACCTTTTGAAATCTAACTGCCACTAGACATCACCACAGAAGCTTTATTAATTCTCTCACTACAATATTGAAAGTCTGCTGACAAGTATGGAAAAGTGTTTGTTTAGGAGATGCAAAGCAGAGTTTAAAAGTCACTCAATATGGAATGGAAGGTCTAGGCAGTTGTGTGCCTTGAATGAATCAACGTCAACTCTAGAAATGCTCAGTCCATACCAAATGAAACTGAGTAACACAGATATTCACACCTTTGAATTTTATACTCTGCACATCTGCACCTCAAGTCTCATGTCAAGAACTACATAATGCTTTAAGATATGCCTTCTAAACTAGTCTGAAAGTATTTGCTTACTAACACAGAATCCTTGTGCTGAACCAGACTTTTAATGTTACCCTAGGTAACTAAAATTGTTTCCACACATACTGCTTTCAAAATGCAAAGAGGAAACAACCCTCCAGTAAGTTATTCTAAGGCACAAATGGAGCTCAGCATCACTCTTCACGGCATAACATTTCAAAGAGAAGTTTTTAATTACACAGTAGTGCTAAGTCACAGCTATCATGCGTAGGACATGTGCTGATGCTGAGCATGACAACATTCTTCATCCTGTCTGCAGTCAAACAAAAAAATCACTGTAGTTGTCCAATCTTATGACAAGCATATGCCTAGAATAGCAACATTCAGTCTGCAACTACTACTCAGTTCCTATTAGAGGATTATAACTTGTTATTTATGAGCATTAACAGCATCTAGACACAGTATTTAAACCTCTCTCAGGAAGTGTTAAAAATGCTATGAACGTTGCCGTGGTAGCAGACATATTATATTTAGTAAATGAACTCTGAAGTATTCTGTTGCATTAGTTAAGCATTCCACTATATTCATAATGCTCCAATGATTTGGGGTTTGTAGAAAACCATCACCATCGAAAGTACAGGTAACACCAGGAGAACAAACAGCTTCAATCCTACTGAGGATCCTTCAGGAACTTGTAAGTTTAAATGTCAGTTAACATGTTGCTGTGAGTCTCTTCCAAGAAGCCAAAAGCAGAGCATTTGTAATGGTATCAAGTTGCTTAATTATTATGTTTGAGCTCAGAAGTTATGTAGGCCAAACAATCTTGTAAATTGCATGGTACATATTATATACAAACGAATAAAAATACAGCCCTAATTCACATTTATAAAGGATCTGCTTTGTTGCTTAAATAGTAACAATAAAACGTATTTTGTTCAGAATTATTTTATTTGGATTATAGCAGTTAGTATCACTGATGAGGAGGCCAAATCCAGGCAGAGAGCACAGAATCAATTTCACAAGGCAACAACATGGACTAGTATTTTAACATACAAACCATTTAACTGCATTATGAAGTAGAAATATATTTCAACCATGCATAAAAAGTCTATGCTTAATCTTCCAGAGCTCCAGGTAATACTAGATTCCTAAATATACAAAAAATACATTTAACTTATAATAATATTAGTGAATCACTTATAAAATTACAGTTTTATTCTTCACAACATAGAAAAAAATACAAAAATGACTGTATATAGTTTTCACCCAAATTTCACTGACATAAATATACATCAATATGTATGATTTGATGTATACTCATGAAATTTTTAAGCTGAAAGATAGGATTTAATATGACACTGCAGATTGGTCCATACAAATGCCAATCTTTCCACTACTAATAAAAAGACTTGGATAGAAACATCATTGTGAAAATGACAATTTACCCGCACTGTAACCTGCATCTTACTGTAACTTACAATATGAACATTTCTACAATTCCAGTTGTAAACTATACATTGGTAAGAACCTTGGTCTTTAGAGGGCAATGACTAACTTGGACAAAGCCAGGATGGTAGAACATAAAAGTTATCATTGACTGAACCAATTCACACAACAGACAGACAACCAAAGCAGAAAACATATCTGCTGCACCACAAGTTTGGTGATGCTAAGAGAAAACATGCAAGCCAAGTAAATAGTCTGCAGGGGGAAAAAAGCCCTCTAGATTTGTCACAAAGTACTAATCAAAGATTCTATTTTAAAGTTCACATAAACCACATTGCAATTTCAGTGACAGATGAGGGGAAATTTGTTCTTATTTTCTGAGTAGGAAAAGAACCACATGTGACCAAAGTCAGTAATTAGGGCAAAACCCAAACAATATTAGAACATTGCACTACAGTTCTTACTCAAGGTCACCTTCCAGTGATTTCCATGGAAGTTAAACTTGACAAAGCACTGCAAGTTGAAGTGCTGTAATTCTTGTACATGCTAACTGCATGTTCATACTTCAGAATAAAGTTTTTAAATCAACATTGCTAATACCATTTCTTAACTATCAAAGCAATTTCTTTTTTCTCTTAACAGGAAAAGTAACTGTTTTATTTTAAAAGGCTGTAGTTTATTTGCACTAGTGTGGTGAATTAGTATATTAAATTTAAAAAGTAAATATTCCATACTAAAGCTTATTTCAGTAAAGATATTGGTTGTATAAGCTTTCTCTCTACAGGCAGTGCCCTCTGCTTTTCCATAGCACCAATGCTATGTAATGCAGATCTGTACTACATCCTTCTCACCAACAGAGCTGAGTCTGTTTCATACAGTAATACTGCACAGCCATTTGTCCCTCCAAATTGGACCAACACATTTGAAAACAAGTATTTTTTTTGGGTGGTGGGGTGGGGGGCACAGAAATAAAATCAAGAGAAATTCAGGAGCTGTGCATTGACAATATCCAGTAACCTAAGTACATCAAGAAATAAGATCTTTTAGGTGACAGAAATACTGACACTAACTCCTTTGATATCAAGTATAAGCAAAAGGAGATGTTTTGTTCACAGGTGGAAGTTTATCCTTTTGAACGAGTTCAGTATACTGCAACACTTCTCAGATCACTACAACAAAACCTCACATAAACCTAACAGAAAGATGAACTGGAATTGCTGCATCTTTGAAGGTAAAACCACTCTGAGGTTCTACATGGCCACAGCATTCTTGATTACAACCAGTAACTTCCAAAATGTTCAAATCAGGAGGAAATATTATTCTCTTGTACCCTCTCCCTGCTTACAACAGTCCTGTTTGTGTTGAACAGGAAATGCTGTATGTGTTATTGAGCAGTAGCAAAATTCAGTCAGTCTTTGGATGGAGTCAAAGGAAATCGATGAAAAATGCAAAGTTGCTTTCTTTTAAATGTAGCTCTGACAAACAAACCAAAGTAATTGCAAATCCCCGCGTGCTAGGACAGAGAGCCTGTGCCCTTAGTACTTAATATGTTTAGGGAGAGCTGCAATGTGTCAAGCACACTTAACAGGACACATGTCCAGGGGAGGTGCTGGCAGGCACAGCATTAGACTAGGATTGCAGGTACCACGGTAGTGGTCACACTTTATTTATGCAGTCATGATGCTGCAAGACTAAGGCAGAGAAGCCCTTGTGGTGGTGTCTAGTGGCTCTGACTGGGTGAAGGTAGGACTATTTGACTATCGATTGCTAACACAACCTACATTTTCTTTTGTATTTGCTTGCATTCCCCACTCCCTGCCCCCATCAACAGTTTGTTCATAACTTGGGACACTGCTCACACACCATTAGTGCTTCTTGCCTCGCCACAAGGTTTTCTCAGTTCTTTCATTTTCTGTTTTACCTTCCCAAGGGAAAACTTAGCCTGAGAATTCAGAGAAAGCACCTATGAAAACTGAACTTTATGGTCTGCTCTTTCAAAAGAGCAGGTGAGGGAAGGCTTGTCCAACCTGCAAAATCAGCAAGTAACATATAAGATAATCTGCTTTCAATGAAAGAGCTTATGACTTCAGAACATTTCAGAAGCTCAGTGCCTGGAACTGCCTGCTTGGATGTGCCACAGTGATACAAATTAGTCACTTGAGAAAAGTTAGGTTGAGGAACAAGGCCCTCACATGATTCCACAGTAGACCAAATAGTCCTCAACACTGAAAGACAAGTACCACTGAGATAGCAGACAGTGATTAGAGATGATAATTCAAAGTAAAACAGACAACCGCACCTGCTTCTGGGTGACCTGCCTCCTTATGCTGTTTAGATTTGTTACTGATATAAGTAGAAGTATTACAGTTAGTATAATTATTTTTTTTTAATATTTAAAAAAATATCCAGGGATGCAGTACTTAGAATTTTAATGTTTCAGATAAGCATTATAACCTCTGAATTAGCATTAGCATTTGAATATCAGCTTAAAAAAGATCTTCACAGAACATGCTCTGGTCAGACACCATACTGTTTTAAATTCCTATAGAATCACATTCCCTACAATAGGTTTCTTGTTCTTATTCTCATCACCTTCTAAATACACAGCCTACCTTTCTAAATTCAAACACTTTGCCCAGATTATATTCTCCACTGGAGCCTCTGACAAAATCCTAAAATATTCCAGAGCATATTATTTGCTTTTACAGCAATACATACAGTTTTTGGCATGCAGTCAAGCACTTTAAAAAAAAAGGTATCAGTAATATAATCCCAATTCAAGCATTTAGTGGGCACAACTCCATCACTCATACTACAACCTTCAGGCATTTAGTAATAACGAAAACCATTTAGCACATCATTTAATGAAAAGGCTAACCACCAAGCCATATAAACAGTAGATTTCCCAAAGCACTGCAAGCTGTAAATTATTTCAATGTTTTACATTGTGGAATTTCAGTGAAATCAGGTTTATTGGTTGTTCCTGCTAAATTATTGGTCTTTTACCTCTGATCTATTTTATCTTGGTATGTTCTTTATAAATGTGCTGGGTATTGAAAATCTGCAGCATTTTGATGTTTGTAAAGTTCTGAAAAAAGAGTTGGAATTACTCCGACTTCTTGTGTTCTTCAGTGTGAGAGAGCACCTTTCGCCTCTGATGTAGCATATGAAAATACAGCTGAGGAAAGACTGAAGAGAAAACAGACTAAGTAAATAAAGTACAAATCGATGCTTACATGTCAATATAAGATACAGTCACATGCTTATAGTCACCAATACTCTACTGAAAGAAACCACGCTTATCTGCTTTCTGATCAAGTAACCTATTGCCTTTTATTCTTTAAAGAGACTAAGTGATACCATCCTTAGGCTTCAGGTAGTACTTTTTTTTTTGCTAGAGCATGCAAAATGCCTTATTTAACTCTGCACATACAAGAAGGATGACAAAAGTTACCTGAACTGCACACACACAACAGAAAGAAAATACATTGGATTGCAGGGAGGAAAAAGTCCAAAAGCATATTTCATTTTTTATAATTCTAGCGTCACTATTTCAGGATCTAAGGAACTTTACACAAACTGGTGCCTCTTCTCTCTTTATCCTCCATGCAAAGTTTTTTCTCCTCCAATTTCTATTACAGATGTTTGCAGAAAAACAAGCAAGCGATGGAAAGCAGACATACATAAACAGCAAAACCCTAAAATTGCCATGAGACACTAAACTTTTGTGAACCACATGAAAGTTAAACAGGGTCACCATCAGGCTGAATTATATGTTACGTATGCAAAGTGTTTGTCATAAACACAGGCCACAGTTTCTTTAATTTCTGTACTAAATTTCTTTTTCAGATCAACACTTTCTCTTTTGGCTTTCTTTACCCTGTATTTCATTTCCTGATTATTGCTTCCCTATCCTGATTTGCTCCACCAGTGCCAAGGAGTGAATACAGCTGTGCAGATATTTCATAGGATAGGGGCACGTGGTTTCTCCATTTGAAAAGAGATCTTTTATATGCAAAGAATTTAATTACATATTTTCTAGCAAGATGTCTATTTTGACATTTTTAGATTTGCTAAAGGCTTCCATGTTCCTGTTCCCTATTTCAAATCGGCCAAGCCAAATCTTCATTCCATCTACAGAACATCAACCAGAAATAATGCCAATCCAAGCTAATTCAACAGAAATGGCTCTCTACTCACTAATGAAAGAGCCATGTTCTTATTCCTGATAAAGCACTACATTTTAAGAAGCTGGTTTGAATTTTGTTCTCCTAAAAGTCTGAAAGTGGGGGGAAAAAATATGAAGGCAGCAACATTTGCCAAGTGCCAACAGAGTTATTTCTCTTACACCTGGAATATAAAATAACATGTATTACTGGTTTGCAGGTGTTGGTAGAAAGCAATCCCTGGAGTTTTAACTTTGACTTTTTTCTTTAGGCAATTTTAAAAATTAACTTTGCAAAATCAGTTAGTCATACATATGTTAATCTCCAATTATTAGCTTTTCCTGTTACACCTTTTAGTATTAAAAGCCCTAGCAAACTCATACTTACTTGGAATGTAAGAGATCATAACCAGGATCAGGAATGTGTAGTAATCGAAAGAAAAATTGTACTTGTTAGGTAAACTAATGGAATACAAGCCAGACTGCCTGACGAAAGGCAACGCAGCATATATCGTGAGCAATTCGCCTGAGACTCCCATTGGATACAGTACTATAAACAAAGTGTACCTAGAATAAAAACATTTACAGAGAGGATTAAAAGTTATGACAAATGGACAAAATATTTGTTAAATGCTATTATGGATATTCAAATTTTGAATTCTCAACTTAAGATTTATTCCCTGTAGCTCTTCTCTGAGTAGAGCATGGCAAGGTACGAATATTACTGCAAGGTAATCAGCAATCGGTTTGAATTATTTAAAGATTACCTTTGAGAAGCTAAAAATTATCTTTAAAACTATTCCACACACACATTTTTGTTACTTTGATTTCTCAGCTCCTTGGTCGAGGTCATTATAATACTTAAAATGAGGCCAAACACAGTTGATATAACAGATTAATCAATGAGCTTACAGATGAAATTGTTTCAAGTACAACCTCTGGAATCAAGTGTTACTGTTAAATGTCAGTTTACTTACTGTTACCTCTTACTGTTAAATACCAGTTTCTAACAAACACACTCACTTTGTAAATGTGACTGAGTTCTGACAAACTACTCTTTCGGCTTACAAAGCAATAGATTGTTTTGAACTCAGAAACTGGACGGAAAGAAGCTAGGAAGTCCTGGTCACAAAGAAAGCAGTTACCTCAAGGTAGAATCTAATTTTTTTGTTCTGCAACTATTTTATAAGACTGCCAGATCAGTATGTTAAGGCTGTGATTTCTATTATGCCACTTACCTGGCCCATTTGATGAGATAAGGGAGATGATTTAACAAGCTAAAGGTATAAAAAGAATAACGGATTATCTCTGTGATTGTCCAGGCCACTACAAACAACAGGACACTATCTTCAGTTTGTACCTGTTAGAGAGGAAAAAAAGCTCAGTATGAATTCAGCTATTACTAAATACTTATCAGACCCAAGAAAACCTCAAAGAAATCAATTCCCATAGGTTGCTTTACTGCATCGCTTTAAGACAGTAAGACTCCAAGAATGAGCTTAAAAGCAACATTAGTAACAGTAATTCTTATCATGCTCTGTATTTTTCTAGTTGCTTAAGAATAACTCTGCTTGGTGATCAGATATCTTAAGATCTCCCATTCTGTGCATGGTAAATCAGTACAAAAAAAATCCCTCAAATGCCAAGAACAACTCATAACTCTTCCCATTCCTACACAGTACCAGCTTCCAAGTGCAGCAAGCAGAAAGGGTGCTAACATATTAGTCTAACACCTGATATCTAGTTTGGACTTTATATTCTGATCCTAGTCCGTGCCACCTCTGAGTAGAAGCATGTTTTCTTCTCTCTACAGATGAGAAACTGGGTTCTAATTTTGAGCAGCAGTACACAGGCTGGGGGGAGAGAAGAAAACAGAAGCTCAGACTGTCCCACCTTAGGAAAGCTTGACAACTACCTGCTTCACTGTTCCTTGCTCCTTTTTCTCTTCTTGTATATCCAGCATGGTTCCTCTGATATTACATTCAAGGCATTATTATGTTTCACTGCTTTACACCTCTTAAGAGCTTTTACTTCAGACATACAACATTGAACCAGCTTTTATTCCCTTCATATTTTGAAGGTTAATATCCAGAAGCATACATTTTAAAGTGACTTATGAGATTTATTAGATTTAGGAGCATAATTCTGAGGTTTAGGTTTCAGATGGAACAGCAGTGATGAAGTAGTACATGGGTCACATATCTGCACTACAACCTCCTGAGAGCAAACATGATTTTTAAGCAGTCCTTCCCCTCCTTCCCTCCCTTTCAAAAGAATTTTCAGCTGTATCAGTACCTTGAGCCGAAATTCATCAGACCATGGAAACAAAAAGACCTCAGCCACAGAGGCTCAGATTTTCTTTTTTCCTCCAACTCTTGAAAAAAGGAAGTCAGTAGGTGTGGGTGGTACACTCTATCTTGGGCAAAGTACAAGTACAAATGAAAAAAGGAATAAGAAACTATATAGGCAATTAGAAACCTTTTAACAGGAGGGGGCTGATCATGTATTTGTGTATAAAAAAACCTCAGAAGGGTTACCCATAAAAACCTTTCTGTTACAGACTACAAAACCCAGAAAGATTTATACAAAAATCTTGGGATATCCTGGAATGTAGAGCTGCTGGTAATCTGTATTCTGCTGTCTACAGCATTTCAAGTTGCTTTCATTACATTTTGCAGCAAATGCAGCTTGACCTTTTTCCACATAAAACTCATAATTTGCTTATATATTAATCTCCCTTACATCATCATAGAAGAACAAAATCCAAAACTTATTTGAAGATTTTCAGAGATGAGATTAAATTTATTTTTATGTTCCTACAGGACCCTAATTCTGTTTGGGGTCGGCTTTATAAGCAAGACTTAATTTCTCAACCTGGAAAAGTTCACAGCACTTCCTAAGATGTTGCTGTTTCCAAGGAGCAATAGGCTTTACAAGCACTCAAGAGCTGCATCTTCTGGTCGAATCAGGAGTAGCAGCTTAGTGAGTTCATCTAAACTTGCAACTTCAACCTCTACTTTTGAAATTCAACTTCTTCCCCTAACTACGGAAGTCACCAAAACCAATGAACAAGAATTTGTAGCTCCAGGTAGGACACAAGGACAATAAACTGTGAAGCTAATAAGAAACTATACATGTACAAGTAGAAAATCTGGCAGGTACAATTCAGTTCTATCACAGGACTCCTGTTACAATGCCTTCACAGGTCTAGCCTTTCCCATCTACTTTAATACTAAAACTGTGTTTTGAACTCTTTTAATAACAGTTCACACCATTATAAAAAAACCCACACACAACCCTGTTAAAGTCACTTAACAAAGAATCACTAATGCTTCCTTTACAGCTTTGTCCTTATTTAAGGGAGAAAGATTACTGGAAATTGGTGGCAGTTTTCATACAGAAGTGACCTGTACATTTTCAAATAGTTCCATTCTATGCAGTTAAGGAACAGAAGACTACTGTGCATTTTATCACCACATTTTAACTACGTTCCACAGTTCATCCTTAGAAGTACTTTTCTTACACACTAACAGATTTACTAGAAGTCTGTCCCTATAAGAACATCTCTTTGAGGACTGACAATTCTTCAATACTTCAAATGAAGATGTTTGAGATGCACATTATCAAACCCCTGGGAACTGATTTACAAAACAGTCTCTGAGGAGTCTTATTCATTTGGGCACTGCTAATGCCGCATTTGTATCATTCGTTTTACAAGCTGGGAATAAGGGGGATAGTACAGCCAACAGCAAACCCTTAATAACTCACTAAGCACAATGCTGCCCTCAGAACATAATTTCCCTTTCTCTTGTTTCACCTCAGTCTTTGAATGAGGTGTTAGACAAAGTCAAAGCACATTTTACACTATTTACAACTTATTTGTCCAACTGCCTTAATAGGGGCCAATCACACCACAGGAATCATTTTTTGGCCTGTGTTTCAATTCAAACCAATTCATCATCAAGGACAGTCTGGAATGTATTTTAGCTTATCTTCAACACTATCATTAGCAGACAAAGTCTGTTAAAATACCAGAGCATCAGAGCCTTTTAAAATGCAAACAAACTGATGAAACAACGCCCGAGAGTTTTTTGGTGTTCTCCTTATGCATGAAAAGGCAAATTCTGTAGATTTCTCCATGTTAAGAGTAACAGTTCAACAAATTATTTGCAGAAAAATTCAGCTAAATGCTTAACTTCAGCAATCTAGCGCAGAGGAGTCAAACCAGCAGTACTATGCTGAAACAGCATGGCTCTGGAGGGTCTCTGGTACATTAATTAAAAAAAAAAAAAAAGGAAGCTTTACAGTAGGCAAAAAGGGCCTGACATATTTGTGTTATACAGTATTACACAAATTTCACATAGATGTAAAGCAGTGATGAATCAGGCTTTTCAACTGCATTCACCCATTTTGAATTCTGTACTTTCCAGTGTGGACTTTTTACAACTTAGTCTTAAATATCGTAAGTTAAGATGCTCTTCCCTTTTTAAGGATGCTTTACTATTGACTAAAGATGTTAATTCATAACTGCAGATACTAGAATCTCTAATTACCAGCTTAATACGCTGTATGTCATCTTCAAACTACCCCTTTTGCCTGTACGTTCTAAAAAGGTTCCTCTAAATATACACTACACATCTTCAACTAATCTGTAACCAAACTCCATTTGAGAAGCATTAAATTACTGCTGACACCTTTTTTTAGTTACCCATCAGAACTGGGTGTGGAATTATCTATCAGAACAGAACTCTATGAAGGCCTGTCATGATGTCACCAGATGACCTCATAGCTCACACAAATTCATAAAGGCAAGTTTGAATTGGAGGGCACCTTCTGTTCTATGCATACTCTCTTCTAGCTCTTCACACCAGTCTGCTCATTCTCCTCCCTCCTCTGTAGAACACTAAAATTCACCAAATGGACTCCTTTCCAATGTAATGACAGAACAACGACAGGTACTGTATTACCTGTCAGGCCCTCCTCCACTAAGCTAACGGTGGAGGTAAGGGGAATCTCTTTGCTACCCAAAGAAGTGTGCAGTGCTTTAACATTTGCCATGCTTTAACATTTATTATACTTTCATATTGGATTTAACAACACATCAGCACTAAATTCAACAGAAAGCACAAACATGTTAGTGGCAAGAAGCATGCTGCAAATCACATCACATATGTAGAAGTGTATTCTGACAGAAAGGAGGGATGCAATACAGATGTTTCTTCTTTTAACTATATTATTTATGAAAACAGTCTGGAAAAGCGATATACTGAACAAGTCCCACTCAAAAAGTTAAAGAGGAAAGCTGTGTTTTGTTTTACAAGAACCTCATCATGCAACTGCATAGCTTACAAGTTCCATAAAGCTGTGTGAGAATTTAATCCTGGACTTCACCATGGAGCTCACTTGTGCAGACAGCCCTTTAGAAAAAGTAGAACACTTGTGACACTTTCAATACATCTCCCGAGGTGAGACTGCATGCTCTCTGTTTGGGGGTGTGGGGCAGTGGTCAGAATACAGCCTCCTCATTTGACTTATTTGCACTAAGTCACAGGCAAAAAACTCATTGCAGGATTCCTTATCCCTACCATTCTTACGCCCACTTTCTAAGACATTAAAAAGTAACACACAATGGAGTCTCTCACAAGACTTTAAACAATAAAGACCACAAACGCATATGTGAGAAAAAACCCCACAACTGTGTGTAGTGTTGTTCAAAGAATCATTGTTAAAACAATCCTGGTTAAAAACTGAATTTTAGGTTGAACTTGTTGCTCACATTTTCTCCCATTTCACTGTTTTTCCCTTGTGAGAATGTGGGCATAAGTTTCAAAAAACCTACCCCACAATCATTTTATAGATTTCCTTTCATGTCTTAACAACCAACACATGGAGTAATTCTCATCCATGCAACCCAACCCCTAACATTTTGGTTGTATCAAAACCAGGGGGCAATTCATAAAAATAGATTACTGCTGTTCTTTAGGAAGCACCAGATATTCCAACATTACACAGGTAACAGGCAAAACCACAGGCATTTTCTTTAAAAACATTTTATACATGTATCTAAAAATCAAATGTCTTCAGAATATATTTTTTGTTGTTGTTGGTTCATAATCTAGTAGCCAAGGTAGGTTTAGATTAGATATTAGGAAGAATTTCTTTACTGAAAGAGTGGTTAGGTACTGGAATAGGCTGCCCAGGGAGGTGGTGGAGTCACCATCCCTGGAGGTTTTTAAGAAGAGGATAGATGCGTTTCTTCAGGGGATGATTTAGGGGTAAGAGTAGTATAGGGCTGTCGGTTGGACTAGATGATCTTGAGGGTCCTTTCCAACCGTAATGATTCTGTGATTCTGTGACTTAACAGAGACTAGAGTACATTTATTTGCAGTAACAGTGAAATCCATCAGAAGGTATTTCCAAGTTTATTGAGAGAAGTAACATTCCTCTGCTTTAAACAGCATAAAACTGAGGTTCCATATGAACAAACATCAGAAATGACTGTTAATCTGTAGGAACTACAGTGACTCATGTTACTCCATATGTGGATGGATGCTCTGATAACAGGTTTGGAGTAAGGAAGAGGAAAGAGCAGCTTCCCTAAAGATGCAGTAATGAGACAAGCTCCTTAAGACATTTTCCATATAAAGTCACTAAAGTTCTTACACATATAATGACAATAAATGACCATCACTTATATCAGGCAGCCATGCTGACACTGGCATCGAGACATTTCTTTCTTTAATGAGAAGAAAACCAGTAAGATTGGTAGCTGAAGTAACAATAGAGATGCAGCATATCTGGGCTACTGCAAAGTATTCAGATGACATGTCATTCATCATGATCTGTATCAATTAAAGCAAGTTTAGATTTTAAAATGACCATTAGGAATAATTTCCAAATAAGACACCTTCCAAAAGACTCTGCAGAAATTTATATAAAGTACAGCAATATTTGGTGTGGTAAGCAATGAGAAGAAACATGCAAGCCCCAAAACCCACCTACACTTGAATGTAAGAAAAATGCACGAAGGACAGAGGAAAGATTATCCTGGACTAATAATGGGAGAACATCTAGTCTGTGCACAAACAGCTGAGCTTTCACCATGGTAATGAAAGCAAATTTTGTATGTAAGAGGGTGTCAGCGAGGAGATTTTGCTATTAATTATGGCACTAGCGAGAACAATACTAGAACGCTGCCCCAAATGATGGGGTTTGTATTACACGCTGGAAGTTCTTTAACTTACAGTAAAGACTGCAAAATCTATTCATGAGCTAGATGTCTTACAGTGAGAGAATCATCTCAGACTATTTGATTGTCAAGAAAAGATGAGAGATTTATTTTTCTTTTGATCCTCAGAAATTCACATAAACAATTTCACACACTGGGATGCAAGCAAAAGTCATTTTAAGGAAAATAAGACAGTGATCACCACTTTTCAGCAGAGGTCACTAGTACTTCTATTTTGTATCTTAACTTACCTCTTTTACACTATGTGTTACTGCCCATGTCAGGAAAACCCTTGACATCACTTGGAAAGCAGTCAGAACAACAGAAGAGGGAACAATGCCTGGAAGATATTTTGCAGTTAGTAAATATTCCTGACTATCAGAGGGGGAGGTGGGGAAATGAAAACACAGCTAAGCCAGAGTCCAGGTATTTAAAATTTTTGGAAGGAAAGCATTTTTTTTTTTTTTTTTTTTTTTTTTTACAATTTCAGAGAATGAAGTCTGTTCTGTGGTGCTTACCAGACAAGACTCTGTGCATCAAAATGCAAATAAAAGTAATGTGTCTTGTCACAGCCACATCACATTCCTTAATACACAAAGCAGATGAAGAACATAACTTCAGTCAAACAGCTTTTGGTATACAGTCTTTCAAATAAACCCTGTTTGATTAAAATAGCCAAAATGCTCTTCATTTTGGTGATTTAAAGGTAGAAACAATAAAAATATTTTGCACAGTATATCCCAAAAACCAGTAAGCAAACAATTTAACTACTTTGAAGCTAGCCCATACTTTGACAGACACAAAGTTTATAATTCCTTCCTGGGTATCCAATGTTTTTAAAAACCAAATAAACAAAAAACCCCTCAAAAATAAAATACAAAGCACAGCTGATGCATTGGTAGGTACTGAAACAAGCTTAAGATTTTCTGAAGGAAGTAGATTTCACTGATTCTTCTAAGCAAGTTCTGAGGTGCTGATTAAACTGCCACTGAAAGGATCCTACACACCTGTGTCTGACAAAGCAAGAATAGTTTTAGACTTTAAGATTACACAAAATTTCTAAACTTCACAGCATAATAGTTGTTTTTTTCCCAAAAGCATGATGAAGACAAATGGAAGAGCAGTTGCAGTTCCTAAAATACAGGAAACAGTGCTTCAAAACCTAACACAAATCACAGCAAGGAACCCAACAGCATCAGAAAGATATAAAAAATAGATTGGAAAGTGGAAGAAGTAATTAAGAAAAGCCAAAAGAAAAATTCGTTAGAATTATTTTCATATAGTCATTATATTAGTCTTCTCTCATAGTAAAGAGAGGGAAAAATCCAACAAACAGTTCTCTTCGGTTTCATCAGGTATTGTTCATAATCTCTGGTGTAAAACCTCAGGGAACAACTGTTGTCTGTTACTCAGAAAACACAAAAGGGGTGCTATAAAACCCCACAATGTGGACTCATTAAGAGCTCACTCCTATGATGTAACACACCTTCTCTTTTATACAATTTAGATCATCCCTTCCTAAGCAAGATAACCTAATGTTCTTCAAAAGGAATCTAAAGATATGCCAAAAAGACTGTGCAGGAACTATCCAAGATTACCTCAAGTTAGACAAACAAGGATTTCCAATATAGCCAATCTATGCCAAAACCCATGAGATTGAAGTAAGTGACTCACCAGCTGCAACTCATGTTAACTTTACTTGCCTCTAACTATTTACTCATTGCACAGAAAAGGTACCCCACAGTCAATTTTAAACTTGGTATTTTTAAAAACATCTGTCACCACTTATACAACACTGCATGTGCTTTAGAGAGGAGTTAGGTCCAGAACCAAGCAGCAAGTAAGCTATGCCCAGACCTCCTCCAGATCCTGGACTAAGCCTGCCACCTCCAGCTGGGAACCCTCCAACCTCCAATACGCGTTTCCTCTCTCCCAGGAGTTCCCAACTGAGAACAAGCTGCATGCACAGCTCACAGGTGGAACCCTCATATCCCTCCTGACTGAGCAGGCTACAGCAAAGTCAACCAGTGCTGACTCTGGCTTACCAGGGGGTTACTGGTAAGCATCGCTAGGGTAATAGGAAGTATTGCTGTAGAGATTCTGCAAGCTTGGCCTGTACTCACCAAAGCCTTCTTGCTTTTCTCCATTCCCTTCACAAATTCCATGTACTACTGTTGCTTCTGCATTTTAGGGGCTCCTATCACCTCTTATCTGTATGAAGTTCCTCCAGGTAGAATCTCTTTCATGCTATCAATGCCATTCATACACTTGGGTTCTGTTTGCTATGTAAACAGAAGGAATTACATGTTCACTTTTCATTTGCCTGTCCTTCAGTCTCTCCTCTTGGTCTCTGGGCTACATGTTACCTCCTCTCTTCATGAAGGGCTCTCCTTCATTTTTTAAATCTTTGCCACATGCCAAAGTTCAGTTCTCAACCATGCTTGATAGAGACATCCCCTTATCAATTTTCATAGTTTGAAGAACTTGCCCCACACATGCTAAAACTTCAGATTCTACTGAAAAAGTGTGAAAAGTAAAGCTGATGCACACAACCGTCTGCCACAGAGAAGGCCATCTACTGACAGAGAATTACAGCTCTAGTTATAGCAATTACTTTAGCAGGGGCAAAGGAATTTGCAAATTTCCTGTTTCTCCTTGCATAGAAACTCTTACCAGAATCAGTAGGACTACAGCAGACAGTAGCAGTGTATCCAGCTGTGCAAAAAATCTTCACTTTGTTTAGCTGACAAATGCTTCCATTAACAGGAAAAAAAATCCATGGGAGGTTGTAATAAAATAAGTGGGTTTTTTGTAAAATAATTTGTTAGGAAAAGCATAAAGAGAGAATTATAATGGTGTAAAATGCTGTAACACTCCGCTAATGGCTCTCTTCACTAATATTAAATCATGTGACTGCGGATAACATGGGCTAAATGGATCCACACCTCAAATCAACCGAGCCAGGATTATTAGCTTTGCACACAGACAGGCTGGTGCAGTCATCTTGTTTGCTGCTCTGCACCAGTCTGGAAGGTGAAACATAGGACTCTCTCCTCCAATTCACTGATCTGTGTGGACATATATTCTAGAATGTGAGGAAAAGATAATCCAATTAAGTTTTTTACACTCTTTCTTAGATTTATAACTAGTAAAACACTGGCATCTGAACACAAGCTGAGCTTAAGAAAACAGCAGAGAATTATAGACTTAGGATGGTAAAACAGCATTTTCTCTCCAAGTTTTTTTTCCAGTGTTATGAGATTTAACTAGTCCTTCTTGCCACCTGTTAAATAGGACTTAAAAATTAATACTAAACCTTGAAATTTTTGGACAGATTTTTAAAACTTATGGTTTATTCTGGTAAAAAAACCAGTGAGATATAGTAAAACAAAACAGTATTGGAAGAAGTGTCTTGGCAGCAGAAGAATCTGTATAATACATACAGTTCACCCTGAGAAGCCTTTACATTAATTTGAGGAGTATGTGATCATTTATTTCTTGGGATGATCCATGCACGGTCTGTAAAGTGCCCTTTACAAAACAGCACTTTCACAGTAACTGCATTGTTCAGGAAGGTCAGGACTACTTTTACCAAATGCAGAATTAGAGTGCCCTCTGCTGACAAATTTATGTATATGATGCTAAGTTTTCTAAGTATACCACAACGTTTAGTTATTAAAAAAAATTCTTTTGCACAGGAATTCATTATGAACCTATCACCTAATACACCCTCTGGTATATAGATTGTTTGTATGATTTGTGAAAAACAGCAAGTTTGTAGTTGCAGCTTTGGGAACCTTAATATCATCTCACTCTTTAAACAGTGGCTAGCAAACAGACAGGAGCTCAAAAACCTGTATTTAAATTCGCAAGACCAACTACCTCAACATATAAGACTGTCTCTTTGTGAAGACTGGATTGTTTGGAAAAATCAGACCTAAGCAAAAGTATGCAGACAGGCACTGCTCCCTTTAATTGCACACTGGCTTTGATCTTGCAGAGACTGAAACACATCATCTATTCTACAAACAAAACATCCAAATGCCGAGGCCAAACTATTCACTGCTCATGACTAACCAACCAGACAAGATGCAATCCTGTCACTCAGACGTGGTGCTCTTCAGGTTGACTGAACCACAACAGTGCTACTGACCCCAGGCCATGTACACATAACAGAGCTCCTGCTACCCAGCTAACAAGCAAGCCTCACAGTACAGGATAATAAGAATTGTCAAGCCAAGTCTCAAGTAATTCTTACTCTCCCAAACAGTCCCATTAAAGCACTGCTGAATCTAAAATAGAGTGGTTACTCCTTCCTAATTTTACAATGTGTATCTATGCTCTGTGTATGTGGGCAAAGTTCTAATGCTTGAAATGTTATTTTTACTGGATTTTAAATTACTTCCAGCTAGAAATATTCTTGGAGGAAAGACAGCTGGGTACAGAAGATTATAGGATGTAGAGATGGAGAGTAGTGATCTACTATAAAACATTTATAAACTGCTCTAAGATTTGTAGCAATGGAAGGATCCAGATAAAAACAGAATGTCAAGTCACTGAAAATCTGGGTTTTTTGTGATTTAGCTTGTCAAATTATTTAGTAAAAAGGTGGGATGTACTTCAAGCAAAAATGAGTTACGCAATAATTAAATCTGGCAATTCATAGATCATAACATTTTTCATGCTAATATACTGCAAAAAACTGCAGTCTTCTATAAAAATAATAAAACTGAAAATTTGCAAGCTTACCAAATGCACAGTGCAGAATCTAGAAAAAAAAAAAATACAAAATCACTAACATTTCAAATGAAGTGGTTCAGAAATACATTTAGGTTTATCATAGGAGCTTAAGATTCAATACTTTTATTTCAGAGATTAAGCTTAGTATTCAGCTCTACTGCCCAAGCTAAATAGCAGACTCTGAGCACTCTCACTGCTTGCTGAAAGGAAAAATTCAACACCTGTATGAGGCACATTTTATATATTTCCCTTCAATCACTCTCTAAATGCTAAAGAACAAAACAGGTACCTAGAAAGCACTGTTCAACAGTGCTGCCTTATTTCCCCTAAGCAAAACACCCATGCAAATATGTTAAGACAGATGACTACACCTACCTCAAGCAAAGCTCCAGTTTGGAAGAATTTCAAGGGCTTTTCTATTGAATAGTAAAGGTTATGGTAGCTACCTTTAGCCAAATATGCTCGAACTAGACCAACTGCAATAACAAGCCATCTGAAAGAGAGAGAAAAAAGTCTTAAAATAAGATCACATGAAGCAGAGAATAAAATACAAATAAATCCTTAATCCCTCTGTTGCTGAGAAAGTAACAGGCTAGTAACTCTCCTGAAAGAAACCAGTAACTTTTTGCCTATTCTGCAACACTGGAAACATTAAATATTTAAATTCTCTGCAAATTTGAAGATCATCCATTTTTTCAAACATCTTTCAGTACCAACATGACACTGTTATCTTTAATGTCTAAGTTTATTTTTCAGGGAGCTGTATTTAATTTAGCTATGGAAGGTATTCATGACATTTTAAGTGAGATTGACATCACATTTCGTTTAAGCAGAAAACCATTTACTGCTAGGAAGATCTCTTACCATACCATAATTTAAAGAAGTAGGACATATATAATTAAGATTCAGAAGGTATTAATTTTAACATTTCAGACTTAAGACTTTGATAGACCATCCAGCTTAATTGCTAACATATATTTTATGAGAAACAGTTATGGATAACTAAGTGCAAGAACACTGAGCCTGCTAAAGCCCTGAAGGCAACAATGGCCATTCCTGTCCCAGTTTTCCTTTTTAAGCAACAAATAATATCTAGGCCTGTATAAGTAGTGCCTATATAACTGTAATCACACTACAATGTGACCTGTTAATCTTGTTGATTTCCCCCTCAGGTAATTTATAAAGCAACCGTAAACATTTTTTCCTCTAATCCTGGCCAATGCAGTAACATCATCTTCTACCATAGCTGTCCAGAGTCAGCGTTTGCCCTCAACCTCAGAAATTCTTCAGTGAAGTCTAGGACAAGCCATGAAACCAAGGTGGGTACACCCTGGTCAAACACTTATTCATTTTAAATTATCATCTATAGTTAACTTCAGTTTCCAATTGCTTAAGGCAAACATGGGGAGAAGGACTCAATTAATGATAAATGGGAATTCTTACCACTGGCTCCCAAAATTTCACTGACAGGCTCATTTAGGCTGTCTTGTCCTCAGCTACACTTAATAGCACCCTACTTTACCTCCATCTCCTTCCAGACCCAGAAGTATTGTTACAAAGCTTGCGGTAACAGTCACTAAGTGTCTTTACTAACAACACTGCACCTCAGTGGCAGTGTGTAGGTACGTAGGAAGTCCCCTAACTATGCAAAACCTTTTTATCCTTCAGAAAAAAACCCTGCAGGTGTGGTTTTGTAATAGGGAAGATGAAGAAAATACCTTAATTTACAGTACATTAGATGCTTTGGTATTATAAAGTACACACAAATATTGTGCCAAATGTAATAACTGTTTAAAATACAACAAGAAGTTCAGATTTTTCAACAGTAAGTAACTCTGCCAACTAAGTTTGTGTTTGTAACAACATTTGTTGGTACGACTGCAAAACAGCTATTTCATATGGACTTCTCAGAAGACAATCACAACAGAAAAGCAGTAGGAGCAGGGAAGAGAAACGGGGAATGAGAAATAAGCCCTCCCTTTTTTTCAGTAGTGATAAGTTATTTCAGCTAAAGGTGTCTTGTGAAACCAAAGACACACATTCACCAAGTAATTCCTGTTGACAAAGAAGGAACCAGTATTTGGACTTCAGTGTGGAATAAACCAGTAAGCACTACAACATTAATGACTCTCCCTTGCAACACTGCCTGATTCTTTTCTTGAATAGTAAATCAGAGCAGGTTGACACTGTCCTCCTCATATCTGTCAAGCTTCTCTATTTTTCCTAATCTTCTGTGTTCATTGAGAAACATTGCTGCATTGAGCAATTTCTCAGGTTGCACAAGATACCAGTTCTTAGTTGTGCCTGAAAACTGGTCTCACCTTAACTGAGAGACTGGTGAGCTATGTGGCTCCCAGAGGAGCTCTAACCCTTTGCTCATCTCCACCCACCCTGCTGGGACACAGATTCTGTCCAGAAAGACTACACTTTCCATACTGTCCTTCAAACACTTTGAATACAGACCAAAGCACGAATCTGTACAAAATTCTAAGCTATGCCTGGTTTCTGTTGAAGCTTTTAGTACCTTCTGTGACTAGAGGAAATGGAACATGAGCAGGTAAAAGCGAGGAAGACCAACTGAAAAAGGAACTTGGTGAGAAGTTTAAAAGGGCAGCAGAAGGCACCACTGTCACATGGAAGCTAAGCTGGAAGTTATTTCTTCCAGCTTTTTCTGACCTAGACACTGAAGTCTAGTTGATATACCAGCTGGAGGTACAATTCATTAAATTACCACTGCCATGCACGTAAACTTTGATCAGAAAGTGCAAGAGTCTAGCTTAATCTACACCAAGGAAAATGAATAGTGCATACACACAATTTAATTTTTTCACTTTTCAGTTGCTCAGACCTGATAAGCAAGCTTCATGCTCAGATCCTTAGTTTAATTCTCTTTATTTCTCTTACAAATTATAAAAAGGTGTTTTCTTGAGCAAAGTTTCCTGAGGTTCTGCATCATTTCTGCAAGAGAATACAGCAAAGCTGTGCAGTGAACACACCTGAAAAGAGGTATGTGTACTTTGTCTCTCAACAACCAGTCACTGAAGATACAGGCACTGAAACTGAGAATGCTCTTTGCTCAACACTGATAACACGAACAATTGCAGATTCAAAAGCTATTAAGATCTACCTTTGTTGAGTGAAATCCTTTTGAAATTAATTTTATACTATCATCAGCTATTTATATCCAGAAGTACCAGTCACTTACAGCACTTGACTAAAAATAAGAAACATAACTGTATTTTAAAGGTTTACATTTACACTTGACTCCAACAGCACGTTCTCCCTCCTCACCCCCCCCATTAGTCAAGTGATTTCAGCCAACCATGAGTTGTGATTTCAGTCAACCATGAGTTTTACGAAATAACTTCAATGCTGCATCCAGAATTAGCTCCCTGTGCCAGGTCAGGCATGACTACACAACTTCACACTGTGAGAGAAAGTAACTGTTCGAATGCAAGAGAAGAAAGATGCAATGCTTTCTACAGCTTAATGCTTTGAACCACAGTCAAACAGCCTAAGCAAGTACAGCTGAGAATCCGCTGCAGGAGTGGTTATTTCTTGTGTCACACTGGTCCCTCTTCTGAAAGAAAACACACGAAACATAGATCATGGACTGGTTTGGGCTGGAAGGGACCTTTAAAGGTCACCTAGTCCAACCCCCCTGCAGGCANCAACATGTGAACCAAATACTAATTTTATGTAGCTTCATTTAGGGATCTACAGGTGCAGCTACTTTTTTCGACTGTGTTGCTCTTGCAGAAGCCATTGTATTCCTAGGAATCCTTGCACTATATGCACTGTACAGTATAAAATCAGAAATAAGATCTATTAGTTTAAGAATCAGCATGTTTTTTTTTCAGTCGAGTCAAGATAAATGCAAAGTAAGTACAGAAACTATGCTAATTTTTTTCAACTGTTACTTGACCCATTTTAAATAAAACTGATAACTAAAGCAACTATGATTTTACAACATTTACTACCTGTTTACTGCTCAAAGCTGTTGTGTGCTTCAGTTTAAAAGCCACCTTTTTGCAAAACAAAGCCAAAGTACACACTTAAAAAAAGAATTTTTTAAAATCCCATGTGCTTTTGCAGCACCCCTTCAACATCTGTGCACCTTCAATTTTTTGATGTTTTCTTTTCACAGCTCTCTCTCCATGGCAGTGCTGTCTGAGAAACTAAGTCTGGGCACTCTGATTGACACAGGACATTAACTAATTACTGCCACAAGCTGTGCATCGATCTTCTCATATGAATAAGTCTGCTTCTGCCAACCAGCTCCTGAAAAACTACATTATGAAGTCAGTTCAGGGGAAGAGCAAAATCCTCATCCATCTGAAGACAAATTATCAGAGCCCTCAGTGACACACCCTGAAGAATGGCAGCGAGCGACAGAGATGTGAACCCTGATCACAGGACTCCTATAGTAG
Source organism: Galbula dea (assembly GCA_013399015.1). Taxonomy (NCBI): domain Eukaryota; kingdom Metazoa; phylum Chordata; class Aves; order Piciformes; family Galbulidae; genus Galbula; species Galbula dea. Next base: position 1,607,178 of record VWZX01006101.1, read on the forward strand.
CTCTCCAAACTGCAGAAAACACCTAATCACAAACATGCTCAGAAAAAGCAGCTCATGTTAAAGCACCATAAGCCACATCCCACTCAAGACTGGAATTTTCTATGAAGTTTGGCATGAAACAGGAAAATGGGTAGCATCATGACGAAGATTTATGTGACAATAGGAAGCTAAATACAGAATTATGCTTTTTTCCCTGAATTTCTAACACTTGGCATTTGTTTTTATATTTTCTTCTGAGGCAACAGAAATTTCATATGCTCAGGAACTTGCCTACTATGATAAAAAACTTAGGACCTTTTAAGAAACTTTCAATTTATACTCCAATTTCTCTCTCAGGTTTTTGAGATCTTGTATAAACGTAAGTGAATTAAATATAAGCAGCTCAATGAGCAGGCAAATGTTTTTACTCTATTGTGTTATCTACTACTCTACTGTCATCTAATTATTTCTGAAACGAGATTAATTTTTATCCAACTTCTGGGTATTTATCATTCCCCTCTGAGTGAAATACTCTGTTAACATCACATGGAGCCACAGATCTACTTATCAGTTCCATTACACAGTAACAGATCTATTGGGTAATGGTGTAACTAGCACCTTACAAGAACTGAGCTCTCCCCTCTCAGCTACCTTTGTTCCACTTAAGTATAACTATATAGTAAACTAAAATAATACCAGCTGTCACCAGCAAAGATGAGAATCATCACCCTCAACTGTCTTACTGAAATAAATCATACCTATACTAATTCTATACTAATCTTCCCCGAAACAGTGAGACTAGTCCAGTTACAGGACTCCTGACCCACCGGAACTTATCCAGCAGAAAACAGGCTCATTCAGGATCCAGTTTAAAGGCTCTTTCATCCTTCCACCCAAATACACTCAACCTTTCAAAAGATGGTTTTCTATTTATCTGGATTCCAAGGCTCCACAGCCTGCCCGAAAAAAACCAAAGTTTCCTTTATCTTAATTTGAGAGTCCCCACCAGTTGCCACTATTTTTGGGTTTCTGCCTAAGAACACACTCAAGCATACAACAACTGGCCCAAGTCTCCATTTTGCTATAGAGGGCAGGAGCAAAGCACCAAGCATGCTTAGGAGCTCCCATGTTGCAAGCAGCAGCTCTCAACTTCAACCGAAGTGTTGAAGGGTTTATACGGAAATCTTGCAGGGCTCTAATGAATAACAGCTTTGCTTTCTCAACTACTGATAAATTCCTTGTGTTTAGGTGCACTCCTCTACCCAAAAGTGCTGGAGTCCACACCATCAACGTGGTGAGCTGAGGACAGCTATCAACATAATTACCTGGATGAGAAAACAGTTGCAGAACAAATTTAGGTCTCAGCTATAAACCACAGCAGTTTCCAGAGAACATACACTTCTTATATTCTACTTAACTAGTTTTGGAAAGAGCTCGTGGCAGAGAATGTGTCACAGAGGGGCTGCACCATAGACACACACCCAGGCACCCAATCTTCATCAGCACTGGGTTACCGTCATAGCACAGAATGGCAAGCTGAGTAACTTTCCAAACACGTACAAGAAACCCATCTCCAAGATGAGATGCAGCAAGAGAGGAGCTTGACATGTGTTTTTTTAGCGTTATCGGAGGTGTGAGGTATGGCCACTGACAGCACAAGGGACAACGGAAGCAGCAGCGCCTCTCCGCCCGCTGCTGGGGCAGGCACAGCTCAAGCTGCGTGCGCTCCTGGGGAGGATGGGGACAGGTAAGAAAAAGGGCACGGCGGCAGAAAAAAATTCGTTACTTTGTCTACTCCGGCGCAGACGAACTGTCCCACCCGCCGGGACAGCGCTGGGGCCGCGGCCGGACCCCCAGGGCGCGCACAAGCGTGCGGGCACGCACACGGCCGCAGCCTGTCCCAAACGGAGCCACTGTCACGCTAGCAGGCCCCAGCCGCCGCCGCTGCTGCTCCCGCCGGGCGTCGCTTCTGACGGGACGGGCTCTGCCGACACTGGCAGCGCCGGGGGCCAGCGTCCCCCGCCGCCGCAAGCAGAGGGCCCGGAAAAGGCGGCAGCAGCGGCGGCCCCGCGTGGCCCGGCCGCCCCACTAGGCGGCGAACAGCCGGTGCGGGGAAAGTTTCCCCGGTGCCGGGGAAGGCGGCGGCCAGAAGGACTGCGGCGGCCCCTGTCCTGGAGAGGCGGACGGGGCGCTGAGGGGCCGCGGTGCGCCGGAGAGCGACGCGCCTCTGCCAGGGAGACCCGCCGCGAGCTGCCGCCCCCGGCACGCCGCACACCTCCTTACCCCGCCGTCATGACCACATTGTAGATAACGAGGTAGGCCGTGGCCAGAGCGCCGGGACCCTTCCTTCGCCGCGGCTGCTGCTGCTGCTGGCTGCCGTAGCCGTTATCAGCCCGGCTACCGCCACTGCCAGACGCCGCCATGTTTCCGTGCTCCGGCGGCTTCCACCCGCTCTCAGCGTACAGCGAGGCCGCGGGGCGGGGCCTCCGCGGCGCTGCCATCTTGGAGGCGGTGCTCTGCGCAACCGTTGGCCTTCCGCCACGCAGCGCCCGGTGTAGGCAGGGGCTTCCGGGCGGGGTCGCTCATCTCGCCGGCTCTCCGGGGGTGGTCCCTTCCCCGCGGTGGCATGTGTGCGATGGGTACGCCGGGTGACAGCCAAAGGGAGACTCAGAAACGTGAACCGAGAGCAGTGGCTGGGGAATTTCCCTTGATTCACGGCACGGCCGGTGTGCCCCGTGGGGAGGCCAGGCCTGGCGCTGCTCGGCCCGCTGATAAATGACCTTTTCGATTACGTTTTAAAACGCGTTAAAAATGTCCCTCTGCGGTCTGTCTCCTGCTGGAAGAAATAGGTCTGTCATTTCCTTAGAGAAATCAATAACGTTAGTTGTCAAGGTAAGGTTATTTCAGGGATATTTAGTAGGTTTTCATCACTTTAATAAGCTGCTGAGGCCGAGTGCAGCCAGAGCTGTAACATATTTTTCTGTACAGTAGAAAAAACCTGGACAGCATTACCTATGTAGGAACACAAATTCAAGCAACTTCTAGGCAAGACAGAACTACCTTTCTAAAGGGGTACAATGAAAGGATGAAAAGAAAACTTTTTTAAAAAAATTCTCCTTTTCTCCCCTACAGATACTGGAAATATATGTGGAGTTCTCAACTTCCAGAAATAATTCTCAATTTTTCATGCTGGATACAGTGCAGTTCCCTTGTAAGCAGTGTAGAATAACAGCATAAGCCTCTCTCCCCATCCCAGCAAATTCTTTTTTTCACATAAGTATGTGACCTAATAAGTTCATGGTGAAACACACACATCTCTTGCAGTCAATAGGGCTAAAAATTCGAAGGTGATTTCTTGTCATTTCATCCTCAAACAGTGATGCTTCAGTGCAATGTTCTAATAAATATTCCCAGAAATTTTAGAGAAACAGGTTATTCATTATTCATGTATGTAACTAAAAATTCAGCTACATTTTTCAAAGCCTGACACACTACAGAGGAGAGAGAGATGAAATCTTGTGCTGTCTTTCTTGTGATCAAAGAGAAGCAGCAGCACAGGTGTCTTTGCATGCCGCACATAAAATTAGCACAGGTCTCTTAATCAACTGAAAACATGCACAGTATGCTTGCGTGGTTGGATAGGCCTGTAATTATGTAAATTAAGTTTCTGCAAATCCAGAAACCCAAACAGTGGCCAGTCCCAATTTTTCCATGTGTCCTGAGAAGACTGAATTTTATACGACGACATACAAGAAGACTTAAGTAGTCTATCCTGGGCAGCACCAATGTCTTGTATAACCTTTGCTACTGGGGATTGCTTCCACCCTAGCACACCCCAAGAGTGGCTTTCTGCAAACATTATACAAGCAAGACAAGGAAGACCAATTGTGGTGGTTGTCAAAATGACAAGACTTCTGGTACATAGAACATCATTCTTCAGTGGCAATAGAATTCTGTTCCTCAAACCAAAAAAAAATGTTAAGGTCATGTACAGGTTGCAATCAGTTGCTCAGAGGTGAATTGGATATGTATCACATCACTTTTGAAGTAGAAAGTCACTGTTTCTTGCAGACTACAAGGGACGTTAATAGGAGGCATCAGGGAGATGGTAAGCTACTTACATCCTTGGGGAAAATGAAAAATAGGTAGTTTATAGCCTCTGGGACATGAAGGAACTGGTAAAGGAGGAGGGGAAAGGAAAAACATCAATATCGAGTCTGTGGGTTTTGATACCCAGTACATGCACTCACAGACCTTGCCTTGCCCATAGACCAGACCATCAGAGCTGAACCTTCTACTGCTTTATACATGTGCCTACCTGAATGGAAATCAGCAGTCAATGAATGAAGTTAGGTATGCTCATAAGACAGTCGAGGATATCTTGCAAAGGTGACTGTTTCAAGGGCTGAAGATTTGCTCAAGAAACGTTACTACAAGCAGGATGTGTCAGAGTCTTTGCTTTAGGGAGTTTCTGCATGGTCCTGTGTGGTCTGTGGTGTCTTGGACTGCATGCTAGAAGACATCTGCATAAAGGCAGTGCAAGCACATTTGATAAATATCTACATTTAGACTTCCCTGAATTTTTTTATCTCTTGCTCTTATGGTATCTCTGAACTTTATGGTTCTCTACTGTAGGGGAATTCCAAACAGTACAAGAAAACTGCAGCTGTCTTGGTGCCCCATCCATGTTCACGCTTCTATTGTTGAGAGGGACGCGATGAGACTGGAGAAGGGCAGAGCACCACCACTGCCAGCCCCAGACTGTACCTGATGGCACTGGGGCAGAGCAGCCTCTGCACAGCACTAGCCTGTGCTGACAGGGGCACCACAGCAGCAGCTGCAGCAGCACCACAGAGATCAAGGAGATTTTCTTGGTGCCACCTCATACATTTGTGTGCCAAGCAGCTCTCAGGACAGAACAGAAGACTGCTGCTGCTAACCCTTAGCCAACATGAATGCAGTGACGCCTGTAATGGAGTATACAAGGAGCATGCTTTGTGGTATTATTTATTTAGGAACTGTGAGTAACTACAGCCGTAGCATTCTCATCTTTGCAATTCTGATGGTTTAACAAACTGGGAGAACATTAGCATTTTTATTAAGGTACAAAATACACCCCATTGTTGCCTAAAACATTTAAAAAAACGTGAGAAAAGCTCTGTATGCTCTAAATCAGATTAAAAACCTTTCTGTATAAGGAATTGTGGCAATACTGTGTTTAAAACAAGAGGTTTTATCAATTGAGAAGGAAAAGACATGCTGGCGATCTGAACTTAGCAACAAAGAGTAAAGCAGTTAAAAACCATTGTGTCACCCACATTAGTTGAGCTTTGAATGTAGAAGAGCAAATCATATGAAACACATACGCAACTAGGTAATATCAAACAGCCTAAGGTCGATATTGTACATACCTGTACTAAAGTACACTGACTACTTAATGGTGAGGATTTAAGGTAATGCTTTTTTCAAAAGAGGTAACCTTTAAAATGCAAATGGTTGCACTTTGCACACAAAAAGTGGAAAAGAAAAATAATCACTTTTGGAATGATACACAGATATAAGACACACTGGTTTTGGATTATGCATATCACCTTGCAGCTTCTGATACTACCTCTGAAGAACAACCAAAAAAATTTAAAAGTGCCAATACTGTGAAAGGAAAGCAAAGTTACTGAGTGCATTAACCATTTCTGAGGAAAAAATAAAATAAAAAAAAAAAACCAAAACCAAAAAACCCCAACAAACTGGGGCTTGGATTGCTCTGTTTTGTTTTTCTGCATTTTTAAAAAACACAACAGGCTTACTGGTGCAGGTTCAAGACAAAAACAAGACAGTCAAGCTCATAAGGTAGAAATAGGTCTTATATAGGTTAAGATTCTTTGGAAAATGCTAAGTATAAAGGGAGTTTGTAATCCAGGCTACTATCTTTTTGTCTACTCCAAAAATCTGTGGGAGTTTCCAGCTTATCATCAGTTGAAATCTGTTTTGCAATCGCCAAATAAATGCAAGTAGAAGTTTAACTAACTTGGGAATCCATTCATACACAGGCACATAGAAGTTGCTGGTCATGCAATAACCTGTTTTTTCACAGCAGCATATATATGAATTATAAGTCATTATTAGACTGACCAGAGCAACAAAAAATATTCCCAGTCTTTGTATTTTCAGTCTGTTTCTTAACCGGGCAGCTGTAACTGCACTGAAGTGACAGGTTCTGTAAGGGAAAGGTGACAAAGTGTGGTCACCTAGTTAAAGTATCCCTGAAGTATCTCAGGAAACCACCTGGGTGTTCAACTTCAGCCAATATTACAAGGGCACTAACAGCACACTGAGAAAGGGCAGTAAATGTGTTTGAAGTTAGGATTGCGAAACTCTGTTCAAAACAAATGAAAGATGAAATATAGCAACATACAAATTGCAATGCTGGTTGTGTCAGACCTTCCCTTATAGAAGACACTGCTCAGGGAGCAGCCTGTTTCTTAGGACTGGAGAGATTCACTGCATGTCTGGCAAGCAATTCCTTGTAAAATAAATCTTGAGGAGCCAACTTAAGCTGCAGTTTTAGCTGAGGAAAATGATGGTATAGAGCAATAAGGTCAGTAAATAGTAGGGTTTTTGTTGTTGGTTTTGTTTTTAGGATGTTCACAATATAACAGTAGTTTTGTTTTCCATACATTTGATTTTAAAAATAGATTGGGCAACTTAGTTGATGACTTGCTTAAAGTAAATCCAATCCTAATAGCAACTTAAAATTGCCTGCTGTTTTGAATTAATGCCCATACATAAACCAAACAGGTATCAACTGATCGTGCTGAATAAACAACCCCCCAAAGACCTACGTATCACACAAGGTGCTTTTGATTTGGTTTTCTGAGCCTTATAGGAAGAGTCTTTAAATATATTTTTTTCATTTATTTTTCCTTTGAGCCTTCTTTCATTCTTCCTCCTCCTCATCTTCATCTTCTCCTTCTCCTTCTTTTCCCATTGTTTCCACAAGGAGTTCTGCGGTGCATGTGGCTTCCCCAAGGCTGTTAACAGCTTTGCAGGTGTATTTGGCATCATCGTCCCCACAGACTTCAGAAATAGTCAAAGAACAGTTCCCTTCCTCATCATAATCTATCTGGAAGTGACGAGACTCCTTGACAGGCTGATCATCTTTGTACCACATCACCTCAGGGTCAGGATAGCCTGCAATAATGCAGAGAGAAGAGCAATTGCAGTGAACAAGTATTAACTAATCTGTAATTTAAGATCTAATTCTCCATTTGTGCATAGACATGGCAGTATGTTGATATGCAAATACTTCATTTAATTCTATTTAAAATAAAGGTAGATGATGTGAGGCTTTTTTTACTTTGAACCAACTTCATTGTGAATAGCAAAAATTTGAAAGTTAGCACTGAGGTGCTCACTAGATTCCTCTTTCCACTACTTTAGCAGTGACTGCAGACAGCTTTTTGTATGTCTCAGACATCAGCCAGTGAGGGACCTTTGACAGAGAATGTGAGGCTTACCTTATATCACAGCTCTTGTGGAAACCACAGTTACCAACACCAAGATTTAGTTTCAAGGCTAAAGTGTTTTGGGCTACAACTACAATTTAATTTCTTTTTAGGTTACTTTGCTGTGGCTATTCTGAATCTCCCTCTTAATCTGCTCCCACACACCAGGCTGTCTTGTAGGGTGACTGTGGCACTCCCTTTTCCTGTTTGTGTTTGTCAGAAAAAGTGAAGGAGTCTAAGAAAAACATTTTGATTATGCATCTCAGCAGGAGTTTTGGAGTCTTTTGTGAAGCAAATGGCTCTGCTACACTTGAAGCATCCAGAGCAGGGCTGCACAATACATGCTGGAGAACAATCCCTTATACAGTACTCTTGGCTGCTGTAACTAATTGAAGGCTTGTTGTCTCAGCCAAGTTCTGTCCCTGACTTCCCACTTAGCAGAAATAAAGTGCAGGATCCCTAATACACATTGAACGTTACAGTGATAGACTGGAAAGTTTGGAACACTTCCTGTGGTACATCCATCTATTTTATTCCATGCAGTACTTGTGCACGTACCCCTCACGCTGAGCATCCATCAGCAACAATAATCCATCCTCACATCTCCGCTGTGAGGTAGGAAACACAGGCAGTGAAAGAGATTAGGAGCACAGAAACAAACAAGCAGAAGGTCAGTGAGGCAGTTTCTGAACCTTGTTTTAAGATTAGAAAATGTCTAACTTGAACACATGCAGTATGGTGCCAAATCTATCCGTTTTGTTTTAACAGCTCTTCTCTTCCTGATTTCTAATTTTCATCAACAGCTATTGATAGAGAAGTTCAATCTCTTTGCAGTAGAAGTGCTAGTGGTCTTGGCTTTCAGAATGTTAGGCTGACCAAGCCCAGGCTCCTTAAGTGCCTCCTCGTAAACCTATTCTTTCTATCTGCATATTCCAGTCTGAGTTTTCTTTGTTGAACTTGTATATTAAAAAAACCCAAAACTCAATACAGTATTTGATAGATGTGACTTTTGTAACTAGCACAATCATGTTAACATTACTTCTCTTGCAAATACACTAATAGGGACTTTTTTTGCCTTTCATATAATGTACATATGGCTTAAAGTTATCTTCAGGTCACCTGAAACTTGTCTGTAGTTTCAGACAAGTGACTTGCTACTTTTGGTTTCTAGTTAGCAGTCCCTAAAAGTGTACTTTTGTGATTTGTGGAACTAGATGGCATCTTGTTTTTACTGTTTCTATCCTCAAAAATCATCTTACTGTTCCCACTTGCTGTTCTGAATTAGCGATTCACACATTGACTCTTGGAGATTTCTGTTCTACGGCAAGCACAGAACAAGCCCATGCAGCTCCAAATAAATTCTGTTATTGCAACACATTTATGCTGTGACATGCAGATATTGGTAGAGCAAAATGGCACCAACTAAACAGTAATACAGGAAAAAAATTGAAAAGTTAAACAATGGCACAATGCAGAAAGCTGCAAGGAAAGAAAGAAAGAGATATGCTAAACCAAAGTACCTTCAATTTTGCAGTCAAATCTAGCAGCACTTCCTTCCACAACCTCGATGTCAAGGATTGTTTTAGTAAAATATGGCTTTACATGGGGCTTTTCTTCAGCCACTTCTTCAAGGAAAGCATCTGGAGAAGAGCAGAGAGAGTTAATTATTTTACAGGATATGTTCTCAAAAGATGCATTTTCATTTTTAATTACCAGATGGTAAAGAAAGCATCTCTTATCTCACATAATTCTGTAAGGCTCGTGGGACATTAAGGACACGAGCTGCTTAGTTTTGTGCTAATCTTTTGCAGCTGGACAAAGATTCAGGCCATAAATAGAATGAAATCAACATGCAGGCCACCATGCTACAAATCATCTTTGTTTTCTCTTTGGATTTCTTTCTAACTGAACCTGAACTTTTGTTAGTCAGAGGAGTAAACCAACCCAAGTTGTATCAGGCCTGCAGTCTACATGGGTATGTCAAAATTGCTTGCTTGATTTTCAGAAGTGTCAAACATCTGCACCTCTGATTGTCACTCGCCACAAATCCACATTTCAAATGGGGATGTAGGTGAATAATACATTATTTTTATTCTTAAATCCCCCTGTCTGAGGAGTATGGCTAACGAAAAGTACATGTCTTGGGTACAGAAAGTGTTAATACTTTACTGCTTCCTCACTTGCATAAGAAAGCAATCTATCACTGTAATCTTTGTATAAACATGCATTCCCAAACAGACAGAAAGTGCAGCTGACAAATCTGCCTTAATTCTTTGGCTTTAAAAATAGAAGAATCTACCTCCTGTACTTATACAGGGGCATTCTGAATAGCAGAACAATATAAGAACAATGAATTTTCGGATAGATTATTTTCTTATGAAAAGAGAGGGAGAGTGAGCAGGAATAACCAACTCAATGATTGGTCTCTAGCTTCTTGCTAAAAGTTTTAGTAAGATTAATTCACACAGAGGTAAAAATACAGTGCAGCAAAATTCCTTACCTTCATTCTCTACTTTGTCTGCATTTATAGGGCTGGTAGGTGAGCTTCCAGAGGCCTTCCTCCCACTCATACCAGAAATCATTGCCATGGACGACAGTCTTCCTATTGCTCGGACAGCATGGCCTGTTTTCTAAGACATAACATAAAAAGCTTCTGATCAATCCAGTCCAATGGGCATGTGATTTTTCTGTGAAAATCCTGCTTCGGACAAATTATCTGGGATCTCTGCAAACCTCACTGGAATTGTTGGACAAACTGCTTATATATAGCTCTGTTGTTTTAGGAGAGACAGAGCAGGCTGGTCTGAATTACCAAATTTAGTTGCAGATATAAACTTCCCCTGATGAACTCATACCTAAATGAATGTCTCTGTTAGCTGCGGATAAAAAGCACTGTGCAAGAGGAGGGCCAGCAAAAAAGCTATGTCCTGTTTAACTGGAACTTAACTCTGGTGGTGGATGGCTCTCCCGATAGCCATATGGGCTGGACTGAGTTTCATCAAGAATGAATAACTACCTAATATGTAATGAATGAGAAAGTACCATCTGCAGGATGGAAGCAGACCTTGAAGAAGGCTTGAGAATCAACCACCATGATACTAAAATAGGCTCAAACTACATTGCCTGTAGTACGGACACTTGTATTTTGTACAGCTTGTATATACTCGTACAGCTTGTATAAGCTCCTAAGAAACATACAGTAGAACATCAGAGGAAATATAAGGTAGATTTTAATAAATGAATGTGTGGTAGGCTACTCAAAAGGCTGGATCCAGGATATTATACATTGACTACCCTAGCTACCAGAACATCACAGACGGACTTGCTACAACAGTTCCAGCATTAAGAAAAAAGATCTAGAGACCGAAGACATCTAAGAAAATTATGAAACCAAACTGAGTGAATTCATGAGAAACTCAGTGCTCCAACAGAACGGAACAGAACAGAACTACTGACTTAGGAGAATGAAACTACCACAAAATGAGGTATCTTACAGAGGCCAAGTGGACAAGCTTTTCCCTAGCTGTTTGTTAAGGATCCCTGTCCTTTGTTAAAGATAACATAATCCCCTAGCCGTGAATGGCTTGGAGAGTGCAGGGAGGAGACGTGGTCATACCCCCCCCAAAAATAGGAAAAAACTATACTTGAACTCATACACCTTTTAGTAGCCTGAAATGGAATCATCACGTGTTTTACATATGTATATATACGTATATAATTATATTTATGTATACATATTACATACATATTATTATATATGTATATAATATATGCAGTCATGCCCGCTCCTACTGCTCGCCTGTAGGAACCAAACCTGCTTTTCTGCATTCATACTCTGGACACACTGGAGCTTTCACCAGCAGCAGAAACCACTTGGCACGACAGGTTTCTCAGAATCATAAACATTAGAAATAAAGAGACTTATTAGGATAACTAGCCCAATTTTGTGTCCTCTTCATTACCTGCCATTTTCTTCTGGCCATATATTTCTTCATCCTATCTTTGGAAAGTTTTTTGGCTTCCATGTTTTTGGTGTCTTTTTGGAGCCAAGGATGCTGAAGACATTGAGTACAATTAAAGCGACTCCTGTTTTCATATAAAAAGATTAGTCAGTGTTGCCATTAGCAGTAGTGGAACTTACCTGCTTTAAGATTATTTTGTGCTCTCTTTTCTGAGAGCTGATTTTTCTGTTTCCTAAATTTAGCAACACAGATCACATGGCACTGCTTTCCCAGCTGTGCTCACTTCTTGAACTCTCTTTCACAATTTCTGTAGGGTTTTCTTGAGAGAAAACTGTGCATTTTTAAGTGTTAATAAAACATAATAAAACACAGCACAAAAAGCCATATGTTTTAAGCACGGAACACATAGAGCAGAGCCACGATGGCAACAGTTCAGCTACTTCATGCTGGCAGAACCCTGTCCCAGATCTCCTTTCTTTCACTTACAGAGATTTCCCCTTTCACACCACTTAATAACCTAATTTCACGTTTCATGATTTTATGATTTAGCAAAATAGAAATGTCCAAATCTCTAATCAAGCCACACCCATTCTTCAATTTGTTCATGGTACACAGCTAAGTAATCCTCTGTTCTTCATCTGTCGGATTGCAAACTCATTGGAAGAAGTACATTTTCTTTCCTCGGTTTATTCAGAGTTTGCTATAAACAGGGTTTTCAACTCTGATTTCTTTTCTTCCCAATTAGTAGCTTTATAGGAAAGCTGCCTACTCAGATATGCTGCACTTAAAAGCAATACATGAAAACAAATCTGGCAAAATTGCAAACCATTCAGATCAAGACAGAACATGTCATGCACGAATCTGTGTCGCACAACAGTGAAGATAAGAGCAGCCACACAAAACCTCAGGGTGCATCTTGCCCAAGGGAAGGGGAAAGCAGAATGAGCAGACAATTAAAAGAAAGGCTCCATTCAGACCCTGCACGTAAAGTAAAGGAGAGCTGCACACAGAGACAGACTGGCACGAAGAGCTCCTTATAAAGTATTGCCAGAGGTGCTGGTGTTGAGGTAGAGATTCACAATGGGGAAGCAAGAATAACAAGTTCAGCTAAATGCAAACACAGAAAGTGTATCAAGTCCAACAGCTTTACTTCATATCTTTCTTTAGCAGATTGCTGATAAAGTCCTTGGCATCATCAGAGATTTCATCAAAAGCCTCATCATCAAAGTCCCACGTTGCTGAGGTAACATTGGCCAGGGTTTCATTGTCATTGTCTCCCATGAAAGGAGAAAGTCCACTGACCCTAGGGATAGAATAGACAGACAGACAGAAGAGAGTGTCAATTTGCAAATTATCAGAAAGGCAAAATACAGTTGTTCATGACATCTCCTATGCTCTGTGGATCTTTAGCAGTAAAAGCGCCCTTAAAGAAAAAAACAAAACAACCAAAAAATCTCTTAAATCCAACTACAGATAGTCCTATGGGAAGGGAACTAGAATTTTGACTGCAAAACTGAAATGCAAGTTTTTGCTGCTTTTTTCTCTTTTCCCCAAGACTTTTTTTAGGAGAGAACCAAAACTAGATGAAAGTGGAGAGTACTGGTTTGTTAAATGACCTGTCTTAGATCTGCATAAATAATACTGCATTCTTCACAATAAATTCAGTCGAATAGCTGCCTTATTTTTTTTCCTGGTGCTTTGAGAGTGACTACCCTGCCTTTACTGTCAAACCAAATTTTTTTTTGTACATTTATTCCATTTGCTCCTGCAGAGAGAGTCCAAGAAGAAGAATGCATAATGAAATCATAAAATCCAAAGGTCTATTTTGTAAACAAAACCTCCTCAATAAAACTGTGCTACATCACTGCAGGCCGTAGAGTTATGCAGATGCATCTAAAAGTAATTTGGTCTTTATGTTCTTAATCAGTCATGATGATGCATGAAATTAAAATAATACTCTTTTATAACCTAAGTTGAGCTTCCAAGGCTTTTTACTCAATATAACTGATAAATTGCCAGTGAAAGGCAAATACAGAACATCACAGTGTAATTTTTTGCAGAATTTTGCAGAATATCTTTCTCCAGTTGAATGTTGTCCTTTATTATACTATACCTTTGCGCATCCAGATACTTTTGATTCCTGTCTTTACCACCCTTTCATTAAAAATTTTCAGGTGAAAGGTTGCTTATTCCCTAGAACTGTAAGTTATTCAAGGTCTTCCTCGCATGCAATTTATGTAATAACCTATTTTTCATCAAATTTGCAGACTTTTTTTCCCTGTGCAGCCACATTAAGCAGTTACAACAACCAGTTACATTTCAACAGTAGTACGCTTTTTTTTTTTTAGTATGGAAAAATAAGTGCAACTTATTAGGGCTCTGAAAAGACTATAAGAATATAATACTATGTGAATATAATAGTGAATAGGAATATGATTACATATCACAAAATCACAGAATGTTAGGAGTTGGAAGGGACCTTGAAAGATCATCTAGTCCAACCCCCCTGCCAGAGCAGGATTCCCTAGACCAGGTCACACCGAAGTGCGTCCCTATTCATACACATGAATATTAGCATCATGATGCTACTGAATGTCACAGAACAGACTGCAAGAAAAAGCGATTGGGATCAAAGAAAGGGAGCAACTAGATTAATAATATTAGTATAATCTCCTCCTCTAAAGTTATTTTGCTACTCTTTTGTTACTAATTACATTCAAAATGTGATTTGGAATTTGTTCCTAAGGATTTTATTTCCATAAGCAAAGCAGAAACACACACTCTTTGAAGCCTCAGACAGAGCAGATACTAAATCTTTTACCATTTCTGGAAGTTGCACGCAGTACAGCAGAGCCTAGTATTTTACATGTATACTTCAGAAATTTGCTAGTAATAATACATGAGATGAAGATAAAAGGTTTGTTTCTTCTCAGGCAGAAAGAGGTAAATCACAACCGAAGGTATTTGTTGTCTTACTTATATGGGGTGCATTCAAATGCAACACCAGTGAATCATGACTTTATAAATGTGCAAGTTGACATAAACCCATTTATGAACATATAATCAACATGACTTACAGAAAGCTAAAAGATTAATGAACCAAAAAATGCTCACTTAAAACAACTTTACCATGACTGTTCTCTTTCTTTGGCACTTACTTTACTGGAAGAGATAAAGCTTATGCCTGACAGCTCTGCAGAGTTGTGCAATAAGAGACTCTGTTCACCGAGTCACATCAGCCAGGTAAATTGTTGAAACAAAATCTCTGTCTTGGAATATGCAAAGTACTCCTGCAGAGCCCTAAACCTAACTCCACTCCAATATTTATTGTCATTGTTCTCTGTAAATTTTAGAAACTGAAAAAAATCTCATCCAGACTGTCATTCTAACTTTTGGGTTCCAGCTGCTGATTATTATATTGTCTCTTTTTTGACTATGTAGTCAGTACAATAATCTCTCTTTAGGAGCTGCTAAAAAGGCTCACATTTTATACAAATGAAGGATCTGTGAAGTATTTCTCTAGGTCATTGTTATTATAGGAGATACATGTCTTCTCTTCACCCAGTTAAGCTTCCAGAGGACACACTTGGACAGGCAGAGCAATAATAATCCCATTTCCTTTCAATACTTGATCAAAGTACGGTGAAAGTGATCTCTACATAGTATTACCACAAATAGTATTGTGCAGCTCTTGTGCTACATTTGGTAATATTTTGGCCTGTTTCCAGAGATTAAAGCTGCATTACTGAGAGATCATTTTCATGCTAAAAAGACTTCTACAGGTACAGAGACATTGCTTCATGTAGAAACATCACGGCTCCACACCACCATAAGAGGCAGTGCTTTTAAAGACACCCAGCTTTCTGGGAAAATGCTTACTGCATGTCACACACAGCTCGCAAGGGACGAAGATAAATAGAAGGAGATTAGAGAGGAAAAATATCTTCGGTTGTGTGGCGGTTTTTTTGGTCTTAATTTCAGTTTTAATTTTTTTATTTTAAAGATTTGTATGACAATGATCAGATGAGATCTTAAATGCTGTGGTAGGATTGACTCATCCCATGCATTTAGTAAATGACCAGATCGGTATCTGTTAAGCCTCCACACTTCGTCATTTCCAGTCACCAGTGCAACAGTACCCATTCATATATTTCAATGAACATGTTTTTGTATTTCTGAATGTGCTTTTGCAAATTTATAAGGCTAAAATAATTTTCTCTCTCTTCCACAGTTCTACACTGTGAATCAGTTACCTTGTCATGGGAATACTTGTAAGGAGAACTAGATCCTTGCCTATAAATCCATCAACTGTGTATATGTTGCAACCAGAAATTCTTATCTTTAGCACAGATTTCACTGACCTAAGTCTTAGTGGTTAATTTCTTAACAGCCATTTAAAGTAATAACAGCCCAGCAACTCTTTTGACAGATTATGGAAACAATTTCTTTTTGGAATGCTGAAGCTAAGTGATAAAGATGAGCTACCACTCCAGGACATTAATATTGAGCCTTGCACTGTGAAGTTACTGTTAGACAAGCAGCAAGTTGTTTACTGAAAACGTTTTTCCAGCTACTTAACCAGGCATCTTCCTGGAATGTAAAGAACCATTTGTTTAGAAAATCTTTAACAGTTTCCACTTCTAAATAAAGAAGAAAGATATTTTACCTCTAGAAGTTCCTTAACATTTAACAGTCTCTAACAAACTAACAAAGCTCTAAGTGCAGATTTAGGAACATTAAGGCCAAAAGGGTCTAACGTGGTTGCTGGTCTCACTGCCTATGAAACAAACCCCATAGCACTTGGAAATCTTCACAGTAAGACTGCTTCTGTTCAGGAGACATGAGTTTGCTGAAGAAGCCAGACTCTGATCATTCCTCTGCAAGAAGTGCTTGCAGCATCAAATGATTTGGGTTGATGACGCTGAGCTCCTTACAGTCTTTGCATCGTATTAGGAATGAAAATAAGTAACAGATCTCAGTATGAAGAGCACTGTCTGCAGCTGATAAACCTGTGCAGGTCATGTCAAATAAGCACATGATAATGCTCGCACCCAGAGATCATAGAGTAATTTAATTCTTTTACAAGTGAAATAAAATAAATAAACAGCCTCAGGCTACTTGTGGGGGACATGCATCCACTGGAAAACAACTCCTTTTCCTTAGCTGAGGGCTGATTGCCTCCCATATTGTTTGTCTCAAGGAAGAAAAAGGCCACTGAACCCACATAAAGGACGACAGCTCATTGCTGAAGCAAGGGTGTTACTCTGTTCTTATCCTTGTTTAACTTGCTCAGTGGATTAATGAGGTATCACAATTTGCCAGTGAGACTGAAATAATAATTCATTTTCTTTCAAGCAATACAGTCATGACATTAAAGCCTCCTAACTTGCTTTATTGAATAAGGAGTGCTCTCTCTCATCTTTATATTAACAAAGCTTAAATTTTTAATATGACATGGGACTAAGTGTAAGCCAGCAGTGTGAGTGTCATGTCTTGTCAAAGTCCCAAGTCGGTACACCCAAAAGATGAATGATGCCAAAAGGTCTTTTAACCAACTCAAACTGCCAAAAACATGGGAGAAATAATGACAGTGATGAATAACACAATAGATAAAAAGGAAAGGGAATGTTTGAAGAATCAAGGTGCATGTTATTTGGAAGGCACTGAAGGAAGAGTATACAGCAAGATCAAATATGATATTAAAAATAGCCTAAGGTATAGAATATTAAAAAATTAGTTGACAGAGTTCAACTAGTCTGAAAAGATACAAACTACCTGGTATGGGTAAAGCAAGAAGAACTAACAGAAAGTAAGAAAAGGTTTGAGTCAGCCACTCCTCTCTTAAAGTAGTCAGATTCTATGGTGACAGAGGGAAAAGGGCTATCCACTTTCAATGCACATACATGCAGTGATGAAATCTTAAGACTGAAATTTGGTTTGAAATAAAAGTAGAATTTAGAAATTGTTTTAGATTACTAAATATTGGAAATGCTGGCTGTCCAAATGGATCATCAGAAAAGAACCAGAAATAGAAAAACATCAAACAAATGCAGCAATGCCCAGAAGAATAAACTGGACTGAAGCAGATGGAAAGAATTCAGGAGGTTTAATCTTCATTAGATAACCATTATTGTAAATGCAAAAAGAAACATTGAAATAGACATAAATGGAGATGATATACACCAGCTATAACAGTTGCAGTGTGTTACTGCAAAGGCAATAGATCAGCTTAAGTATGTGGGACAGTACTGTGATGCAGAACAGGACAGAGAACAAGATAAAAGTGGAAGATAAAAGAACATGAGGTGGAGAATACACATGGGAAAACTCAAAGAACAACAAAGATTGTTGAAGAGACAGGACTAAATAAGTTATCCAGAAAGGGTATATGGACATAATGTGTAGCTTAGAAATGTGGAAAGGGAACCTGTGAGATGTAGGACGGAATTAAGTCAGTCATGCTGTAAGGAAGACAGATGCAGTATCCCAATAGGGAGCTCGATATCTGTACTTACGCCTGCATAGCAGAAGGAGAGAGGTTTTACTGCAGGGTTTTGGAGGAGTGCTGTCACCCTGTTTCCTGCTTGAGATTACCTCCCACTCTTTTATTCTTCTGCAAAGAAGACCCTTTACCCACAGTAGCTCTTTGCTAAACATGGTTTGTATTTGTTGTTGTAGAGGACATAATGGAAATGGTCTCTTTCTAGGCAGGTTACAGGTCTCTCAACACTTTAATCCTACCTTAAAAGAGGTGTTATGTCAAGTCATGCAATAGCATGCTCCCTGCTTCTTCACTTAGGACCTATGAGAGGTACAGTAGCTTTGGGCCATCAGCTGCCTGTAGCAGACCTGTCCTTAAGCCAGCACTCACCAGGTCATGGGCAGAGGAGGGTACAAATGACTAAGTAACAAGCACAGTGATGGTGTGTGAAATAGACACCAAACATGTGACTCTTACACTTCTACAATGAGATTTAGCAGTTCTGAGCTTACAATCAAAACAGGAAAGCAGAGCTACAACTAAAGAGAGATGCAGTTCTCAATGACTTTTATTTGCATTCTGTAATGATGATGTGATGGTCCATTTTGGATAATGGTTCATAGTTCTGAGTCTGCAAAAATAACTGGGCTTTAAGGAAGTGAAGACAGATTGGGAGCCTGGCAGTCTGAGGTGGAAAGTCCAAGTGATGACTCACAGGTCTTCCCTAACTTTTATTACTTTATTCTTATTGCAGGAAAGACAAAAGCTGATTATTACTTTGAATCATTATTGCAGCAGTTGTGTTTGGGTAGTGTAATTTTCCCCTCACAAGGAGTTAAATGAGCTTCGAGACACCTTAGTAAACAGATAATTTCATACTATATTTCACAAGGCACACCAGGTGATCTGAATAAAGTGTAACACCATTCTAATCCCATCAGCTAAATGTTACAGCATCCAAAAATATTGCTTCTGGTGGCACAGAGAAATGGGGAAGAAGAAGTTTTGCCACTGCTGGCAGACTGGTCGTTAGCAGGATACTTCACCTTTTCTCCATCTGTTCTGCCTGCTCCCTTTGCTTTGCTACTTAAGACGTTGGTGTTCTCCAGCACTTACCGTAGTGGTTGCATGCCTTGGGGGCACACACAACTGCTATCACGGATTTTTGCCTCGGTTGTCTGACATGTTACTGCTAATATTGTAAACAGACGAAACCTCATCATATACTTTCGTAACAAACGACAGCAAAAAACGCTAAACTTCCCCAAAGCGCGTGTCACAGTGGTTAATGTTGCACTCCTCAACGTATAAGAGGCCTCTAGAGGGCAATGCAGCATTGATGTAGCTGTTGGGTTTTCCTTTGCTCTGCAGGCAGGCAGGGACCTCCACACCGCTCTTCCAGTGCTCTCTAACTCAGGAGGCCTCAAAGGCTAGAGAAATAAATGAACTTGTCTTCTGAGTACTGCATGTGTGGTCTACATTATTATCTACAGAGTGATCCAAACGAGCTTTCAAGATCCAGAAAGTGAATGGAAAATAAAGGTCCTGTAAATAAACTGGCAAAGTGACCTTGAAAAGTATACCATACTTCATATGACAAAGAGAAGATAACAGAAATATTCAGTGTCTTTGCTGGGAGTAAGAGAGTTACTGTAGTAGCTTTTGCACAGGACAAGAAAGAAAATTATATTGCTTAGTTTGAAAATGAGACAATATGAGAACAAGTAGGCTGAAAAGGCAAAACAGAATCACAGAAAGACTGAGTAAAGAGGCGAACAACTGTGCACTGCCAGGTGGTAAGAGAGAGAGTAGCCAGGGAGGAGAAGACTCTTAAAAAAAGATATTGCAAGAAGCCTTTTAAAAGAATGAGTGCAAAGCAGTTCTGCCATTTACTTACTATTGAAATGGGAGCAGGGGAGAAAGAGCCATGCTCCAAACAGAGCTTCTCTTTTAATATGTTTATATGGCATCAAATGTTTAAAGTCACAGTTGGAAGAAGACCACTTGCTGTTCTAGGCATGGAGATCCTATTTCCATAGACCCATTCAAGTTCATTATCATGTTATCAAATTACATATAAAGATCAAATCAAACACCAAAATATTTAACAAAGAGCTACAACTAACTGTCCTCTAAAATATTTCTGTGATCTTGATCCATGTTGCTTGTAAGATGTATTTACCTAGTGGTTTGTGCTGAATAATAAATTAAAATGCATTATGAACAAGATATGGTAATACTGAAATACTTTAGTCTGTCCCACAAGGGATACAATCTGAATGAGAAGACTCCAAAATGTCACATTTTTTTTTCTGTCTTGGCAATAAAAGAATGGAAAAAGTCAGTTATTAGTGCACATCCAAACATTTCTCTTTAATATCTGGGAAGGAAAAACAGTTTAAAGTTAATAATAAAATACTGTCACACTGTCTTTTTAAATGAGTTGAAGTGTTGCTGGATTATGATGTAAGATGTACTGCACTAAATGCTGAATTTCCAGAAATGCTAGTTCTGCAGTTTACCAGTTACACCTTTCAGAGTACAGAGAATTTTTATTAAACATGCTGGAGCTGCTAATTAGAATACAAAAAGGCCTGAAAATTGGAGTAGAATTCAAAAGTTGATGGAAATTTTTATGTTCAGCAACTGTCAGGATTTGTGCTAAGAATAGTAAAGGTACTCACAAAATGTAGCAGATAACTCCTATACTCCACATATCTGTTTCATATCCAATAGGTTCATAGTTTATAACTTCTGGAGCCACAAACTCAGGTGTCCCAAAGAGAACTTTCAGAGAACCTGCATTTTCTGTGAAGAATGAAAGAGAAAACCATCAACTGCTGCCTGCAGATTTTTAAGAACAGTTATTCCCCATTAACAGGAACACAAATTTTGTCCTCATATTTGTGATTTTGTTAAAGGTTCTTGTCAGAAAAAGTAAATAATGTCTGAACTGCTCTTTTCTTAGCTGATACATGTATAGCATTAAAGAATTACTTGTTATGCATGCCCAGGCACACAGCACTGTACAAGGCACATGAAGTTTCTGTTGCACAGAGTTTCCACAAGACCAAGACTAAGAAAGAGAATTTCTAGTGTTTAATTCAGATTTGCATGTCCCAAAGTACAGAAGTGTTTGAGCCTCCATTGCTTTAGCAGTTGCACAAGAGGAATTCAGAATTGCAGTGTTACAAAGAAGTTGAAGTTTTCACAAATTATCTAAGATTTATCAAAGCGCAGAGACCTGCTCAGAAATTCTACTGTAAAGAGAAACAGTAGTGATAAAATTATATTAATAAGAAATAACTATTTTAATCCAACACATTTTTAAATAGTTTGAACTGGAAAGAAAATCAATACTGGGTTGCAGCTCTCTGAAATCTGTAGTAGCACAGGTAGGTGATGAAAGAAGAAAACACGTAGAGAATGTGCACCTGCCAGATCACTGCCTTCTCAGGAAAACTGGATTTAAGGCTGCTTTGAAAACCAGGTTGCCTACAAGCAAAACTGTGGAGATGAAAGTGGTGAAGGGGAACGACAAATGCTTAGTTATCAGCTGCCATTCTCAACTTTCATTCAGCTGTCCTGTAGCACAGGTCTCCTACATTTGGTTCTGCTTAAACACAATGAGGATGCTTTTAAAATGCGCTACAATGAAGCTATTGCTAGCAATATAAGCTGAAAGAATGAGGTCATGGGACACATGAACTCACTCTTCATCTTTCTTATGCTGACCCACCAGTACAGCTCCACTGGCAAGTACAGGGATTGAGGTAGAATAAGAGCCTGTATAGAACCTAGTATTGCCAGTTTAAGATGCCAGTATGCATCTATGGGTGATAAGTTTAACTTCTGGTCATAGTGTGAAACACAAGTTACTTAGATAATTTACTAGGCAAATCTCAATGAACTAATTTTCATTGATACTCATTCTGAACATGATAGGAACTAGAAGAAAAGACTGAACAAGGTCAGGAATGAAGGAAACTAAGGAACAGATTAGGGATTAGAGAGAAAAAAAACAACCCAGTAAAAAATTGTATTATAGAAGTATAAAAATTTCAGGAAATAAATTATTTCGGACTTGAAACAGAAGTTGATTTAGGTTGAGAAACTCTTGTCCAGTCTGCATGTGTGCCTGAGCAATCAGCGTTTGCCTTAAGTGAGATACATTGCATTACATTTATCTTCTGTGCAAGAGGGTAGCATCCAAATTAGGCACAGTAGAACGACATAGTGAGGAACCATCACTCTCCCCAAGAGACTACCACCTAAACAAAACGCATTTAAATGGGAAGAAAAGCAGATGTAACAGATTCCAATCCTTCTGTTAAGGTTACCACAAGTACAGAGACTTGCAGCTCTATAATCAAGAGAAAACATTAAAAACCCCTCCAAAAGTAGCAGATCAAAGTTTTGAGAAGACTACAATAGAAGCTGGTTCACAACACTGAAACATTACAGTTACCAGAACTTTCTCTACCAAATTTTGCAACATAGTGTTCCCAATAGTGACTTCACACCTAATGTTTAGCTCCACTGAAAGCTGTTAAGCCATTTACTAAACTGTAATCATACACCTAAATTAGTATGCATTTGGGGTATGTAAATCCCCAATATACCAAATGAAAAGTGAAGAGTATATGTGGTTAATAAAGTGCCTGCTGATTGAATGGCATGCTTGAGGTAACCTCTAAGCTTAGCCTAAAACAAGGGCAATGCCTTCTCCACAAAGGCAATGAGGAGAGAGAGATCATTCTTCCTTTTCCAAGTACAAACGGGAAGCCTAAGATTCCATCTTCCCATTTGCCTTCTTTTGAAGGTCAACACCTACATTTTTTTCAAATAATCTTTATGAAAAATTACTGAAATTTGTTGCAAAGAGCCCATTTTCTAAAAACTCCACGACAATCACCCAAATCTCAGGCTCGCATTTTCACATCCAAGTTTGGAGGCATTTCTGTGCACTGTGTAAACTACCATGAGCCACTGTGTATGCAAAAGGCTGGTATATGAAATGTGCTGCCCCTAGGTCAGAGCAATGTATTTTTGAAAACATGGCATTTGAGTGCAAACATAGAGTGTGAAACTGATACAACATTTTCTGTGTATAAAAGAACAAAGAAATGCATAAGACCTTTTCTATGCAATAATATGTCAAATCTTTACCCAGATGTTTACAAGCTTAGTACACAAATAGGATCTGTGTTTGCATATCCCT
The DNA here is from genome assembly GCA_013399015.1 of Galbula dea. Classification (NCBI taxonomy): domain Eukaryota; kingdom Metazoa; phylum Chordata; class Aves; order Piciformes; family Galbulidae; genus Galbula; species Galbula dea. Next base: position 1,630,323 of record VWZX01006101.1, read on the forward strand.
TAAGTTCAGATAGAAAGCTGACAAGCTAGCTGGAAACTGCTGCTGACAGTGCATGTAATCAACTGATTTTTTTTTAAAAAAAAAAGCTTTACACTACTCAAAAATCATTCTCTTTTCTCCTCAAGAAGTTTATCTTAAACAATTTTCTACATGAGTTCCTCAGCACACCAAAAAAGGTCAAGAAAATATCTCACTGCAGCTCTGGTATTTCCTGACAGTGTAAGAGAACTAATTAGCTGCAGAAGATGACTGCAGAAGGAGCTGATCCTAATTTCTTTAAAACTGATCAAAACACTGAATATTTAGGGACATAAGTTTTCAATAGTTACAAAAAGTTAAAAGTAAATCTCAGAAGCTGAAGTGCAAAATCAATCACTGTTCCTTTCAGCAGTCCTTTGGCTGAGCAGTCGCTGCTCAGTCAGGGTCAGGTCTACAGTAAGTATGAGGGCTCCAACCCCACATCTATCAAAACCAAAGTGAATTTGACAGCCAATTTCAGAATCACCAGGCTTGAGTGAACACAAGTGGAGGAACACTGCCTCAGCGCACCACATAAGACAACAAACAAGAAGAGGGCACTTAGTGAGAAGTGGTTTTAACAATTTTTGTAAGAAAATGAAACAGTAAAAATTGTTTTCTACTTTTGGGAAACAGCTCAGCCAAAATGTTATGAATGTCTTAATGATTAACACAGTGCTTTTGCTTTATGGGCATGGAAGGGGAGGGCACCTTCTCTTCTTAGAGTAGCGCCACACACCCTGAGTTCCCAAAATGGCAAGCTGATGAAAGAAACAGCAAACACCTATAATGGAACCTTGCAAGAATTAGCAATATGTTAAGCCAAATGAATGTACAGTATTGTAAAACCAAAATCAGTGTCACTGCCTGTAGCTTTCATCCTCCTACATCAGGAAAAGTTACATATAGTTTAGAGATTTACTACACAAGGTATGACTGTAGTAGCTCACAAGCTAGTGGCAGCTTTGCAACATCCATAGAGGATCTTCCTTTTGCTAAACGTGCATTTAACTGCGGTTTGCAGTTAAAAAAGGTAGTTGAAAAAATATTATTAAAGAAGCCATTCTGTGGTTACATTATATCTCTTGTTGGTGACATCCATGCAGTTTGGCAGTAAATGTATGGTTTTCAGGCTGGCAGCTGGAACATCATGGGATGAAGTCTTTTACACGCCCCTGATAAAAACTTCAGCACTGGAACTTACTTAATGGTTTATCTGTTTCCTCAACAAGAACAAAATCCAGTTCATGTTCCCAGAAAACTACTAGCTTCATACTGGTGAAGGAACATAAATGGCAGTGATTTTTTTTTTTTTTTTAATGAATGAAATTAACACCTTATCTCTGAGTTCACAGTGTCCATGTGACTGAGATTCATGTAGTACCCTTTTGGTGTTAAACATTATCTGAAAAGCAGATTTCTTTCCCCCCTATTCATTCAACATACCACTTTTGGTTTGTTCCAGTAAAACATATTCTTGGGTACACAGTAGTCTGTTACTTAAGTCTCAAAAGAAGTAGGATGAGCAGCACGTAGGCAGATAACAAAATCCAAAAGGTTTTAACTCAAAATTATAGTTCCAACATTCTTAAAAATTAATTGTTCTACTTTTTAATAAGTATTAAATATAATTTTATTTAAAGAGGGAAGGCAAAAGATTACAACTAAGAATCTAGCTGTGGGGCCATTTATATAGAGAGCAGCAACTCCTATCAGTTATCCCAAACAATTCAATGTAAGAAGAGCCAAAAGGCTAAGCTTTCCCAGTGTAACAGCCTCATAAAGTATTTTAGCTCCTTTCAATTTCTGGAATGATCTTTTTAAACTCTTGTTAAAATGCAAGATTAAAAAAGCTCAGTGTGTGACGTTGGTATTGTTTTAACACTAACAAATGCAACTGGAAGAATGAATTAAAGCTGAATTAATGCTGACATGAAGACAAGAACCCTCCAAGGCCTTTGGCTTTCAAATTGCAGAGCACGTTGGAAAGTTTAGTCCAAAATGAATGATAGGAAGTAGCTGAAACCAGCTTAAGAAGAGGAGGAACTTGACAAATGGAACTTCCCTCCCCCTCCCTACTGCATTATTTTTCAGTAGTGCTATCTTATTAATCATTTTGAGCATGACCAAAACACAGCTCTTTATGGAATTCCTCCCTTGTTTCACATGTATGACAATGGTTACGATAAGAAATAATAAGACTAATGAGGAAATATAAATTTTATGTAATTTTCCATATCTGAAAGGCTTCTAGAACATCACCTTAACTCCTGCTGTTACAAAAGCTTCAAGGATTTGTAATATTAATGAAGATCAAGGTTTTGTTCTATGTTTTACAGTTAGAGAGTTAGTTTTTGTGGTTTCCTGCAACAAATGTAAATATTTGTTAACATTACTACTACTGTGTATTTCACCTTGTGTATTACAGGGATACCCTACCCACAGAGGCAGATAGGCAGATCACATGCACTTTACTGCAAACTCCTCTTGAAGATGAGGTGCCTCACTCTTGAATGTCTACTTTTTCCCTTTTCTATTATTCCCTAAAACCAGAGCTATTTATAAGAAACAAATCTATTTACTGTTTATACATGAAAGAATATAATAGTAAGTATGAATTACTGCTTGTCCTGCCCTTTTCCCTATGTCATATTGGAACAGACAGAAAAGTCATTACCTAATCTTCTTGCAAGTCCGAAGTCAATGAGTTTGATACTTGTACCAGTTTTGTTGACACACATAATATTTTCTGGCTTCAAATCCAAGTGGACAATACCCTGCTTATGAATGTACTGAACTCCTTCTGAAATTTGCTTCATATATTTAATGCATTCTCTCTCTGTCAGTTCAAAGTCTTCATCAATGATTCGTTCAAAGAGTTCTCCTCCAGAAACCCTACAAAAGACAGAATAAAAAGAGGACTTCTGTAGCACTTTCATTTTGGGAGTAATCAACCTATTTCCATTACAGAAATACAGATACCTCTTGTGTGCAGTATAAATCAATAGATTTTATTCATTCTCAATCTCTGTCCCAGGTTAGGAATGTGAAACACTTCCTGCTATTCCAGGCAGTACGGATGTAGCTGGATTTACATCTTCCTTCAGGCTTCAGTTACCTGCAGCTGGCGGTGAAGCGTGTGTGCCATGTGATTGTCACCCTGCTGCATGTGTTTGTAACACTCTCCAGACTCTGAGCTCATCTTTCTTGCTGCTTCCTTCCCTCCTATGCTTCATCACTACACAAGTGCAGACAACATAATTTAGCAATAAAGAAAACTGAAACACATGGGATGGGTCCCAGGAAAAAAAAAAGAAAAAATTTCTAGTAGATGAGGAAAAATTTGGGGAGACATTGAGAGTGACAAAGAAAGGCTGAAGAAGGAAGAATTCAAATGATATGGTTAACTGGAATGCAAAGCTCAAAGGGTAAATTACTGACCCAAGTGCTCAGAGGGAATTTCCTCCTTAGCTATGACAAGACAAAGATATAAATCACAACTCTTTCAGTGCTGGTATTTTTAGCTGAGGCATCATCACGCTACTCGAAGGTCAAGTCCATTTTTATGCTTATTTAAGATGTGAAATAATTGGTCTTTTCAGGGTCGAATGTCCCAGACTGAACTCTTTGTGGAACTAAAGTGGGATGTTTTTAACCTAGATTTAATAAAGCAAAGTTTAAGTTGCGGTTGTTTTGTTTTGCTTTGCTCTGTTTTTAAATTCCGAGTTATCAGAACTCAACTGCTTTATCTGCTTATGTCCAAAGATGGGAAATACTTTTTCTGTATGTGATGGGTGAATGACCCATATAGAAAAGAGCAAATGGTGAAGAGCAGCTTTGCTTTTAGAAATATGTTCTAAATTTAATGCTCCATGATCTTTATATGGCTTCATATTTTCCAGCATTCGTGTTTATTGCCAAATGTAATTGCACATTTCAGTTGCTGAAGGAACGCACAACTGAAAACTGGCCTTGCAGTGCTTGCAGGTTGTTAGATATAGGATTATATCCACCATGTACTAAACTGAGATTGAAACATCTGTAGTTCTGGATACATTTGTTGCTTTGACTATAAGATTTCAGAAAATGTATAATTAGAAATGCTACTACAGTTTCCTATTCGCATGAAAACAGTAAGAATAGCTTACACTTGACAGACTGAGACGTTATGTGGGATTATAGCACATTTGTAATTTAAGCCAATAATGTGACTCTGACAATGCAGGGATCCAGTATCTGTTACTTCAGTAAGACATTAGCCAGTATGGAAGTGGATATGAAAGCATATGCACCCAAAATGTTTATATTTGGAGCACTCTGCAATTCCAAATTATAACATTCCTAATACTAAAAAGTACCAGTTGTTTTTTGACTCTTTAATACAGCTAATAATGACTTATTTTCACTCTGAAAGTGTCACACTTCAGCTTTTTAAAGAGAAAAGTTTTCATATAATTGTCTCAGGAAGCACTTTTTAGCATATTATTTGGAAACTAACTACTGTTAATACATCTGCATGTTGTTTTTATCCTGGGATCTCTCAACACTCTGCTAACTTCATTATATTAATCTGCACATGCATTTATAGAATGCATGTTTTTTCCATTTATATCCTTAGCCAAATCCAGTTTAATTTTGCCAGGTTAAGAAGCTGAATTTAACCAATGCAAATTTGGTGCTGTGTAAACACAGGAGGAGAAGTTGGCTGTCTTCAAACAGTCACAACTAGTTCAGAATCTAACTCTCTCATTCTTTTCTGGATTCTCCTCTTTTCAGTCTTCTCTAGTTGAGGTCACAGAGAAAAATATTCCTGTGTATAGAGTCACAGAATAAACTTTTAAAATGTTTTATTATAGGGTTTTGGTCGTGGAGTAAGGGTCAGAAGAGTCTACCTTGGAGTTGCCCAGGCAAATACCCAATTCATTTTAATAAATCTCACTTTGAAGAAAAAAAAAAAAAAGAAAACCTTGGTGACTTAACACCCAACTTAAATGACACCAAATGCGTGGACTTTACTGCTGAAATTTGGCTTCAATAATCTTAAATTGCGACATGATAATCTTCTTCTGGTCTTTGTCATAATAAACTGACTATCTGAAATACATAAAAAATTTAAGGCATTTAGCTCCCAGTGGTGAATGTCATTCACAACATGCTACTATTTTTCAGATATTCTTTTTCCATTGAGATGCTTATTGTGGAACCAGTACATTGCTATATTTTAAGAAGAAATGCCTGAGATTTGCCCCTGACTTCCAACAAATGGTAGATGGGAGGATTTCCAGGAAAAGCACATAGTGTTTGATTACAGTGTTGGATTTTAATTGAATGTTAAAAAATTCTGAATTTATTATAAATATGAAATCAAGCCATATAAAATAGTGGCATGACAAATATTAAAAAGAGAGAGAGTGAAGTTCAGAAAGTTATAAGAAAGATATGGGAATAAAATTTTAGAAAAAATAGTATTAATAGCAAGAAGAAAAATCCAAGGGTGCTGCTCATAAATGGCTCAAATTTGAGTGGAAGGGGAACTGCCAAATTCCAGTCACTGCTAAAATCTGGTTTAAAAGGCAAATGAGCTTGCTTTGTTTGAAACCCATGCATTTAGACTCTGATAGGAATAAAGAGAACAGCTTAGGTACTGAGAACTTTTTAAGGTATTTCCCACAACTTCTTCAGCGCACAAATAAATACTGGCTTAATAGCAAACCCAGAAATGATTGATCAGTAGTTCTCTAACAATACAGGTGCAGTTGTTGTGCTGGACTGTGTCATTTGGGTAATATGACAGGATAAAGGCTACCATGTCGTCAGAATCAAAGGTGTCACACAAACGCCTCACTGCCCAGACCTGCTTTACAGCAGGGACATGCTGCTACTGCCTGCCTTCGTACTGCTCTATGGCTCCTGCTCCTATGGCTCTCCACACTCTGGAAATTTCAGTTTGGGGGTTCAAAAGCTAGGAAAGGTGGCCACTGTAGACTAAAATCACAACCTAATTAGACTGGTTAACAAATCTGATGACAATTTACCATACTTTTGAAAAGTAAACCCCCTTTGTTGGCAGGGGGGAAATAACAGAGTGTAAAGCCAAATGCTATTCAAAACTCTTTATACATCTCCTCATTTTCCATTAGGTCTGCCAGCTCCTATTTCCAAGCTAAGTAGGGCTCCCTTCCCTTACCATCACCAGCTTGTTCAACTGCTGAATCTAAAAAAAAAAAAAAAAAAAGAAATCTTTCTTGCACACAAGTTCCAAGGTTGTATAATGTAGAACCAGCCTCTGAAATATGCTGGTGCAGTAGCAGTTTGCACATAATCTAGGCAAGTGCTGTGCAAGCAAAACAGACATATAGTCTCTTCTGCTTCTAACAATTTATGTCTTATTCAGCACTTCCAGTTTGCAAAACAACTGATTCTCCTTGCAGCAGACAGCACATGAAATAGATGTTGCAGCAGAACAGTGACTGACACAACTTTTTGGGAACAACATCAGCACAGATCAGATTTCATTTTTGTTCCAGCCACTACTGCCACAGGTATGGGATTCACGCTAAGCAGGTGCATTACTCAACGATGTAAACCTTGATCATATTGGTCATTACTGTTTCTGAAGTCTGACCATTCCTTTCCATCCCATGCTGTGAAGATTCTTTTCTTATAATGAATTCTGGTGCATGAACGTGTTCAGAACCTTCTTATTTTCTCTGGAAGCAAGTACTTTAGCAAGTACTTGCTATCTTTAAATACAAAGACTTTCAAGTAGCAGCACTGTGAGATGCTTTACAACATTGCTTTTGTGGTGCTTTATGCTACTTCCCACTGTGGCGTGCATAAATAGCTGAAGGCAAACAATTTCGGAGAATTAAAATTAAGTGTTGCCACCTTACTCAGCAAGAACAAGACAGCAACATAGGCTGTATTCAAATTCAGCTTTAGTTAGTTGTATACCTTTGGACAAAGAGTGGAATGACTTTCAAGTAAAAGAAATTCCCTTCTACATCTGCTGCACCTGGATCATCATGGAGAATTTGTGTATGGATGTTAAGGGCAGATCAATTCAAGTTTGTGGCATTTTGTTTGTTGGTTTTTTGGTTTGGGTTTTGTTTTTATTTTTTTTTTGAGAAACAGTCAGTGTAACCAATCTTTCTGTGTCTATTGATCTAGATTTAGAACATTCACTGTATTCACCTATGGAGATTTCTTCAGACAGCAATCCCTTATTATAAGTAAGTATTTTGCAATCAGAGTATTTATGTTGTTGCAGGAAAACCACATCAGACTAATCCTTTAAGGTCTCTTAAAAATATAAAAAGGGGATATAGCACTTGATGAAAACTAAAGTGTTCCCAATACCTCTTGGGTACTATAAATTTGCCAGGGTGAATTTTTGAGGGAAATTCAACTACTTTGTTAGAATGTAGCTTAGATTATTGCATTCTCAAGCATATCTTTCTCTCCTACTATCTGTTGTTCACCAACATTCAGCTCTCTGCAGGAGACAACTCAGAGTTTAAGTAAAATTTGATGCAAGTTTCTTCAATATGTGTTTAGAACTTCCAAAAGAAAAGCATTTTTTTTCATCTCCTTAAACATGTTTTTGGTTCTAAATCCAATCCCAAATTTCAGCTAACTTTTTTTCTCTCCTCTCCCAAGTTGGCATAAGAGTGAGCTGCAGAAATACACTACGCCCTTGATTAAAAACCAAACAAACTGGACAATATAGACTGTAATACAGTTTCACTGATTTTTAAGAGCTTCAACACAAATTCACTTACACAGTTTAAACAAGGTGTCTAAACAGTTGGAAAACTTGCAAGATGTGAAGACCATCCAGGCCCTGCAGATCCTAAAGCTGGATAAGTGGCTAGTTGTGTCAGGAAACTGATTTTTAGCATTATTAGCTTTGTTGGTGTGATTTGCTTTATACTTACATTTCCAAGACCATAACAACGTTGGCTTTTTCTTCGAAGGCATCTACACATTGGACAAGTTTTGGATGATGTAGGCAGTTCATGATGCTGATTTCCTCCCTTATGTTTTCTTTTTCCTTAGCAGAATATGCTTTGAAAAATTTTCCTGCCCAAACTTTTCCAGTCTTCTTTTCAACAAGCCTAAAGACTTGTCCAAATTTCCCCCTGAAAATATATAACCATTTCCATAAATTGTTTTTACAATGTATGGGCCACAATGAATAGCAACATTTCACTAAATATTCCAGTGCAACCACTCCATACTGAAATAAAAGTATCTTCATATCAAGTACTGTTCTCTACTGGTTTTGTGAAGAGCAAGCTGCAAGAACTTTTGCATGAATACCACATTTAGAGACAACCCACTATTCCAATTAGCAAGTTTTATATAAGCGCATTCAAAACAAGTATTCCTACCAGGTTTTAATTCACATGATTAAGTATTTTTGCACATACACTTCTGAAGGGGGAGCAGTTAGGAGACATCTTAGGTATAGGACATGGGTGAAATCAGAATCTGAATGCTAGAGGCTTCGCTACTATTATTTCACCTTGCTGTATATGTACAATTCTACCTCTAAGCTACACTTGGCAAGATTTGTTAATGGTAGCACACAGGGTCCCCTGGCCTTCAGCACCACCAGCAGCACAAATCACTGAAGGATTATCATGGCATGCAATTCACATAACCATGAGTTTGAGCCCTGAGAAACACAGCCAGACTAATCACTGACCTTCACTGAGCAATACTATTAATGTCAACAGAGATTCTAGCCTGTGGGCAGGATAATCTTATTACCACTAATGGATATAATGGAAATGCAAGTACACAATGTGTACCTTTTTTTCAGCTAGCTTTTAGAACACTGTACAACAAATGAAACCTCTAGCTTTATTCATCTGTGGGATCCATTTTCCTTGCCAGAAATCCATGTAGTACCTATTTAAAATTATCAATTAATAGCAATAAAATATCTTGATGGAGTGGAGGCCAATATATGTTAAAATCTATTTTTACTGCAGCAGAAGAGTCTAGCTAGAATGTTAAAAGTGCAAGACGCTATCAAAGAATGAGCACACATAATCTTTATAATTGACTGACAGCCTTGAAAACTGCATGTCTTCAAAAGCACAAGAGAGTACTTACGATCCCAGCCTTTCTTCAATATTATAGACATCTGAAACCTTCTGTTCAGTGTTGATGGTAACCGTCCGATAGTCAACCTCTGTTTCTTTCCCTTCTACAAACAAGTATTAAGGAGCTTGATTAAAACCTCCCTAAGTCATGAGTTAAAAACACAGATTTGTATTTGTCCTCAATAAAATAGGAACTTCTTACCATCATCAGATAGCTCCACTTCGTCCTCTTTAAGTTCTATGATGAAAACAAAAAGACAGGAATAACTTCTATAGGCTATGGTACTTACATAAGATAGTCAAATTATTCAGAGTGACGAGGGCAACGGGTGGATCCTGTCACTGAGCAGCAAAAAGCAGTGAGGAAGCTTGTGCATTAAATTCACCACTCTTACATGACTATTGACTACACAGTCACAATCTGGTCACCATTTCTTAATAAATCCAGCAGTACTTGTCTATTATGCATGCCTACTAGAAACATCGACATACTGAATCAGTTCAAAACCATCTAATAAATAGCTTTAGGAATGCCTTAGCAAGATAGAAAAGAAATTAAAAATGTTAAAAACAATAACAACACTTCTGGTTCAATGACAAAACCTTTCCTGGCTTTTCTATGCATTTTTTTTGACTGCAAAGCCAAAAGTAAAGTAAGTTCATGCAAGAAAATATCTCCTGAGCAAATCATCCAGACAAATACCTCAGACTCATGAAGACTAGAAAATTTGGGCATCAATCGCTTTCCTGAGCATGGCTGAATTTTTAAATCACTGAGGTCCAAATGGAGCCTCAGATCTGCAAGCATACTCAAAGACAGGCAGAGATGTTAGCAAGCCCAGTGACATAAGAGAGTAAAATCTGGCCTGGGTGTCTTGGTTTTAATTTTTTATTTTAGTGTGCATGAACTGTTAGTGGCACAGGTTTCTGTGTTGTTCCCTGTGCTCCCTGCAGGTATGAGGGGAAAGGGGCTGTAGTTGGAATGTTGTTATATATTACTTACACTGCTTGGGCTTGCTCCTAAGATCCTAAGATCATTGTGACCAGTTATTTGAGAAACTGCAAAGGCAATTGCACAGTGACCTGTACAATTCTCCTTTTATCTGCTGAAGCTGCACTTTGCCATTGCAGAGTACAAGCCTAACCAAGTGCTTTATCTGCACTATGTCAACAGATCTATGTTCTGAAACATTAATGCAGCACTCTGGATGCTGTTAGGTGCTTTAGAGAATAGAGTTATATGCAGTGGATGGGAAGAAAACAACAGAAAAAAAATGTTGGGTGAGCAGATAGCTGCTCTGATGCATGGACATCACCTTTTCACATTGAACACATAATGCTGCATTCTCCATTCTGGTAGCAAAGCCAATCAGGCAGATATAATCTGTTACTAAAGCCCGCCTTTCTTTTCTCTGGATTTGCAACCCTTTTATGTCTCAGTACAGACTAGCTGGTTTGCAGTGTCTCACTAGAAGAGCAGGGAGGGAAGCGAGCCCTCCCCTTTCAGGGGTAGCTGTCCTCAGATCTTCCTCAGCTAGAAACCACACTTGCATAGAGCACATCACATTTTCCTCCCCTTTTAAGGGCTGCCTAAGGGAGCTGATCCCAACCACATTGCCAGTAGTTAGTGTGTGCCAAATACAGATTAGGTGAAGAAGTCAGTTCCCAGTTCTGCAGCAGCACTATACTGAAGCCATGAACTAGAAACATTTTGGTCCACCAGTGGAAGCCTAAATTAGATAAGCAGAACATATCTGAGCTTGGTAGGTGCTGAGTAGCTGTGCTAAAACTTTTCTTAGAAATGAGTCCATACCAGATTTTCTTCAAACATGGCAGTGCCTAATCTGTTTTGACTTACAGCCTGATTTTAGTAGCTTTTCTTTAAATGCACTGCAAAAAGTTAGCTATACCTTTCTTCACTGTCATTATATTGAGATTGCTAAAATGCTCTAGCCACCTCAGTATGAAAATCAGTAATGAGTCTTTCTGGCAGCAATGGAAAATCCCTAATTACTCAGCTAAGTGTTTACATAGATGGCAGCTTAGAGTCCTGACTTTGAGAGGTGCTGAATACATGGATTTTCCACTGTCTTTAATTAAAGCACCAGTTATATTCACACACTTGAAAAATCACACTTTATAGAACTTGCCCTTTCTCCTCTGTATCAAGAACTGAAATCAAGAAGCCCTGGCATTCAGAGCACCATGACAACCCACCCTCCTGCAAATGGAATACATTTTCTTTTCACTCAAAAAACATTTTTGGTGTTGTTTTTATATATAACATGATGATTCATGCACTTTCTATCCTTTTTGTATTAAATATATGTAAGAAAACTTGCAGTCTTAAATTGAGCTTGTTTGCTTTGGTCCAGTATAAGCAGTGCTTGCTGTAGGAAAAACAAATGTAGGGAGAAGTCATGTTCCCAACTCTAGAAGATGTTCATCTTGCAACTAAAGAAAGAGGGCATTCAAATGCAGGGTATTTTATTATGAAGAGTCAGTACACTCTAGCTTCCTTTCAATTTTTTTTGCTACTCTTAATGCTGTTTTCTCCCCTTTGAAGAGAAGCTGCATCTTGTTTTAGATCAGGTTTAGATGCTTAAAATAGAGAAAAGCAAATTCTCAGAATGCATCCAATTTAGCACTTGAAGGGAAATATGATTTACTTTTCTTTGGAAATGTCTGTTGAAAAGCTTACACAGTTGTGTGGTGCTGTACCACTTTGCTATCATTTTGTCTATCTGTGGCAATAAGGTAACAGCATAAGGATTATGTGGGACACTTAAACCTCCAAAGCACTGAATATGTAAGCAAGGAGGGAGAGGTACAATACAGAGTGCACTCCTGAGAGACAGGTAAAATGGCAAAACACATTATTCCTGCTCTGAGCTTTTCAGTGTGGTCTAACTATCAAAGTGATCCTTGCACAGTAGGTAGATGCCAATGTGCCCAAAAATATGCATTCAATATCTGTGTTTAAAAAAAATGATTTTTGTGTGTATTTAAAATTTTGGTACCAGTTTCTGAATAATTTCTAAAATGAGTGAGCCAGCTCTTCCTGTTAGTATTTTGAGAAGATCTTAAGCAAAAATAAGAGATAGAAGATACTGAACAAAGTTTTTCCAGTATCACAGAATCACAGAATATTAGGAGTTGGAAGGGATCTCGAAAGATCATCTAGTCCACCCCCCCCTGCCTCAGCAGGATTCCCTAGGCCAGGTCACACAGAAGCACATCCAGTATGCAACTGTAAACAAAAACACTAAAAAAGATTTTTAGCATCATAACACTGCAAAACCAACATGCTGAGCAGGACAGTCTTGAACTCCCAAGACTGGTGTACGAGGGGCAACAAGACTGAGGTGCTCTACCACGCTGGGATTTGAAGCATGGGAACTACAACTAGGTGTGAGAGGCTAATTCAGTTTCTGCTGCATATTCAGCACTTGGCTAGCAGCAAGCACATTTACTCTTTTTCAAAAGCATATTTGGGATAGTGTTATGGCTTGTTTTTCCATTATATGTCTAGTATAAACTGTAATGAATCTATTAGTGTGTTTCAGGTAAACCATCAAACATCATTTTGCAACTGGGCACAATCTGAACGTGTCACTTCTGTATGAAGGGTTTCATCTCGCATTACCTGTGCACTGAGCTACAGAAGTCTGTCAGCTAGCACTCATGTGGCGAGTTAGAAGTCAAATTATTGGTTACTTTCGTAAGGCAGGATTTTGGGATCCTTGAAGCCAAGTTTCCACTCTGGCTGCATGCAAAACATATGCTCTGACACCCACACGAAAGCTGCAAAGGGTCTTCAGCATGCTAACTGCCAGCATAAGCATTCGTTGCACAGAGACACATGCGAAGGAGCATGTACAGCTGCCTGACCTCACTGGGGAACCATTAAGGTATCATTTAATTGAATGTAGAATTTTTTTTCTTTTTTTCTTTTTCTTTGTTTCCCTCACACCTCCTAAAAACTAACCTTCTTGTTTCTCTCCAACTTTGACCAGCTCAGATTCTTGACTGGGTTCGCTGATGCCATACACATTAGCAGCTCGCACACGGAATTTGTACTCCCGGTCAGCCTGCAGGTCTTGCACATTGAAAGAGGTGCTGCGGCAGGTAGTGAGGTCTGTCCATTTGTTATCCACTGAGTTCCAAATCTCCACAGTGTAAGACTGCACTGCGCTTCCACCATCATAAGAGGAGCCATACCAGGAGAGAGTGAGGGAAGAGCTTCGTATGTCTGATGCACAAGGTGTTCCAGCAGGTGGATCTGGTTTATCTGCAAAAGCATACAAAGCACATTAGATTAAATCATGACAGTAAGAGTTAGGACTTCTATTAGGTTATTACTGGCCTTCAATAACAGCGTTTTTTCTTCCATGCCATTGCTCTGCTTCAGAGATTTGTACTACAGGGAGAAAGAACAACTGCAGCACGGACATATCTGAATTCGCTAATATAGATCCTAAACCTACACGGGCCTTAGCATGGGTTATTTGGTTCCCTGGGCATCTTGTTAAGCCATGCTGAAGCCTAATGCATCTCACAGCTATCATTACAGAAACTATAGCAACTAAAACCAGTTGCAGCTATGCCTGCAAGTACTGTAATCAAATCTCTCACAACAGTGCAGGTGAATTTCCTTAGAGTTTTACCCCTGTAACAGTCATGATAGCTGTGATGCTCTTTCTTCAATTTCCTTCATCTGCTTCCATATTTCAGAGCCACTACTAAGCTTTCACAGCCTCAGAATGTGCCACTCAACAAACTATACCCAGGTGGTAAAGATAGTAAAATCAGTTTATTGATTTTTTTTGAAATTTCATGTGCATTTTGGAAATTGTTGGGAAATTGGAAGATATAGCTTGTTTTTTCTCAGTTAGAGGTTTTTCCCCACAGTCCTTATGTGCATGAATAGAGCTAATATCACCAGAACACCCAACTACACAAACATCTAATACAATACAAAGCCCTTCAAGTTTTATGATTTTTTCAAAATGAAGTTTAATGATCACACAGTTATTGAAATGAATGTTTTCTTAAGAGAGAAAAATCCTGACATTTTAAAAAAAGTTACTGATTAAGAAGATAATTATGGGAGATAAGCACTTCTAAAGACTTTAAAGGGAACAAATATCTTCCCTGGGAATAATTCTCTTAGAAGCCATCTAGGAAAACTTACAAAATAATGATGATGTTGATATGGATGAACTAGTGGCCAAAGGTTAAGAAGAAATCAAAGGATAGGATAAAATGACAGAATATGAAAAGAAAAAGATAGATACAAACAGTGGTTACATTGGACATGAACTGACAAAACCCTGTCCCATTTTGCAGGTTAAAACTGCTAATGTTTACTATCAATTTCTCCTTAAGAAAGGCAGAGCTGGAAAAGCAGCCAAAAATGCAGCCAATTTTTCAGCAATAAAAACCTCCAAATGCTGAGGAAAAAGCCTTACTGTGGCAGACTATATGTAATCCCTCTACACTCAAATTATCACTGAGCAGACAAATAGCCACAATCTGTCACAAACATGCCTTTAGTTCTTGGACAGAGCAACCTCTCCTCTGACTGCTGTAGTTTCACTCATAGAGAGGGCAAATGGAGTAGTCTAATATAATGAAGATAGTTAAATATCAGATCACTTTTTGGAAGAGTGCAAGTTCCATTGCGCAAGGACTTCCCTGAAAAAACTTTGTAATTCTTTTTAGTTCAGTTGTGATGGAAAGTCCATTTTCCTCCACAACTCAAACATATTAGAAGATATACAAATATATTTATATGAATACAAATAAGTAAGATATATAAATAAAACTTGTTAAATATGAGGGAAAAGACTGGGGGGCAGGAAGGAAGATGGACATTAAGGGTTTGCCACTGCATTCAACGTGAGAGTGCCAGTGTGGAAGAAAAAGAGACTGCCAGAATGTAGGTTATCTGTATTCATTTTGGCAACACTTAAAACACCATTCCACTAGGAGTCATCATTATACAGTACATCTCTTGTTAAACAAAAATGTCAGTGAACAGATGTCCTTAACCTCTGGAATGGCTTATGCTCTGGTTAGTTGTCACATTTAACTCACCTCATTTTCTGGCATAATAAAAGGGACTCTTTATCAACAAGCATGTATTTTTAGTGTAGGTATAACAAACTGAATCACAGAGAAGATGAATGATTTGTCCAAGTTTAGAAAGAAAGATTGTAGCAAAGATTAGAACCGAATCTTGATCTCCTCCTGCCCAAACAGCAGCACCCCTCTTCCCTATATTAGACCTGCCTCAGCCTCCTTGGAGCTGCAAGAAATGAGAATTCAATGCTCACACTGTTCACAATATCAGAACTCTAGCACTACAGCAGCCACCAGGCAGCTGGTCGCATGACACAAGTGGATTGTATGATTTTAGTCAAACAGGAGCAACAACCATCTTTTTTATTCCAACTTATTACCCATGCAGACATTGTAGCAGAATCTGTACAGAATAGTATTCAGCTCCGTGTCTTGTTTTCCTCCTACATAGTCATCATTGCATCATCTCAAGAGACAGATAGAAGAACTTGGGTAACAGCTGATTTATCCTAAATCCAAACAGAACAGAGCAGTTGCTGATAGCAAGAGGAAAATACTTTTAAGAAAAAGCTATGCCAGACTAGCCACCTTACAGAGGCATGTGTTCAGGTTTGTCCAAGTAGTGCAGATTCTCTGGTATCTGGTATACACACAGCTAAATCTGATGGTATTAAAGAAAAAAAAAGTGTTAGCTGTTAGCTTGCTTTGATGCTCTGCACTAAATTTTACATTGCAGGAGGAAAGAATGCACAAAGCTTCAGCCTTTGCAGAGCACAGTAGCCTGCTTCCCCCACAGAACACGAAAACAGAGTCTCTCTTTGCTGACTGTCAGCACACATTTCCAAATGAAAATCTGGGCATGATTTATCACTTTAGTGACTTCTCTTTCCATGACTCACCTAGATAGCTGCAATCCATTTGGCCAGCATAGTTTACAGAAGCAAGGCTTAGATATGTGAGCACTGGAAGAAAACTTTCACGGCCAAGGGGACACCAGCAGTAAAGAAAATGCCACGTGGCTTTAGTCTAGTATCTGCCTGCATTGGGAATAGATCTACTTTCCTCATAAATTTTTCCCAGTAGGCAAAGATGAAAACCTGCAACCTTGGCTGGAGTCTCTTGAGGCAGAATGATGTACTTTTTTGTTTGAAGTCTACCATGTGCCACTGCTTGCAGATCTGCTCAATGTATAAATACTGAGGCAGTAGCTGCTGTGGGAGATCATAAACAAGAACGAAAGCCTAGTCTTTGCTCTTTCTTATTATAACAGATGTATATGTACCATTTTGCCATGCTTAAAAATTATTTGATATCAGAGTAGATGGCATTCTACAGCTCTGCACATTAAGAAAATTTGCAGATGGTCTCTCCATGTGTCTGGTTTGTTTCTCAACAGTTTATTCCATGGGGATTTAAAGGTTACCCTTTTTTCATCTGTCTGTATTGAAAGCTAGGATATTTTGCCAAAATACATTCCCTTCTGGAATATGAAATCTCTGTCAGCTCAATTAACTTCTTCCACTAAAAATATCCAGTGGGTTAGGGAGGGGTGTGGAAGTCAAGCACAATTCTCTATTTCGTCCTTCTGGTTTAGTGTTGAGTATACCATTAAAGTCCTTGAGCTGCCCATCTTCAATATTTCATTTGTATGTCAGATGCAGTCTTTTACACTTGCAAACATACTTAATACTCAGGCTTATACTGTGAGAGCTTTACATAGGCTTCATTGGACCACAATTTTGTTCTTCCTGTTCTGGACCAAACCAGAGCCAAAAGCCAACATGTGAACTAGAAGGAAGGGCGTGCATCCAAAAAGACACTGCTCCTTGTGAGCATTTCCATAGGGGAAGCAATTAATTAGAAATACAAAACTCTAACTTCAGTTTCACTGTTATATGCAAGAAAAGAAAACATGCATATATTCTTCATCCTAAGATGTTTTAACTATATAAAACTAGAGGCACTCCATTCTTGGCTAATTTACAGCCTGCATATAACACCAAAATCAAGACTTAGTTACACTTTACGATATCTAGATTGTTATGGTCAAATTGGCTGTATCCACACAGTCCTGCTGAACTTGGCCAGAATCCTACAAACGCCATCTCTTTAGTAGCACATAGTCCTTACACCTCTGTTATTGGGATACATGATCACCTATTTTGCCTAATAGTATGACTGCACAGGCTAAAGTAGTTGGAGGTTGGACAGTTAAATGCTAAGGGGGCTCAAGTACAAAACTCCCTATGTAATCTCTTCAGGAGTATCAGTAGAGTTGGCCTGAGCTGGCTCTCAAAGCCCAGGGGCAGGAAAAGAGGATGGACAAGCAGCTAACTTGGCCTCAAGCCTGCCTCAGGGAGTGTTCTGCAGCACAGAGACTGCATAAAGTCCTAGTGGCACAGATGAAGCAGCAACAGCAACTCATATGTGCTATATGCCATGTATAGGGGAGTAAGTGGAGAATGGAAGTGATGTGAAGAAGAGCTCTACTGCTTTCCTCCCTCTGCACTCCAGCAAACTAGGCACAGATTAACAAGACCCTACTTCCCAACAAAAAAAGACACAAATTACTGCTACCTCAGATCAAGGAGGGCAGATTCAAGTTTACTCTTTGTGGCACACATTCCTTAGGGCAGATGGTAAGGCCACAAGCTAGCCTCACATGAAATGTATAAGGCACATTTAAGTTCACACTAGGACTGAAACATGCGCTTCTTATTTACTCCCAAATTGAGTTCAGCTGCACTCCTTCCTCAGACAAATTCTCAGAAATACTTTGGTAAACAGGTTTTGATATACAGCCTGGAGTAACCGTTAATTAACTGGTATTCATACACTGAGAAGCATAAAGCATAAGTATGCTCTTATGAGACAAATTTGATTTGAGGTCTTTGCCTTTTTTTCCATGGTGTGTAACTCAACATTCCTCCTGATAAGAAATGGGACTTAATTTCTGCATAGGTGGCAAACTTGCAGCTCATACAGAACACCCACATAACATGAAACTGTGCTATTCAGATCTCACTGCCTTCTGCACATGGCTCAGTTTACAGAGTCTGCAGAACACAAGCACCATTCCAGGAGACCAAAAAAGGCAGCAATCTCCTTATCTAACTTCGAGTGCTGGGAAATGGAAATTGTTCTGCTACTTGATGTGAGGGTCAGGCTGAGCCAAAGCAAGGCAATAGGTCTTGCTGCATATTAAGAGCTTGCAGGACTCTGGCAGGCTCTTAAGCAGCAATGCTGTTCCAGTAGAAAGCCTCTGAAAACTGAGAACAGTATAACCACAGCCTCTGAAAAAAGTTATTATTCTTTTACAAAAAGAGACAGGGCTGAAGTGATGTGTCTGAAGTAGTTTTCTTTATCTGTTCTCAAAATTGGTTTGGTTTCTTTCTGAATCCAGTTATCATATTACTGTATAATACTATTATTAGCTATTGTGATATTTGTCTGCCAGAAAAAGAACAGACAGAAAGAAACAATTTAATTCCATTCCACAAGCTCTTTAGCCAGAGAAGGTATTTAATATGCTGCAAAAGCCTGTTGAACACTATCCATGCCGACAGCACTGGCAAAGCCTTCATTTGAAATTCATCAGCAGGAGAAAAGCGAAACCATAAAAGGTCATAACTGAACTCGGCATTATTGCTGACAGGGCTCAGGGTCATGGCAGCCTTCTCTGCTTTGCTCAGAAAACTATGCCCTGCAGCTTTTTTTCCAAGGCAGAGGAGTGCTAGAAGTAGAGAGATTATTACCCCTAGCACCTTGTAACAACCATTAACACCCTTTGGGATGTTAGTGTACCATAGATTTAGGACAAAATTAAACTAGTAAAAAACGCCTGCATTCTCCTGCAAAGCACCACAAAAGAAATTAAAATGAGCAGAAATTTTCTCCTAATGAAACAGCCTCCCCAGCAGAGTTGAGCACCACATAAAAAGGTTAGTTAGCTCAGGGTACCAGAGTTTGAAATTCACATCTCCCCTGTAATACATGCTATGGACTACTGCAAGGCTCCTTGAAGTGTGATCCCTCACCATATTGCCCCTCCTGACAACTCTTGACATAAAACTAAGTTATTTAAAAACTGCCCTTTTGAGACCTGTGGATTAAGTAGCTTAAAAATGCTGGAGGCCAAGAGCACCACTTTGTGCTGTTGTTCCCACTTTGTCAGTTTGGGTAACTGAGGCATAAAAGAGTACAATGACCTTGCCCAAGGACACCTAAGAGAATGGAGCTGGGAATGAAACCAGAGCTAACCACTCCCACGCAAATGCCCTCAGCACAAGAACATCTCCTTCTGCCACAGGCCTAATGGAACAAACAAATATATAATGCATTCTCAGGAGCCCTTTTGCTAAACCATCTGCTCCTGTGCCTGAGTCAACAAGCTATTTGGATTTCTTATGTGCTACATGTTAGGCATCTGGTTTGATAACTGATTGGATTAGAGCTCCAATACCTGCCCACTGAAAGGCAGAATAAATTTTAGGAGTTTCCCCAGTGAGACTATCAGCAGATTTTAAGCTTCCACCAGAATGAGTTTGGGCTCTAGGAACCCCACGTTTGTGTGCAGGAGTCACAATGAATGATTTTGTAGCAACTAAGACATTCCTACCATTTAACTGCAGGTAAAACAGAGGAATTTTGTTGTGAAAATTACTGTCATGACATATTCTTTTCTTCACCAGAAGAAAGGTGAAGGTCAGTATCAGGAAAAGTTGACTAAGCAGAGAGTTCTACTGGAAATTCTCCTAACAGAAATGACATTGGCCCTAAGGAATAAAAATGGATCAGCGTGCCAAAACTGATGCATAGGGCAATGTTAGCTGTTCTTCCTCTAAACATTGTTATTTCGCTG
Organism: Galbula dea; assembly: GCA_013399015.1. Lineage (NCBI taxonomy): Eukaryota > Metazoa > Chordata > Aves > Piciformes > Galbulidae > Galbula > Galbula dea. The sequence goes on from VWZX01006101.1 coordinate 1,650,399, forward strand.
CGAAGATTTAGTTTTGATGCAGCAGCAGTGTTTTGCCACCAAGCATTAGTGGGAAGGCTGACAGTGGAGGTTACAATGCTACCAGAATACAACAGCAGCAACAACAGCAACATAATATATCTCTTCCTTAACCACCAGTCTAGCTGCCCTTTAACCATAAAACTGGTGACGAAAATCCTCCAGCAATCCAGAGGAATCTAAAAGGCTAAAGGTTAGAGACTGAATCCACCCACATATTCTTTGGAAGTTCACTGCGCTCTTGACTCTAACTGTAAACAGGGAATCACATGGATATTGCAAGATATAATCTGATGCTTCTCAAAAGAAGGTGAAGTTTCAAAAGTATTTGTTCTCTGTAGAAGTGTCTATGGTTGTTCTGCTTCACTATCTGCCTCACAGATGTCTGCACTTGCTTTTCCAGAGAGAGAATGCCCAATTTCTGACCACCACTGAATACACAGTCACCAGCTCACTCAGAACGGTGAGCACTGAGCCAGATTTCTCATGCACTCACAAAAAAAATACCAAAAAAGAACCAACAGTGCCACTATGAACTGTTGGTTATGTTACCACATTTCCTTATAAAAGAGTTTCAGGGCAAAGTAGTAATGCTAATGTAGCATACATACACCTCATTTGTTGAATCAGGACCAAACCCTTCATATAAGCAATTAATAAGCCTACCATTATATTAAATTACTATTGGAGATAGTGATGACAATTACCTTCAGGCCTCTCAGGGTGGTATAATCATATTGGTCCTTTTCTTCTGCATATATCTACCCTATAGCTCACTAATTACCTTGATTTTTATTTTTTTAAACACAATACCACAGCAGAAACAATGCAAATCTAAAGGATTTATAAAAGACAAATAAGGCTGATCAAAATCAGCCCCCTTGTAGGTAGTACATGTGTTTTGAGTTCTTATTAAAAAAAATAAAATCATACCACTAATATCCAATGTATTCACCAAACACTGATCATCAGAAAATCCCTGTATACTAGGCATGAAAACATGATGCAGTTTGCCCAAAGTCATGAAGGAAACTTGTGGCATAGCTGCAAAACAGACTACTTATCTAGTGTAAAATTCTCCTTGTTGAATACTCCACTATTCTTTTGACTCCTTGTCACAGTATCCAGCTTTAGCCAGTATGAAAACCAAGTTCCTTTTTCAAAAGTGGTTACAGACTGAGCTATTCCTGTCACATAGCTAAAATGTTCAGAACCATAAATTTGATAAATTTATCCATATACATACAATAAATGACATGAAAGGAATGAATATTCCTTGCTGTCACTGCTCTACCTTGCCTAAATCAGTCTTATCTTACATTATGCTCACCACTGGCTTATTAAATATAGCTTTGGCAACAGAAATCCACTTTAATCTGACACAGTATCTGCTGTAAATCATTATCTCAGCCTCACATCAGGCCATTTTGGTTTTGGAGCAGAAACGTTGCAAAAACTCCCTAGAGAGATCACTCAGCTAATGAGACTGCTTATTTAAGAGAGCTAACCGTAACAATAGAGAAGAGCTCAACATGAACATTTTGGGACTAAGAAACCTTTTACAAGAAGACACTGCTTAACTTGGATGTCTCACTTCTGCTGCAAGTCTCCCAGTAGTGTTACTGATTATATAGGCAAAGTTACACAATGAATCAATGTGCAAAGACTCAGTCCTTGTGGCTCAGTGCTGGGTACTCATAACCACACTGCACTGCCTATCAATTAACAAGTCTCTTCTATGCACCAGTGCATCTGTGGTGTGTGGACTGCAAACAGCTTATACTGGAGGCTGAGTGTAATGGACATTTTGTTCATTTATAGATATTAACATTGCTAAGGAAAAAACCTCTTAGTATAAAGTCGTCTTCTTTCAAGAGTATCTTCACCCACAGCCCAAACAGCATCAAAAGATACCTACTGAAACTCTTTTAAGTGCCAGAACCTCAGCTCAGTTCAGATAAGACTGTAGCTGAATTCTGAGTCTGACAGCGTAAGCAGTTAAATTTAAGACTTTAGGAGGCAAATTCAAAGAAATGCAGAGTAGCTTTTTCCCCCTGAAAGTCATTACTAAAAAGAATTTCTAAAAATCATACCTAGTTATAGTTTACAATCTAGGACTCAAGAGTTTAAATCATAGCAGGATCATTTCTGATTTGAATGCTGGCAGATTTTGTCCTTTGTCCTCTGGTTGGAGGTAAGTCAATAATGTTGTTTTTTTCTGAAGAAAGGTCTTTGGTAATCAGAAGTATAAAACCAAGATGTAGGATGGTCTTAAATAGCCTCTGGAAGGTCTTTAGACCTTCTACTCAAAGTAGGATCAGACGTAAGGTCAGATCAAATTGCTCAGATGCTTGAATACCACCAAGGATGCAGACTGTACAACTTTTCTAGGCAACCTGCTTCCTGCCATGTGTTACAGTCCAAATTTAATTTGGGAAATGCCTATTGGCATCTTTCACATAAGAAGCTTGCCCATCTGCATGAAGACTTTGCAATTCACAGGGCTGTAAGAAGTAATAATAAAAGGAATATTTTTTGATTTCCATCTTTATTTCATTTTATATTTTAGCAAATGTCTTTGATTTGCTAAAATTCAGAACAGAGAAGCCTGTTAGCTAGTGCTTTGAGAAACACAGCTCCAGGTCAGCTCAGGCACACTCCTTTAGAAACCAGATGTTCTGTATTTGTAGTTTCCCTCAAAATATTCAAGACTCAGTTGTGGACTGTGGCCAGTCAGCACTGTTTTGAGCACACAGCATAGACACAGATGTGCCTTTTATCAGTAAACTTACAGGGAGGCAGCTCATACAGAGTTAAAAGCCTTATTATAAATAGCTGAAGCAAACAGAGCTGGTTTCTAGCACCAGGGCTTTCTCCACAAATGTTTGTTTTGAATGTGGAGTCAGAGCAGGGAGGGCAACCTTCTCCCCAGTACTTCAGATGGAGCAGAGAGAATGGATATCCAAATGGAGAATTTAGGACTAAGGATGAGGTTTAGTAGCCTAAGAAGTCTCACATTTTGCATATTTAGAGAAACACAGCTTCCTTATTTTGACCAGAGCACTCTTTGGAGAAAAGGACCTTTCAACTTTCATGAACATTTAACACCTTCAAGGGTGCAAGCAGGGTGACAGTTTTTATCTCAGTTGTGAGATTCTAACCCACTCCCTAGAAGATTTTCTTCCCCTTTTCCCACATTTTTGAGCACTCAGATGGAAGAATCTGGCCTTCAAATGCACATTTAGCAAACTAGGAATCTTGAGTCTTTGCCACACCTTTGGCAGTGCTAACACCAGCAAGATGTCTCACTGAAGAGCCTGGTGATTTTACAAGAGGGAATTTACTCTTTTTCAGTTGGAAACATAGCTTGTCATCAGCCAAAACTCATGGCAACCTCCAGCACATTGTGTGGATTCTTCACCCGACTCTCCCTAAAGTATCTCTGGGAATCCCACTGTTCCCTGGTGCACTTCTTATGAAAGAGCAAAGCAGGAGGCTGAGACATAGCTTTATAAGGTTATAGAATTCAAAGAGTTTCAAATCAATTAAGTCCAAAACCACTAATTTATATAATAATGAGTCAAGGCTCACACAGTGAAAAGGTAATAGTAGTTGTTGCCCTAGTTGACCTGTGTTGGAGCTCTGGAGCCAAAAGCTGTTCCCAGAACAATGTATATAATGATTATATCAGGACCAATTTTTCATAGTTTTCATTTTTAATCTAGCTGTACTTCTGTCTTGCACAACCTGCTGTTGGAAGGGCTAGTACAATTCAGCTGTGCATCATGTGAAAAATACTTGTTCTATTTTATTCTTGAATTCTCTGGCACATTGCTGGAATCTGCTTGATATTTATACTCATTCATTCAGTTATCTTTTATCTACTATGAAAGCCACAGATAAGACAAAATTCATCCAGATAATGAGGAGACCTCTACTGACAATATGTACAGCAGTATGCCACTGAGGGACATTCAGTCTTTAGCAGTGCATATTGTACTTGAAAGTGTGACTCTATTCATTCAGTTTTGTATGTTATTTACTGGATTGCTGGAATGAATTTCCAGTCCAACTTGCATCAGTGATATTTCGCCTTTGATTTTACTGGAGGCACATTTTCATCTTTGGACTTATACGTGCATTTCTTTACTTGCTCACTAGCCCAGATATCTGTTAGGACTGTACAGCCAATGCAGTTATGAGTCTGTAATTAGGATGCAGCCTTGTTGGTTGAGCTAGAACTCATCCAAATGTCTGGGCAAGCTCTGCCCTCCCCTGCCTTGTGTCAAAACCCTTCTGCTGGTCATAAATAACAGAGTCTAGAAACAAACCCATCTCACAGACTAATGTTTTAACCAAATTACCCTCTTTGCTCATAGAACTTTCTTAGATTTCCCTGGAAACTATTTGCTGTGTATCCACACCAAGGGGGAGCTCATTAACCCTTTCAGAGTTAGATGTCACAGCTCTGCATTTTTTCTGATACTCAAGCTGGTCTAGTTCTAGGCTGCAGTTTTATCTGCAAACATACTGCAGCTGACTACCAGTCTACAACTACCTGCACCTGTCCCCAGCTTGCTACAGCAAACCTGATGGCCTGAATGTGTTATCTGACAAGGCTGTTTGAAGCTTTAAAATACATATCTGTAAAAGCACATATACAAAGGCCTCCATGTTCAAAACAGAGTGCCTTTATTCACTGCCTTCTGTCACTATAAATCAGTAGACAGTGGTAGGAATTTCAGTGAAAATGATAAAATCTCCCTCTCCCAAGCAACAGGATATTTTCAAATGTACAGTCTTGTAGAAACATCTTAATCCTTCCTGAACAAACAGTTCTAAAATTTGCAGTCTAGCAAACATCTTGATGATGCAAAATTAAAGGGAAAAGAGGAGCAGTATTTAACAAGAAAATGGAGAAATGAGATGGTTTTATCTTGTGTTTGGTTTTAAATTCTAAAGTAGTTTGTGTTTCCATCTGTAATTAGTGATTTTTCAAAATAAAACAAAGTATAGCCCTACTGATCTTGCTTACAGTCCATATTACAATGTCACTGTCCAGATATTTAAGAACTAGTTTTTCATTTCAGTCTTCTTAACTCATCTGGTTATTTTAAGTTTTTTGCATACCATCATGTATAAAGCAAATGATGAATGTGTATATATCTAAAACATTGTTAGGGACTTACCAACAACTGTTAGGTTGACTTGTGCTTGTCTGCTGCCAAGTTTATTCTCTACGACTAGGGTGTAACATCCACAATGTTCCTGCTTTGTTGATGATATTGTTAGCTTGCTGCTGTTTTCAGCATTCTCAATTTTAATATATTCATTTTCTTGAATCTGTCAAATTAAAAATAATATTTAAAAAATAGGATAAATTTCTTCATACCTTAAAGAGCTCCAATAACAACACAAGGTTATCGTAGTGAGTGTTATCTGCAGATAACACTCATAAAAGCAGTGAGTGTGTGCAGTTGGTAAAGCATGTAATCAACACAAACCCTCTAGAAATGCAGTGGAACATTATCATAGCTCCAGTCCTGCAAAGGCAACAAGGAGCATTGGTGTTGCTGGGACTCCACTAAGGAACAGGAGTTTCACGTTCTAACTCCTCTTTGACAGGCTGAAAGAGCAAACTGTGCAGTTGGCAAAAGAAAAAGGTTTGGTCTTTCATCTCTCACAGAGACCACAGTGGAACAAGGGTTTAGCTCTAAATACCCCAATTCATTTGCTATTCCCCTTTAGAGGTCCAATATTGAAATCATCTATAGCTGTGACTTTTACCCTCTTGTCTTAACCAGCCTTATTTTCTATTTTCACATAAATCAGGGCAACAGTTTCTTGAGTTTGAACAATTGAGAGATGATGTTGCCTGAAATGGAGATATAATGCTACAGCTGTGCAGAGAGACACACAAAGAGTAGATTTAACTGCCCTATAACATTTTTATTTTCTGGAGAGGAAAAACCAAAAATCTGAGATTAATACCATAGGCATATAATGAACTAGTTTTTAATTCTAGGAAAGCTATCATAGCCTAAATGGTCAAGGAGACTTAGATTTTAATCAGTTTGAGGCATGACAGATTATTTAAAAACCTCACAATGCTACACTGCAATTACAGAAGCTGTACACTGTGTTCTTAGGAAAAAGACAACATAATGTCAATGCCCTTCTTCCTCCCACCACTTCCTTCTTAGATAAGTGACTCTTCCAACTCATTCTCAGAATGCCATTAAAAATGAAGCCTATTTAGTTTGCCTTATCTTGTCTCATATAATCAGAGAGTAAGAAATTACAAGGCTAAAAGCAGGACTTCCCCCACTTTGTCCTGAACTGAGGTTGAACACATGCGTTATTATATGCCCAAAAGTAACCTCAGAAAGATGGTCCTACAGTAACTTCAGAAAGAAAGTTAGCAAATCAGATTATGTAGGATTAGAGTTTAAATTATTCTGAAATTTGTTTCCCCTGCCCCTACACTTTGTCCTTCTGAGATTCTACACTGGCTTTTATGTTTTGCTTCGTTAGAATTGGTCAAATGGCAATAGTAACAAAAGGATCAGTCTAGTAGGACTAGATCAATGTTATGCAGATAAAGTCCTGAAAGGATGCCCAGTGTTTTGCAGTGATTGTGGGGAAGAGGAAGCTGGATCTCTGTGTTCCCAAAAGAAAGTAACTGGCCATAGCTAAGAAGCTCCAACAAATGACAATATTAAATTGTGGGACTTTGTTCCTCAACTAATGAAGAGGTTTTCAAAGGCTTTCCCCTTTTTAGCTGAGCATAGTTCCAGCATCCCTCCACTAGGCTGCCATCAGGTAGAATAGCATGGGTCAAAACTTTGTGACAGTCCTTTACTTCCAGGAGAAAATATTTGGTTGGAATACACCTGTGAGAGGCCACTGTGGCTCTCTTGAACCTGAGGGAATGTGAGGAAGGAATATGGAGAAGACAGCTCCCTCTTGCGCACTGCAGCACACAGTGGTGGGTCTGAAATCACAACCCATCAGTTTCTGGAAAATTGAAAGAACAGTTGAGTGATTTTCACTTTTAGAACTAGGAATGGAACAGAGTTGAAATCAACCACATTCACAGAAAAGGAAGAAATCCAAGAATAAAACAATATATGGTGAAGTGCAATTGAAAACGAAAGCAAAGTGATGCTGCAGCACAGCACATAGTAACTGGCCCCCCATTTAATTTAACAAATGAAAGTCTGCTGCCCTCACTTGTCCTCCTGCAGTGTTTATTAACCTTCCAGAAGTTTTTTCCTTGTCTAGCTCATTTACCTGATATAATGGACCATTTCAAAATACATATGTCATTTTAATTTATAATTTTGCAAACCTTCAGGTTGTCTCATAGTGAGTAACTGAAGAAGAAGATATAAAGATGGAAAAAGCCCCACATTTTATAAAGGAAAAAAGATGCAGAGTCACAGATTCTGGATCTCATAAGGGTCTTATGACCTGCTGGTCTTTGTTATCACATAGAATTTGTATACAAAAATGGCCTTGAAATCTCTGTAAATAGAACTGTTGTAATCAACAAGGAACTCAGAATTCTACACAAACCAGAAACCCACTTTTGAGGAGTACATTTCACCATGTGTTAAGACAGAGATCAGCAAAACAGGACACTGAATGTCACTGGAGATTCTGAGACCTATTTTTTTGTAGAAATAAGTAGGTCACTTTTTAACTCCAGTCTTTAAACAAGAACTTTAAGAAAATATAAGAGCTCAGGAAAAAAACCCACCCACTCTTTCTTTCACCCTTTCCCCTAAAGCAAGAGGTTGTTTGGGGTTAGCAAAGATGGACTCTGGAATGTTTTTTGCACTAGCAAACTGTTTTGAATTCTTTCAGTGAAATGCTGACACATCTGGATTTAGAGTCTAAACTTCCTTGCAGGAGGAGATGTTTTTATTTATGTTCTATAGAGTGCATAAGGAGTTCAGAATGAAATAAACAGAATAGCAACTACAGTACATATTTATATTTGCTCTATCCTAACATGGCACTTAATCTTCCAATTTGTACTTGCATATTGGGTTATCTGATTTAAAGCAGTTTTATTATTCACTAAAGTAACTCTCTAGAAACTGACCTTATGGACACAACTAATATAGTTCAAGGAAATTAATTCAAGTAGAAGGAACTTTAAACCTAGGGGGTGAGGGCATTCAAGGCAGCAATTATGTACTGTTGTGCCTTGCATGGTGACATTTGTGTTGTAAGACATTTCACTCAAGCTTCTTATATGGAATTTTGCCCCTGTGACATAACTGAAGACCAAGCATCAGTGAAGAAGAGGTTATTTTTGAAGGACAGAAATGTTTCCTGTGACTTTTCTGATGCCTGTATCTGTCACCTCACCTATCCTTTCATTATATGGTCTAAGGCTTTTCTCACAGTCATTTGATATGGGAGGAGACAGACACCAAGGTGTTTAAACTGTAGTAAGATAAATTTGGGTTTCACATAAGGAAAAAAAAATCTTTAACACTCTGATATTCAAGCACTATGATGTTGAAGCATTGCAGTAGGTTGCTAATGGAGACTGCGAAATCTTAATCACTGGAATATTTTCAGCAGAGGTAAGGAAAACATCTGGCAGGAACTGACATAGACTTGACACTTCCTGGGGAAGGGATAGGGACAAGATGGGTCATTGGTGTTCCTTTCCAGCTCTACTTTTTCATTAATTGTTAAAATAGACAAGAAAACAATTTACCTGCTTACGGAATTTCATCCAGGTGCAAGTTATGGGTGCTGTTCCCACCACCTTGGCAAACAGTTCCACTGCTTCACCTGCACGGACTTTTCTGTCTTCTGGGAACTGAGTAATCTGAGGAGGAGCAGCTGATGAAAAATACAAAAGGAAAATCTCTCTTTATGTGACCAGACATTCTGTTTTTCTTAAAAATCAAACACATGCATCTCTCAGCTCAGCAGTTTCAGAGCAGCATTTGAAATACAGATCAGCAGTTGCATGTTGCTGGCAATGAAACAATTCTGTGAACTTTATTAATTCTACTGTATTGAAGCAATAACAATCTACCTGTCAGAAGCTCGCTTATGCAAGCCCAAGATACAGAAATCCAAAGGCCAAAAGTGTTAAGACCTGCCACCAATTCCAAATATATAGGTTATGAAATTCTGTAAAAACTACTCTTTTCTTTTGCACTTTCTGTTTTTGAAGAATGGCTCCAGCCAACTTCATATTAATTTGCGTGTACTGAGGGGGTCTGCAAACCTGTTCCCTAATGTCATGAACAGCATTCAGAAATTTTAAGACTCAGCAACCTGCTATGAAGGTTCTGGCTTCAGTAACCAAGTAAACATCATGTGGGACATCTGTTAGAGAGATAAGGAAGGAAACAGACATCTGCCTTCATCCCACTAAATCTTCTTGCAAGGAATGGCAGATTCTTTTGTTTGCATATTACAGTGCCTCTTTTAAATCTTGCAGTCCCATTCATATTCCTCTATTTCTGACTCAAGTATTTCTCATCCTTTTCCCTCTCACTGCTTGAGTAAGTATCAATAGATGGCAGAAGGTCTCTTTTGCTGATAGTGCTACTTCCTGACTCTTTGTTGTGACACTGAATGTGCCAGTCCCCTGGTAACTGCTAGGGACAAATGCCAGAAATATTACAGCCCAGACAACTCCAGCGTGAAACTTGTTCTGTTGCTTTACAAGAGCAGCACAATAAAAAATATTCAGAGAGGGTGAGAAGGTGTCGAGAGGAAAGGAGGCAGGTTTGAGGACATATTGACAGAAGTAGTAAAAAACATTCCCTAACATTAGGATGACCTCACTGCCAAATGTAAGATTCTTCTCCAAAGCACAGGGCTACTGGGCATAAAAAAGTGCTTTATTTTCCTTGTCAGTGTAACTAAAACAAAGTGGGGTTATTTTTTCTTTCCCTCCTAGACCTGTTCTTTGAAAAGTGTTTTTGTTTTGAAAATATCTGAAGGAAACTGAACTGAAGCACATGTCTGGCACAGAAAACAGCTTGAGTAGCTCAGAAATCTAACACAGTTTTGAGACCCTGAAAGGAGTTTCCTATAGAGGAATATTCTGGGTAACTTTAAATACAGATAGCTTTGCCTAGGAGAGTGCAAAGACATGAACAAATTACCATAATGCCAGTTATGAGAAAAACCAGAATCTATCAACTTCTCTGTGCTAGCTACTCATGCAGAAGTAGTGTTCTTTGATACATAGAAAATTCTCTTTCACAGAAGACTAAGATGTGTTGTTGCTATAGAAAAGGGCACGAATTACAACACTGCTACTGCCATTTGTTGGGATCTCGCTAGAGTTTATTTGATAGTAACATTTTCAAATGCTCATAATTTAAGTCTTAGCGCAATGTAACCTTGTGAACAAGTTTGAAAAAGGGATGTTGCTTACCCACTTTGATCACATATGCAAACAAATTTAGTAGGCAAACAGCTGTACTTAGAAATATGATAGCTGTTCTTTAAAGCTGTATTTGTTTATTACTTATTCTGATAGGATGACACATACAACAAATTACCTGCTTTTGGAGGAGTCTTTGGAGCTGGTTTCTTCTTCACTGTTGCTTCACCTAGTTAAGAAAAAAAAGTTAGTTTAAAGGTGAGTTTTGGAAGGTACCAGATTAACTGTGAAGCTTATATCCATAGCAATACTTTGATGGCACTTGAAAATATGTGTTCTTTCAGCATATTAAGCTCAAGAATTAAAAATACTACTTAAACCCACTTTTATTTTCCTGACTGATCCACAGAATATTCACATTGAAGCTGGAACTTTCAAAAGAATCAAAGAAATCTGCTATATGTCTCTCATAACCTATCATACTCTGTTCCTTATAGCAGATTCACTGGGGTGAAAACACCAGGGCAAGATCCATCTCATACTGAACTTCTACTCTGATTTCAAGCATAAATTGTAATTTAAACTTTATTGGCTGGACTTGATGATCTTGAAGGTCCTTTCCAACCATGATCATTCTATGGTCCTAAGATAATCAATGCTGAATGAGCTCAGTTAAAAGTAGGGTAGTTAACATCCCATATTGCTTCTTATACCACTTGTGAGCTAGCAAAGAAACAGTGATATACAGGCAGTAGATACTAGTATTACCCCTCTGCCTTATCCTCTTCCTTGGCCAGGGACAAATTTTTGTTATATTCACAAAAGGGCCGTGGCACCGAAAAATATGGCCCAGAGCTGGAAGTCTGACTAAATAAATTTAGGGAAGACAATCTTCTACAGACTGTAGAAAGACAGTGGAGAAGACAGGTAGGTAGAAAATGACTATTAAATATTTTTCACAAAACAAGAACTAGAGGCTGCCCAATTAAATTACCAGGCAGCAGGCATAAAAGAAACAAAAGAAGTAGTTTTAAACATAATATACATAATATATGCATGACAGACAAGTAATGTTTTGCAAGAAAAAAAAACAAAACAGACTCAGAAGGACAAATTCATAGGAGTTAGGTCTAGTGGTGGCCATTAAATGTAACAGTCTGGACCCTTCAAACTGCCAAATTCCAGAACTGGAGGGTATATTTCCCTTTAAAGCACTCTCTTTTTACTTGCTATCCTAAGAATCCTTGTCAGAGGACGGCCTCTGCTGTGAAAGAATATTTCTTATTTTCTTATACTCAAGTAGGCAGCTTTATTTAAGTAGTCTGGCTTTTAAGATGTTATTGCCTCCAACAAAAGCGGTTTCTGCTGAGTGCTTTTGAATATCTGGCAGAATATTACACAGATGCCTAGTGATAGCCATAACAGTCTCGAAAGGTTTGAACTTTTTGGTTCAGTGTTTACTAAAGTTATTTCAAAGTAGCAAGACATTGAGCAGTGAAAATATCCCCTGCAGTCCCCCAAACTAGTAAAAGGAGTTTTGTTTCACTCTCCTTTGCTACAGCAAACTACAAGCTGTGCATGATACACATCACCTGATGCCCTATGAATAAGGAGTCATGAGTTATGAACCCACCATGAGAGTCTAATGTTAGAGGTCAAGCAAGAGACAGATGTGAAGATTGATTTTAAGTTTTAGAGTCATTGGAGGTAGTAACTGATGTGCTATAGGTTGTTAAAAGAACAATTTGTTTAATAAACATATAATGGACTAGCTGTCAACAGCAGTGTTTATTCAGTTCATTCTGGAGAATATTTCAGTATGCGCTGAATATAGAAGTTTGCCACCTCCTTTTTTATAAACTTCTATTTCATAGTATTAGTCTCTCAAAGTGTGCTTAGCTCTTATATGCTTAGTCTTTATTAATTTTGTAGGAACCAGAAACACAAAAGTGGAGAGGTAGAACAGTCTTGCAGTACTTGTGACTGAGTCAAAAAAGACTAGCTTGATACCTCCCAAAGAAGCCTTTTTCAATGACTGTCAGCTCAAAGAACTAGTTAAAGGTTTAGATCAGTATATGTGAGGTGTTTATCCTTGTGTAACTGAACCACCAGGGCATGAGCTAAGAATCTGTCCTGTCACATCTTCCATGTGGGCTTAATCCTGTTTAAACGGAGGCCTTCAAAGAGCACCACTGCTCATTAGAAGGACCCATTCCTTTTTGGACCACCAACAGACTGACATGTACCCTAGCTGCTGTAACAAGTGACAGCAAATATATTTCCAGATCCTCTATCCTGTCCAAGCTGTCTGAACTAAAGGAACAAGTTTCTAAAGCAGGTTTCCTCTTTGTCATTGTATGGTCACACCCTGAGCTGAAACCCTTATTTCCGGCTGTAGTTACAGTTACGTGGGTGAAACTGCTTATATGAGGAGGTGCCAGCTGGAAAGGCTGTAAAGCCTGACCTATCACCTGCTGTTAGGCATCCCTACTAATGGAAATAATCCATTAGTTACTCATTAGGTGCAGAATCCCATGCAAACCAACTCAGTTATATGGTTTGAAAACAAGTACACATTTTTATGTATGTACATGCATTGTATTTGACATCAGACTCTCTGCTCTTCTCTAAACTGAGAATAGAATAGCTGTTGGATACCTCCTCAGGGCTATAATGCCTTTTAATACAAGCTAAAGTAACTACAATGAATTTGATTATTTACACGCTCTTTTAAGCCTGAAATGAACAGAGAGAACAAAAGCTGAGGAAAAAGGACCATTTGTCAAGTGCCATCTTGGGTTGTAGACAGTGTTGCTATTTTTCAGAAATGTTACTGCAGACAAAGAGGAACAAAAGCAAATTCCTTAATCCAACATGATTTTCACTCAGCTATTGCCTCTTGGCCTGCATTGTGCATTTGTTGCAGTACCTTAGTTAACCAGCAAGGTGCTGGTGGAGTCATCACACTCTCTAAATGTTCATGTTTCACTCTGACTTTTAATATTTCAAGTTTTTTTCTTCCTGGCTGACAATCTCACTCTCTGCCTTTGCACAATACATGCACAGAATGGGTATCTAGACACCCAGATGCTCCCTCACTTTTCTCTGCCTAATATCAGCCACTCAGTTCGCCATGGAAGGGATTGAAATAACATAATTTGTTCATTTACAACTGTTAAAGAACAATGTTTTTATACAGACTAGGATGCATAATAAACCACCAGGTATTACATTTACCCCTAAAACGGAATACATACATAGTGTCTCTCCTAAAAGTTTACAAGGCTCTCAAAAACCCAAAGATTTCCACGGTAGCAAAGCAAAGAACATGAACCTATCACCTCCTTCAGGTAGGGTACTGCTTTGAATATGTAAATATAAAATTTTAGATTTTATCCACCAGAACATTACATTCACTGAACTGAGGATATATAGACTGTCTCGGGACTTCATCAAACCATACAGATTGCAAAGGGTTGCTGTAAGGTTTGCCTGAATATCCTGGTTTGGAGACACAAATGGCCCTGAGTAGAACTGAAAGGTAGGGGCAGTTTGGAAGGGGATGAATACAAGGATGTGCCTCTAGGTCTGTAAAGCTGGCTTCTTTGGCTAATAGTGTACACTCCACTGTTCTTACATCTTCTTTAAGAATAACAGCTCATCTCATGCATCTTTTTGAAACACAACCTTTGTTTCAAAAGCTGCTGGAGTCAGTTAGTGAAAAAATCTAATAAGATTACCCAAAGTTGACCAGGTCAAATGATTGTTTTCATTAAAATATTTGAGTCTCTTGGAAATGTTAGTTCAAGTCTGCATCAGCTGCTTTTTAGAAAAAAGACAGCTTGTCTCTCTTTTGCTATTTACATTGAAAAAGGCTGAAGCTGAAAACCAGCCTGGAAGAAAAAGGACATAGTATTCCCCCCTTAAATGAATCTGCCTTCTAGAAACAACTTAATGTAAACATTACAAGGCTAGTATTTACATAACTTTATAGGCAGGTTTCCCTCTTAGACAGCTTCTGTCCTGTTGGGGGGACATAAACTAAAAAAGTGAAGGATCCCATACAGGCTGATAGCTGTGGGACACATGGTTGTGCCGTTCTTTGCCCTGATGGTGAATTTGTGAGGCCAGATGTGTTCAGAAGCCTCTGTCTTTCTTTTTGTTTCCCTTTTTTGGAATTTTACTAAAAATAGGCATTGCCCTCCCCTGGAATGGCTCTCTGCACAACTTGCTTTCATACAGTCTGAAAAAACATCAGTACTCAAGATAGCATTTCCAACCAGTTCATAATTCCTACAGTCTTCCTTGAGGGTCATGCCTGAAATTATGTGCATGTCTTCTATAGTGATGGATTTCAGCACCTGGTAAACAAGTGCAGTAAACACCTAACTCTCTTAACATAGGGAGCAAGGCACAGACACTTCCCTGCTTCTGTCTGCTTGTGGAATAGCCTCATTTTAACTAACAATAGGAGAAAGGCTAATAACATACTGCAATACTATAGTCACATAGGAAACCATTTCCCCTTATGCAAAACTTTTCATCTTCTGAGAGGAACTAAATTGTTTTTTTTCAGTTTCCTTTAACAGAAATTGAAAAAAAGAAATGTCTGTAATGTGCCAGATATTACTATAATAACAAAAATATTTCTACAGAAGATGGAAAACCCAGACACCAGTCTGATTCTTCTTACCCATCTCACCTGAGTGCTTCAGACATGTGGGATGTGACATCATGAGGTCTCTCTCTCCCACATGTAAATAAACCACAGTGTAAACTCCTTCAGACCCTTCTGGGGATATATATCAGGGTCTAAATCAAAGGTGACTGTTGTCTGTAAAGCTTCACCACTCACTGCTATGCTAGAAACCATAGAGTGACAGAGTTCTAGAACCACAAAAAAATAATCCACTTGGCATTGTGGACAAGGCAATGAATTATTCAGTTTTATCCTTGCTTTTATCACAGACTTCACTAATGATGAAAAAACTTATCACAGGTATTAGCATAGACAAGATGAAATATAAGAAAGATGATGGCTACAATTGCAGAAAAAACCACATCTTTACTTACCAATTTATTCATACATTTATGAACCTATGCTAATTGCCACAGAGAAAAATGACAGTCACAATGCATTAATCCAGTAGGCTGACAACTACATCAAGGTTTGAAAGCTTATACAGTTTCAGTTCATTGGTTCTCAAAGAGCAAATTCCTCATAATGTTTCCAAATAATTGCTTATTATCTAAACACAATAAAGTAGAAAGCAGCTCTGACTTAAATTTGATGACAAGGAGAAATTAGAAAACTAAATGCCATACAAGTCAGTTGCTTGAGTTTACATGTTTGAGAAGAGTTTTTAATAGCTTTTATTTTTTTCATGAAAAACAACTGTCATTTTGTTGCCACATCCTGTATTCAGATTCTAAATCATACAGAGATTATCCTCTAATAGAGAAAAATCCAGCCTCCTCCTTCTCAAAACAAAAATTAAGATCCAGGAAATACTCACTCTTGCATTCCAATCAAGAGTTAGCTTATACTACCACACTCAAAGGTCCAATAATGCAATATAGTATACTGAGAGTAACTCAGTATTCGAAAGCAGCTTGGCTGGAGGAAGAAACAATTCTAGACTAGTTTGATAGCTCTGTGCTTGAGCAATTTCTGCAATTAAAGCAAATCCGAGCAGCGCAGAAAAGATCTGGTATCAAATAGAGCTTACAAACAACCCCAGTCCACTACAAGCTCAGGTCGGAGCAAGACAACAATGTTAGTTCCTTAAATATAGATTTAATTTTTGTATTTCTTATGTCCTGAAAGAACATCTACAATTAGATGCCGAAATGCTGTGCCCAAGTGTGTAGGAACAGGAATCTAAACTAGGTTACTAGCTCGCTACTCAGTCTGTTATGTAAGAGTGGGAAAAGCTAGGTGTTGTGCACTTTTGCAAATTAATTAAGCCAGTGGATGTAGGTCCCTGTTTTATAGAGAAGAAACTTTTTGCTTCTATCACATGCTTCAGATCTGTAATTTCTAGTCAATGACTTAACTGGGAACCAATGATGCATGGCACCTCTTTCGTTCAAGGACACGCTGCAAAAACTGTACTAATTTTTCTCTGCATGAGACAGTAAACATTTCTGTCTTTTTCTGTCAACACACAGATATGTAGGATGGACTGTATGAAAAACACATGGAAAATACTGCTCTGTGCCAACAATAACTCAGAAAATGGCTGTATGGTGCGAGCTGTAAAGTAACTTGGCACAGATTCAAAATGCATACCTGGCACTAGCTAAACAGCACTGAGCTGGGCATTAAGACATAATTTACACACCAAATTAGTGTTTCTCCATTGCTCTTTCTACATACACTAACTGAATTTTCTCTTCACTTGTGGAGGTAAACAGTCTTCAGAGTCACCAAGTTAAATCTTACATTGCCTTTTTACTTCAGCCTAACTTTGTTAGTAAGCCTTGTGTCACAGTTACTCACCCTTGGACCCCAATCCTGAGGAATGAAGTCAGCACCTTTCATTATTCAGTTTCAGAGAAATCATATCTAGGTCTTAAAAACAGCTCATGGCAATTTTATTTACATACACTAAAAGAGGAATTTTCAGCTTCTCTTAGAAAAAATGTTAATTTTTTCCATGAATAAGTTTAGTCAGAGGCGTCCTTGGCAATGTAATTCATATTGTTCCATCACACCAAGCATTTGCACTCACTGTAGAGAAAATGTCTTGATTCTGCTTGTAACAGCCAGCAGCAGAGCAACATGGGCCTTCTGGGAAATGAATGGGACTGAGAGAACTGGTTTGAATAACCTCATTGATCCTCAAAAGCATCACAGACTATTCCAGGGACCAGGGAGGACAGCAGCAGCACAGTCGCCAGATCACAGCTGCTACACACAGTGCTCTTAGTTCTGAAATTAAAAGAACATCTCTGATCTGATCAGTTACTTCTTTAGTAACTGAGTTCTTCTGTCAGAAAGTGGCAAGTTTTATACTGAGGACAAAACAATTTGAAATGAAATGAAGATTTCTAAATGTTTTGTATTCATCAGTGCCACGTTTCGTAAGATATCCATAGAATGGAAATCAATAGAAAACTTGGTTACTGATTTAGTTTTATATTATCTAAACTGGATGCATCAGGTTTAATTTTTTAATGACATTTTCTGAAAATGGTGCTTGCTGAATTGGATTCTCTTTGTTTATCAAAGAGTAAATAACCAAACTGCATGCTGATCACTTGGCCACTAGTTGATATTTTTTCTATTTTTTTCCAAGGTAATTAAAATGCTTAGAACCGCCCCACATATTGTGGAAAAAAATATATCACATGACAAGATCTATCTGACATATCTACTTTTATGAGACATTGTTTGAGAGATGCCAGTGCTTAGTCTTGCATGCAAGTACCAACAATGTTGAGAAATCAAATGTGGGAAGATAACTCTGCAGCCTTCCAGAGTTTTTAATCTGGATTGTGTCAGTGGCAACATTTTATTGAGCAAGACAATGTGTTGTTACTTAACAAAAATGTGTTTGACATGAAAGCAAATATTTTCTATAGCAGTAGATATGAAAGATTTCTATCAGCAAGATAGAAAATACTGCTAAATAATGTGTTTTGGGCTCCTTTACTTGAAAGTGTATGGAGAAAGTTATTTCCTCTTAGGTAACTTTATTTCTATCTGAGCAGAAGAACTTACATTTGTGCAATCAAACTCTGTGTTGGGTCATCCCCTCAGTGTACACGGCTTGGATATGAGAGCAGCAGGTTTAACTAGTCTTACTCAGATGAGGGAATACAGACTATCCTGTTTAGGTTTTCATGCCACTGATTGTGACAGGTGATAGTTGCCGTTTCTTAATATTTACTGGAAGAAGTGCTGGGAATTAGCCCTACAAAAAAACAGTGGGCATTTCTTTCCAAACACTTTAATCCAGTGCTTAGATTTTGGAGGGTTATTTTCTAAAGCATTAAAGCCAATTCTTTTCTCAGTAGCTATGATTGGGATATGTTTTCACCCCATTCACAGCTCAGTGAAGCACAGCTCAGGCCTGGTGAAGTTTGAAAAATAGCATCCAACTTTCTTGTTAGCAAAAATTCTTTTGAAAACCTCGTGTTTCATGTAAATTTTTGGGATGCCAGCCTAAAAAACATATAATATTTTGGCCACCTCATGCAAATCAATCACAAGACTGAGGATCAAGAAAGCTGGGTTCTAGATCTGGAAAGGAATATGCCTAATCTTGGGCTAATTAATCCAGCCATGATTTATTGCTGGTTTGGTCCTCAGTTTAAGACACAGTAAGGACAAAATATTAGGAAGTGTGTGCTGCAATAATAGATTTTTTTGGGAATAAAAAGCATACTTATTTTAAAATCTTCAAAAGATTATTTATACTTACAAATCTCAAGTGTCACTTTGATTTTTCCACAGTCTTTTGGGCTGAAAACATTATTTTGCAGGTGGCCTTGGTAATTGAAATAAGCATTTTCCTTTAAGTCTAATTTGAAGTAACTTCTAATTTCAATGGGGATTGGGTGCCCAAATCCCTTTACAGTAGATGCTTTCAAAACTCCCTAGAGATATGTTCAAGTGGTGAGAATTTTTAGCTTAGTAGTTCTGCTTCAGGGTTATGTCAAACCTGAAGACCGTTTTATTATGCACTGATTGTTCTGGCATAGCATGGAGAATGCAGTATGATAAATAATGGAAGGTTCCAATTTTCCATTGCCTCTTCTAGTCTTTTATAGCTGTGCAGAAGAAACATAACATTTTATTATTCTAACTCAGTAGCACTTGGCATTCACCTACCAAAGACACAAGTGGCAAAACTTAAGTGAGTACACTCAGTGAAGAATGAATCAATTCCAACATTAATAAAAAGGTGCCTTGCCTCTGTTCTTCAGGATTGATATCACTCAGATTCAAAATCTGTTTGTTATTCTCAGAAACATTATTATTTATTCTATTTATCATTAAATAGTTGTATTCTGCAGAGTCATACTTATTACTAAATTCTGGTGATGGAATACGAATTGTAAGCAAGAAGAAATATATCACAATTTGCCTCATTTGCTATCATGGGAACGATCTCTTCACACACGAACACTTCAAGCATTCATTCAGAGATATTGTTAAACATTGAATGTTACAAAGCTATCTTCAAAGATATTTTCCTGAAAATAACTGCTTATTCTAGACCAGAGTGTAGTAAATATTGTATTTCAAAAGAGGTAATTTTGACTTACTATTGAGTTTTTGTAGCTTGCAAATCCCAAGCTTCCAGTAATAAAATAAGGGTCAGCAACTATTCCCACAGTGAGACACATTCTACAGATTAACATACTGGCAACATTCTTTCTCTTTCACAAAACCAAATGTTTTTGTTTTTAGTAACTAAAAGTTAATTCCTTTCCTGAAGGTTTCTATTAGGGCCAAACCCATTAAATTTGACTTGCACTTTCTTATAGAAAATGGAAAATATGAATTATTTTTTTACCCTGAGAAATATTTCTAGAAATGACAGAGACTATATACCTTCTGTACACCACACAGTATACACTCTTGTGACTGGATTCACTATTAAAAATTCCGAATTTATTCAGTGGGATTATTAGGAATTTTTATTCTCTATTTCTTCAATATCATTCCTTACATTCTACTTGTCATTAAGACTGTTGGTGAGTTGACGTGGCAACAAAGACTAGAATAAATCAGGGTTAACATTAGTCTCATTAGACTGGGACGTGATAATTGACAGTTATTCGTTATTAACCTTCTCTGCAAGAGGAATTCAGTAAAGATGCATGAATATCTGATTTGTTAAGCCCATTCTCTTTCAGGTAAGGAACTTTAAAATCTCTACATCTGAAAGGAATTTCAGTGTAAATTGAAACTGTGAAGTCTACTGGACCAGTTTTGTCTATTTTGCCCCTGACAAATCTAAAAATACAACACTCATTTCAGGGAAACAAATACCTACAGTCCTTGAAGACTGCAGCTAAGATGTTAAAAAACACCTGTAGAATGTCTGCAGCTATATCCTTTTAAAATTAAATACATATTTTTCCAAAGTTTTCAAAAAAGCTCTTTCAAAGCCCAACTTCCTAACACTCTCTCTGGTTACCTTGATGTTTTCAGTGCAACAGTAAAGATGCTTTAAAAGTATTTTGAAAAAGAGCTTGTGAGAAGTTCAATAACTTTAAAAACTGATACAATAAGCCATGAACCAACCTTAAGAAAACCATTCACCATTATTCCAACCTTTTTCTCCCAATCATTTCTGAAGCCAGAGTGGCTAGCTTCTGTTTTGCTACCTATGTCAAATTTCCACTGAAATCAACAGCAGGAGAAGCAGGATGTGGATCAATTCCTATATTTGCATATTTAGACTTAGGTCTCAACTCACACTTTCTTCTGGAAAACCTGCAATTGCTAACACTGCTGGGAGGATTAGAGGAAATGTTTGCATTTGTGTGCATAGAAAACACTATTCAAAACACTCCCCCCAGAGCTCTAAATGGTTTTAAACATTTCTTTTCTATTGATGTTCAAGAACAAAATGATTTTCTCAATTGCTATTATTTAAAGAATTTGAAGCTCAGGTGCAGAGGTGGAGCATGTTGGTATGACCCTTCCCACACTCCCAAATGATTGGCTGGAGGGAAAGTTATAATGCTCAGACATGGCTGTAGCCCAGGGCATAGCTCTGTGTAAGTCAGCAATTCCAGAAGCACAATTACTACCTGTGATCATCAATCAGTACAAAACTGCACTGAGTCATGCTGAAAGCAGTTGAAAATGTTCTATGCTGGAAAATCAGATTACAGTTTATTTCTTTTTGAAAGACAGAGAGATGGATAAAATATTTCATGTTTCCACTAGAACTGAGTCTTTATATCTTTTTTAGGAACTCACATGGTAGGTATCTTAGATAAACAACTTTCAAATTCCTGTATATAATTTAAGAGATATTTGGATCTCATGGACACTTAATTTCAAAAGTAGTAGTGGTATTAGGAATTTCTAAACTGACATTATTGGGCTGCATTTATCATGTAAAGTTTCCTTTTAATCAAATGCATGTATGTAGAGGAGCAAATATGGGGATTTATAGCTTATTTGTTATTTCAGAAAGCATTAAAAGCAAGTAAAGCCTTTAGGCTTAAAACAAAGAATGCAAAATTAACCAAACCACTCCCCATAGTGGCAAAAAGGACAGATTATGCTACAGAACATTTCACTCAAGATATATTAACTGCCTATGTTAAGACAGCACATTGTCTACACAGGACACAACATAAATTGAAGCAAACTACTTGAGAATTTCTGTGTTCTTTGTGAGGCTGCCAAAAATAAATCTGTGTCATAAGTTTATTGCATCATTATGGAAAACTGACAATATAGTGGACTAGGACTGAACTCAATGTTTCAGCACTTAATTCTAATCCCCACAAGGCAAAAACTCATTTCACAGGACTTATGTGCAAGGGTTAAAGAAACAGCACAAGCTTCTGATACTATTCTTGCAAACAGAAGGGAATGACCACAGAATCCCAAAGCACTCTGTTGTTTCCACTGAAAAGGAAGTAATCAAAATCACTGTCACTTACTCTCTGTTGGCAGCACAGGGGGAAGTGTGGTCTTAGGCTTCTTGGTCTTCTTCTCGGCAGGCTTTGAGGTCTTTGAGGCATCTGCAATGAAAACAAGTAATAAAATACAAATCCTATTTAAAAATCAATAACAAAAAGCTGCCTATTACAATTTGTTTTGGATCTTTCTGCAAAGTTAGAGGAAATTGCTATTTAGTTTTTAAGAATGTTTTCTGCACAGACCTGCTGGAAAACATCACATTCTAAAAGGAAGAGGGAACAGAGGGAGAAACCCTCTAAGAAAGCAGCTGCATGGAGAACCTGAGAAAGCAACTAGATAAGAGGCTCCATCTAAGTTCACAGGTCTATTTTAACTGAATAGAACACAGCACAGTGTGCACAAAGATGCTTTAGCCAGTTCATGGAAGTGGAAAACAAGCATGTTTGAAGCATTGTTTCACCCAAAATAATCTCTTGCCCTATCACTCTTCTAGTCCATTGTCTATGTGAAGTATATAGTTGAATGCATTTTGAAAAGTAAGATTTTTTCTACATGTTTAAATATTTCCAAAAGGAAAATATTACACATTGGTTCTTTCCTAAATAAAAATGGCAGAAGGGATACCACAGGACTCAAGTTTGATGGATTTCATTATTCTTAAGATTGCGCAGTGCATATCCAATAACTACTCAGCACTGCAGGTTCCACCAAGAGAAAGTCAACTAAGAGTCAGTAGAAGCTCTCTTCCATGTTTATCCCATATGACATAGACACATGTAATAACTAGAAGGTGCAGCCTTCTTCAGCAGGGTTATCCCAGGCCAAGTGTGGCATATAATGCAACTCCTAACAAGCCCCACTTGTTCGATCTTCACATTTATCTTTGGAAGAAAGATCCCAAATCTGGCTTATGATTCCAGCAATTCCTGTATCAATTTATAGCTTTCAAATTCATCTTTCAGAGAATTTGTGCATGAGATAGTGGTTTGAAATTTAGTTACCAGAGAAAAGATAACATAAACATTGTGGAACCACCTATTTCAGTCACCTACTTCTAGCTGCCAAAGCATGAAAGTTTGTCTCTTAAGTTTTCTACAAAGTTAACAGAGGAAAACAGAATATCTTCGCAAACAATTCAAACCAGAAGACTCTGCTAGATCTGAGTTTAAACACTTAGATTCTACAGATTTGTCCCTGAGTTGTCAAATTAATTTGACAAGTAAAGTGAAACATTCCTCCAATCTGATTTGAGTACACAGGGCCAAAAGGAATATAATGATATTTATGGTTACTTGTTGAGTCTAAAAATCAGCATCTGTGATGCTGACAGCAGACTGAGTAGAAGGGAGCAATTCTAATTGATGTTTTAGATCACAGTTCTAATTTTAAAATACCAGTCATCCCCTCTGACAGTCACAGATACAGGATATCAAATGGCACCTCTCCTATTTAGGAGAGATTTAGCTGGAGTTTGTTGTGGTGCCATTCCTCCAAAACCCCTCGTCTCACTCGCACAAAGCAGCATGTCAGTAGGCAATGGAACAGACAGACGAGTCAGTCAGCAAACAGGCAAAGAATGTGGTCATTCTGGTGTCCAGTGCTATGTGAGCAGTGAGCTCCTAATGTCATTGGTGCCACTACTAGAGTAAACCAAACAGCTGATGTAATGCCATTCATGTTATCATGCAATGAATATGTCATGAGCTGATAGCCTCCCATCAAGGCTGTGGAGGCCAAAGTGTAACTCCAGCCTCCTAGAACCAAGGATGAGCAAAAGGCTGAGGTACTTAATGCCTTCTTTGCCTCAGTCTTTAATAGTCAGACCAGTTATCCTCAGGGAACTCAGCCCCCTGAGCTGGAAAGGCTTTGGGAAGAAAAGCAATTACTTGAAGGGAATCAGAAGACAAAGTCAAAGCAAAACCACATAGGTGACTGAAATATTTAAAATATGCTAGGGCAGCTCTGGACAACTACAATGTGTTAAACACTTGATGATCTGTTCCTTTAACACGCTTCATCTGCTGTAGCTAAGGTGTTACAAGGTACTAGATTCTCCTTCAAGACTTCTTTATAGCCTTTGAATATCAGTGCTGGTAAAACTTATTACTTTGAATTACAGAAATATAAACAATAGCTGTCCAAATGCCTAAGACAGACTACATTGTGATCACAATATTACAGAAAGAGCTGTTACAGGAACCAACATAATTAATTGTAATTATATGTATAATTAATTTCTTTTCCACCTACATGAAGAGTGATCCCTGCTGATGGAGTTACAGGTTCATATTCTTACCTTTTGTCTTGCCACATTAGAAAAACAAGTAATAGTTTTCTTTACTAGACTTCCTGCCCCAAATACCATATCTGCAACATAGCTGTGAAGGCTTAGTACCCAAGATTTTTGTTATTTGGCTTTTTTAGTTTTGTGTTTATAACTGAAAGTATCAGTATTCAAAGATAAGCTCACCAGAAAGTGAGTTGATAAGAAGCACATTTGGTAATTTAAAGTCCATGTGCATTTTAAAAGTCTATGCTCTCAACCTCATGACAAAAATATTTGCCTAAGGCCAAGACTTACTTGGCAAGAGTACAGTGTGATCACCATGACTGAGTCTGAAAAGGGGCACCTCAGTCAGAAAATTACCTGTGTTCTAAGCCTGTGTCATAGAAGGGCTTTACTCATTTCCACTAGAAAAAACAAATGACCAAATGTCATACGTGGTCCTGAGGTAGACTGATACCCAGACTCACACCCCAAATTCTAATGTGCTCTTAATGCATACAGCTCAGAGGCAAATCTTCATGGGTTCAGCTTACTGTGCTAAAAAACTTGTAGAAATACAATGGGCAGCAGGAGAACATAGATTATTCCACAAAGCAGCCAAAGCCCTTAGCTATGCACTGTCTCTCTGCTCATGCTCCTTTATGGTCAACGCTGAATTATGTATTGACCAAAAAGTGCAAAAGGGAAGGGGGCAGAGTTCTTTTTTGTCTATGTGGTTCATAAAGACTGGTATTGGGAAATTAAGAAGAGGTTGTAGGGGGGTAGTGGAGGAAGTTCTAAGGAAGGATTTTCCCATATCTAGCAAAGTACTTACCTTCTACCAGCACTTTGCAAGCACATTCAGCTTTTCCTGCTGCATTTTCAGCTATGCATTTGTATTCACCCCCATCTTCAGGCATGGCCTTCTCAATTGTAAGTGAACACAGCGTCCCTAATACAAAGTAAAGAGAGATCAAATGGATGTTCTGTTGCAGTTCACAAAAACTTCAGTGCTATTAAGGAACAGAAGGTATCAAATGATCCGATCCTTTACTACAGGTAACCTTCACTGCTATAAAAAGATATTTTGCCCTTAAAAATTCAGCATCAGAATTGGAACCTTATTAATGTTAAATAAAATAAAACCACATCAACAGATAAAGTGAATCTTATTGCTGTTCCCTGGATACCAAAAGCTGTCCCTGCAGCCCTAAAGTGGTTAATGGGTGAGGGTAGAGAAGGCCCAGAGTCGAACCTCCGCTGCTGTTCTTTGTCTTACAGCAGAGATAAGAAGTCTTCACTCCAATATCTTTTTTCCAAAAGTGCTAGTAGCATAGGACTCTAAATAAGAGGGCTCCTGCCAAATGGCCATCTGCAAAATTTTGATTCAGTCTTATCTCTAGCACTTCCATGAGCATCCATGTATGAAAGCCGATCGTCAGCTTAGTGCTCAAGTTTAAAAATGGCACTGAGAGACATTTTGTTTTGAAGAACAAGTGCCTGGTGTGGTAAAACATTCATTAGAAAGTCCAGTATATCAGTATCAGTGAAGTATGTCATTGCAACAAATCCATTTATTTTCAAACAGAAAAGCAAAATTTGTCTTCACTGGGTTTGCAGAAACAGGATGCAACATAAGATCTGTAGTTACCAAGGGAAGCTTGGTATGACCCAAGGGAAATACATTTCCTCTTAAAAAAAAATATAATCTCTGTGAACCAAAACAGAAGCTGTTCCCAGTCGTTGGGGGATGGGGAAAGAGAACCATGGTTTACCTAATCCTTTATGTTCACTTGCATCGCTTGGATCAATGAAGCAGTTTGCTCCCTTGGGAGAAACCCAATTAAAACACTCCAGATTTTCCCCTTCCAAATATCCTTCTTCATTAAGTGAGGGTGAATTGTGGGCTTGCTTTCTCTTTCCCCACTGGAAAGCCTTGCGTGTCCCCTAGACACAGGGTGACATGTTGTGTGCTTCCACCCATCACTGTAGCTTTTCCAGAACACCTCTACCTTCAGCTTATTTCAACTGCAGTAGTACCTTCCTGCCTTCCTCCATTTACCTTTCTCACAGTCTTTCCTAATTAATGGCAAGAACAGATAGATATTTTTATACATTTCCCCTGTGTCCGGAGACATAAGAGAATTTCCCAACATCTCTTGCTATTTGCCACCTTTCTCTTTATGCTAACTGGAGGCTGCCTTCTGCCTTTCAGAGTGCCTGATCTGAGGCTCCCCATCAAATATATACATCCCTTGTGGCATAGGCACAGATGACACTGTTCCTTGAAAAGGACACCTCTCTGTCAGAAGAACTTTGGGAGCTTACTGGCTCCCCTTGGAAATTAGACCTCAGTTCTGGCATGACAATTATGCTTTTGGCATTCAGATTTTCCCTTATTATTCAAGACAGATCTTATAAAAAACATTCAAATGGTTCCTGACAGATTTGGTTTGCCAGACATACACAAGGGTTAGAAGAACATGATTTTTTTCCCTCTTCGTCATCCCCCACAAGATTAAGAAGCTCTAAATAATAACTATTTTCCCTCTGAGAAATGATGTGAAAACTCTCTCAGAAGAGGAGCACTGACCCCTCACTCACATGTGCTGTGCTCAGCCAGCCATAGGGTGAAAAGAAAAGCCACGTGCCTTCCATGAGGCAACTCTTCTCCATGACTCAGGCTGAGCCAAAAATGTCACAAGTTGCAATTCCATTCCAAGTGGAGGAGGGACACTAGTAAGTGTTCTAGCAGGCATCTAGCAAATATAAATGCACATGCCTCTGCTGTTTAAAGAGACAATTGGGAGTAAGCAAAGATAAATTCCAGTCAAATAATTTATATAAACCTCTGTAACATAATTAGAAAATACCACATATTAAAATCCAAAAATGCTACTGTAAAAGAATATAAACTATGGAACAAAGACACATACATATGAAGGAGGTCTCTGGCCACCTTACTGCAGGGATGAAGTCTGACTTGTAAGTGTAAGTGGATCATTAAGGGGCTGAAAAAAAGCAGCATTTAGTTTCAATTCTGCTGGCATTTTCTACCTGCTCAAAAGCCCATCCTCAGCTCATTAGAGACTACTGTGACATAAGGTTCATTCTTCCTCACTCACACTCTTGCAGTGTTGTCTATACAGCACTACTGCAGCAATACAGGTTAACACCTTATGACAAACACTTCCTTATGCAGCATATACAAACAGAAACATCTCAGCCTAGCAGTAAGTCATTTCCTGATGCTATACTAAAATCTAGGAGTAAACCCTAGAGTTTTCTTATGACAATCCTCAACTTGCCCCATGCATCCAGTGTTCTGTTAAGTTTTGCTTTTAGAATCTAACCCTGGCTAGGCTGTATGTCAGAGGTCTGTTTGAAGCTGCATTTAGCTTATTCGACTGGAAGCAAAGTCCTCATGAAATAAACTCAGTCTTACTCTTCTGAAAGAATATTTATATGAAGTTACTTTATGAGAAGGATGAAGGAAATCTGTTTTTCTAAGGGCTGCATCCTTTCTGTCCTGACTTCCACCCCTTTACAGCAATAACTTGTACCTTACTTCCCTCCACTTCATACTCCGCAGCATCTACACTGAAACAATGCATATGAAGTGCATGGAGATTGCTGAGCTTCTTGGTACCACCAGATGCAATGGTGGCATTCTGCCCCAAGTGGAGGAGTGAAGGGGAAATGAGATCATTTGAGTAATTCTCTTTAATTTAGCTGTCAGTTTTCATGGATCTGTGGATGACTAGAACTTAGTGTGAAATTAGCCAATGGCTCAAAAAAAATTAGCCAGGCTGGGTCAGGAGTATAAAAGGAGGCTAAGAGAGGGCATGACTGTAGAAAACTCATTTTCTTAGAAAATAATAATAATAAAAATAATATATAAATAATAATAATAAAAAAGAACATAGGCAAAACTTGACAAGATTTCATTTTTGTTATCTAGAGTCACTAGTCTATCTGGTTAATTCCCAGGGCCAGAAGGCCAAATGTCTTTCAATGAAGTATTTGGTATTTCCTCTGCAAAACCCCTTCATGACCTGAAACAAGCTTATTTTCTCATAACTGCAAGAAAGCCCAGGTTGGGTTTTCAAAATCCTGGCACTTCACAAAGCTCAGTCAACTAAAAGAATTTGCTAACCATTTTGTATCCATCTCTCCACTTTTTTTTTAAGAACCAGTCCATGGTCACTCTTTGAAACAGTGTCACAAAGTGCAGGGTTGGAGTAAACATGAACACTGGGATCTTCCACTTAGACATAACAACTGGTGCAGCTCTAGAAAAGACCTTGACAGCCACAGAAGCTGACAGTTTACTGGAGGGTCTGATTTAGATACACGAAGCCTTTCCCTTGTACTTTCAACTATTAAAGGATTTTCTGACTTACTCAAATATAGTGCAAGTCTGTTTAAAATATCTCCAGGCTCCTGCATTCTTTCCATGAAACTCCACAGAAAGTCAACTTCAGATATAAAACAAATACACAAACCAACAAAACAGCTCCTAATTCCCCACATGGCATGCCACTGGCCAACCTCTTGACTCCTATCCATGATGCAGACTGAAGTTTGTCTTTCTCATTTGTATCCCATGGGATAAAGAAGTACTATGGAGTATTTAGGCAATATTAATAAATACTAGGCCATGAGAATTTGTGCCTAGGGGCCACAACAAATTTGTTAAGGAACCGTGGTGTTTTCTAATAAATCATAGATTTCTGGGAAAATGCAACCATGTGCTAGTCTTGAGGGTCCTTTCCAACCGTAATGATTCTGTGATTCTGTCACAATCATGTTTAAAAATGGCAGGTGGGTTGATTTGGAAAATATTGACTAAATTACAATGACAACAGGCAAAGTAGTGAAAAAACTCACATGAGTTTCAGAGAAGAAAAAATGTCAAATTTAATTATTGCTTATTGATAGAGTCTTAAGGAAAACAATGTCAGAAACCTACTTTCATTAGTGTCTAAATTACACATTTAATTGGCACATGTATCTGTGCAAAGGTAATTCTCTTAGTCTTTACCAAAATATTCGTGTTGTCTCATTTATTTGCTTGTAATTAATTCTATATTACTATATTACAGACATTCATTTAGGAAGAGTTAGAGCTGACAAAATAAAGATCTCTTGAAGAAGTAGGCAATAAGAAATTATCACTTGGTATGCTTCCAGTGGATTTCCTTTGTGATCAGACTAGGACCAAAATCTCTGATGTAGAAGTATATTAGTGCTCATTAACTTACAGATGATAGAAAGAATGTTGGAAAAGGAAAAGACAGGAAGGGAGAGAACAGGGCAGTCCTTGTAAACATTCTCATTTACTGGTTGAGCTGAGTCATATTCACTTAAAGAAAATGAGGCTAAAGACAGTAAAATGAGAAGCATTCATAGACAGCAAGGGAAGCTCTATTTTCAGATGGTTTACAGGTTTAATACAGAAGTAACAAACACTGGGGGTTTGACTAGATGACCTTTAAAAGTCCTTTCCAACACAAACCATTCTATGATTCTGTGACCTCCACTGTTGTGAGGTAGAAAGAGGACTAGTAAGCACAGCAATAGGAAGGTGATCTCCATCTCACCGATGCTGATAGTGACATATGCTTCTGATGCCCATGTTCTAAATAGAATAAGAAACCAATGAACATCAACCCCAATCCTCCAAGGGCTGTATAAAGTGCATTATGGAGAGAAAGTTAGTAAGAGCCTGATTTGCAGGTTTTAAAAACAGGGGAGAGATATATGTACCTTGATTACAGTCAAAGTCATTCTACTAGGTACGAAAGGGTTCTTTAGCTTAGCAGAGAAAGGAAAAAAGTGTATGGAAGAAGAAGCCAGACAAATTAGAATTAGAAATAAGTCAGTAGTTTGGTTCTTGATTTAAAACAAAATACTTATAAGAATAAGAATACATTGGAAGAAATTACTAGTAATTACAGCAAAAAGCCTCTCTTTTCTATGTTTAAACCTACACTAAATGCATTTCTGGAAGAAGAAGGGTTCAGACAAAAACAGCAGTACACAGGGAAATTTTGTGGCAAGTAACAAACATGGAATTATGTCAAAACTGATGCTCAGACAATCTCCCTAGCCTCAGACTTTCTGAAAAAGGGTTTTTTTAAAGCTGCAGAATCCATCTACTTTCAGCAGTACATAGAGTTGTGTTAATTACACACTGAACTCTTGCTGAAAGTTAATTGAAAAGAAATTAAAAACATCATGGCTGGTTAGACTGACAGACTGACTTGCACAACTGATAGGAAGATTTAGGAGTTATGTTAAGTCACAAGAAAGTTGTTAAGGCATTATTGCTAACAAGATTACCAACTCTTTATGCTGCCAAGACACTGAGAATAAAAACAATTTCTATCTTACATAAAGCAATGAAAACTCTGGGCATTTTCTAAGCTATACCATCAATGCTACCTGAGCATTTATTAAGTAGTTCCCCTGCAATCTACGTAATCACATGGTACTAAACCAAGTTTGCCAGTTTTGACTTATATTCACTGCGCACCTCAATTCTCCAGACCTGTAAGGTTGCCAACTTCCAAACCTCTTTCAGTGCCACCTTCTAAAACAACTTTTGTAACTATCCAAAGTTTTCCTATCTGGATTTTCTATCCCAGAGTGAGTGACATAGCAGGACAATAGCACAGGGCACTCCTGTGCCAAGTACTATACAAAAGTAAAACAAAATGGTTCCTGCTCTAAAGATTTCGCTGTGTGAGGAAGCTTGATCTACTCAGTCCTTATATGTCTAACTCCATGGTAATGCCTGCTAGAACCTTTTAGAACAAAAAGGACCCTGTAACTTCAAGCAAAGAAGAAATATTAAAATCAACTGCCTCTTAACTATACACCACCTAACCTGTCTATATAAATACATAATGCTCTAATTTATGAGTACCTTCTTTTGTTTGTTTCTTACAGTTTATTCTGAGATTTCACAGGCAAAAACCACATTAATATCTATTCCAGGAATGTACATAATGGCACTCTGACAAGTGTTTAAAAGAAGAAAAATACAGAACCAAACCACTAATAAGCTCCCACCAGGTCAGACATATTTGTAAGAAGAAAAATGGTGCAAGAGCTCACTTTGTCATAAAAGTGGTACTTTAAGGAATAAATCACTCATTTCATTCAATTGACAGAATATAATTTTGGGAATTATTAAAACAAGTAGTGATGGTTATGATTTCAAAAGGAAACCAAAGAGCATTAGTAGCTGAAATGTAAAATGGAAGGAATGGGATTGATATTAGATAAGTTTTGACTGTGACATTCAGTATAATACTGCCCAGATTCTGACTTCTTATTCCTAATGTAAAATCAACCCTGGAATAGTAGAATGCATTGCAAGCCCTTGGTTAAGTACTAGAATACAGCACAAATAATGCATAAATATGCTGGAAGATGAACATCTTTTTTGGAACAGGATTTAATTTTTCCTTTGCCAAAGGCGTCACCAATCAGTAATTATTCTGATCCTGGTGTTTGAATTTGGGCTTCTGTCATGGTATAGAAGTGGGGCTAACAATCCCTCCTTCTCTTGCAGGCTAATGGCTAAAACGACTTTGACAGACAATGTAGTGTTAGTGTTTTCAATGAGTTGTGTGAAATGAACAGGTAAAGGGCCTTACTATCTGCTAGGACAAATATGCCAAGGAAACTTATTTTCAGTGAGCTACTACATAAAGGGACTAGTTAGTTTGCCTGTCCTCTGAACCTGTAACACACAAGTTGATTTCTAAGTCTGCCCTTTGTGGCCAAATATGCCACTTGTTTTATCAGGTAGGCATGTTCCTGAAACCAGATTTTACATATTTATCCTCTCAATATTTTTGGCACCAGGAGACTGTCAAACTGCTCTCTCATTTTGCCTTAGGGCAGTGACAGAAAGGGTTAATTTCATTTCCAAAAGACAAATATGTAGCATTCTGCATGTTCATATGTTACTTATATTGAACAGTTTGTGGATCATGGGCCCACACTAGCTAAGATGGGCTTGCAGTAGGGTAAGAAGCAGATGGATATTTTTTACTCTAGACAGAGGGTTTTCTCACATCCAGTTCGCTAGGAACGAGTAAGTTATTCTCCTTTGAGTTACCTCTGGAAAACCTTCTGTACATGAGATCCAGTGGTCACTACCAAACACCACAGCAGCACAAAACCATTTGGTGAAATAGCTAAGAATAGACTCAGTCAATCCACTTCCATAGTGGGTTTCCTTGCTGAACACAAGAGGAGCAAGGTCATACTGAAGAAATAAAAAATGGCTTTGCAAGATCTAAGCCCATTAATGTGAGCTAGGTCCGTTTGCTCTGAATTGGTCTCCTTCCCCACAGACTCAATGCTCTTTCAGCTGAGGATGACTGTAGGGGATTATCTCCAGAGCCCATTAAATGCAGCTCCAAGGTTGGCCAAAGGCACTGCTGCTGAAGGACATGACATCTGCAGACATTCTGAAGCTGCCTTTTCAGTGTTTGGGGCAAAAGATGGATCTTGGATTTTGTCACTGGGTTGCTGAGTACTGCATCCAGTTTTATTGTTGCTCTCTATGTTTAAAGCTGCTCCAGACACTTTCTACGAGACCAATCCATACAGTGTCTCTGTTGAACATTATTTCCTGATATTTATCCTGAATTTGTTATTTCTCAGTTCTAGTCTGTAGCTCCAGTTATTTCTTCCCCTCCCTTAGTTCCTTCAACTATTTATGTGTTCCTAATTTGGGGAAAAGAGAAAAGTAAATCTCTAAGAAAACTGGAACTTACTTTATCACAACTACCTAGCTAATTACTTAACAGTTGGCATGACAGCACCTCACAGTGAGAGAGCAGCAACATATTGTTATCCAGTTGTCAAAGCTAGCAGGTACTGTTGGGAAATAGC
This sequence comes from Galbula dea, assembly GCA_013399015.1. NCBI lineage: Eukaryota > Metazoa > Chordata > Aves > Piciformes > Galbulidae > Galbula > Galbula dea. The sequence goes on from VWZX01006101.1 coordinate 1,683,591, forward strand.
CTAAATTGACCATCATGCAATGCATGCCCTCAGTGTACCAGAGGCTATGTAATAAGGTTTTTTTTTTAAAAAAAGCTCTAATCCTCATTCCATTTCTTTCCATTAAAGGAAAAAATTGTAGCATTTACTTCCCTGTGTAATATTTCTTTCTAAGATCCTCTGCAAATACATGCAAAAGAAAGCATAACTTTGAAGTACCAATAGCACTGACTACCTAATCATGGTATTAGTGTAATAATGCAGGTACAAGCCAAACATAAGGACAATTTCATCACGCCCTGCAAGAAGCTGTCCTGAAACAGTGGATTCTTCATCCAGTGCTGATCTTTGTCCCTTACCTCAATGGAAAGCATTGCTAACTTGAGACATCCTAAGAAAAGGCCAGCTCTGGAGTGTTATGACCAAGAGTGTCACATAGCCCAGACAAACTGGATGGAGTAAGCCACATGCCCTACTCAGGCAGGTGGTAAAGCATTTCTGTACATGAGGATCACTTCACTGTAAACACAACTACACTGGATTTTAAGCTCCACAATACCATTTTATAAAGTGAATATGAGTTGGGGGATTATAACAGTCAGTTATTCAGATTATTTCAGTCAAGAAAACAGCTTTCTGCAGCACCACAACACTAAAGCTTTCAGGACTTAAGGAGGTTCCACCATATCTCAGAAGCTTTGATACTCTGATGCTGTCTCCCTGATGTATTTTGACAGAAGACATGAAACATAATTTCTTTTCTCTCTGAGCAACTCCAGGAAAACTCTTGAAATCTTGTTTCCAGTGTAAGGTAGATTAAACTGTTGTATCCCACCTTCCTGATCCTGCTAGACCTTTTTATAAGGTTGATTTTTCCACCAGTCAACTTTTTCTTGTGTGCATGACAGTTACCTCTATTCTATACAGTCCCCTCTGGGGAAAATCATCATTTACTCACATAAATAAAAATTGTATGTTACTTCAGACACATGTCAAACACAATGCACCTGCTACCATTTCCCTCTCTCCATCTACTTTGGTATCCTCTTTCTGCAGTATGCAGGCACCTTTCCCCCACTTCCCCTCCCCCCAAAGGCAATGTTGTTTCTGACTGCATCCACTTTAAAAGAGTCCTCATATTTCAGTGCTTGGAATGTTGCACAAGGATTCACTGTTTGTGGTGAACCCCTGTGTGTACTCATGTGGTTCTCATTTAATAACACTGAAAATAGTCTGGATCTGAAGAAAGAGTCACAATTAACAGTTCAGACCTCTGTGTCAAGCTATAATTCTTACTGTGAACATGGACTTTCTTACTATAACATGCAGGACAGTGTCATTCTCCATATAGTTCCCTCAGTGTTTTATGAAACAAATATGAAGTAACTAAGTTTTTTTGCATTGCCAGTTATCCTCCCTACTTTTGTCCAAGAAAAACATATTTTGTCCAGATACAATATTAACTTCCACACAAAACCTGTCTAGTAGAGTTTGATACCTAGAATGTGGAATATAAAGAAATCACTCAGTTTGACAACAGTTAAGTGTTCTTTCTGAGGACTGCTACCAAACTCTGTACTGTTTTGAAACTAGCTGGAAGTTGTCAGGCCAAGGGGGTTCAAATATTTCAGTGTCTGGAAAGGCCACAGAAGCATCTGTGATGGGTCATTAAATACACTGGAAATCAATTCTCAACTCTGCTCTTAACTATGTAACTTGAAGTTGTAGTAATTTCTTTCTATGACACAACCTCTTTTTCCTTCTGTGTTTCTTATTGCAATAAAAGGCCTGAAATATTAAACATACAGAAGAATTAAACTAGAATTTGTAAACCAGCAATAATATTATTCCATTTTTAATGTTATAAATCCTTACAGTTCAGCTTAAATAAATGTCATGTACCAGCTCCTTAAACAGCATTAGTAATGTAAACAGCATTTAAAAATGCAAGAAGTTCAACTTTATAAAATTTACATCTGCAGGCTGTTAAAGGAGAATCTGCAAGAAATGTCAAACAATACTGTTCCTTGTGTACTCCACTGAAATAACAAGAAAATTGCATTTGGAAACAGTTACTGGCACAAAACTTAAATAAAGTATTGCATTACCTTTAATGAACTAAATATTATTAGTCAAGAGCCAGATACACTAGTGTGTCATCCAGCTGGGTTGTAATTCAATTAATTACCTTCTTGGGAGATGACAATGGACTTTGATGATTTGATGGGTTTGCTGTCTAGAGTCCAGGTGACAGCTGCAGGGGGATCAGAGGAAATCCGACATTGTAAGACCAATTTTTCACCATCTACTACTTGAGCATCTTGAAGCTTCTCTGTAAAGGAGGGTGCTGTTCCTTTGCTTGCTGGGGGTTTGCTTGCTGTTGCTTTATTTTCAGCTTTTTTCCCAATTATTCCACCATCCACCACTGCACACCCATGTTCACAGTTTCTGTCATTCTTCTCTTCTTTTTTCACTGCTGGTTTGGCAACAGGGGCTTGAGAATTAGGGGTCGCATTCTGGGCTTCAGTATTGGTGCGGGCATTTGGTGCTGGGGTGTTGGCACTGCCATTCTCTGCAGGTGGCTTTTTCTTTGAGCCTAGCACAGACCTAAAATCTGTAACGGCTGGTTTAGGAGGTGGCACCTTCTCTGGCAACGGGGTTTTTGGGGTGCCTTTCTTGGCCAGCACAGAGCGGAAGTCCACCTGCTGAGGAGCATGAACTTTCCTTTCCTCCTCTGACAAGGTCTTGGGTTTGACCTGCCGCTGCAGGTTTGCTCGGAAGTCCATTTGCTCGGCTGGGATTTCTTTCAGTTCCTCCTCAGAAAAACTTTTGGTGCTGACTTTCTTGCCTAAAATGTCACGGAAATCAAGTTGCTCAGCTTCCTGCTGCCTCAGGCTCTCCTCTGTGTGTTCCCGAGTTTCCACTCGCCTCTTCAGCACACCTCGGACGTCTTCCTGCTCTTCCTCAGCAGCTCTGGTTTCGCTGTTCTTTTTGAAGCCACTTGTTCTACCAAATGTTAATTTACCATGATCTCCACCATCTCTTCGCTCTCCAGAGCTGGCTGATTCCCTCCCACTGTGATCCGAAAAAGAAAAGAAAGAGAGAGCCAGGAAAGGGGCTGGTTTAAAAATGTCAGGGAACAATCTCAGAGCAGGAACAAAATGTGTTTATAGAAGGGGAGGTTGATTAGAGGAGCACACTCCATTAGTTTATTGCATCAATGATGACTTCAGGAGCCATATAAGGGCACAAACAAAAAAGATCTTCTCTACTCTCTCTTGGTACAATGTGCTTAGTCTGTATGATGAAAACAGTTTGTTGGGTCACATTTGGGGATTAGGTTGAACAGCAGCCAGCCTGGGTCTGTAAGGGCAGGGAATTAACAGAGCAAAAAATAGAACCCACCCATGCAAGTCCCTGGGAAAAATACTCACTCTCTGAGCAATTCTGCTTTGGAAGCTGAACTCTCCCGCAGCATCAGAGACACCTGGCAACTGCATTCTCCAACTTGGTTCCTGAAATATTTAAGTAAAATCAGAACAGCAGAGGTCTCTCCCTCCAAAACTGTAACTTGCCTGAGCTAGGTGATTGTGTTCTGCACTAAAACAGTTCAAACCCAGTGTGGCATCCTCCTCTCCTATGCCCAGCATTCTGGTGGTTGACTATGTGGATTTGGTCCTCCGATATTTGGAGCCAAGATATCTCAAACAGATTTTACTGATCTGTTGCTGTCTACACTGGGAAAACATACTCCCTGAACAAAAATAAAAGCAATTTACAGAATGAAACAGCTGCAAACAAACAAGTTAAAGGAAAACAAATACAAAAGCTGGAAAATCAAGGCAGAGGAAAGGGGTATTTTGCAAAGTTGAAAATCTTTCCAGCTCTGCCTACTGTTTATTTATTCAAACCCAAGCTAAGTTTTTCAGTGTTAAGATATTAAAAGCAGGGTCTCATTTCCTTCCCTCCCCCCAGCCCAACCAATCAGCAATACCCATCTACATGGATTGCTCCAGCCTGTTCATGTTTATATTAAAAAACATAAAAGTGTCTCCATATATGGTGCTGAGTACTTATTCTTCCTTTTGCAGAGGAATACCATGGATGTCTTCTGGAAAGGGCTCCCATTAAAGAATTCATTTGAAGTGCTCCCCCCACTCCTGCTGCTCCTTCCTTCCCTCCCGCAGATATATATCATTCTTCTAGTCCCAAATGGCTCTGCTCCACTTAGCACAAGAGATGCCAAAAGCAAAATTTAACTTCCTCAGGGCAGCAGTTGTGTAACTGTTGCCACTGTTCCCTGATCTGTTACTTAAAAAAAAAAAAAGGCTTGAATTGATTAAGGACTACAGATATATTTTTTTAGTGAAACACTTTCATTCTTCCCAGATTAAATTTACAAATGGACTACAAACTCCTGAATTATTTTACTTTTTCAGACAAAAATCATTTTTACTACTGAAAACATTTCGTGGACGTGAACAAACCAGATGTGCGTGGGGGGGAGGAAGGAAAGAGAGGTGGGTTTACCCAGCTGTGTTCTCCTTTCAAAAGATTTGGTAGATAAAAGTACCTTCAAGTCCACTTTGCCCTGAAGTTTAAAACACAGACTCAGGAGTGCCTTTCTGTTAGTTTGCCATAAACACATCATCTGGCCTGTTTTTTGAAATAGTGCATGGAAATACATTCCCAGATATGGTCCTGTTAGAGTGAATAAACTGTAATTTCACCCATTTGCAACTTGCAATGACACAGTGGAGAGTGGACAAGATCATTAACACAGATGCAGCACAAAGTTATGTCTTTATAATAGCAATTAGTGCCATCACCTTTTCAGATAGATTTCCCTTGCTGTTTCCTTAGAAAATGAAATAATGGATCAGCCTAATATGAAAATCAAGCCTTTAATACCAAGAAGAAATTGGTGGGGTTGACCAAAGTAACTAGATTTCAAAATAAAGGCCCTACTGACAGGAACACATCTTATTGACCTTAAGACCATCAATAACAGGAAGCCACAGAAATGTTTTCCATCATGGGCCCATGAGAACTGTATAAGGTTCAAACAAGTCCAAATGTAAGGTCCTGCACCTGGGTCAGGGCAATTAATAGAGTCTGGGAGACAAAGTCATTGAGAGCAGCCCTGCAGAGAAGGACTGGGGGGTCATGGTGGATGAAAAGTTGCATATGAGTCAGCAGGGCACACTTCTGTGTGACCTGGTCTCGGGAATCCTGCTGTGGCAGGGGGGTTGGACTAGATGATCTTTCGAGGTCCCTTCCAGCTCCTAACATTCTGTGATTCTGTGAATGCACACTTGCAGCACAGAAAGCCAGCTGTATCCTGGGCTGCATCAGGAGAGGCATGACCAGGTCAAAGGAAATGATTCTGCCCCTCTGCTCTGCCCTCATGAGACCCCCACCTGGAGTGCTGCATCTAGTTCTGGAGTCCTCAGCATAAGAAAGACATGGACCTTTTACAGTGGGTTTAGAAGAGGGCCATGAAGATGATCAGAGGGTTGGAGCACCTCCCTTATGAGGACAGGCTGAGAGAGTTGAGATTGTTCAGCCTGAAGAACAGAAGGCTTTGGGGAGACCTTATAGGGGTCTTCCAATACCTAAAGAGGGCTTATAAAACAAAGAGGGAGAAAGACTCTTCACCTGGGTAGAAAGTCATAGGACAAGGGGTAATGGTTTCAAACTGAATGAGGGAAGATTTAGATTGGATCTTAGGAAAAATATTCTTTACTCAGAAGGTGGTAAGGCATTGGAACAGTTTGCCCAGAGAGGTTGTGGATGCCCCATCCCTGGCAGTGTTCAAGACCAGGCTGGGTGTGGCCCTGGACAGCCTGTTCTAGTGGGTGTGGGAGGCAGCACTGCCATTCATGGCCATGGGGCCATTTTATGAATCTATAACTTTATATCCAACAAGTTAGAATGCATACACTGGAAACTGTTATTGAAAGCAGTTCATAAGGACTGCACTGAATGCCACAACCCAAATTTCTTTCAATGCAAAAGAGTAGAGAACATCTGAGTATCAAACAGAAACTGTTCAAATGGCAGAACAGTATCCAGACCAGTGCAGAGAGTATTTAACTCAGTCCTGCACTGGAGACCTGCCATTCTTAATTCCTCTCATATATTACCTCCATCTGGAAACAAGAGAAATGGAAGGAAGGAAAGGCAAATGGAAAGAGAAATAGAAAGAGTTGTACATCACCTCCTCCTAACATACTGGGTACCAGCCTTGGGTACCAGCACCGCTGAAAACCTGTTGTCTTCAAACAATGCATTTGAAATTGGTCACTTTTGCCACTATTGAAACTCATGATCTTTTTTTCCTGCTTCTCAGAAGCTTTTAAGAAAAGCAGACACACTCTGAAACTGCTCAAGTATTTTTTCATTCACCAGTGCTACAGGGCTGTTAGCAGGCAGTTGGTTTACCAGAAGATCCATCCTGTAGGTCTCCTAGAGCTCAATTACTCTTCCTTAAAACCAATCCAAAGCTGACAAAGTAGGAGAAACCATGCAAGCTAAAGTATAGACAATTTACAGCATACACCAAGTAGGGAGGTACCACTGTTCAGCTTGTCATGACTGTACGGCAAAAATATTTGCCCACAAGAATTGTGTCACCAGTGGGAGAGTTAAAGAAACAGAGGCAGCACTCTCTCAGGAGAGGAATCTAGGGATACTGAATGTAGTCCTGATCACTGCAAAGAATAATACCATTTCTGCAGGACTCTACAAATCATGATTGTTTTTGCAAATTCTTCACACATGCAAAGCAAATAAGAAAGGCAAAGTAAACCTGTCTAAACTAAGCTATTTTTCACAGGGTTTGGAAAATACAGGAGGGGGTAAGAAAGCAAGAGAGCATTTTGTTCATTCTATTTTTAAAACCTTGGGAAGCACTTACAAATTACAACAACAGTGGAACACAGAAGTACCTAGATGGAAAAATTATCCCCAAGGTAGTTTTTCTAATCATAATTATGATTTTTTATTCAAGTGAGTGGCTGAAAAATAGACCTCTGGATACAAACCTTGAGTCTGTGTCTGATTTAAAAGTGTAGCCTTCTCAGGGCAAGTCCTGCTCCTAGTGAAATCAAAGTGAGTTTTGTTACTGATTTTTGGAGCAGGGAGAACATAATTTTGTCTTCTGAATTCAGTTGCAGAACAAAAAAGGTGAAATTAGTTACACTGTCCCGCCTTGGAGATCAGAAGATGGAAAAAGAGAAACAAGCCCAGAAAAAACATACAGAAGGACTGCATGGTTTAGATGCTAAATTCAATCACAAATAATTCTGGAAACTTTGTAAATATTTTTTACACTTATGCAATTTCAGAATCTAGGCAAGGCGAAATACATAGTGGCAGTTAGAACAAAATAGAGCTTTGCAGTACACAGGCACTATCTCATGTTTTTCATGTCTCTGCTGTTTTGAATCTTGGCAATAACAATATTACTTCTGCAACTTGAGGTTCTCCGTGTTGGCATTTTATCAACAAAACCCTAGACAAAGACAGAACTTTGTCACTTTGTTATTGTGGAATAATGGATAAAACCTATGCTTAGTAGCTTATAAAGAAGTGTTTGGGAGTGGTGACTTCTCCAGGATTGCTCTGCAGAATGCTCATGCACAGAACTTACCTTTAAAATGTCAAGGAATAATAGCATCACACCCACCCCCAGCACTCACCCCCCAGTAAATAAATAAATAAATAATCCAAATAAAACCCCAGCTGCATAGCCTGAAGCAATTTTAAAAATAGCTTTCTGTTCTATTGTGGGATCAGTTTTGCCTGGAAGGGCTTTTATGTTCAAAATATCTCAAAATACTAGTTTTTTGGCAGAATCTACTCAAATATTTCCACTGAACCTTAGATGGAACTTATTGTCTGCATGTCCCTAGGAAGCACTCTCTGGAGGGAGAGGAAAAAAAGCAGCGTTAATTATAATGTGGGGATACACCAAAAATTCCTACTGGCCTACCAAGTGTGAAACAAGTATTGCTGAGCAAATGACTTTTTTTTTTTTTTTAACAATGAACTGGAAGGGGCAAAGAAGTTGATCCCTAGCTATAGCTGGTGCTTCAGTGCAGGTGACTGTGAAGTCTCAAAATGAGGTTTTGTAACTCCTCTCTAAGTTACCTAAATGGAGAAAAAGTCCAGACTCCACAAAGCTTTAACCCTAAAGAAAGCAACCAATCTACTGTATCACAATTTCAGTTGACAGAAAGCAGCGCAGCTCTACTGGCTTCAAAGAGGATGCACTGATTCACCTCACTTGAGGGTTTGGCCAAAAGGTTTTTATAGCTGAAAGACCAATCATTTTATTTGCATTTTACAGCACTGAGCAGGAGAGTGGAATGGGAAGAGGTCATGGTTTTCTTTCCTTAAAATAGATAATGTGCTGATAGCAGAAAACAAGGTTTGCAAACAGTTTTGTACAGCAAGATGGAGCTTTACTGGTTGGTGTAATGGAATGTAATCTTACAACTGCTTTTTCTGTAAGCTGCACTGCAGAGTATTCGAGGTACCACTGAGTCATAAGATTAATGTTTACCTCTGATTTTAATCAGATTATCAAAATCTCTAAATAAGATTAGTCAACACTAACTCAACTTTTATGGAACATAGTGCAGGGGAGAGGAGTATCTGAGAAGACACAGGTTAACAAAAGAGATATTTGTTTAAGGACCTGCAGGAGGATTTCTGAGGTCTCTCATGTTGACTGTGCTGTTAAAAATACAAAGGCTTTGGTTAACAAACACAGTCTCTGTCCAGTACTCCCAATGTCTTTGCTTACATCTTCATTTATGATGTACACACTAACTGAAAGGATCTGGGATGGTCATACAGAGCTGAAAGGACAACAGTGCTTGAATCACTGGAAGGATGCAAAGGACAGGAGGAAAAAAAGATGTCTGTGGTTTTCTGAGTCAATAAAGGATTGTCATTTCCCATTTCAATCACAATGGTTTCATAGAGATGCTGACTGGTTTCTTACCCCTCAACTGCATGGGCTGGCACTTCGCAGGCTGTAAAATGTTCATATTTCAATAGATGAAATAGATATAGTAGTGGGTGAATCTGTTGTTCTTTTTATGTTTATTCAACATCATTCCTTGTGGCCTGAGCAATAACAGACTCAATGGAATATTATTAGGACAACTAAAATGAAGAATGCAAGTGTAGAGGGATCAGAGGTCTCTGTAGGTTTCAAACAAGCAGCTGGAGAGGCTACAATGATCACCCTCTTAAAAGTCAGACTTAGTAGTCTATTGTATATAAAAGGCAAAGCAAATACTTCTTTCTAAGCAATGCTGAGGGATGGAAAGACAGAAAGCCAACCAGCAATCATTGATGGATCACACTAGAATCACACTGGACCACACACTCTTGTCAGCTCAGTCTGATGAAAGGAGAAAGAGCGTGGAAGACATAAATAGATCTTTTGTTAAAACCAAGTTTTTAAGACTAGACTTTTAATTTATGAGCAGCCAACACAAAAGGAGAGTTGTGGAAGTATTAGGACAGATTTTAGATCTTAAGAATGATGGAGAAGAAAACCGTAAAACAATTAGCACTGTCAGGAAACCATGCCCAGCCTAAATTAATGGAGTTGGAAAAGGAATGAGTCCCTAAAAACAGCTACACAACATATTCCTCCACAGGAAACATGAAAAGAAGCTGCACATTTTATTTGAAAAGAAAATGCTTATCTTTAAAAATAGCCCACTGTCAACTTCTCTATAAACTTTTCAGTGAATTGACTTGTGGTTTCTCAGTTATTCCCTACTTTTAATGGACTCTGTAGGAGTTTTTGAGAGAAAGACACTAAACACAGCTCTCCTTTCAGGTCCTAAGACTATTTCTGAATATATACACAATGCTCAATCAAGTGCTCAAGACAAATGCAGGTAGTTCAAAAGCTATTGACACAGAACTCTTTGCTGCTGAAAATTATCTTAGCTGTATTGCAAACTTGAAGTTAAACAGCTGACATTTGGATTCTCGGATACTCCTGAGGCAGTTACTTCTCTGTTATTCACAGTATATAAGCAGTTCTCTAAAAGCATATAGAGCTTTCTGTTCCTAGAACAGTAACTGAAATTTTACAAATGACAGCAGTGTATAAAGAGGTATCAACATTCTTCTTCCTCTAATTGCAGCATAGCTTTTCTCATTATGGATTAGAAAAAATAAACATGAACGCACTGATCTTTGTGGGATCCCCAGCTATTTCTACAGTAAAATGGTTAGGGAATAACTGAGACATAGCATGTAATCTGCTGTGCTGTTTTCTAGCTACAACTTTACTTCTTCTCACCCCTCAAAAAAAATTGCTGTCCCCTCTGATTTTCTGAAATAATCTGTTTTCTAAGTGTACCTTCTGTTATGTTCCAGAGTCATGACACTGTAAGGCTTCCACTTTGACAAATGTCTTCATTGATGAATTTGGGTGATCACTAACCACACCTGATCATTAAGGTTGAATTGTTCAAATCAGCCACAACAAAGTCTTCCATAAAGCCCTCTTGGCTCTTCTTTGTTCTTCCTGTACTCCTTCCTTCTTCTATCCCTGAAGGTTTGCTGAAATACCTCATTCTTTTTTGGTTCAGGTAAAATCACCAGCATATCATAAGAGAAGATGCCCTTGTTCAGGGTACACAAACTGAAGTGTCAACATGTACTGGTAGAAGGTAGCAATTCCCACAGCTTGGACTACTCTCTCATGTAGAGGTTAGTGACCTTAATGAAACTTCACTGGCATTTCTAATCCCACCAGAGGTACTGAGTGTCAGAAACACCACTGACCCCAAAGAGAGTTTTCTTAGATACAAGGATGTATGTAGATACGACCTGCACAAATCAGCTGTATGAATGCCCTAGATGACCTGGGCTGATAGCAAACAAGACAATTTTTCTGAAATGAGTCAGTTCACAATTTATTGCAGAGTACAAAGGGCCTAAATCTACTGAAGAGCTTATTCACAAGAAGGTCATGGCACATATGGCTCTACCTACACAAATATTAGAAATAAGACTTGAAATTAAGTGTAGAAAAACTTTTTTATAGGAACTCTTGATATACAACAGCTATAATTTTCTAAAGCATCCTTCTCTGGTGAAGACTGAGTGCCTCATCTGACTTTAAATACTAAAATACAGTGAGGCTAGTTTGTGTCTATGGAAACACATCTTACAGTTAGGCATATACATAGTGACATTTCCATTATTCAGGCAACATAGGTTGGAAAATGCATTAACTATGAAAAATTAAACTCACTCTTTAGAGGCTAAAGAGGTTAAATTTATCAATGGGTACTCTCCCTCCTTGGGTTAGGAAGACAGGGGTAATTTATTTGCAGGCAGGCAAAGGACACTTTTTAAAATTTTTAAATTTTGTACTAGACTGAAGTATATGAAACAAAAATAATTTGGTTATAGCATGAAAAAAGACTAAAAGCCACCACCAACTAGGCAAGTGCAAGTCATGCAGAACTGCAATGCTAACATGTCATAATACTGGGCAAGTATCATAGAATGGCTCAGGTTGGAAGGGACCTTAAAGATCATCTAGTTCCNCCAAATTTTGTAGGGATGACAGCAAGTTCAAAACATCAGGGTGCCTCATTTCAAAGATATATCAGAAAAAGGAGACTCCAACTTCCACATAAAATTCAGACATTTCAGACATGGCCCAGAAACACATCTCCCCTTAAAGGTTTGGATCATAATCTTTGGAATAGCCCTTCCTTACCAGGTTGTTCCCATGGAAAGCAGGCATCCTTACAAAAATTCAGAGAGATGCCAAACATGACAAACAATAGCTCCAAAATCCAGACATTGATTGTGGTTCCTAGAACCCCCAATTTCTTCCCATACTGCTGCCACAAAACTTTGTTTTTCAGGATCCCACAAAGAAACTCTATACTGCTTTGTCTTTCTTTCTGACCCTTGTGTTCCCTCTTTCCTTTTTGAGTTTTATTAGTTCTTTTTATCCCTCAGAAATATTTTATTCATTTAGTAGCCTATTGTTTTGTGTGAATAGAAGGGAACTCATCTTTGAGCAAGGATTTCAACTTGAGGGCAAACAAAACTAATTGTTCCAAAGGAACAAGCTTTTTTCATGGCAAACATACCTGAGATGAATTTCATATTGTCCTGCATGACGAGACTGCACATTCCTCAAGATCAGTGTGAAGATGTCTTCATTTTGCAGGATTTCACATGCTGTTCCCGGCATTATTTCTTGCCCATCTTTAAACCAGTGAACAGTAGGGAAAGGATCTCCAGCAATGGCACAGGATATAAGGACATTTTGCCCAGGAACTGCTGTCACTGATCTTGGTTTGCTGATGAACCAGGGCTGAATACCATCCTGAGGTTCTGTAGTTTACAAACATAATTTACAGATCAGGAGAAAATGCTAAGCTTGAATGTAAATAATAAGGCAACTAATTTCAGGGAAAGCATTCACAGACAAGCAAAGTTATTTTGATCATGCAGGATATAAGGTTTTAATCTGAAAATAAGCCAGGCTTTAATTTTGGAAGCAACTTGTGTTCATACTAAAATTAATCATTTACTTGGCACTTTAGTGGCTCAGTCCAGGATTATATTAAGAGCAAAACAAAGGGACTTTAAAGCTGCCCTAAAAGGAATCTTGGAAGATTTGTCCTTAGAGAATATGGATAGGGATAGCTTTAAGGGCAAGTGGCAGTACTATGACTGCTGTGCAGTTGAGAGCTCATGTAATAAATCATCATTAACAACTAGATCTCAGGGGAGCTTAGAGAAGAGAGGAAGGTCTGAATTCAAGGCAGACAGTGACAACAGACTACAGACCCACCCCTGGAGGCACAGCTCTATGAAAACCTGGGGTTAAGATCCTTTACTTTAAAAATAATAAAAGTCTCCACTGATTTCCAATAGTTCTCAGCAATGACTATAGAAAAATGCTAGCATACAGTAAGATTAGATGAAGCCTCCTGTCATGAAGGTAGTGAATCACAGGAATTTTGAAGGTACTTCAGGGTTTACTGTGAGATTAACATTACATGTGGAGAATCAAAGCCATTTTTTTTTGCAGCTAGTTCTCAAATTGCAGGAATCATGTGTTCCTCAATGGCTACCACTAAAGCCAGGATACTTGGCTCCTAGACAGCTTTTCCAAATACTCAGGACTTTAATTAGAAATAAAAACATCATTAAATGGTTTACATTGAGTCCACAGCTACATAAACCTTATAGTTATAATCTGAAGCTGCATTTAGTGGAAGTTTTTCACTGTCCCTAGGAATAGAACTCAGGAATGTATCTTTGAAATAGTAACATAATGTTCCAGAGTGAAAGGATTTTTTTAAAAGTTGCTCTGCTCAACATCCTTTTTAATTCAGATGCAGAGATGAAGAACTCCTAGCATCCTTCACAACAGACCTTATAAACACACATGTACTTTAAATAGACAGTCCTCCAGCACATTAGAATTGTTTTATTTTGGCATTTCCTAAGGTGGAGAATAACTTTATACCTTGTACTGTCAGTGTAGCCTGGGTTTGAGTTTCTCCTATTTCATTCCAGGCTTCACAGGTGTATTTGCCTGTGTCTTCAGGAAATACTTCCTGGATGTACAGACTGTACTCATTGCCTTTCTTCTCAAAGTGGAAATCTTCTGTCTCTTGGATTTCTTTCCCATTGTGTAGCCAGATGATTTCAGGAGGGGGGTTAGCTGAGAAATAGGAAACAGCAAAAATCAGAGACATGCACAAGGCCCCACCATATCCTGATTAAGAAAATGAACAAGGTTGGTTGTTTTCTGCCACTTGATTCTGCAATTTCATCCTCAAAACATTCAGGAATGTAATTAGCTCTGCCAATGCTGTGTGATGTGGAATAGTTCTGTCTTGTTACAGATGAATTTGTTGTTCATCACAAATGAATAATGGAAGCATATATACAACAGAGAGAGAGAACGAGCTGTAGACCCCATGAAGGCGATTATCAAGAGTTGCTATTACCAAAGTTCCTACCAGGGCTGCACTTTTCTGTAGCACTAATCTTACCCTAACTGACAGGAATTCTACTTTGGTTCACAAGAAGACAAGAAGCTCACAAGAAGCTAGTGAGACAGCTTTAGTTCAACAGCAGGATCCAATAATAACCTTATTTTTATTATTATAATAAAGTAACACTTGTACAGATTTGAACATATTAGCACTGGACAATGTTCACCCAACCTTGAAGATCAGATTAGACAAGCCTAGCTTTTACTTTAAAAAAATTGGTCTCTTGAAGTATTACTTGCCAATCCAAAGACACTTGCTAAAAGAAAAGGACAGTGGAAAAAAGCACATACTTTGCAGCAGGACTTAATTTTTTTTAAATAATACTCTTCTATAGCTACACACCTGATACCTCCACAGTCATTATCACTTGACTTCCATCCATTACTTTCAGGTCAGTCAGGCCTTTAAGAAAGATGGGTGCAAAAGTCTTGTTTAACTTGGCAGACTGTGCGCTTTCTGCTTTCTTGCTGCTCTTCTTTTCTGTGAAGTCAAGAAAAAAACAAAAAAGGGGTCTCTTACTGGGGCTTTCACTGCAAATTTAAATGACCTCAGGTTCAAGCTGGTTTCAAGTCAGCAGTCTTATTTCAACTATACGAACATAAAAATTATTGAAACCACCCAACATAGATGCTTTGTCTTGCCAGTAGTCAGGCAAGTCAGTAGAAAAGTAAGAAATGAGAACAAAACTGTCCTTCCTCCAGAGATCCTCTTAGGTCATTCTTAACAGATATCACAGAGTATCACACAAATTTACACTCATTTTTCACAAGTACACATGCTCAGGTGTGAAAAACCTCAATGACTTATAACCAACAGTTCCATGCCTTTAATCACTGCTAAATTCACATAAAAATCTTAAGCTATGTTACAGTTGCTATTTCAATGGTTGATGTCTTAAAAATGTAAACTCACAGGAATATAGGACTTGACATGCTGTATGAAAGTACAAACCATTTAGATGGTTAGGTGATCAATATACAGTGGGTTTGAGTTCAGCATACTCCTCTCCTGTATTACACTTAGCCAGCTGTTTGATGAGGGGAAAGATCAAAACCTGAGGTATCACAAAAAACCCTGTCATATTAGGCCTTCTTTATTATTATTATTTTAAGACTGTACAGTCAAATGATGAGTGCTGGACTTAAATTAATCCTTCTTAAAAGCAAAATCTATCTGTGATAGGTATATAGTTTCCAGTATGTACAGTAGTATCATCTGCCTTGGATTCAGAGGCTATGAGGCAAGACCATTTAACTGTGTCCTATATGGTACACTAGACCAGGAAAGATACTTCTGCTCTAAAAATCTAAGAAAAGACACTTCTGAAGCCTAAGTAGTGATCATGACCAAATATAAAAGTTATAAATATTTATTGGTCACTTGGATACACTTTTTGTTTTGTTTAGCTGCAGCTCAGACCTCTTACAGCTTGCCTTTAAAATGCCAACCCTACTTTCTGTCTGTACATGAAAATAGCTTCTATTTTCACATTTTACTTATTCCTACCTTCAAAATTTTCAAAGGTATATCAAGTTCATAGTATTAAAGCAACACAAAATGCCAGGCTGGAAAAAACCCCCCACGATTCATAAAAGGATGGTGATTAGAAAAACTGAAAGTACCTCACTGAGCAAGTCCACTGAACCTTCTGGAGGCAAAAAGTTAAGTTTGTCCCAGGGTTATTTGAGCTCAGTGTAAATTTGGAAGCTGCCTGGAGAGGAAGTTTTTCCTCTCCTTTAGCAAACCTTTTTCTAGCCAAAATCTTGTCTTGCTGGCTATGTCGTAGGTCTTTTCTTAGCACTGAGCAGTGAGACATTGATGCATGTGAGAATGGAAATATGGGACCTCACTGAGACCCACTCAGCTCGGTGTTATGCACTTACTACTCTGAAATGCCTTAATCACCACCAAGCCTATAGCACCTTCTTGTAAGTGACTAATGCTGTATAGAACATAGCCATCAAGTTGAGTCAACAGTAATCTACAGTATTAAACTCCTGTGGTTCACCATATTCCTCAGTTTTGTACTGTTTACTCAGAGAAACAGCTTCAAACAACTGCTGTATTAAACAGTATTAGCACATACTCCTTCACTACTTTAATGTCTTGCAGGAAATCCCTTTGTCCCTGAAACTGAAACAGACCTAAGAGGGAAAGCAGAAATCCATAAAACAGGAAAAAAGAGGAAAAGAGGAAGAAAGGAAGGAAAAGAAAAAACAGGAAAGTAATAAGACATGAAAGAGGCATAGAAAAAAAAAAGGGACACTTAAATGGTAATGTTTCTATTATACCTTTTATTGAAATAATTCACAGCATTGCACATTGAGAAAGCAGATATGCAACAAAAGTAGAGCAGTGAAAGGAAAATAAATGCAGAGATGTGGTTCTAGACCAACAGGGAAACAGACTTGGGATATGATAAAAAAAGTTCAAGCCTTCAGAGAAGGACAAATAACAATAAAAAGCAAGGTGAAACAGCTCCCATGGGAGTTATTTGTGACTAGAAAATGAATTTGCCAGTATTGGTTCTAACAGCAATTCTCCCAGAACAGACCAACCTGCCTCCAGCAGAGCCCTGGTACAAACTGTATTAAGTACTAGTAGCTCTATACCTTCCTTGCAACTGACTCTTTATTAGGCAACTCTTTATTGCCTGTTCCATGTAGTCTAAATAAATAGATTTCTGTAATCAAGACGATACAGTGTAACATTAAAAAGAAATAGGTGAGCAAGAAGGAATAGAGCAAATAAATATGTTTCTAAAAAGGAATTTTTCAGAAGTGTTGACTCCTCTAAAATATGTGCTGTGCAAATGAAAGCTTTCTGTATTGGAACAAACCCACCTTCTTGCACAGAGCTGCATAAACATTAAAAGGAAGCGAGCAAATAATTCACGGTAACGGCACATATGAATCAGAAACCCAACAAGATCACAAAAAAAGTTAGGCCTCCATTTCTAAAGTTACCTCAGGCAGATGTATCCTGTGCTGGTGA
The DNA here is from genome assembly GCA_013399015.1 of Galbula dea. Taxonomy (NCBI): domain Eukaryota; kingdom Metazoa; phylum Chordata; class Aves; order Piciformes; family Galbulidae; genus Galbula; species Galbula dea. The sequence goes on from VWZX01006101.1 coordinate 1,700,642, forward strand.
GGAGACCTGATAATATGAGTGATATTAATATTTACTGAGAGTGCAGGCCTCTACCCCTAAAAGAGTGACCTGCAGGATTAAAGGCTGAAGAACACCTTGCTAGTGTTACTGCTCACTGCTCACTATTTGCAAGTGAAGCTGTCAAACTGAAATGAAGGGGATTAGAACCTGCCTTACCATCACATTAATCTTAGAAATAGCATTTACACTGAATATAAACACCACATGGATTTAAGCTAGTCTCTTGTATGAAGGCCAGTTCTGTGCTGAAACAGAAAATTATGATGGTAGGTATCAAAACCCCAAAAATCTATGGTATATGAGTAATAAAAAAATTAAACAGTGCAAGAAAAGTTACTGGAGACAGAAAAGAGTTATTTTATTAGGTGAAACTAAATCTAATCACACAGAGGAACATTAAGATAAATTATTAAGTTTGAAATATTGAAAAATTGAGGATGACTCAAGCGACAGAAACAAAGATTTCATATAATTTCTGAAGACATTCTTGTCCTTGTAAACCTATCATATGGCAATGCACATACACTTTGATTTAGTCCTTGAAGTATCACTTGATTTCTCAATACCTATTATAAAACAGAAGTAAAAACATCTCTCTATTACTGATGTTCTTTGGAGCACAGAGGAAGTAAAGGCATTTCTTTACTAACAGATATGAAATCTGTTGTAATCTGTAAGAGCTCAAAACTTAGAAGCTCTCATGGCTAAAGCAAACAGTATTCCTTTACAAATGTGTGACGTCCAAGATGCAGTAAATATATAGCTCTGACATCATGGCAACTTCAACAGGCTTTCTTCAAAACACAAGCATTCTCCCTTACTTTTAAAACATAGTTTTAAAAGGGGATATCTAACCTTTTGCTACTGTTGTTCAATGTTATATGTTGATCAGTAACATGTACCAACAACTTAAACAGAATATCACAAGAATTGTCTAATGACTTGGCAGCAACAATTCAGACTTAAGTCCTAATCCATAAATACTATTTGTTAAGAAACCATAAGGCCTCATTTTATGTAACATTTCTTCTGTTACTTATAATTTGATATTGTGGACTTCTAGATTTATTTAAAAGTTAAACTGACCTACTGACAGCTTTAGTTTTCCACCAGACTACCTAGCCAGTTTCAGATGTGTTATTTAGTCTTGGTTGAAAATCATTGCATTTTCTCAGACGAGATTGATACAATCATGCAGAGACCAAATTACAAAGCCTGAGTGTTAACTGTTTTCAAATTCTCCTTGTAAATGCTTTTAGTTGTTTATTTATCATAAAGCACTATGCAGTGACTCATTGCTCCGCTAATGAAGACTAACATTTCAAAATTTTACCATTAGATAGCAGCAATGTACATTTTCACAGTTTATTTTAATGCACCTAAGGGCTTCTTCAATTTTCCTTGTTTGGAAAAAAAGGAATCAATTGGAGGGTACTCGGGGAAACAAGGGACACTACTCATTCAAGATTAAGCAAATAAATCCTGTTCCCATTTATGGTGAAGACAGTGTGTGATTCTACTACTTTTTGAAAACACAAGGCTCATTATTTTGCCAGGAAAGCAGGGCAAGGAAAACCATACACAAAAACCCAGGCACTGTTTTCAAAAGGGTAGCTTCAGAAAGACTAACAACCATAGAGGTTCCCATTCCCTAGCCACAGATAGCCTCATATATCAGGAACAAAATCTATGACTTGTACCAAGAAAATGCAGGGCAATGAGCTAAGAAAAACAGGACACAAACAAGCAAGTTGCACATGATCAAATGCCAGTGTTAAAGCTTACTTTCCCTCATTCCTCCGAAGAGTCTTTCACCATATGAACTCTGCTAGTGTTGAAAATTCGTATGGTCTTCAGTTGACAGCTGGCTTCAGACCCCAAACCAGGGAGAACAAAGAGACCAGTAAAGCACAGGTACAGCTCCCAGTTCAGATACTGAATTGCTATTCTACTCACTGAAAAAAACTCTTTCATAACACTGCAGTGTATTTCTGCTACCAAAACTACAGACAATAACAATATGGCACATCTGTCAACAGAAAGGAAATCTGGAACCTAAGGAAAAAATTGTCTTACATTAGCATAAAGGAATGACTTCGTTATGTATCTATGATTCCTCAAGCTTAATCAACTGAATGTGAAAAATGGAGATCTGATGTCTTCCTATTATGTTAATGCACTCTAATCGCCTACAACCATATAACATCTCCCTCACCACTCTTACCTCTTATTACTTTCAAGTAGGAGTAGGTTCATCTCTAAGAACAAAAAGAAGGAATGTAAGAGTTAAACCACAGCAGTGGCCATAGTGACTAAAAGAAAAATTCTACCTGAGGCAGTTAATTTTCTCTCTTCTTTTCTTTTCCCCAATCAATTTCTGCTGCTGCAGCAAGTTCCACCCAGGTGGATCATGTCAAAGCAATTCATGAGGAACATCAGAAAGCACTACCCAGGGTGTATTGCTGACAAAACACAGGTACATTTCAATAACTTGTTTTCAAGTGTTGCAACTAGTTCACTTTATAGTAGCTTATAAAAGCTGCCATATTTTTTTAACCACAGTTGTTAGTTTTGTGCAGGTCAAGTCATGCAAGATAACACAGAAGATACTATGATTTTCTCAACAGCTGCTTTTAGCATACTGGATTATCAAAGACTTTTATAAAATTATGAGACTGAGAAGTTTAACAACAGAGGTGTGGTCTGGCATAATACATCCCTGGAGGTTTTTAAGAAGAGGGTAGATGTATTTCTTCAGGGGATGATTTAGGGATATGAGTAGTGTAGGGCTATCGGTTGGACTAGATGATCTTGAGGGTCCTTTCCAACCGTAATGATTCTGTGATTCTGTGATAAGCCCAGCTAATGCATTCTCTGGTGAGTAGTAGTTTCTCTGTCATTTCAACAGGTTTTTGATAAGGCATGACCCAGGGTGACAGATCTAAAAGTTGACCAAAATGATCCCACTTACATAGTTCTATGGTCTTTGCCTTTCCTCAGGTTTTAATATGCATGAATGATGGGAAACAGCAAGTAATGAGATGCACAGCACAGTGGGAAATACAGCCTGGGAGACCAGAAATAGTAGGCAAAGCATTTGAAGGGTACCTTATATAACCACATATGTTTTCTACAAAGCAGAAGTAATATAGGCTTTTCCCACAGGATTGTCTTACCCCTAACAGTTCATTTTTTTATTAGAAAGGCACTCTAAATAAGCATTTAATCTGTTCAAAAAAGCCACTCACTTAGTGCTTTAAATCCATAGAGATTAAGGAGAATTCAAACTCTTCCAGTTTCTTACAAGAATAGATTCTCAACATATTTGGATGATACTGGGAAAAGACATACTAAAAGATTCTTATACATTCCCTCTGATACGCAACTATTTCTATAATCTCTTATTCTGTTTTCCTGTGTTTGTGTAATCACTAGTAACTTAATCCATCTACCACTACCATATCAAACAACTGTTTAAGTATTAACTTATATTAATAGGAATTTAAGGACATAAAAAATACTTTCTCATTGTTTGACTTTTCTCAATCCAGGATTTAAAGGGTCCTTATATAAATTTAACCTTCACACACTGGCAGACTAGAAATTATTGCAGAAGAAGTCTTAAGGTTGGCAGGGGGCCTAAGAAAAAATACAGTAGAGCTTTTAAAAACCTGGATCGGAACTTGTTTCTTGAACACATCTGTAAACATATTTATATCAGTAAGCAAGGGTGAGTTATTGTGTTAAAGATGTATGTGCAAAAGAAGGTGGAAAATTGATGCTGCACTAAACAGTTAATGAAGCAATAACTGAACTGTGGCATTTCCATTCTCAGATTTGCTGTTGAAACTGGAATGAAGAGAAAAATCCAGACCAGGATGCAAACTTTAAGATTTCCAAAAACTGGACCTGGGTTTTACTTGGCCTGTAGTTGAACCAGTGAACATTTTATGGACATCATGTATTCTACTAAATTTTCTCGTTCGCCTGTCTACCCAGACGTACTAAAGACTTTTTAATGTGAGCTGCAGAATGCTGACATCTCCTGTTGAAATATCAGGATTTCAGCAGGCTCAACTCTGCCCAGAATCACACAACAGTTGAGTTTGGAAGGGACCTCTGGAGATTGTCCAGTCCAGCCCCTTGCTCTAGCAGGGTCAGCCTCAGCACTGAATATATACACCTCTTCACTGTAGCGATCCAGCCACACAGATCAGTGTTACAATTGGTTACAAGTCAAGGACATGCAAAGAGTAGAGACTTTGCTGCTTTATGTTCAGAACACTGCAAACAACTTGCAGTGTTTAGTCTTATAAGAGATTTAATTATACTCAAGGAATCTGTTTGCCAGAATCATGTGGTTAACTGCCAAATAACGCCTAGCCTGAGCCGTGCAAAATGACTGTCTCAGCAACATTTACCATTTATGGTGTTTAAATATCATTTTGGCTCAGGCTATTAAGTCAACTGAGCTGAGGAGAATGCTTAACTCATAGAGGTCTCTGTGTGAGCAAACTGAGAAAGAGAAGCAACAGATTCCACCACAATCTCTTAAAGCAAGACCCAGGTTCACACACAGATCCGCATAGAATCATAGAATGTTAGGGGTTGGAAGGGACCTAGAAAGATCAAGTCCACCCCCCCCCCGCCAAAGCAGAACACCTTAGATAAGGTCACACAGGAATGAGTCCAGGCAGGCCTTGACTCTCTCCAGAGTAGGAGACTCCACAACCACCCTGGGCAGCCTGTTCCAGTGTTCCATCACCCTTACTGTGAAAAAAGTCTTCCTCATATTAACACTAAACCTCCTATGCTCTAACTTGCTCATCTTGAAAAGAGTTTCACATCTCCATATATTTTTGAAGTAAGTCCAACTGTTACCAGATGTCACATTAAAAATGTTATCAACTTAAAAAATAACATACATTGTAAGGCAGAAAATGGATATTGGGACACTCATCTCATCTGTCTGTCTTCCTGTAATGTCTTTTTCTGTCTCAGGGCTGAAGTGATATTTTCAAAATATTTTATGCAAATTTTTCAAGAATTCTAAACTTGATTTTTACTGGCATTAAAAAAATATGAGACCTCTATGTTCTTAAGACATGTAGTGACATTTCTGCTTTATTAAAGATCTCAGGTTGATATGCCATTTTGCAAACTTGTGTCATGAGAAATAGATGTTTAATGACCCAAGTGTTCTTTAAACATCTACCTGCCATCATTTCTTTCTGCAGTTATAATCTGCTTTTGTAAATGGAAGGTAAGATTTAAATATCCTTGGGAGATGCTCAGGCATGTATTCAGCTAACAGGCTCTATATGTATTTTGATGACTTCTACTTTTCAGCTGAAATATAGAACATTACAGAATTTGGCAATCCAAGTTGGTAGTTTGCCCCTTGACCAGAGGAGGGCCATTGCCAAGACGATTATAATAACCATCTGTTTTCTGTCATTCTCTTACATAATAGCTTGCTGTTCACAGCATTTGACCACTTCACAGTCCATCAGATCTAGGGGTGGGGGATTTTTTAGCTTTCTTTTTAAATTAAACATTTATGTCAGCATCTTATCTTCTTTTTCATTTTTAAGAACACTAATGCAATTACTGCCATTTAACTTCTGCTCATTCTGCAAGCACTCATCCCTCATTTGCATCCAAATTTGGTTCCCCTTTTACTGGAAAGGATTTGTATCAAGAAGCTGCTTTTAGAAAACATAGTTTATATTGATGGCATAAATCCTGCACCATTAAATTTTCTACAGGTTTTGCTTTTGTCCTCCATTTTTAGTGTCTAGTCAGCATTGTATTTTCTCACACAGAATCACACACAGAATGTTAGGGACCTCGAAAGATCATTTAGTCCAAGCCCCCTGCCAGAGCAGGATTCCCTAGACCAGGTCACACAGGAACGTGTCCAGGCGGGTTTTGAACCTCTCCAGAGAGGAAAACTCCAGAACCTCTCCGGGCAGTTGGGCAGTCTGTTCCAGTGCTCTGGCACCCTCTCTGAGAAAAATTTTTTTCTTATATTTACATGGAACTTCCTATGTTTCAACTTGCAGCCATTGCCCCTTGTCCTGTCACTGGGCTTCACTGAGAAGAGCCTGACCCCATCCTCCTGACATTTTGGTCCTGAGATGCTGAAAGAAGAAAATTTAAAAAAAAAAAAAAAGAAAAAGAAAAGAAAAAAAAGAGAAACTTAGTCTTACAAGGATTACAGCTGTTAGTGACCCACACAGAGTGCTGGACTAAGAACTTTGGGATACTCTTGAAAGCACTGGAACAGAGTTTCTTTGATGCTCACAACAGCTTACCACTGACCTTTCCATACAGTAACAAACCTTCCCCCCTCTTTCATTTAGTGGTCTGAAACCAGTTCTTACACAGCCAAATGGTTCCACTAGGCTACTGATCTGGAATGCCTTTTGGACATTTAACAAGACCAGACTTGTGTATTTTGTAAAAATCTCCTAGTCCCTTATATTTATGTTACGCTTGAAACACTGCAAAATGCTTTCTACTAAATAGTGATTTGAAAAAAACTGTCACAAATATTTCATCACTGTAGGCAACTAAGACATCATATTTTGTTTACCTTAGGCAGAATATGTATCTCAGAGAAACAAAACTGTATCCTCTCAATTATGCCTTCAAAGAGAGGCTGCATATTACAGTGAAAACCTTCTTTAAAAGATTGTCTAAGAAAGGTCATTTGGATATAGAAAGAAAAACAACTCATGACCTAAAGACAGCATCTCTCACAACTGGAAAAGACTCCTACCTGAAAGCCTTTCTTCCACCTGGTTATATTTTATGGTTCCCCTCACACCACATGGAAGAGTGACAGGAACAAAACAAACTGGTTTTCCAGAAAGCATCTCCCTTCACTGCTCTGCTGAACTGGTTACAGCAGGGACACTGGCAGGCTTTCAGGTGACTCTAATCTGCTCGTCTGATGATCAATGAACGATTACAGTAATCGGATTGTAAAGGCTACAGGTTTCCCAACATAGACACTTATGCTGGGGAGCACTAAAAAAAAACACCACCAAAAAAACCACCAAGAAAACCCCCACCACCCAAAAAACCCCTCAACCCTAAACCAAAAAACTCCAGAAAACAGACACAGAACAGAAATTGATGGGGAAGGGGAGAAAGGGGAACAGATGTGAAGTAAGGAAAGTGCACTGCTGGCACGAAGGGAGAGATAAATGAGGTCAAGAGCCAACGAGCAGGAGCAGCAGTATTTGCTGAATAGTGTTTGTTCACCAAGGGAGGCAGTATTAGGCCTCTATTCAAAAAAGCTTTGTGCAGAAGACAAGCATCAGCAAAACAGGTGGCTGCAGAGCATTATAGCCCACAAAAGTACCCTGGCTCCAAGCCTGTGCTGCTGCTATCACTACCCACGCTTCGTGTCCTCCCTCTTGAAATCAGTAAGTGGTGGTGCTGCTGCCTGGTGGGAGGAGGCTGGAAAACTTTCAAAGAGCCTACAGTGGGTCAGATATTTGTTTGTCATCTACTATAGAACTGCAAGAGAGAAGGACACTCTCCTAGGAGTCAGCCCTTATGTGACAAACACTCCAGACTGATACCATACCTAGAAAAATCTGGAAAAAGCAATTGATTGCCTCTCTTACACACAACGTCTGTTTGTGAAAGAACAGAATCCTCCTACACACTGTATTAATTTGGTTTAGCACAATAGTAGATCGAGCCTATCATATCCCTATTCCTGCTCACCCTACAGCCTGTAATCCTGTGTAGCACACTCAGGTATTGGTGTGAATGTCAGCTGGTTAACTATCCCTTTGACACATCTTTTCTACAGGTGGATCTGACCTATAATAGTCAGTGATTAGTTAACTGACAAAGACAATCACACATAAGAAGGCTTATCTCAGGTATGAGTCAGACCTGAGAAACAGTTACTATGCCTAGGAGCTGGCCTTACCCTCCAATTTTACCAGTTATTATCACTAATTGTCTTGCCCATATACTGAGCATCACAGATACAGGAAAGCACTAGCACTGACTCACTATATAGGTACAGTCAAAGTCAATTAATTTCTCCTCACTTCAGTTTCCTACTCATAAAAAAAATGATGAAAATGTTCAGCTGCCCTGATAAAAACCTGATTATTAATATTCGACTTCAGTATCTATGATTACTGTATTTAATCACTGTATATTTCAGCTGACCTGAATGCACCCTGCATATCACTGTTAAGGAGCTGGGTTTTTTCTTGTTTGTGTTTTGTTTTTTCCTTTGTTTTGGTTTGTTTTAAATAGGATGCCTGCTGTATTTAAAAAATGACTCATATACTTATTTTCATATCACAAAACATTATGAAAATTGTAATATTAAATAGGAACACCAGCACGATTGCTTAGCTTGCACATACACATACAATAAAAGAAACTACTCAGTCATGTATACGTTGTTTAAAAACTTTGTTAAACCATTGTACCTCAAAGACTCCCAAATTCTGACTTTCTTTTTCTATAGAAAATTATGCATAAGTATAAAGGAAAAAAAGATCTCTAACATTTGCAGAGCAGGAAATGGTACCATTTTGGGAATATCTATCATTAAATATTTAAGTAACTTGGACCATGGTTCTCACCTCTCAGGTTTTCTTGCATTAGGCTAATTAGTCTAGCATTCTATCCAGTGTATCCCACTCACTGGAGAGTTCAGTTAGAAAAAGTTCTGGTGAAGACATTTGTTAGGCTGGTGTTTCAGAGATGCACTGCTCATTCTCTGTAGTTCATCTCTACGTGTAAGAAACTGCTGTCAGAGGGAAGACAGCTGTCAGGATTCAATTTAGTCTACTTAGTCTTTTACAAGGCCAAAATTAGCTTCACCTTGATTAACTTAGTTTCTCCACAGACTACCTAATGGCTCTATCCCATTTTACTCAGCCTTCAGAAAGTGATCTGAAGATGCTGTTTTATTCTCTTAAATCAGTAGAAGATTGATTAATTTGAATTTTTTAAGGCCATTGCATTTCTTATGCCCCATCCATATGAAGTGTGGGACTTTTTTGACACAGCGCCAAAACCCTCCTACAAACAGCTAAGTAACTTCAGTGTTTTTCATATAAAGCCAAGGAAGGACTGAGGTTGCTCAGTACTAGGCAGAACTTACTCTGCTTAATAATAAGGAAGCAAATGACAACCATAAATGAATGAATCTGAGACTAATGACTTAGAAGGAATGCTATGCCACAGTAAGCCTAGCTAGTTATCCAGGCCCCAATGCAAAGCATACCGAAAGTACTGGAAACAGTCCCTGCCTTGTGTTTTAACAGGACTTAGAGCAGGAACCCTTTATGGGGAAAAGGGCCTTTAAAAGGTTGTTTCCTACAATAATTCCACAAAAGGAAATTTTCTTTGACAAAACCAAAGCAACAGATCTTCTAAAGGACAAAGATTGCACAAAAGATTATTGGAAAACATAATATGTGGCCAGATAATACCTGTAACTTACTAGTAGGTTTAGATATTGTCTTGTACTATAATTCAAACATGATGTTTACATTGTGCTTGTGTTTTTTGCCTTTGAACAGTTTGTCACTGACTGTCCTTGTTGCCAGTATGGGACTTTTCTGAGTTATCTGTGAGCTTAATTAATTAATCTGTAAGTTTAAGTTAGAAGGTGGAGCCTTTTGCCTTGGAAAAATAAAATTGAGATTTACTGTTAAGACAGACAATTCACTCTAGGTGAAGTTTCCCCAATGATCACAGCAGATATGCCTCTCCCTGAGACCTTTGCTGCATTAAAATAGCTAAGCCAAAAATGGCAATATGAAGTGAAATGTAGACTGAGACTCAGAGATGTGTCCAAGGACCACAGGAGCAAGTTAAGGAGAAGCTGAATTCTGACACTGGTCTGATACTGATGATATGCCAAGAATATCCATTCTTTCTTAGATTAAATACCAATTATTTGTCACATACAAAAGGAAAGAATTTCTCTAGCATTGAACCAACAAACTGAGCACTACATGGAACCTGAAAACCTTAAATCATCTTGGAAACAAAAGGAAACTGGAGAGAGATAGATTACAATTCAGAAACAGAATTACTGACTTTATTCCAAAAACCAATGTCTGGTCAAAATAGTCTTTTTTGAAGTCACTGATTTCCTGCTGTAACCTGTCTGCAAAAGCTGAGCATTTAGAGAAACCTTAACAGCAGCATTCAGAGTCTCAGAGAACTCTAAAGCCAATAAGCATTTGCTAGGGGGTCTGATGGAAAATGTATGAACAGATAAGAGAGTTGAAAATCAATATTTGAAATTTTGTACCATTTTTGCCAGGCATACCCACATTGATCTGAGTCTTGGGAAAAGTTACTGTAATCCTCATGGCAACAAGGACAGAATGAGTTTTGGGGAGAGATAGAGGGGACAGCTAAAGCTGTAAAAATGTTGAACACATGGCTTTACAGCATGTCACACATGTTCTTAATTCTGCTCTTGTTCTTTCCCCCACAATCCATGACTCCCAGAAAATACAATGTAAAGCAGAGGAACTAACTCCCCATAATAGTGGCAATGCAGCTTTCCAGCCCCAGACTAGCTCAAGTACAGGAGGAATTCACCTTAATGCAGCAGTGACTGCATAGCCTGAAACAGCTCAGCAGAGTACACAAGCCTAGAAAAAGGCCAGGTCGCTGTTGCTCCCACATTAACATTGTATGTCAACACTAAAATAACTCAGAAATGGTTAGTAAGAGAGGGGTTATCTTTCTGATTTCTGTGTTCCAATGAAGAATCAGTGGGTCCCATGCCAAAGATAGCTCCCTTGAGGTAGAGTGCTCTTGGCCAGCCCTTAGCTAATGCAGATGAAAAGCTTCAGAGAAATTATAAATGACACCTTTGAGAACAGATTAGTTTTGGGCTTATTTTAAAACAGTGTTTTCCTACTTCGTAGAGGAAGTAGGGGGTGAGGGTAGGGAAGGGACAACTGCATTTCCAATTCAGTAATCAAGAAATTAACTCATATGTGTACCAGAATTACTTTGTTTTAATTTTAAGCTTGTTGAGGGTTTTAAGTGGATTCATACAGACAGAACAGGGCCAGGCATGTCCCTGAACTGCTGTAGACAAGCACCACAGAACACTGGCAAATGAAGACAAATCTTGCAATCCCAGGGATCAGGATGGCTTTCCCACCAAGGTGTGTGTACAAATTTGGGACAGGTATTATCCGGTCATAGACAAATGCAATAGTTCCCTTGGCAGCTGTTGCTCAGCAGTCTCTTGGACAGGCAGTGCCAAATTATTACAGTTTTGGGAAGAAAATAATTTGTAGCTGACAAAAAGCAAATAAAGGCTTAATTGTACAGGGAGAGTGAGTCTGGAGGAGGAGGATTGTAAAGGGAGGGGACTGATCATCTCCAGACCATTAAACAAAACACCTGTATAAAGGTGAGATTGTAAGATTAAAATCCATTATCCTGAATGTTACTGCCTCACTACTCAATTTATCCATGGGACTCTGTCATATCATGTCATCATTGTGATCTCTGGTCTTCTAGACTGTGTTTGTTCAGATACTAGTGCAGAAGCATGACAAATCAGCTATGTCAAATCAGCTCTGAGGGTAACAAATAGTTGATATTTGCAAAGAGGAGCTCTCAGACTTCAGAAACAACAGATCACCTCAATTGCTTACTACAACGTTCTTCTGGTACTTTCAGTACCAAAATTCTGCTTATTTAGAGATAGACTGCTCCCAATAAGTAGGTACATTCATCTTCAGAATTCTCTCTGATAAATCCTGTTAACAGAACAAGAATATTCACATTTGCTATCTTAATTTCAGTCCTTGGCAGTGATCCCTGTGCTCTGCCTTTCAAGTGAAAGGCATAGTATCTGCCTCCTCACCATAACAGTCTCTGCCTGATGTGTGATACTGGTGGTACTACACTTACTATTCTTTCAGGAGGAACAGTCCTTTCCTATACTAGTACAGCTTTTCCAATACTTAACCTCACTGCTCTGTACCCCACTAAGCCCTTCTTGGTAAGGTAAGAGCATTAATACCATTTTCTGAAACACGCATATTACTTTACATTTCACAGTCCTTAAGAACTTAAGTTGCACATAACTTCAAAGGACAGAAATGTTACCCAGTTGACAACAGCTTAGTAAAAACATGGAATCCACTTACAAACACCTTTGTTAATGATCCAAGATTAAAAAACCAAAAATATATTATTGCTACAGTAATTACAACAGGCTGAGATAATCACCTTTGACCGTGACCTGAGCACTGCAAGATGCCTGTCCCGTGTTGTTTTCAGCCAGACAGGTATAAATGCCATCATCTTCTGGGAGAGCATCTTGAACTGTCAATTTTGCAACTCCATCTTCAAAAGTGGAATGGGCATACTGAATTGGCTGGTCTGCGGACAGAAAGGAAGAGAATTGTCTTAATACATCAGCCACAAGTTTCAAAAAGACTTATTTCCAGTAAAAACTCATGCCTAACACCAGCCAGTATGTTACAGTGCAGAGCTAAATCCTGCTCTGTGGTGCACAGCCACTGCTCTTTAGTGACTACAAACAGCAACATCCCATGCACAAAGCAGAATATGGCTGTCAGGCAGATCTTGCCATTAGGTTCACTAGCTGTTATCTTGAGTAGCAGCAAGAAGAGAAAGCTTTATTTTTGTATTTTGAATAGATTCTTTTTCAGGTGGAAAAGACAAAATATGTCTTGTGTGTTTGCTTCAGACATTTGTCTCCATCTTGTGTTTTGCCTGAAACTAGATATTGCCATTCCTGCCTACATATGCAAAACTTGTTAAGCATGGAGAAGCACTTGAAGTGCTCCATCAAGTACTTTGTAGTTGAAGACATTCCAAGAGAGAGAGCAAAATCTACTACGGAACGAAGAGGCTGATTCACACAAGTGGTCAATCTACACTATGGTACATACACTCTGGTAACAGACAAGTACAGTGTGGTCTGTGGTAACAGGAAAGTTCATTTTAAGAAACTGGTTCCTTGAATTGGTTTGGAACATGTTTAAATGTTAGTGTAGACTGGTCAAAGTTGCCCTGCTATTGTTATAGAAATTGTCACCAATCTCAGCCTTGCTTTCCGAAATGCTTCTTCAATCTGTTTTCCCAATATTAAATAGTTTCCACTACTGACTCATCATTGGTTTCTTTCCCAGTGTATGCAATGCTTAAGAGGGCCTGATATCTCTGCATAAACATCGTGCTAGAAAAAGAAATTAGGGTCATCTAAGAGAGGAAGGTGAAACTGCAGAGAAATTGTGCAGGGCTGAATTAAAGGAAATCATGGTCAAAATGAAAGACCAAAATTGATTTTGTTGCTAAAATAATTTTAGAAGAAGAGGAGAAAAGCTCTAGGGTTTCTAAAAAGCAGCTCTGTACTATGAGCAGGATAAATTAAATGATGGGACAGATTTTTTCCCATGTCTGATTTTCAACATTAGCAAACTCCGAAGGCAGTTGTTGCCCATGCACTATTTATCTGCATACAAAATTTCATACAAACATCTACCAAAATCAGCATGTTCCAATATTTAAATATGTTTCAAAATGTGGTAGATGATCTTGTTCTTTTAAATATCTTAAAAGTCATATGTTTAAGTTAGCAAATTTTTAACCACATTAAAAAGTGGGGTGTACATTTAATCACCTGCCCAGAAGACTCCATGTTTTAGAATAAACTCTGTATTCTTCATAGATCACATACTCTTACTATTGGTTCCTTTGAGCTCCCCTTTCACTCACAGATTATTGCAACTGTTTGGTCAGTCACATATTTTTTGCACATGGGAATAACATTACATTTAAAGACATACAAGCAGAGCAAAAGCCCAAGCAGTCAAAGCTTTGTGTAAGAGGACATGGGGCTCTGGACTGTGTTCCTCATCTGGCTGTAGAATATCTAACCTGACAGGGATCCTTGTCTGGATTTCTGACATTGAAACTATTAATGGTGCCTAACAATACTATGATGTCATACCAGAAATACATGGAGGATAAAAGCTGCATCATCAAAACCAGAACAATGTCTTTTTATTTCTGTTGTAAATAAGTAAATCAATAGGCCAAGTGTTCTATGTCACAAAAGAAAATGTGGTCTCGTTTACCACGTCCTCAAATTTTGTCAGGGCATCCTCTTTTTCACTCCAGCTTCCAACAAAACTGTGACTGCTTTTAGCACTATTCACAGAATACTAAAATCACTTACAGAATAGCCTTTTCATCAGACCCCAAAAACAAACACAAGTATATCAGCCCTGAGGAATAAGGGCTTTTGCCTCCAGCAAGAGTCTAAGTTATGTCCATTGCACTTATATTTTGATCTAATAAAAACAACTTTCCCAGTAGTGAAATGTTCCCTTCTCCAGAGGCAGAACAGTCAAATCTCCATGACAGCTTGGCAGCAGGAACAATAACAAAAAATACCTTTCTGCTGGTATGTTATGCCAGAAGAAAGGAAATTTTCCCCTGGCTCATTTATTAAAGGCTTTCTAGACAGATCAGAAAGCTATCTTATAACCAAACACTACTCAGAGAATTGTTATGCTGAAATCATGGTGACACTGTTTTTAAATTCAGCAGAAAGAGGTTCAGTTTAACTGAGGAAAAAAAAAAAAACAACCACCAAAAAAAAAAAAAAACCCAAAAAAAAAAAAACCCCCACATAAACCCACACTACTAAAAAAAAAAAAAAAAGAAAGAAAGAAAAAAGAGAACATCCTCCCCCCTACCCAAAACACAACAAACTCAACAAACACACAAACAAAACAAAAACCAAAAATCCACCTGGAAAGCAACATCAAAAGGAAGATATTTAAAATACAGTCAAAAAGGCCTTATTCCTGCAATTTAAAAAGTTACCAATAAAATATTTAAAGAGGCTAAAATATATTGGAATTACATATTGAAGTATTGCCACAGAGAACATGTGTAAAAAGTTGTTCATATGGCTTTGGTGAGGCCAGAACTAAAACATAAGAAATTTATTTTCAGGGAATTTGCCAGTAAATCAGTGAAAAGCCAGAAAGAACCTTAAAATAAAGGGCGGAGTGAGAGCAACAGGACAAAATATTAGTCTTGAAAAAAATTCAAACCATTAAAATAGGGGGACAAAGTATAAGAAAAACAGAAGATGGTAGAGCTGCAGAGAAGAGTTCAAATAAAATCCATAGTTCAGTCAGGTCACTCTTATTTCTGCAGTCTTTATGAATATGGAAAAACTCCTCATCCTTATAGATGCTAAGAAGTAATTACAGAAAATGCACAGCGTACATCATCTATTTTTTGTCTTGGTTGACCTGGAAGAAAGGTCTAGCTACACAATGGTTTTGAAAATGCTATAAACTCATACGCAGTCACAACTGGTAAAAATGCTTGGTATCTAAATGAGAACTGCTATGTAACATTGTACCAGAAGTTATTGCCAGTCTTTTAGTTCTCCAGTGGTGTGGACTCCTTGGAGGTTCTGGGAAGGCAGATTGGACAGCATAGAGGTTGTTCAGTGTCAAAGGCTGGCCAGCATAGGAGTGAGACTGTTCTGTTGTTTTTCACTTGTTTCTCAAAGCAGCTTGTATCGTGTTTCTTATGGTTTGGTAACTTGACCTCTACATTCATTATTTCATTGAGCTATACATACTTTTTTCACTATTCCTTTAAAAAATTAATTCTAGTTTGTTATCATTATCATGCTTAGAAGAATTTCACATGATTTATATTTTTAAGAGTTCTGCAAAATTGTTACATTTCGAACAGTAGTGTGATTGCTTTCAGCTTTTTTCTCTGTTACAGCCTATTGATAGTGAATGTAAAAAGTTTTATATTCCAAACATGGACAGCAGATTGTCATACATTTCTTTTTAAAACCTGTGATTAGTTTTCTCCATATGGCCAGCTGATGAAAGACTCCACCATGTCATTTTGCCAAAAGCATTGTGATGTCTGCTTGGTGACACAACTTTCTCCTTTATTTGATAATGAGTATATAATGAATCTACATTTATAAATATAAATATGAGAATTTTGTATTATGTAGCTAGCTGGTAGACAGGAAGGAAATGTTTAAATTTGAATGGATACCACAATGGCCAATTTGATCCTTAGGTACAGTAATGGAATTATCAGCATTAAACAACTGTTTACAATCTATTCAAGTTTGTATCAAAATGGTATATAAACAGTGATGTATCACAATCAGATGCAAGGCAGAAAAGCATTAAACTATACTGGTATATTTTAGGAGTCTGGAATTGAAACAATGTGCTTATGTCCTTAGAATAATGTATGACATCCCTACTTTTTATTCTTATGATAGTTTCCAGTTTTTCTGTTACTTAGACTTCCCACTGCCTTTTGATTTAAGAGCAGACTTAGAGCAGTGGCTTTCACTTACAGAACCCTAATGGTTTGAAAACCATCTATCTGAAAAAAGATGTACCTACTTTTGCCTCCATGTGATATTGATCCAGTTGCAGTTAGAAGCTTGGATGCAGTATAAACATAGCTATTCCTGAACAGGGGCAGACTCATCTGAGACGAGTGAGAAAAAAATGCAACGCGGAACAAAGAACCTGAAAAAAGGCAAGGGAGCACAGTGCATACTGGAGGCCTACAGAAACATGTTGCTTATTGACCTCTAGACTGTATTTTTCAGGAGACAACAGTTTTCTGGTTAGCAAAGCAGAACATGTTTACACCAGTATAGATGCTGTTCCTATGCCTGGTGAAGCGTAACACAGAAAGTCATTTAAGACAGGAAGATGCTCTGTATGTGGAAGACAACTGGGTATAACTACATCATTCAATGACAAAGGGAACCCTTTATGAGCAGGGGGGACCCTTGGAACATGAAGATGAAATGACTGATCCTATGGGTTGAAGTTGGCTCCTTCAGGGCTGCAAGACACAATTCTTGCACAGCAAAACAGTAATTCTATTCACATCTGCAAAGGAGGAACTGCAGAGTAACCCTCAGAGAAACAAGTTATTTCCAATGGGAGAGTGTCAGAGCCCTTACTCAAATGTTTCATGCTGTAAATAAAGCAATGGCCTTTGTATTCTAGACATGCAGCTATTGGGAAGGGGAAGAGACCAGGCTGTAGGAACATACCAAGCTTAAGGCAATGGTTAATTTGCCCTGCCACATTTTTCAGTTACCCCATTTACTCTAACAGCTAAACACAGATCCCACACAAATAATTTTAAAACAATGCTGGAGGAAACATCTTTATGGCAAAATATGCTATTCTTTGTCTTTAAATCACAAACATACACACAAAGACAGACAGCCTAGGAGAGTCTGCAAAAAAATCAATTGCACTACAGGACTAACAGAGGTGATAAAGGGCTAAGCTGAATAGATCTGTCTAGATATGGCTCTAGATGGCTAAACCCTTTGACAAGGTGTGCAGCCCCTGGATCTCTGAAATAATTTGGAAACTAAGCAAAATGCTGATGTTTGGGCCCAACTCTAATATTAAGAGGGGACTGCTAAGGAAATGTGCATGTTCAGTTGTGTAATCAGGGCAGGGCTGAAGATTATACACTCTGATAGGAGTTAAAAAAGTTAAAAAATTATTTACCCCTCTTTTCAGTCAGCTTTGGGCAAGGTTTAGAATCTCAAGGACCATATTTGTATGATAAGCAACCAGAAAAACTGTGATTTTAAGCTCTTGGGGACACAGCTGCTAATACCAGGGATGACTTTTGAAGCTGATGGAAGGGTGGAATTGGGTATGGATTTCTTTCCTAACATGAAGAGTCACTGAAATTGACTTGCTTAGAATGAATTATCCCTGCAGGATCATGATGCCAACCCGGAGGTCTCAGAGCAGAGGCTACTGCCAAAGGAGTGAGGGTAGTACAGGATTCAGCACAGAATAGCACCACAGGCTTTGTTGCAGCATGGTGAAAAGCTGGGTTTAACGAAACCCAGGCCACCCATCTGCCTACAATCTTGTCATCAGAGTCCCCTGCTGGATATGCTGGAAAACTGCAGTAAGACAGAAAATTGCTCAAGAAACTTTCGCTTCCTACATATTATGTACATATAAACTGATTTTCTTCAAATATTATATTACAGTGATTCAGAGTGTGTTGTGCAGTCTTCCCAGCCTTGCTTATGTACTGATCAGAGTGGATGTAAGTGCATGCAGGTGTGGCAGACAAGGGGATTCCTTACCATTGAGAAGCCATGTGATCTGAGGCACAGGTACGCCTCCTACACAGCACTGCAGCACAAAGTCTTGCCCTTCACTCACAGTGCATCCTTTCAAGACACTGGAAAAGCATGGAGCAACCTCTTGAACTTTAGGCCCTTTAAAACCAAAATAAAAACAGTTCCTTTAACCCAAAATGAAAAAGTTATCTTTACCACTTTGTGACTTTTTCTGGGTATGCTTACATGACGTAGCTGGTATAAACTAGTTTCTTCTATAATCTACAAGGCAGGAATTACTAGCCCTCTAACTGTATCTTAGCTGGTGGTTTTCTAAGCCATAATCCACCATTTTCAGCAAATCACTGGAGTGTATGCAACATATTACCAGAGGGCTCAGCACAAAGATCAGGAAGGGTAATTCTTCTCTCATCTGGTGTCTCTCAGTCCCTCTCCCACATTTCCCCCAGCTGGCAGTGAAACAGGTGACTTAAGGATGCAGTTCACAGGCCTCTTTTTAGACAGAAAGAGATTATCTTGGGTATCCTGGGTTAACCTCAGGCACAGCAAACAGAAAAATGTTGCATAAACATGATCATAACTCCAGGACAAAACCTATAACCAGGTGAAAAGCTTAGAATGTGTCCTACAGAACAACTAAGCAACTCCAAAAGAACTAAATACAGAACAGCAACAATAAAGTCTTTGGCCACCTGTATTAAATACAAGCATTATTAGAAAACCTCAGTGGAGAATAGGCCCCCTGAGTACGAAACATTCAATGAGATGGTCTTAGCTGTGCAAACAAAAAATCCAAAAGGTCAGAAGGAGAAGCCATGTGGAAAGGGGCTTCCAGCTATCCCACACAACATTAGTCACAGAGCTAGGAATCAGAATTAACCTGCATAGAGAGGTCATCATTGAAATTTTGTAGTTACCACGCTCTGAAAGTTTAGAAGAACCCAGCCACCATTTTCACAGTGCAGGTGGGCTCACAAGAACTTACTTCTGACAGTTAACAACCAGCTGGTGGAAGTTCGGCCTTTGGAGTTGAAAGCTGTACAGCTATAAGATCCACTGTCCCCCAAGGAGATTTTCTTTAACCATAGGAAATTAATTCCATCTTCTTCATATATTTGGACATCCTCTCCAGCTTTAATATGTTCACCCTCTTTGAACCACTCCACATCTGGTTTTGGTTTTCCTGAAACTAGACAATTAGGTATTTGAATTTTTATGAACAAGTATTTCCCTTAGTGTAATTCTATTATTTGCTTTAGTGTAAATTAGGTATAGTTTAATTATATAAACCTTAATAAGCACACAAAACTATCATCAAAAAGATGGTTTGATATTTCTTATCTTCCAAAATCTCCATCTTTTAAAATAACAAAAATTTGGTAACTTGAAAAACCCAAACTACTTCTGTCTGAAAACTGGCCCTCTAAAAGTCACAGACTAAATGGATGTGAACAGATACCAGAGGAAGAAAGAAATTTCCCTGCATTCCTCCTTACCCTGCTAAATTGGTTTATCTGAGTACCTAGTACTCTGCAATCTATGGTACCTATCATCAAGTTGTTTACTCTGGGACTATTCAGCCTGGAGAGAAAAAAAAAGACTCAAGGGGATCTCATCAACATATACAAATTTCTGAAGGGAGTGTGTAAAGAAGATGGAGCCAGGCTTTTTTTTTCAATGGTATCCAGTGATAGGACCAGAGGCAATAAGCACAAAGTTAAGCAGGGTCTGTTTGAACATAAACACTCTTTCACTGTGAGGGTTACTAAGCAACTGGAAGGTTGCCCAGAGAGGTTGTGGAGTCTGTCTCCCTGGAGACATTCAAAAGCCACCTTGACAGAGACGTAGACAAGGTGCTTTAGGTTGCATGCAAGGGTGTTGAACCAGATGACCTCCAGAGGCCCTTTCCATTCTCAACCATTCTGTGATTCTGGTATTTTTTTCCATTTGCCAATTTCTGGGTCAAGACATAGTCAAAGCAGGCAGCTTCCTAGGAATTTCAGGGAGAAGCAGCAAAACACCTGTGGCTTTACTGTCCCCTTTGCCTGTGTCAGAGCTCTAGAAAACCTAGGAGTGCTGAGGTCTAGGCTTCATGGGGCAGTTGCTATGATAAGCAAAGAGGAGAAGTTCGGAAAGAGTACCAGAAAAGGTAACACCCTTCACTTCTTTTTGGCACACAAGGCCCCCTGGGGCTGATTGACGGCCGGCTGAACATGAGTCAGCAGTGTGCCCAGGTGGCTAAGAAGGCCAATGGCATCCTGGCTTGCATCAGGAATAGTGTGACCAGTAGGAGCAGGGAGGTGATCTTGCCACTGTACTCGGCACTGGTGAGGCCACACCTCGAGTACTGTGTGCAGTTTTGGGCACCGCAGTTTAGGAAGGACATTGAGCTACTAGAGAGGGTGCAGAGAAGGGCAACTAAGCTAGTCAGGGGTCTGGAAAACAGGCCTTATGAGGAGAGGCTTAGGGAGCTGGGCTTGTTTAGGCTGGAGAAGAGGAGGCTGAGGGGAGACCTTATCGCTCTCTTCAGCTACTTGAAAGGCCATTCTAGGGAGGCGGGTGTTGGCCTCTTCTCCCTTGTGACTAGTGACAGGACTAGAGGGAATGGGCTTAAGCTGAGCCAGGGTAGGTTTAGATTAGATATTAGGAAGAATTTCTTTACTGAAAGAGAGGTGAGATATTGGAATAGGCTGCCCAGGGGGGGGGGGGGCAGCACAGCCCTGGAGGTTTTTAAGAAGAGAATAGATGTGTTTCTTCAGGGGATGATTTAGGGTAAGAGTAGTGTAGGGCTATCGGTTGGACTAGATGATCTTGAGGGTCCTTTCCAACCGTAATGATTCTGTGATTCAGCTTTGCTGATGTTCCTTCTCAATAGCAACAGTGCTCAGCTCCGGATGAAGGTACAAAGAGTAAAAGACGGCAGGAATATCCACAACAAAGACATCAAATATACTGCAGGAAGGCTTTCTGAATGGAGAAGATACAAGGACAGGGGAGTGACTTATCAAGAAGAAGAACACTTAGCTAGAAGCAGGATCCCACTTGGTACAAGTGACTTAAAATATGAAACCAAGGAATATTTCCTCTTTGAAAAAAATGCAGCCCCTAAATCTAGCTCCAAATTCTGCACATCCAAAAAAAAAAATACAAAGGGGCAAGACACCATTACACCAACAAATGGGGCAAAATATGGAATGCCCATTCCACACATCTGAATATAGGAAATGTCCTTTGTCTGTGAATTTTCTGTGCTAGAAACTAGAAGTTATTATTCAGAATAGATTATCTCTCCTGCCCAGCAGAGAAAGAGGACATTGGAATCTACAGACAATTAGTGAAGAGCAGTAGAGATTGGAGAACCTCCAAAAGGTGGGGGGAAAATAAATAAATAAACTGTGCCCTGAAGTATCAAAGAACCTGGATCTGTTGTAACCTTACAGACCCAGAAGCATGCTGAGCTGGCAGCCTGGCAGGTAGAAGCCTCCTTTATGGTATAACAGCATTTCCATTGTCTACTGCAAGCAGGAAGCAGAGGTGTCTGTGGAAGTAACCCTGGTCACTGTTTGTGGAGGAGATTCTCAGGAAAAAGTTTCTCAGATCATTTATTAAAGTGCACTAGGAACATTCCACTGTAAGTCCCTACAGACACCTTGCCTTTGCATAGAACAGTTTGTGCTTTGGGTCCAAAGCCAAATGAAAAGGTATTCACTGTTTTCAATAAGAACTGAATTATCTTCTTGGTTTCTACACAATAGGGATTACATTTCCCTACCTAACAAGATCAGGAATTGTTTAAAACTTGCAAAGTTTCTGAGATGCTCTGATGGAAAGCAATCCATTTTCTTAGTACTAATATAACTGAAAAAATAAACTATTCAAAAGGTGCCAGGATCTTTGGAATCTTTTCTCCCCTTCTTACTCTCTGGGCTTGTGATATAAATTGGATTCTTTACTCATGGGGAAAGAACTATCAAGAAATGAAGAAAATTACCATCGTTTTATTGTGATGGTTTTTTTTCCTCCAGAGACACGAAAACCAATTTCTCTCCCACTTGTGGAAACACTTTGAAGTGTGAATGTTATTTTAAAAAATAGCAGAAAAATGCCTCAAAATTATTTCCTAGTAAAATTGTAATAATAAAAAAAGAAGTGTTCCAAATCTACTCCCTCGATTCAGCCAAATGCAGCTCTCGCTACTCTTCTGAGAGGTTAAAACCCGGTCAAATTCTGTGAAGCAAACTCTAATTCTCCCTTTTAATTCTGCCTTTATCATTTCAGCTGTTTAGAAGGCTCTTAGATCAGCACTTAAGAGGTGTAAGAGTAGATGCCGCAAGGAAAATGTAGTGACTGATTGTAGTTCCTTACCTGATCATTTTTTAATAAATAATTACAGTTCTGGAATGTGTACCAACCATTTTCTCTCTCGCACCATCATAAAGGAGGCCCTGAATCTGCCTCCTAGAGGGAGTGGCATTTCTGGGGAAACCTCAGATGAGAGAAGGGGTGGATGCTATGGTTTGGAATGATATGAAAATTTCATTGAGAAGAGTTTTGTGGAAATAGGATGAGATTCTGCATCTCTTTCCAAAATGCTTTAGGAGGACAAATTGCAATGAAGAAAGAATTGCTTCCCCATTTCCACACAAAGAAGGAGAATCTGAATAACCCCAGTGCTCATCCCTTTACCTTTGCTCTTGAATTTAATCTCCTGGCCTTCTGATGCTTCCAGGCTCCATGGACAGCTCTCAAACTGAGGTGGTATTCCCAGAGGCTCCCTTTTCTCCTCCATTACAGCCTTTCGGGCTCCAGATCTGTTTTCTGCTTCTCTACTCCTTGGGCTGACTTGCGCTGTCAGAGATGAGGTTTGTTGAGCTGACATCAGGGGCTGCACAGCCCTTTTCCTGTCTTCATCCTGTCTGATGAAAGTGGCCTGGGGTTCTGCCTTGGGTTCTTGTTGCAGTTTGACAGCTTGTAGTGTGATGGTGCTTGAAGTTTTCTGCAAGACCTGAGGTCCCTTTTTTTGTTCTTTATGTTCTTGAGGAGACACTGCATTGGATTCTTGGTGCTGTCCCTGCTGACTGTCTTTGGCTTCTCTGGTGAGGTAAAAGGTCTTTTTCTTTGCTGGCACCCTGTCCTCGGTTTCAGCCATGAGTTCAGTGCTGCTGGATTTCAGCTCTTTAGTAATCCCATTGCTAGTTGCCTGTTTGAATTCTGAATTTTCAACAGCTTTAACAGCAAGTGCTGTTGGTTTTGATGGCATGCTGAAGGGAAACAGCAGGTTTTCAGATATATGACACTGTGAAAAGACTAATTGCTGTTATCAATCACATAAATGTGTAAAGACCTTAGCAAGAAGGTAGACTAAATAGCCTTCAGTTTCCTACGCACAGATTGAGAACATGGAAGAAAAAAGTGAAGTGAAAAGCTTCATAAAATGTTATCAGTGCTCAGACACTGTCTCAACTGGGGAGTTTCTGAATATAAATCCACTGCTTAGGTTCTAAATTGTTTTGTGAGTCAGATACTAACCCTACAGACACTGCTTTAGATAGCAAGCAATTACATGAGACCCTGAAAATGCCACAATGAAGTACTGATGTAACACTACTTCATGCTTTAATAAATTGAGGCCACATATAATTGTAGCTGAAAATGCCACATAAAATAGTTCTCTAAAGGGAAATGAAAATGTAAACTGTACAGTGAATTTACTATTTCTAATAATGGTGTCTTGTAATTTAGGTGGTTTCAAAAGAGAACTGATCAGGAAACTTGACTAAAGTCTAGAGAAGGGAGAGGGAGTGTTGTCAAAAAAAAAAAATCCGTTGACTGGATGTAACAATAGCACTATGGCTTTATTAGGAAGAGTTTCTCAGAATTATGGTGGATCTGCTGCTCAGTATTTTGGGGGCACATGAGTTGCTGACTAACTGGGGACTTGAATCTAAATTTCCATCTCGGTATTGACAAGATGCATGCTGGTTTTGGACTCCAAAAAGGAAGTTTGACCAATTGGCACATAGTAAAACAGGTTGCTCAGATTATATAACGCTACATGGGAACGGTGAGCATAAAGCCAACTGAATTCTGCGTTCTGGAGCCAGACCAGAAATCTGTACTTTATAGTGTGGTCACCAATTCCACCAACAATTTTGTAAGGAGTCTACCAGAACAGCTGAATTGGGTAATAAGAGAGAATCTCATTTCAAGTAAATATTTTCTAACTTCCAAATACAGACCAACCTAAAAAAGATTTATCAATTTGTGAGGAAGGTTCAAGTAGCAAATGTCAAAATTAATGCACTGCAATAAAATATCCTGAGAAAGTACTCCAATAAAAACATACCATGGTGGCTGAGTGTACGTGGCAGCCTTATCTGGACCTGAAATAAAAAAAAGAAAAACCAAGTAACTTATACATACAATACTGTACAAAATCCTATAAATTTGAAAAATTTTAAGGAAGGAACTTTAATTTTTCATATTTTCAACCTGCTGAAGCCAGGAGTGACTGTCACCACATCTGAAATTTTATATGGGCAACAGCAAGCTGCTCAGTGGAAACACAAAACAGGTCTTGGCCTATTTTGAGACATTGCTGGGTCAACTAACTTTGAGGTTCCGAGAGCCTCAAAGGCTCCTTGTTGGGGGAGAGAAGTTAGGAAGAGAGTCAAGCTGGAAGGCATCTTAGCAGATCTTATGGGAACACCACAGAACTTATAGAAGTGGAGAATGACAAACCATTAGTACTACACGTGAGCATGCCCACAGTGAAACTGCAGCTGTCCTCTGGCTGAAACACACACAGACTCACAGACTCACAGAATGTTAGGAGTTGGTAGGGACCTCAAAAGATCATCTAGTCCAACCCCCCTGCCACAGCAGAAAAGCCTACAGCACCCAGTATTCCAAATTAACAGCAGTAAAACTCTAGAAACCTACGCCCATCTGTAAACTTCTACCTACTTATTTGCTGTATAGCAAGTATTACCATGTTTAACATGAATAATACAAAAGTTAACATATCACATTTCTCCAGTTTGCGACTCCACCAGGAAATCTGGGAACATGGCTGAGCTATACTGATTTGCCTCATCAGCTGCTCTGATATAACTGAAAGCATATTTGCCCATAGTCAATCTCCTAGTTCATATATATGTAATCCTCCATGCATTCTCTCACACCCTGACAGTATTTGCTTCTCTTGGGGCAGCATGAGATAATAAATAGGTGGGAGAAGAAAAATACCACTCCAGACAATTGATTCCACATCACTCCATTTTTCCCTATTTAACACTACTGGAGGCAGCATGTTTTCTCCATGTCAGATTAAAGTTGCATCTACACTGTTAGCAGCTGAGAGACTAGAAAGTTCAGCAGAAACACATGTAATAATGAATTAGCAAGATAATTATTGTTGCAAGTCATCAACAAATACTCCATAATAACGGTTTCAAAGACTTAGCCTTAGGGAAATGACAAAAACATGTTATGGACGATATCCTGGTTTCCACTGTGTTTTGCAAGCAAAAATCCACACCTAAATGCTTGGATTTGCCACATCATTCAAAGTGACCAAAAGAATCTATTTACGTACACAGACAAGTTGCAGTGAGGAAGGGAAATAACACATTGACCTCACTTCAGTAAAGCTGTAATAAACAGTAACAGAAAATGTTTATACTAAAATTAAAACTGAAAAGATACACTCAACGAGGAAGCTGAGTAACAACTGGTTGCACACCACACAGTTAAAAGGACATTACCCCCCTCCACATTCCAGTATGGGAACTTAGGAGAAAAAAATGTAGATCTTGGAACGAGATTATCTATATATGAGTTTGCACGGATTTAGAAGAAAACAGTAACCCTTAGCCACTTGATTGTCTGCTGGCATGTTGCAGCAGCTCCTATGGCCTGATTTAATTGACAATGAAAGAATTAGGTATTATATATTGTGGTTAGGTAAGTGGAATCATCCGATTAGTCAAGTACATTGCGAGAGAGTGCCCTTTTTACTGACCTGTACTAATCCAAGAAAGAATGCTCACATTATTCAGAGATGTGGTTAGCATCTGAAACAAACATATACCACAACTGACTTCGTGAGCCCAGTTCATCATCATCTCTTGAGGGAGATGTACCCATTACACAACAGAAAGCTCACCACTTCAGGGAGAGCATGTAAGGATCAAGTTTCATGTTTAAAAAAAAGCTTATGGAACTAAATGTCTTTTTCTATAGAACATTGGTTGAATAGGCAACCTGTAGAAGCTCCTTCTACAATGGCTGCATCAGATTGGAATTTATAAAGTGCAGCTTTAAATGGCAAAGGCTAGTTGTGTTTCTGAAGATACCAAATATAAATTGTTATATTCTTGATGTCTTAGAGAGTGAGCAGGATGGATATGAAGCTAGAAACCTTGCATCTAAAAATTCACTGCTTGGTATGTATGTAACCTACTCATCTTACGACTGCAGCTGAAGCCAGCAGTTGTTGATTTAATTGGGTTCAGTGACTGCTCACCTACTGACTGACGAAATTACCCTTTAGTGTGATTCCTAAAGGATGTATGAGTTTGAGGCTGATGCAAAGGACATCCTAAGAATCATCAAACTGCAAAATGAACTGTATATGGTAATGTATATATGGACTAGAACATCCTAAATTACTTAGACATATTTATAAAAAACATTTCTTTCCTTTAACAGCAGTGAAATAGGCAGGGTTGGGAATAGGGAAGCATGAATTTTAATCTCATTAAGCTGTTTATTCTCTCTTACACTTAAAAGATATCCTTCTTTACTGGTTTTACAACTACAGATACAATTTCATTTCCCAAAAGGGGCCTGGTATAAATACCTATCTGGTGTTGGTACTCAACAAATCCAAAATTAATTACTGATTATAATGACAAGTGCAGGGTTTCCATTTGCTGAAATTAAAATCTATCTTCAAAACATCCAGAGACCAAAATCATAGTAAAAGTGAAAATTTGGTTTTAAAGGATTTGAGTAGCCTTTTTCCCATTGAACCAACATAATGTTTCTAGCTGTATCACAGTCCAAACTATCACATTATTTCATGAACAGAGAGGAAGACAGTGGGAAAAAGTGAATGCTTCTCCTGAGAACACAACATTTTAAAGGAATGTCTGTGGTTTATTTGCGCTCTTTCCCGTAAACTCTTTGCTGTACCTTGAACGGTGAGCTCTGCAGACACAGAGGCTTTCCCAGCGCTGTTCACCACTGTGCACGTGTACATTCCTGAATCAGCAAGCTGAGCATTTTGGATTTCCAAGAACTGGATGCCTGTTTTCTCAAACATGTTAAAACGCTCATTTTGCTGCAATTGAATATCACCCTGCAAATATCACAAGACACCATGAGACAGCTAGCTACTGGTAAGAGAAAGGGAGCAATAAAATTTTTGGTAAAAACATCAGGTCAAAATGCCTTTTTGCTGTCTTTTAGCCAAATTCCTTCTGTGAATAATATTCAAATAGTATAAACAAAAAACTGTGTCCAGAAGTTCCATAATTCATATCTGCAGGAGGCTGCCTTTCCCTGCATTTTGGCACCCACTCATTTGGGTTTAGTTTTGGCTTTTCATTATTTCCTACATACACAAAAATTTCTATTCATTTTATGGGGGCTCAAACCGGTTTTCTGTTCATGTTTGTTCTAGGAAGTCAATCATCAGGCTTCTAAGCAAAAACTTCCAAGCTGGGGAGTAGTTCTCTATCATTCAATTACTCTCTCACGCTGTATCACTTCAGGAACTGGAATAAGGGGACCTCATCAGTGGCCAGCTGGGGGTGGCAGAAGGCACCCCGCATATGTTAAGAGAGGCATTGCTGCAACACAGCTCCTTTGAGTGCTACAGTGGAGTTAAATCAAAAGGTATGGCTTTGAGGTAGGAAGAAATGTGTGTAGTTCTATGCTCCCTGTTACATACATTAGATGATCAAAGGACAATTTTTGCCTTTAAATTCTACTAAATAGTTGACCAACACTTCATTTGTGAGCGAATCATTGCATCTGCCACAGCACCAGGCATCAGATGCCCTTGCTATCAGACATTATTGTTTTTCTTATCCTAAGTTTAGGAAGGGAAACTGTACAGATGTACAATTTGTAGGGCTTTGGTCAGTAAACATTTGGGAAACACTATAGTGTTTGCAGATACTGTCATTCCTCAACTTTCTATCAACTTACTGCCATCTGAATGCTGTATGTCTAATTTGAATAAAAAAACCCCTTATTCACATCAGGTGTGATACAGGAGCAGCTTCTGTTCCTTGCACTTAAGTAACAAAAGGGGAGAGAAAACAGTAAGCAGAGAAGACATTTATATAAAAAAAGTATTCAGTAGTTCCAAAAAGTGCAATTTTAATTGTTTATAGAGCTTCCATGCTGTATGGAAGGTGGTCATGTATTGGCTTTGCACTAGCCAGATGTGGTCCAGCAGCCATGTAAGTTCATTTACATGGTGCTGAGGCAGAGCCGAAAAACTTAGCACTAAGCAGGGTCCTGCGGTGCCATCCTGACATGACCAGAAGTGTTGAGGGTCTCAGCTTTCTTGCAGCTAGCCAAAGCACATGAATGATTACCCGTTAATCCATGCCTTATGAATAGGCATGCAAAAACCTGCTTCACAACAACCTGCCAACAAAACCCTGATAAGGAGCAACAACACATTTGCACTTCACAGAGCATAGGAATTATTAAAAGACACCTTCATGGTGCTCAAAATAGGTGCTAAAATAATGCTATGAAAGCCAAATGAAAACAAATTTAACCAAAAGTGGTAGACTGAAGATAAATTCAAGAGAGTGGACTGTGTATCTGTAGAGCAATGTAGAACAATATAGCTGTGGTATTTTACAGAGTAGTATATGCCGACCTACAAGTGTTGAAATATGTTCTTAAAGGACATAAACATGAACAGAATTTGTGGAGGAGCTGTTACTACCTAGAATTTTGCATACTTCACTCATTTGATCAGACAGTGAATGACATATTATAGAATAACACATTATGGAAGCTGACAATCAATAGCAAAATATATAACATAACCTCTGACAAACTGTAAAAACACGTATGAAGCAGCACCAAAGTGTAGATCCTTGCTGCTGTATTGCTAGTCCCTACTTGATGCTCACGACACAGCCCTGAACAAAGAGAAATTAATGACAAATCCTGTTTTGCACTGAGTTGCATGGCTTGTTGCTGGAAAACCTGAACAAATCTGGTGGGACTGGAAGCAGGCTGTTGTGGAGCAGCTGCATTGCAGACTGTCTAGAGAGCCAGCAGGCCCCAGAGAACCAGCAGCAGCTGAAGGAAGAAGCAGGCTTTAGATGGAGCTGCCAGATGAAGGAGGTGTCTTAGTGAGTGCTTTCACAGCAAGGGGCTGCTTGTTTTCTGAAATGTACCCTGGCATTCCTGTATTACAGACAATAAGGATAAGCCTGGAATAAAGCAGACAATGAACTGGAAGCATTTCTCTGCTCCACGAGTAGTTTTCTGGGGTTTTATTGTGGTTTCCTCCCCCCAACCCCCTGCCATGAAAACCTGGAGACATCAGAAAAAAATAAAAGCTCTGAGAAAAGGGTGAGGGGTTTTATCACTATACATAGGGCAAATGTCTGTTGAAGACTGAAGGGGAGCAGGATGCCAACAGAGCCATTATATATTTGGTCTTCCAGATAAAGACAGTAACCTTAATTCTCAAGCTAAGTTTCACTAAAAATAGCCTAATCAGTGTAATATTTAATTATCACCTGAAAGGTCTCTCCTTGCTGAACAAAATCAAAGTGCTTATAGATCCTGTATATGCCCAAAGGGGGCCGTAGGACTTGTCTTCAATACTTTTTTCTTTTTTTTAATAGTCTAATGAATTCTAAATATTGCTTATTTATAAACTGTTTTGTAAATGACAAATTCTCACAGTTTACAATTTTAATGCAGATCTGCAGCTGATACCCCAAGTCTCCTTTATTTTATTCAGATACTTTCTGCTACCACTGTTTTAGCAGAGGTCAGACAGAAACAGTTGAACTGTGGGGCTTTTTTTAGACGCATTTTTTGTTTGTTTGTTTTTTGTTTCTTTTTTAAACTTGCCAAAAAGAACCATGCATTACCAGAACCCAATCATAGTTTTTAATTCCTAAACAATAAATTTTCTTTTCTATACAATTTTATTTCTTTGCAAACATCATCTTTATTCTAACACAGAGGTAAAGCCCAACATGAGCAATACTGAAAGGGCATTTCAGTGCCTCAATCATAAAACTTGGGAAATATATGTGTAATTTTCACAGGTGCCAGCAACTCCTCTGTAATGACAGTCAAAGCATTAAAACCTTCCAGACCTTCTTTATAAAACAGAGATTATGATAAAATTCACATTTCCCATCCTTTGTCTCTCTCTCTTACCTAGTTAGTAAGGTCTTTGGGTAAGTATGTCCCATGCTTACTGCTTATATAATGGAACCTGGATCTTGTTTGGTGCTTTCAGATTATTTTTTTTGTACAAACATTTCAACACTGACACAGATAAGGGAGAAGTTTATACTGAGAAGGAACACTATTATCTTTTGTGAGTTTATTCAGTGTAAACATTAGGAAGAATATGGCTCTCCTTGTATGTAAATTGTCACCATGATGATTTCAAGTAGCAGGTGCATTTCATCCTTTGAAGTCACAAAATTTCAAAAGAGAAAGAAAACATATTTCTTTTGGAAATCATACCTTAAACCAAGTTACTTGAGGCTGAGGTCGTCCTGTTATTTTACATGAGAATTTGCCCGTTTGACCTTCACGCACAACAACTCTATTGGGTTTTGTAGCGAACTTGGGTGGACTCTCTCCCCAGATGCTTGGCCTATGCTCCACAGATGGAACAGTAAGTCTTCCACTGGAAAGGAAATTGACATCTTGGTTTCAGAGAAGAACTGAAAGCTGTTGTGGTTAGAGCACACTTCAGGAAGCATTTTAAACTAGTGGTCTGCCAACAAGGATATACAATTGGTGCTAACAAAGACTGTAGTTACACAGTGGGCTTTTTGGCCAGTGGAAGAAATGGAAATGCTGGTGGCAACTGTTCTTGTCTTCTCGTGCAACTGAATAGTATGATGCTACACACCCTCACCCAGCATACATATGACAGATTTTGGGGACAGTTTCAGTTGCTTCTAAAGCAGAGCTGGGCAAAGCAAATGATAGGAAACTCTGCATGAATTTAGGTTTTCCTATTTTCAGTTTCTTGATTGCCTCTTAATAGATTATTTGTGCATACTTGTTCACTGTTCACAGTTCTTTATCATATAATTTGTTTTGACTTTATGTGCAATAGCACAGTAATTTCTGATTTATGAATCAGGAACTTGGTTTTTTGCAACACTTATGACATGTCCTGGTAAAGACTTTTGGTTTGGGGTAGGCTTCTATTTGGAATCTCTTTCACTATAATGCTTGCAAAGCAAACATGAAAAGGGCACGAAACCAAAGTACGCTCATCCTAGGTGAATGACTGTTAAGAGTAAATGCCCAGCACTACTTATATAGATGGCACAGCTGACAAACAACATGTGGAATGAAACTAGAGTGACACCACTGACTGCAATCCAAAGCCCTCAGTTACACAGCAGAAAAACAACAAACATGAAGCAGTATTGTGGCAAAAAAAGAAAAAAAGGTGCAACTTCAGGTCTGTTAATGTCAACTCGCACTCTTTGCTCTGAAGCCCTGGTACAACAAAGACACACATTTCTTTTTTTTTTCTTTAATGTCAAGCAAACAACCATTTTCAAGACCTTTTTCAGATGGCCATTTACCACATGCAAGTAAGATGTGTCAATCAATACCTCACCACTTCTACCAGGTGTCAGATACTAACAGAAACTGCATCACCTTAGTCCAAGGTACTGCCAAAATATGATGGTTGCCACATATGCAGCTTCAAGGTTCTAAATAAGAGGTGATACCATAATGAAAGGATTTGCATGAACAAAAGGACCAGTAAAAAACTTGGGAGAGAAGGGTGGCTGTAATATGCTAAAGTGGAAAACACTTCATCATATAATTAAATATCTCATAGCTTTTAATGTTATCATCTTCAGGCTACCACTAAAGAAGGGCATAAATATGTACTAGTCTTCTAGTGTCCATCTTTAGGCGGTATTTCTATATTTATACATCTATATACACATAATAATGCATTAAAAGAAAATCAACTACTAGCTAGTCTGCATTTTTATGGCTGTTTCTGAGATATACACAAACTGTAATGTGTATTTTTTTTCTTTTCCCTCCTCTCTGTTAATGTAACACTTAAACTTTCCATACCATAAAATTATTAATACCAAACAGGAATAAAATGTATGAAGAATGCAGACAACCTCTGTAACTCCATGTAATGAGATAGATGAGAACAGTGCTTTGGAAAGTCTGAATATATATCTAAACCTGTCAATATCAATATAGCAATACTGTCTTCTCTTGCTTTGATAATTTAGCACGTGTATTCCTGTAAGCACATTTGCAGTGCAGATCCTATCATGTAAAAGCCTTCCTGATTACCCAGTTTCACTTACTATTTTTGCTGTTGTAATCTCAGTTCAAAACATCCATACTCAATATTCATATCAATGATGAAATTAAAATCTTCAGGCTTCACTGTCTGTATTCTCTTCGCTAACACAATCAGTAATATGTGTTTTTGTCTACATCCAGGGTGACTCAGTCCCAGTTATATAAATCAGAAATAATTTTGCCTAAATTCAAGCTACTTATAAAGAAATTAATTCAGCTGTTGGAACAATGAGGCCTGGGGCTCTTAAAACAGTGGCACTCACTAACTGTAAATGCTTACTGAAGTGCTGAAAGTACATGACAGCAAGAAGGCTCTTCTGTGTGCCAGCACAGATCACTCCATCAATCCATTCTTGCTAACAGTTACTTCAAACCTGTTTTTCCAGACTACAGTTTACCGACTGTGTTCCTTGGAAATACTTAATTATACCCTAAAATCATTACTTCAGTTGCTTTTATTTCTTACTGATGACCTTTATAGCAATATTTGTTCTTACTTTATAAGACGACTGTTAGGTCTTGGAAGGTATGGGGAAGGATTTCTGAATATCAGAGAGCAGAGACAAGAGGGTGCTTATTGCATACACCAGCAGAATGTTCTGATTCAGACAGATTAATTCCTGTCAGTATGAGGGAGCAGTAGCTGTATCAAGTTATATATGTCTTCCTGACAGCCTCAACCATTTTATTAACACATCAGCTCTCATAGTATCTATTCCATTTGGGATAAATGGAGATTTGGACTTAGAGCATTTGAGTTCAAAAAATACCAAAGTGTTTGTTTTCAGATGTTGCTGTAGTTGGCACTGCTCTGCCTCAGAAAGCCCAGCCATTCTTGCTAATCCCCTTCCACAAGTGTGAGAAATCATACCATACAGTAACTCTATTCTGATGTAAGCTGTGCAGAACTGTCATTAACCACCAAGCTTTACTTTCCTCCATTACCTCTGATACTTGCACAGGTAAGGAGCTTTTAGGACACATTCCAGAGAGGAAGTATTGAGACCTGGGCAAGAATCTAATCCTTTTTGACTGGCCATCAAAGTGAATCAGAGCTAAAGACAAAATTCAAGAGGCACTTAAAATGGGGAGAAATGGTAATTCTTTAGAAAAAGTAATTTTGCTTGTTTCCCTACCAAAACATATTTAGCTGTCTGATAAACAATATCAAAGCCAGTGGACTTCTTACCCAGGGGTTTTGGCACTGGATGGCAGGCTGTATTTCTTCACGGAGTTTCCTGTAAGCGCAGGACAGAAAGACAGGAAGTCAGAAGTTTTGTCCAGACCATTGGGAATTACAGATACTAAAGTCTATGTAGAACATGTGTTTCTCCAGGTTTCAAAAATAAAGGAGGAATGCAATACCTGCAGTATAAGGTTATATCACTCCAGTCCAAAGTTAGGCACTTCAATTTCAAAACCAAGTTTTAGCAAAGTTACCATCTAACCCTTGGCCTCAGTAGTAACAACACTTCAGATTATTCATGGCAAAATATTAACAAGTGAATGAAACTGTCTGATTTTTTACAGTGCAGCACTAATTCAAATTAAGATTGAGAAAACATGTTTTGGACTCAGAAAACGGTCTTAACTTGGTTTGCTTTTTAGTCCTGTGGTAGTCAAGACTACCTTTTCTGTTAAATAATTCTTTTTGAAGAATAGTTCATCAGGTTTGCTGGTGCGAGCAACAGTGAATATGTGTAAGTGGTGTAAGCTCAGCGCCATCTGCTGCACACAGCCTTCCCAGTAGCTGTGGCACACTATAAACGAGTAGTGACTTGGGGTAGATCTAGAGTGTCAGCATGAAACACACAGCTCTGATAACTGTGAAAAAGAATTTATTCTAGATCCCTATAAGAATCTACATTACTGTAAGATAGGACAGCCATGCAAGATGGAAAGACTAGATTGTTTCAGTCATTTTTTTCAAGTAGCTGTAACCCCCACATAGATAAGGGAGTGGAACATCTTCCTTATGAGGAAAGGCTGAGGGAGCTGGGTCTCTTTAGCTTGGAGGAGAGTAAGCGGTGACATCATTTATGCTTTTAAATATGTGAAGGGCGAGTGTCAGGGGGATGGGGTCAGGCTCTTCTCAGTGAAGCCCAATGACAAGACAAGGGGCAATGGCTGTAAGTTGAAGCATAGGAGGTTCCCTGGGAATACAAGAAAAATTTTTTCCCAGTTGAGGTGCCAGAGCACTGGAACAGACTGCAGAGAGAGGTTGTGGAGTCTCCTTCTATGAAGAGATTCAAAACCCATCTAGATAAGCTTCTGTGTGACCTGTTTTAGGGAATCCTACTGTGGCAGGGGGGTTGGACTAGATGATCTTTTGGAGTCCCTTCCAACTCCTAACATTCTGTGATCTTTGCTGAGAACAGACAAAAATCTGTCCGTTGCTATCTTGATCCACAGAGGGATTTTTAGAACAAAGACCACATAATTCTTAAAGTCTGAGAAATTCAGTCCTGGGATACTGTCATGAAATTGCTTTTAAACTGCAGCACAGCCCAGGTTGGGAAAATTAATATAAAAATAGCTTTAAAGAATCCTCCATGAAAGCTGTCACTCATAAAAGTTGTCAAAACTTGAAACTAGGGGGAAGAAAATATTTTGCATTATTTTTACAACAGAAGGCAGTAACAATCATGCCAGATCTATGTCCATTTCAGTATGTACTCTGAGGATATCTGTTAAAAGTTTTGACTGAATAAACCCAACTGTTGATTGTTTCAGGACTGCTGCAGATTTTTGCTTTGCTTCAAGAATTCAATACAGAATTGCGACCTGAGGTGCTTTGATATTCAACAGATCTCTGACACGACCAAATTGCAAAGAGAGAAGCAGCACAAGTGATTTCCATCCTTCCCTGGCTTTGTGTCACTCTTTAAATTTGGCAGTTTGCAACTATCTAATATGCAGATGTTCTCTTAAAAATTCCTGGGTTTGATCTCGGCTGTTTCCCATGTAACATTAAGTATGCAATTACAACCAGGCGTTCAGCTAAGCAAATGAAAGCATGCATGGAGAACTCCAGAAACCCACTGCCTCAGCGTGTTTATCTGATAGGCTGCAAAGCAACCAAGTTTGCCACAGTTTTTACTGCCTGAGAGAAAAACTAACTTTCCAGGTCTTTTTTCCTATCTTGAGTGGTGGCTTCCAAAAAATGACAAAGTTTGTAGCAAAGCCTTTAAGGTTAGGGTTTTTTTTACCTGGCATTGTCATACACATCTGAAACTGAATGCACACTTCACCTAGTTACAGACATGTACACCCCTGCAAAACGTCTTAAACTGTGAAATGCAATTAATAAATCTTACTCTTGCACCACTGAGAAACCATAAGTGTACAGCTGTGATTTTAACCAGTTTACACAGTTTGTTCATTTAATTAAAGGCTGAGGGAGCTGGGTCTCTTTAGCTTGGAGAAGAGGAGACTAAGGGGTGACCTCATTTATGCTTTTAAAATATGTGATGGGTGGGTGTCAGGAAGATGGGGTCAGGCTCTTCTCAGTGAAGCCCAATGACAAGACAAGGGGCAATGGCTGTAAGTTGAAGCATAGGAGGTTCCCTGTGAATACAAGAAAAATTTTTTCCCAGTTGAGGTGCCATAGCACTGGAACAGACTGCACAGAGAGGTTATGGAGTCTCCTCCTCTGGAGAGATTCAAGACCCACCTGGAGGCGTTTCTGTGTGACCTGGTTGAGGGTATCCTGCTGTGCCAGGGGGGTTGGACTAGATGATTTTTTGGGGTCCCTTCCAGCTCCTAACATTCTGTGATTCTGTGTAACTTGTCTGTGAATTAAATTCTATAATCATCACAACAGCAGCATAAATATCCTCTTACCTTCCACTGTCAGTTCCACAGTCACTTGACGAACCCCACCATCATTTGCAGCCTCGCAGGTGTATTTACCACCATCCCCTTCCTGTACACCTTTGATTACCAAGCTGAATATCCCCCGAATGCTGTGGTCCACCACATAATGGTCTCCTTCTGGCACAGGATGCCCATTTCTATACCATGTGATCTGAGGCTCGGGGTAGCCTCTGACCTGGAAAGACGTGAGAGAGAGCAGAAAAAGAAGGCAAACATAACAGATGATGGTATTAGGAAGAAATATTGGATGCTTAGTAATGCAGTGGAAAGTTCATGACACAGGATCTGTTAAACGCATACTCTTTGCAAGCCAAATGGCAGAACATGATGAAATTAAAAACTCTTGGATAAGTCAAACTGTCAACATCATAAGACTAGACAGGCAGACATCTGCCCAGAGAAGTTTCCTACTAGAATGGCTTACCTGCGGAAGCATAGTGACAGTGTCAACAAAGAATCCTGAGACCCTATTGTTCAGAGACTCAACCTCCAAGTATGCAAGACTGCAAGGTATCCAGACCAAAAATTTCTAGCATGGTTGTCAAGGATTAGGCTTATACTGTAAATCTGTATGGAGCCATCTAGTTTTCAAATCTCCTGAGATATAGTAGCTCCTGACAATAGAAGGGTACAAAATGCAGACACATACCAAATTTTGTGTTGATCTTAAAAACAGAAGATAAGGAGTTGCAATTTTAGAAGGTGTCATTAAGGCTCATTCACATGTTATGGTGGGAGGGGAATTGCATTCACACGCATTCACACAAACACACAGCTCAATTTAAAGAGCTTTGTGGTCCCAC
Source organism: Galbula dea (assembly GCA_013399015.1). Lineage (NCBI taxonomy): Eukaryota > Metazoa > Chordata > Aves > Piciformes > Galbulidae > Galbula > Galbula dea. The sequence goes on from VWZX01006101.1 coordinate 1,738,145, forward strand.
TGGTGGTCAGAAGAGTTTTTAAAAAAATGAACCAGTCCTGTGGTCATTAAATAGCAATCACATTAATATATCCTTGCCTATGTCATCAATGATAGCTTCAGATTTGCAGGCAGATTCTCAGTTCGTATAACTGAGAATGGAGTTCTTGATTTTAATTGAGCTGCTGAAATCTGATGAGGATCTGTGTCTTTTTTTTTTCCACAAAAAAATGGGAAAAACACAGTTTCTGCTGAATAATTAATTCCTCAGACAAAGGTTCTTTCTCTGCTTTGTGAGAGATGCCATCCTCTTTGAAGATTGCTTTAGTACGTGTTAACTGTTAGCACATTCCCCAGCCATCGTAACAACTCCTGATTACAGTATTTTCCCTTTATTTCCTATACCCCCACTCTGATGCACTAGCTCTCCATCTTCTGACTCTTTGATCCTTTGCCTACATGTCCTGAAGTAGCTGAGTAGATCAAAATGAGCTGGGATGAGTAATAGTTGTGAATGTGTTTGCTCACTGGGGAAAGAGCAATGTTGCATTTTGAACTACAGTATCAACTCTTGGCAACAGAACAGGAAGTCCCTTCAACTTCCAGGTGGGCAAGATATTGATGATCTGTCTCAATTTGAAGGAGGCTTGGTTGTGGCTTGCACAAATTCCTCCCAGCATTCTGCTGTTTCCAATACACATTTCAGTTCTGCTTTCTTTTGACTGCACAGCATTTACTTCCCAAATTACAATTTTTAGTCAACCAACCTTGTCCATTCTTAGGTTCTCTTCTTTCAAAACCTTTCATTTTCTATCCAGCCCCACCTCATTCCAGCTGGGTTTCTCATCTGTTGGAGCTTAACCTACAGCTGTCAGAATGTTGCCTCTTTCCTTTTAATTCCTTGGGTATCAGTTAAGACAAATTAATTTTGCCAGTCATGTGGTGAACCCTTCTTCCTAGCACTACTTAATATACATAGAGAAGACATTCATATTTGCCAAGAGCATGAATATCCTGAATAAAATGGAGAAACCTTCCACTTTTGGTGTAAACTTCCCAAGTTCTTTCTGAGCCTGAGACTAACCCCAAGTAAGAGCCATGTTCTATGAAGAATGAATACATTGTGGGATTCTGCACAACAGGGAGTCAATTGCTGTTTCAAAATACCACAGTATCCTTCTAAAGCTCTTTGCAGCCATGCCTTTTCTTTCCTATGCTTTCTGAAAAACAGTAGCTCCCACTCAGCCATGCCCCCTAGCACTACTCCAGGTATTGGTTTAACTCTTAATCAGAGGACAGGCTCCCAGGAATATCTATCTCAGCACATCTCATTTTCAGAAAAGGGGAGTTGTAAAGGATCAAGATGAGATTTTTACAGTAACGTAACTCTTGTTATTTAAAAGTGTGCTCACTGGTACAGACAGTGACTTGTACCAAAGACCTATTTCTTACTTTCAACTTGTTGATGCCCTCCTGATTATTTCTTCATTTTTTATTAAAAAAAACCCAAAAAACCAGAAAGATTAAGTGACTTACCCCAAACCAGAAAGTATATTAGAAAGGAGTTTCTACCTCTCAGTTCTGCTTCACTGGATACTAATATTTCCTTAAATTTGAAATATTTGAGAAAAAATGGCTTTGAAATTGCTATTTCAAGTAATATAACACAGTAAAATGGCAGAGTAGCACTTGACCTGGTGTGAAGAAAGAACCAGCTTTTCAGTACATTACATCACCTGTGAATACAGGTCATCAATTACATGCCACCTACTATATTTACTGGTTTTGCCAGTTCACAATGATTCCTTCTGGTGTTTTCTTCTATGTATTGTTCAATTGAAGCCCCCAAGAACAAACCTGCCACCACTTATCCCAGGGAACAACTGGGGTTCAAGCAGTAGGAAATTCCTTCCTTCCATTTTTTCTTTTTATCATATTCTTAACTTTCTTTTGGACCACACAAGGCCATTTTTATCTGATTCCTCAAGCTCTGGTAGACTATTACACATGCCCTTCCAGTATCACATGGCTGAGCCCACAATAAGTATTTTTCCATTTCTTCCATGTGTGTTTATTTTATGCTTGCTGTGTCTGTATTATTTTGTTCATCCACACCTCTACACGGAGGAAATGCCACACAGAAAAATATAAACACAGGACATCAGCATGCCATTTCCTTTCAAAAGGTTGACTCATTCCCTTCCCAAACTCTCTATTTTTTTCTTCCATTATTTGTCAGAACTGAAATTATGGGAAAGCAGAAGTTTACAGAATTGCTCTGTTGCAAGGATTTATTTCAGGTTTGGGTTCGGAATGTGTTTCAAACTGAGCCAGCCCTCTCTGAAATACATAGTCTTGCCATAAAAGTGTCAGGGACCCTTAAAAGAATCACTGGTTACTAGGTTTTGATCCTAATGGATCAATTCCAGAACTGCAGCAGGTTTTTATATTCCTCCCTAACTTTTCCAGAGCTCACTAAAAACATCTGTCTTGAATAAATACACAGCAAAGAGAAATTTATCTGCTTACTTAATGCCCAGCAGCAGAAGGCTATAACCTTTATTTACAACTTGGCCTGTGTGAGTATTGCCAGTCCCAGGGAGGCTAGAGCATTTCTTTACCTGCTCTGCCACAATAACAAGTGGAAAATTGACAGCAAGTGGCAAATAACCATTGTATTAGCACAAACAGGAGTTTTGAATTTTTGTCTGGACCCATCAACTACTTAGAGTCTTTCTGGAAAAGTCTGCTAAAGTAAAACAGGCCTTCTGCTCCATGCATCAGCTCAGCAAAGGGAATGAGCTGAGAGAGAACCTGTTGCCTGTGAAACTTCCAAAGGTAAGATTCAGTTCTGTATCTAGGTCTAGAATGCTACTGAAAATGGATGGTACTAGGTTCCAAGAAAAGAAAGAAGGAGCAAATACAACAAAACTCTTGAAGCTGTACACTAAAGGATTGTCTTGTTAAAAAATGTGTTGCTACAAAATAATCACAAACTTAAAGACATTCAGTGACCCTTTTTCTTGTATGAAAGCAGAAGAAAGATTTTTCTAAAACTTGGCCCACATCTATCCTCCATAAAACAGCTGTTTATATACCAATTTCAAAAAATACCATAGGTTTGCCTACTTAAATGTGTCACAGTTGCAGGAGCTGTTCAGGGCAATGAGATGCACTCTTTTGGCTCATGCTCTTAACTTCAAGGTCATACCCTGTTTTGTAATAACTGTTGCTGGCTCTAGTGAGATTAACAATGAACACAAACCAATGGCACCCAAAGACAGCCATAAATGACAACAAATCAAAATGTAAGTAACTGAAACACTGATGGTGTGTGTATTACTGAGTGTTGATCACTTTGGCAGTAACACTTGAAGACTACTGGAAATGATGGCAAATATTACATGACATTCTAGCATCACATCTATTATACTGGCTAAGGTGTTCAGTGCTTTATGTTAAGGACTAAATGCTGCTAGAGGTCACATCAATACACAAGCAATGAGATCAGGAAGAAAAAGCCATCAAAAGGTTGTCTTGGTTTGCAAAATCTACCCGGATTACATCATACTTAGAAAGGTACATCAAAAGTCTTACTAAGACTGGCAATGATACAACTGTTATAAAGTTGCTATTCAAAATAACTCCCCTCATAAAGACGATTTCATATGCTAATGACTAAAATTCCTCTCAAGAAACAGTCCTTCTCCCATGAAGTCAGAATTTTAAAACATCCAGATTCTGTCAGCACAGTGTTCAGTTGTGCTGCTACTTCTGTAGGCTACATTTGCATTTAGTTCCACAAAATCCAGAATTAAGACCCATGTATGTAAAATATTCAATCATTGAATAAAAGAATCAGCTGTATTTGGGTGGTTTAATCCATCTAAAGAAAATTATTTTAAATTTACCTCTGAAAGAGAAATATTTTCTAGTCAACCTTTTGTACTTCATATGCTATTTAAAATGTAGTTTTCAAACCAATTGGCATGCCTTGATGTTTTCGAAGATGGTTGTCCCTTTTGTAGGCTGTGCAGTAAGGTGCAGTAAGTAACATTTAACTTCCTCAAATAATCAGGTCTTGCAGCTAAGTGACACTTCATTTCAACACCTGGTTCTCAGTGGGAATAGCCCATTTATGTTTAGGATGGAAAAATACAGAATATATAGAATGCTTCTTAAAAATGTATGGAAGTTTTTGTTCTTATTATTAACATGCTCACTGATAAAAGGTTATGCAAATAGACTTTCCATTTGTCTTGAGACTTTTAGGGATATGAAGCCATGAAGCTATTAAAAGTGACACCCTTAGTCTGCATCTAATTCATTGCAACATAGAGAAATAATTTATTAAAAACACTGCTGGTGAGTAGTGTAGCTAGCACATTTATAGTTAGGTTGTAGTGTCTGAGAGCATTAAACCAACATGAAAACAACATTTAGATGACCTGGGTAACAAATCTTACAAGAAGAATGGCAGTAATGAGAAAAGTTTTCTAGTACATAACGGTACCTGCAAAGCAGAAGAGAATGAACCATTTCCTACATCCGCAATACATAAGACAAGCAAAATAACTTGAAGAGAAACTGAGCAGTGGTTTGGCAGATAATGTCTGACAGCACTGAACTTCTTTAGAGGAACAGCAGGTGTTTTGCTTATTTGGCTGCCTGCCTATCTGAACTTAAAGGAATGCCAGAGATTAAGGCAACTTTTTGAGAAGGGTCTGTAGTCCATCCTCTGTTCTATGCCCACCTTCAGTCAGAAACTAGTTATTTCTGGGAACTACATCTCAGAAAAGACCACAGAGATCAGAAGTAGCAATGGGACAAAAAGAGGATAGCCCCAGTTACAGTTGCCAGATGTTATCTTTGAGTTCCCAAGTGTATGCTTTGTGCAGATTACTGGAAGTCACACCAGGAGTAGACATCAAGGGAGATGTGGAAAACCATTCAGAATATCTGACAAACTTTGACCTTTATTTTACTTCCTGCAAACAAAAGCCTGGCACAAAAACCAAGAGACTTGGCCTAGCAAATACTCATTACTAGCAGAGCATAAAGTGCTTACGACTTTTCTCAAAATTTTGACTATTGATCCATCAGACTGTATCAAGAAAGCAGCAGAAGTGATGAAGTAGCAAGACAAATTTTGTAAGTGTAATTCTAGTCAAAGAACTGAAGATATAGGAAAAAACAACATATAGCACTTACACTTGAAATGCAGTAGAGACTGTATAGTGTACCTCTTCTTCCAATGTCTAGGTATCAGCAAAAATGGAATATTATTCCCTTTATTGCAAGTTATGTATTAGAGGGGCTCATCTGAAGGTCATACAGTTGAAGGCTCTCATGCAGCCCCAAGAGATTCAATCCAGACAGTAACAGCTGTTCTGTGGATGTGGCTCATCCTAGGTCCTACAAAAAAAAGAGGTGTTTCCCATAGTCACCAGACTCCAGCAGTGTCCTCTATCTTCCCTGAACCAAGAGCCAAGAGTTTTTGGATCCGGACCCCAATCAAAAGACTTGTGAGGGGAATGAAGCACTTGAGAGTAACTTAGCAGGGAACGCTAAGAACTGGATTGGTGTGGTATGCTATTGTAGGCTGTAGGGTCCAGGTCCTAGCAGAGGGGAAGCTGGATAAGGCCGAGGTCAGTTTCTCATAAGAAAAAAGATAGATAGCCTGGGAGAGAAAGTGGGAGTCAGCTAGCAGGAGCCCCTGCAGCTGCACAGAAAGGCCTTGACGCCCCACATAGTCTTAACATCTTACCCTTCCCACATACACAGCATCAGTCTTATCATATTCACATTTCTTCAAAGTGCACTGTTTTTATCCCCATTTATGGTAGCTGTTTTTACCTAATAAGTGTTGTTTCTTAATTGGTTAGTATAATTTGTATATGTTAGTGTCACTTGCTAATTCATCAGTATACTTTGTGTATAAAGGTGTTAGTTACTAATTGGTCATTATTCGTTCTGCAACAGTATAAAAGATGCTTGCTAACAATAGAGTGGTGCTAGCTAGCCATTCTTGTATATAGCCTTTTACTTGTGACTTTTACTTTTCTGCTTGGCCTATTGCAAATAAATCTACCACCACTGCACGATCTCTGTGTGTGTGTGTGTGTGTGTGTGTGTGTGTGTGTGTCAAGCCCGATTTTCCTGTGGGCCGAGTTTGCGAACTCGTGTCCCACTGTGGGTTCGAACACCTTCCACTTTCTATTGTGGGCTTGAATATCACCACCCGTCTCCACTTTTCTTCCGGGGGCCAGCACACCACAGCGACGAGAAGTCATTAGCAGTGACACTGGATCCACCATAAGACATGCTTCAGTCAGTGTGGACAGAGCTGTGCACTCTCACTAGTTCGTGTGGATGTGAACCCTTAACTGTAGTCTTAGGGAAAAAGTATTACAAAACTATGGAGACTACAACGTGAACATGGTGAATGCAACCTCATCTAAAATTAAATATTAAAATATGCCACCTCTTATTTAATATTTTATTAGCACAGGTGGGAAAAATGGTTCTGGCCAGTGAAGCTCTTTTGTGAGTCTTGTAACTAAGCTTCTGTTAGCCTCAACATACAGTTTGCTTTATGAATGAATAGCAGATGTTCTTGATAAAGCGAAGTGGACATGATACATTGTTAAGATCCTTCTGAGACTTTAAACACACACAAACTATATCTCAAGAATAGTTTATCCATTTTAAAAGCTTGCTTCTAAAACGGAGAACTTGCTTGGCAAGGTTAAACATGATAGCTTTACATATTTGGAGACTTAGCTATGACCTTGCAAACAAAGCAAATAACTTCTCTTCTACAGAGCCATTTAGAATCTACAATTGCCCCATTTAAAGGAAAAATGGAATACATATTGGGACTAAACATATCTCACTTCAAAGCATTACCTGTTGTATGTACAGGAAACAATAATGGTCTTCAGTAAACCTTGTATGTTTTTGTTTAAGTGCTGAACTCTGGTACACGACATCTGGTGTTTAGGTTTCTTGTTCCACATGCACACAATTCTCATAAATTAGTTCTTTGGGCGTAACCTTAACTTCAACACAACTCTGAAGACGTAAGTCTTCACAACTGGTGCCTATAATTATCTGTTTCTTCTCCCAAATGGTGTAGAGCAGAGAGAGAAAAATGACAACATAGACCTTCAGACAGACTGTTGTCTTGAAAAAAACTAAACAAACTGAAACTCACCAACCAAAGCCAGCAACAATTAAAAAAAATCATTGCTGTCTAGCAATGTGAAAGGTTTCCTGCAGGAACCTGGCAGAAAGTCCATTCATCCTAGAAAGTGTAGAATGATTTGATCATTTGGAAGAGTAACTTTCTGCCATGCTTCTGTGCTTATTCCTTCCCTGACACCAGAACTGACAATCTAGAGGCCTGTAGCAAAAAGACAAAAGTTTATTTATACAAAATTCTTTAAGTCTACTGAAAACTCATTAGAACTTGCTTCATTAATTCTGCAAAGCTCCATTTAGCTGGAAGCATTCTTTCGGTTCAGATCATAAACCAATGCTGGCATTACATGCACACTTACTTACATAATCTAAAAGAAACAAACCTAACCAGGTGTAGTGAACTACCAGCACACTTCACAATTCCTAATTATCTAAGTAGGAATTTAGGTACCCAAGGACAAAACTTCCATCTTAAAATGCATAAAGAAACATGCACACAGACATTGCATACACAAACACAGCCATTATAGAGGTCACAGGCAAAAGATCTTACAAGAAAGGAACGAAAGATGTTACAAAGAAAGGTGGCCAAAGCAGTAATGCACTGAAGAATTAATTACAACACCCAGCTTCTTTGTAAGGAGAACACTTTGGATCCTAGATTTCTGTGAAGCTCTACAGAAGTGATACAAATAAAGCTGATTTGGATTTTCCATCTGAAAACTTCAAGTAATGAGATGATTACAAAAGCAGATTTAAAAAACAGATTTAATTCACACATATAGTGAGAATTTAGAGCACATCCAGAATTTACACTTTGGAGCATACAAGCCTGAGCAAGTGCACTACCTAAGTACATTGCTAGGCCAGGCTTAGGTGGACTTCCCAGACTGCATGTAAGGCACTGGCAGTTATTAACCTTATTTGATGTTTTTCTGTGGTTTCTTTTTTTATATTTTGTAAAATAGTAAATAAACATTCTTTATTCAATTCTATGTCAGTTATGTCTGTATAAAACTGTCAAATCCTTGCCCACTTGTATTGTGCAAACTGAAGTGCCCTTGTTTTTTAATCTGTGGTTGCACTAGGACCATGAAATACCTCTGATGGTCCTTTTTTTTCTGTCTCTTTTTCTAGTCTGAGATAAGGATAGAGCAGAACTGCATGTAGCATCCAAAATGTGGGAACCCACACATTTTTAGACTGACACAGCAGGCTGCTGGGTTTTTCTCTTTCCTTTTTTTTTTTTTTTTTTTTTTTTTTTTAAAAAACAGCAATTGCTATTTTGCCCACCTTAAGCTGATTAGTCAGATTGCTGCTCAGGTCAAGATCTCTCTTTTGAATCATACTAGCTAATATAATTGAACTAGTATATTCTATTTTTCTACTTTGTACTCATCATTATAGTCCAGGTACTAAACAGAATGAGATCCTTTTGCAGATAGCACCCTATCAATTTTGGTTTTGACCCTTTAAAGTAGTTCTGCATCATCTGCATCATTTTCTCACTATTCACCCCCTTTTTGTAGATAGCAAAGGTGATGAGCACTATACACACTACCACAGTTCTTTAGGGGAATCAGCATTTATAATATTCCCAGGATGGAAGAATATATGACCTATTCATTGAAGACATGGTCTGCTAACTGAAAAGTAGACAGCAGCTGCAGGTAATTTCTTCTTCAATCTTCTACATTTAAACTTTCTTTTATTTTTTTTTTGGTAAAATTCAGAGTGGAGAGTTCCCAGAGGTGCACAGAATATTGGCTTTGCGCTCAGTCACTAGAGTGTAGCTGTTTGAATAACGCATTGCTTTCCCAGGTACCATAACATCTACAAGTCCATTTGTCCTCAGTTATTTCTGAAGGACTCAAGTGGAATTCCAGAGCAGCATTAGTGTCAAACTGCTCTGAGTTTATTAAATTTCTAAGTTCAGTCACCAGCCCCAGTTAATGCAGTGCTTAAGAAAATGCTTAAGCCCTACTTAATTCTTTTGGAATTGATCACATGCATAGGTGGTTTTCCTAAATTAGATTTTTTTTTTTCATTTAAAGAGTAAGTTTTATTGTGTGTAAAGTAACATTGCTATAGGATTCTTCAGACAGCCCCCAAATAACCTGAAACATCATTAAGATGAAATACAGAAGACTGTCAAGGTGGACTCTACCCTTTCCAGCATAGCGGGCATAAGGCAAACACACTGTACAGAGAAACATGTTTTTGTGTAGGTTTAATGTCAATCAGCAAATGAACCAGAGGTTGTAAATGTCTGTTACACTAATGGGGGCATTTTCACACAGGTGTTGCCATCTCAGAATAGCAGAGGTTTTTTCATGGAGTTGTAATAAATCAGTCTACTAACAGCAACATCTGCCTTTTTACTTCCCCCACATTGTAACCAGCTGACCTGTAGCCATTAAGCACGAGGAGAATTTAATGCAAACCACCCATAGTGCTCACCTGGACCTTTTTTTCTGTAAATATAAGTTTTCTGAGCTTAAGATATAATTCTAAGTAGACTGAATCTCTGATCATTCTGACCATCTTTAGATCTATGTTTATATTTAGCTGTTGTCCAGTTTTTCTTCTTTTTAGAATGTTTGTCTAGGCTGGGAATTCAAAAGCCATAAACCTTGGACAAAGTCTATGATAAAGTTTAGGATATTTCCCCCATTGGCACCCAGATACTCTCCTGGCTCACTCCTAATCCCTTGTAGCTGTTACACATTTTTATGAGTTACACTGGCATACAAAGATGACAAGGTCTCTGCAAAGTGGGGAAATTCTAACACTTTGTCAGAGGATAGCGTGCAAGATACTGAGTTATGCACAAACTGAAGACAATTTCAACTCCAAAATAGGTAACTGTCATGTGGGAAAGTGTCACTAACTTCATCGCTGAGGATCTGAGACATGGAGATACACAAAGACTTTGCCAAATTCACACTAAAAGGAAATTAGTTTTCATGTTTAGTAATGTTAGTTCAAATAATCTGACCATATATGAAACACATGAAATATCCTCCTTGCCAACAAATTTGCTATTGCAACAATCAATGCAAAGACTGAACTGAAGTTGCAGCACAGGACCTGAATGGCTGAAGCCATCAACACCATATTCATGTATTAATACAGGTATCAAAGCGCATGGTATCAAGTAACAGTAAAGATGATACAGATAGAAAGGTCCAGAGTCTCGGCAGCTAGATGAGAAACATGTAAAATAGCGTTACAAATATAAGGATGTGAGCAACATAAGATACAATTCTCTCAGCTCTCATTAACTTCAATACTGTCATAAAGCTCCACAGAATAGAAGTGTCTGTAGAATAGGCCAAAAATTTTCAAAGGGAAAGGCAAGCACAAGAGCTCTCAACAAAACAGGGAAGATAAACTTTGCAGTCCTCTCTTGTGAGAAATTCTCATCAATTTTAATGAGAATTTTCTCTGCATCTGTGTATCTCCTTAAGGAAAAAAAAAGAAGGCAAACCGCAAAGAAGAATCTTTCTTCCCATGGACCAACTGATGTTAAGGCCTTTTTAAAAGTGTTATATTTTACATAGTGCTGAATAGTTTGAATAGTTTAAAATACAAACAAAAATGCAAAGAAACAGCTGATCTGTGTCTGTGGTTATGGGTCATTTAGGATTATGCAGTAAAGAATGTAAATGAATTCAAAGGGAAAGAACTGTGGCTCCTGAATGGAAATAAGGCTCTTGCTAATCGTTCCTCATAGCCCAGTAAACTCCTAAAATGTGCTTTCTTTCCCTATCATTTCTCTTCCTCCCCATCTTTGATGATCCTGAATCAAGATGTCTATCAAATAATCATAAATGAAGCAGCCACTTTAAGTTAGTAGCAATGAGTTTAGAACTATGGCAGCAGTCTCCTGATAGGACCAGTGTTCATTTCAGAGCAGCAGCAATCTTTGCTATGGAAAACAAAGTTTTGAAAAAAAACCAGAGTTTCACTGTGTTGTGAGATCTGTCAGAACAGAAGCCGCTCCTTCATTTCCACTTCAAAAGGACAGCCTGTTTTTTTTGTATTTGCTACTATTTTTGTTCATAAATTTCATTTGGCTGCACTAGAAGAAAGGCTGAAACATAGAACACTAATACAATACAAATAAACTGTTGGGAAACTACCTTCTCTCTTCACACCGCAGAAAGCTTAGCTTTTAACATTTGTAAACTCTTAATTGTGAAACCTTAATTCACTAACAATTCAGAAAGGTGGAGACTGTTTAGACCAAGCGCAAGCTTGGAAGCCCCTTGACAAATACAGGAGAAAATCAACAGCAACATTTTGTTCTGTCATTACCAAAATATGTGTATGTCCCCACTTAGAAGGCACTGCAAGCCTTTAACTGTTTTATCTCACAGAAGTGATCATAGTATCCAGAGAGTATGAGCCACAGCTTAATTCTCAACATAATCAGGTCAAAAACCTCTCTCCTGATACCACATAAAAAAAAGCAAAACTAAACACCATCTATTGTTTTCAGAGCAACAACCCCTTCATAACAATGATATTTGGGGTTTGAATTGGCAGCCACTTTTTAAAGATGACAATCCACTCTGTTTCTTTCCTTTCTCAAGAGAATTATCATAATTCACTGTAATAACACTTGCAAAAATCTCATTTTTCCATTGCCTATTATTTCTGGAAGACTGATTTTTAATTTTTTTTTCCTTAAAGATACAAAGTTTCTGTCATAATAGGATACAAATTTATTTTACATATCACCAAATACTAATGGCCTTGTATTCTTATAGGAACTATGCCACTGACAGAAGGAGCTTCGTACTTTCCTAGCTTAGGGATGTTGTTCTTAGGAATTCAGCATCAATATATGCTATCAATAGCTAAACAATTTCCATAAATTTACATAGGCACACACAATATACATGGCCTACTGTGGAAAATTAATTAAAAAAATAAAGTGCTTTCTGTATCCAAAACACACAGCTACAAGGAAATATGTTTGGAGCTATGAAATTCATAATTAAGGGCAACAATCCCCATCTGCACTGTAAGGTGCTAACAAAAACTCTGCTTTGAATGAACATGCTCACCCTTTATCAGTTTCCAGCCAGTACAAGATTTAGTTCACGCAATTTAGGAGTTTGGAAATGGCCACAGAAAACACTAAAACTGGATTTTGTTGCTGGGTTGACTGCACAGTTCTATGTTCATTTAAAGACTGTCTGCTGATAGGGACAACTGTTGCTGGCAAAGACAGTGCTCTGGATAGGTTATAAAAATTCTCATTGGTTACGCGTGGTGCTTTGTTGTTAATGCTGCTCGGTAGGGCTGCAAGAACACAGGGCATGAAACGTCATTTATTTTAAGTTTCATTGAAAAGTAGAACTGATGTGATTACAAAGATATTAAATGCAATGTTGGATTCTTAAGATATGATACATTAGACAGCTAAACCACCCAGCATTTGTCATTGCATTGTTTATTCTGCCACTTGCAACTTATTGCTATGCATTAAATAATTAAGACTTCCATACATATACCTACCACAAAACATCAACTGCTCATTAGTAACTGTCACAGATGTTCTTACCCTGTAATAATCTGTAAAGATCCATAAGCTTTTCAGGCTTCACACATAACTCTTTAATAAAAACTTAGCAAAGATAACAATACAGTACAATATACAAACTGCTGTGTTTAAAAAAAAATTAAAAATCCGGGCTGAGGAACAAGAGTTTAAAAGCAAAAACCCTCAAAACACTAACTGAAAGACTAAGTATAAATTTCTAGTTCAACAGTTCAGAATAAATATTTATAGACAAGCTGAGCTCAAGAGAAATTTTGTGTGCTCGCCTCTTTCTAATGCTTTCTCTCAAAACTAAAATTGCTGTGATGTGGGTAAGAGAAACACATGCACTCAGAAGTAGCTACATTTGTTTAGGTTGTGGAAAAACTGCTTGCTCTGCGTATGCTTTCAACAGAGCTCCACTTAACTGCAGTTGCTGGCATTCCTATTGAGAAATCTGAACAAATCCAAAACAATGTTTCCCATTAAACCTATGAGTGTGTAATAGTCTCCCAAGCAGACAAATCTTTGTCTACACTTCTGTCCATTGGCACATCCCAACAGGGAAACAAACCATGTTTTTTGTCAAGACACTGAAGACCTAATTCTGGCATTATGTTTTCATTAAGTGATGCTCTTAATCCAATTGCAGTCACCTAGATATTGGTGCAGATCTTAACTTCCTCTTCCAAAATCAGAAGCTATTTATCTCCAATAAGGGTAGGCTCATGTCTAAGGTACTGGATGGGAATTGAACTTCTGGAAGACACAACAGCTCAGTTCTGAATCCAGGCACGTGTTTCTGTGCGATCTTGCACAGAACCAATAAATCTCACTATGCCTCTCTACCCCACATGAATGCCAAGGTGAATAACAATGACCACTTCCTCGGTTGTTTTAGCTAGGAAGGTCATCAGAGCAGGGTCCAATTCTAGTCTGGCCTGTATATGTGCTAAATCTATCAGCAAATATACATTAGGACTTCAGTTAAATTATGCAATTTAAGTAGTGCCATGAAATAAAGAACTATGATAAATGGTATTGATTTTTGCTTAATCTGTATTTCCAAGATTTTATATTTTCTTCCAGTGCACTTGCTTTTAACATAACTTTGTTTTGAAATATTTACATTTTACATTTATTTACATTTGCCTCCCTGGAGAGATGAACTGTTGTGTTATTCTTTTATAAAGGAACACCAGAATTTATATAGACAAAAAAAAAAATCAAGCTTGAATATACTGAACTCCTGTTCCAGAGTATTCACAGACCAAAATTCTGTATCTATTGTTTGACCGGTGAGTATGGGAATGTGATATAAATTATACAAGACACCAGATACTACCCTGTGTGGGTGAGTGCTTTTACAAAGCAGTGTGCATTATACTAATATTCCAAGCCTTGCAAAAACAATTTAAATCATACATGCATCATAAGTATAAACTTGCTTGTGTATTATGGGGCAAATGGAAAGAATGGAAACCTCTCAAGCCACACAGTTACTATTTGACTGTACTGTGCAGCTAGAGGAAAATTACCATTCTGATTCAATATGAGCTGAAAGAGCACAGACCTGAATGAACTAAGCTCAATATTCTGTTGCCAAAAGCCAAGGAGCCATGAACAGCATTATTTGTCAGTTCACCTCTCCATTTTCTTTGGGCTATATATGCAGATTGTTATAATCTTTAAATGAAAATTTCTTGTATACATTACACATTGGCATACAGTGTGACTTTTAATTAGTACTTTAGTAAGCTAAAGCTGTTATTTGTAATAAATATTATATTCCAGAGAGTAACATTTACTACTGTATTTTAGAAGGTGCAGAAAAGCAGAGAAAATTCAGAAAAAATGTAATTAATTTTTCCATTTCATCTCATTCTGCATGTGAATTACAGAATTCTCTAATAAGCAATGGAAACATGCAAAGCTGACTTGGAATTTGTACATTTTAGACACGGTATTTTCAGAAGGAAAGGACTATTTTGTTCTGTCTGCAGGATTACAGCAATGCATTGATTTACAAAGAATAAAGTTATCTTCATCATCAGAAAGCCTACAAAAAGATTAATTTATTTTTAAATGGAATATTTCCATGTTTTCACTCTCTCGTGCAGGATGGTATATATTCCTAAAACTCCTCTGAAGAAGACAGCCATAAGAGTTTAGATCATCTCTAGAATACCACTGCAACGTATCCTTAATGTGTGAAGGCTTGCCCAGAGGTCAGGTTACTAACTTGTGAGTCAAACGACTTAATTTAATTCCCAACCAATAACCTGGCAGTCAAGTTTCCTAGAAGAATAAATTCAACATATATAGGTAGTCAACTCAAGACCCCTATATACTGGACTAGTCATCTCAGGGATGACCAGTCAGTGGAATGCCTTGATTTTCTGACTCCTACTAGTGCAGACAACACAACCTCTGACAGCAATAGGAGTAGCAGCGCCTCTCTCAAACACTACCAAGATATCAACATTTCTCCTCTTCAGTGACCAGTAACAGTGATAATTTCTTAAACACTGAACATTAAAAACTAAACTGGGTACCTCTGGACAGGCAGTCTGGCCTTGCCTACTTTTGCTCCTGGCTGTATCCTGTTTGGATCCTGAACCTGGTTCATTACTTGCCATGTCTGGGACCATCAGTATACCCTGTTGTAGCAAATGGCCTGTCTGCTGCATTTGGTGCCTGTGGGACTGGTCCCCCATTGGCGATGGCACAGCTTTCTGTTCCTGGCTAGCTTTTCTTTGGGGAACAGCCAGCTCCTGCTGCTTCCTGACAGATAGACTGTTTTCTCTCCTTTGTGAATGGTTTGGACTTCACATGATTCACAGCTATGCTGTTTTCGGTTCAGCATGTACTTAGATGCTAGGGAGTCCAGATGTTGTATGTAAAAAAAAAAAAAAGTATGTTGTCTGGTTTTGCCCAGTAGGTTTCCAGATTTCATACGGTATCCATGAGTGAATAAAGCCAAGCAACATGTCAAAAGCAGAAATTTTTAGCTTTCGAGTCTAGGTGCTACACTGAGTGTGGACTAAGCAAAACCACAATGACTAATGACGTGTTTTGATTATAAACCCTCTCAACATGTGGCCTTCTGCAAATATTCTGAATGCATCATGCTTGCTGTCTATTAATGATTACTTTCTTTTCCTACAGGGGAAAAGCAAAGTTATACAAAAAAGCGTGATTTGCTGTCATTTGGTATAATTTAGGTCAAATTCTCAGGACATGCTTATGGATGGTCAAATGCATACTTCGCTATTGTACATGCTTTCATAGTTACATATTGCACAGAGCCCCTCCCTGACCTTTGTGGTTTTATCAGCCAGTTGCAGGCAAGGTGCTGGAGTAAAGTTTAAGCCTTGCTTATGATGGAAAAAGGCAAATATATTCCTAGTTTGCCAAATGTATGTCTGACGATAAATATTCCATCCTACCTTTTGGGTCAGCTAGAAAAACGAAATTTAAAGTTTTTCTACCTAGGGACATATGTCTGGAATAAAATAAACCAAACAAAATATCTCAACAACAAACCCCCCTTTTCCTTATTTCATCCCTCTCCCGCCCCAGGGAAAAGAAAGTTAACTGCTCACAGCGGTCTAGTTACTAGGTCTTTAACCTTTAAACCTATTACCATTGTGAAAGGGGTCAAATGCACAATTACCCCAAAAAAGCAAATTTAAACCATCATCATTATAAGTTGCAGTCATGTTTCATGTACTGCTAAAAGCATTTGTTTAAATAAGAAAGCACAACGTTATATGAAGAGTTTTGTTGCCAGTGGAATGGCCACAACAAAGACTTATGCTCTGG
Source organism: Galbula dea (assembly GCA_013399015.1). Classification (NCBI taxonomy): domain Eukaryota; kingdom Metazoa; phylum Chordata; class Aves; order Piciformes; family Galbulidae; genus Galbula; species Galbula dea. The sequence goes on from VWZX01006101.1 coordinate 1,754,702, forward strand.
CCCAGAGGAGCAAGGGAGACTAGCCTGGAAAAGATGATGATATTTTTCAAATTAAAAGCAGAACTGAAGAATCTAATAAGACTCTGCTGAAATTTGAGAGATTCACGATTAACCACCATGGGACAGGGAAAATAAGAACTGTACTGACTGCTTCTACCCTGACTTACACGGACTCAATCTCTGAACATAGCTTTGTTCAGCTATTTAGGACATATTGATTAGCCATTTTTCTCTAGGGAAACAGCTAAATATTCTTCTATTCCTTTTTTAGACATTTTCATCTTATCTCCAAGTGGTGGACTTTATGATTAGTCATGGTATTTATTCCATCTTTTTTTTGTAAAATACTGAATCTCCTTCACACTACAATATCAATATCTTCTGCCTCCCTTTCCTCTGCAAATTTGTCAAGACATAATTCAAGATTTTTTTCTGATTTCTATTTAAGGACTATAGAAAAAAGCAAGTCTAGAAATCCCTACTAACAAAGTAACTTTTCTTCAAAAGCAACCCTAGGGATAGGGATGTCCCTATGGACAAATCCTTAAACAAACACACTTGCCTTCTTGAGCTGACACAAGGCCATGCTTTGCAACGATACATCAGAGTAGTGGGTGATCACTAAACAGATTATGTACAACAACCTTCTCAGAGTCACCAGTTTGGCAGTTCCCCCAACTCAGAATGGAAGCTGATAGATGTAATTAAATCACACAATTTTATTGTCAGGTTCCTCATGTGATTTTAATTGCTTCCATCTCAAAATGCAAAATAACTGGAAACAGGTTAAAGAAAATGTAAAGAAAGAAGGAATGAAAAAGTAGTGACCAGAAGCAGCACAAATGCACCATCTGGCTTCAGCTAAAACAATGCTGATTTTGTTAGATACAATACAATATAAGAGAATTCTCTTTAGCTCCATATGTTCATTAGTTCAACTGCTCTAAAAAACTTCTATTATTTATTATTATTATTGAAGGAAAAAAAAGGTTTGATGTTCCTTTAGTTACAGTAGTTAGTACCAAAACAAGAAGAATAGAGAGCCAGTCTTTCTGCCACTGCACAGAGCAGTTAACTCCAGTCTTCCACTGGTTATAGATAAGCAATTAAAGTGAAAACAAAATAGTAAATGTGATAGTGGCAAATAGCACATTTCTTTCACAGTTTGGAGATGAGTGGGTTACTGAAAGCAGGCTCAATTATACAAAGAAAAATATCAACCCTGAAAAATGGCAAATGAGAATAGGCATACCATACGACCAGTCTTTCCCAGTCGTGGCCTTTTGTCTGCATAGAAATTTTGTCTGAGTGGAATTAGAGAATATTCAGCATTGTCAAGGATTTCTGAACGTGTAGCACATTAGAGCAACTCTGCAAAAGGTCTGACCAAATTTTGCTGCCAAACATCCAAAAATCTTGGCTGTTGCCTCAGTGCATGCACAGAACAGTTGCATGGGATAGGGTACCAAGTCCAGTCTTCTGAGAATCATCACAGACACTACACACAGGCTACAAAAGGAATGCTTAAATATTTCCATGTGGAAAATCTTGAGTATAACTATGACTGCCATAGGTAATAGGGAGACAGGTATGAAGTGAATATGTGAGTTAAAAAGACTGAACTGAAGCTCAGAAACCATTACTCCTGTCTAAAACCCAGACATTTCTTGAGCAGCAAATTGCACTCTTACAGTTTTTTCTAAAGAATACATCATATGCAGGGCAGGGAAAACGAGTGTCAACACATGGACACTTGTCAGTTGATTAAGGGAAGAGTCTTTGAATAGTTCTGAGTGCAGATAACACTGTGGAGATTTTGACTGAATGCCAGCTTAACCACTACCCAACAGAGCAGCCACTCCCACTTTTCCCCTATCTAAAGCTGAAACTCTTTTGAGTCACTATTTCTATATGCTAATACAGGGTTCTACAATAAACTGAAACCAAATAATGCATGCATTGCTCAGGAGAACATGTAAATGGGTAAAAAGCCAGCATTGTGGTAAATTAATACTATGTGAGGTCAATTACACACAGGAAGACTAAACAGCAGTAGAAGATGCAAATAGGAAAAAAAGAAAGATGTGCAATAAGCTGTTCACAGGCACCTAACTTGTGTTTGTTTTTCTTTTTTTATTTCAGCTGTCTATACCTCAACATTTGCTCGATACACAATGTTTCATTAGCACTACATTTTTCCACAAAAAGCTCACTGGTATGTGGAAAGAAAGATCAAAAAAATCTCTCCTCAAATCAATAACTTCAATTCTTTGCCTCCTAGAACGTCAGTGTGCCCTATCAGGTTTCTGGGAGCATCACAGTGCACGATAGTTTTACAGATCAGCACAAGTCCTCGCACAGCATTCACTTTCATTAGACAATTGTTTCCCATGAAAACATGGATCTTTCCTGAGTTTCTTTGTCACGTGGCTCAGAAAAGACAACCCTTCAGAAAGTGCAGATCCAAAACCACTGGCAGCTTCATGCAGTTAGCTGCCCAGTGCATTTTGTAACAGCACACATCTCATGCCAACAACAAATGATTTTGTGCCATGTCATCATCCTCGGTCATTATATGGGCTTCTCTCATTTCAGATCCTGCCATCCCAAATCTAGACACACAATGTAATTAAGGCATACTTCTGGAGTGCCTGATGACTGCGGCTTGGAAACTGAGCACACATTGCTACTTCAAGTCCAAAGCAAAAAGAAGATAAAGGGTTTGCCATGCAAAAATGGTACAGCAGACACAGTAAAACAAGTTGGTTAGATTTCAGTTTTTCCATTAGCAGCTAGTTAAAAGGATTTACAAACGCTGTGGGACTGTTTGCCTTCAATGTTTATTTTAATGCTTCCCTACTCTATCTCTTAACATGCCACATAAATGCATCTCCGCTCTGTCGCAGAACAGATGGAATCACTGCCAATCTTCCCATTGCCTCACTTCACATTGCCTGATCCCAGTTTATTTTCTTCAGGCACAATGTTTCAGAGTACCTGTGCAACCAAAACCAGCAAAAGCAGCTCTCAAGTTGGCAAACTGATGCGCATCAGTGGACTTAAACAATTCAAACAGTTACAGAGAGACTGTTGCAACAGCAAGCTGGTAGATAGAAGGGCAACCAGAAAGCACATTAAAAAGGGGCAGGATTTGACATTGACCTGACTTGCCTTAAAATTTACGATCCAGTTCCCTTACCTGAAGGGAATCATGGAAGAGCAGAACAGTAATTACTCAATCTGCACCAAACTGAACTAAGTACCACAACATTCACTCAAACCATGAAGTACATGCCAATACATGAAAACTAGCTCCCTGAGATTAGAATACCAGACTAGATTTAGTAGTTCGATATCTTAGTTCTGGCAATGGGCCATATATGACGGTTCACATGAAGCAGAAGAACAACCCGCACTGCAGTGTTGCCAACTGTGCAATGTTTTATCCAAGGAGAAAAATTCTTTCCTGACCCCTAGGCAATCAGTCTCTGGTCTGTAGCACGACATTTGGCTGTTCCTTTCACGCAGAGCTGTAGCACGAGTAATACTTTAGGCTCGTAAATTTAATGACCACCAATATTACTCTCAAAAATTATAAATGTGTGCAGCCAAAGCAGGTTGAGTTAACTGCTTGCTGCAGACAAATGCAGAGTTTAATATCACTGGGTACAAAGAAGGATTTGTTGGAATCTGATGGTTACTTGACTTGTTTTTTACTGCTTGACACTCAGTGATGTTACAGTAAAGAACCAGGAGTGTTCACACTTTTTTTCATGCAGCTAGTATTGCTATTTAAGTTCAGAAAATCATATGTGGGCAGCTAATCACATAATTATCAACTAAAAAGTCTTGGTTTGGGCAACCACCTTAACTATTTTTAAAGCAACAAACCTGCTGCAGACTATTTTATTGGTCTCAGAACCCCAAGCCTAAAATAGGGGGAGAAAGACCAAGAGAATGTGGTCCAGTGGTTAGATAACAAAGATTGTAATTTCCTGTTCTCAGCTTCTTCAAACAGTTTGCTGCAGAAATGTAAGTAAATCTCTCTATGACTTTAAGTCTCATTCTTGTACAGGAGTTGATGTGGACTAGGTAAACCTGGATGAGAGCACTGATATTCACAGACTCCTTACATGGGCAGTCAGAGCGCAGACACTTGCTGGGCATGGCTCACAAACCCAAGCAAAATCTGAACCTAAGCCTTAACACTAAGATGGGCTGATTCAGGCTGAGAGCAACAGTTAAGTTGTGGGTATAAGTGGATGTGGAGTGGGGTCAGGGCAACATTTAAACAAATGCTAGGTACTACAATGGAGACATACCTTGCCCTTTTAACAGTTACAGCGGGAACTCGGAGCTGGATAAATAAAGCTGTCAAATATTTATAAGACAAATTTCTAAATAAGAAGGAGGAGGTCTTCCTAAAAAGGATAGAACTTGAGACATAAGAAACGCTTCAGTCTTAAGTCACTGAGTCTCTGAAATACCAGTAAACAGGATACTAAGAAAACTAGTAGGCATGAAAACCATGCAAAGGTGTGGAAATCTCTGGCCACCCACTGTCCACTACAAGAAAAGGAAAATTCTATGGATTTGCAAATTCCAGTGCCCAGCAGTCATATTAATATATGATTGCCATCCTCAAGGGAGAAAAGCTAACAGTTCATGAAAATGTTCAAAACTTTTACTTCATCTGTATGGAAAAGTATAGTCTTTGCATCCATACTGGTCTACTGTGACGTTTTGAACCTTTGCTATAGAATAGTACAGCAGAGAGAGAGTAAAATTAAATTTTAAAGTTGATATATGGCTAATGATCTTGTAATTGTTGATCAGCACAGTAATGTGCTTCATGGGATATTTAAAGTATCTTGCATGGTTTTAGAGTGTGAAATTTAGGAACAGAAAGTCTGAAAGGATTCAATAGGATACTGCTCTTGGATTATGAATTGATCAAATGTTAGCAGCAGCATCAAAATACCACCTTGCCTGATAATTTACAGATGCTTATTCAAGTGCTATGGCTGACAAGCTTTTATGTCCTCACATGACACTTGCCACAGGAATCCCCATGATATTTGCTACAAGAAAGGAATCTCCTTCATTAGTATGCCATTGAGCATTATAAAATCCAGTGATGCTCACATGAATTAGACATACATACAATCACAACTTAATGTTGCAAAGCACTGATATTATATATTCCAGTGATTAATACAACAGAGAAAGAAATAGCTTAAAAAAAAGTCTGGTAACATTTTGGGCTGTTCCTCTTTTCCATGAACATCTGAAAGGCTCTGACAGAGGAGCTACGATCATAGAATCATAGAATGTTAGTGGTTGGAAAGGACCTAGAAAGATCATCTAGTCCAACCCGCCCTGCCGGAGCAGGATCACCTAGATGAGGTCACACAGGAACGAGTACAGGTGGGTTTTGAATGTCTCCAGAGAAGGAGACTCCACAACCTCCCTGGGCAGCCTGTTCCAGTGTTATGTCATGCCTTAGCAGATTACTACCCTGAGTTGTTCACCTCACACATGATATGTAATTGATGAACAGTAGCACATCCTTCAATTCCTAACAAGCTGGAAACCCATAACAAAACTTCAGAATGATCTGAGATTTAAGAGGACGGTGCTCTAGTGGTTAGGACTCAGCGCTCTCACCGCTGGGACCTGGGTTCAAATCCTGGTCAGGGAAGCTTTGCTGTGACCTAGTCTTAGGGAATCCTGCTGTGGCAGGGGATTTTGACTAGATGATCTTTCAATGTCCCTTCCAACTCCTAACATACTGTGATACTGTGAGATGGTTTCCCTAAGAATCACCTCAATGATTGGTTGATGAACAACTAAGATGTATGTGCAGTTGACGTTTGGGGAACATCTAGGGAAGGTAACCTTGCCTTTGCCTTACTAATTGGTTCCACTCCTCAGTTGGTGCTCCAGGCCAAAATAATGCTCGTACACTAAAAGGATGATAAGCTAAGGTTTTAAACTGAGGTCACATTGGAAAACTGAGATCTGTAGACAGATACAGATAAACTTCCTGAAATTTTAGTAAGAAAACCAAAGTGGCAGTAGGAAAGAGAAAAAAAAACCCCAAATCAGCAAACACAAACAAACAAAATTCCTGTTAGTGGCAACTCCAGTTCTCCAGTTCCTTTGTATCTCAAATTTCCTACATTTATGGTCTAGTTCTCAATTTCTGCACTCTCCTTGATCTTGAATTGCCATTTCACACAACTACTTACATGCCACTGGAAAGAAAAGCAAGAAGTTCGACTCTGGGACCCTCTCTTCCTCGTTCACTTAATGAGAGTACAGGATCATCACAGTATCAGATTAATATCCTGCCTTGGATTTGCAAAATGTTTGTTTTTTCTGATAAGATAAATTCCACTGCAAAGGAACTCTTTGAAGAAAATCTCTTGTCTAGCCATTTTAAAAACTTTTTCTTTTTCTTTCGCCTGAGCCTAGTTTAATATTTATGCTATGTGGTCAAGCAGAGTATCAGCAACAACCCATCATAACATCTGTAGCCTATTTTCCAGGACAGAAAAACCTAAATATGTTCAATAGCTACTTCTCTTACTAAATCTTAATAGATTGTTTTTATTAAGACTGTCCTGAACAGGTCCACTGTGCTCCAGAACCTCCAGACCATTAAACTGACAGAAGCAGCAACGTTGTACTAATCACCTGACAATGGATCCAGGTGATACAAGCTCTGTAAGGTGCTGAAGCTACTAAATGACAGCATCTTTTCAAAATGTACTGTTGCATTTCCCCCTCAGTCTGCCCTTGTTACTAGACCAGGAGCACAAAACACAACACTGATTTTAACCCACCAGTTACAAACAACAGAACCAAACAACATCTGCCCAGCAAGTTACATTATAAACAAGATATCACACAGACTCATTTTTAAGTCAAAAACCTGATTTTTCTTGTTCCATTATTCTTTTTGTCCAACTAGGATTATGCATCTTGTCTTTCCCCCTTCCCCTGTCTCAAGAAAAATAAAACTAAAATTTTAAAAGAATTGCAAGTTCATATCTTAGCCTTCAGTTTGGGTGGATTCCAGGAAATTTGGGAGTAATTCACTGTGATAAAAGATTAGCTTGTTTATGTCTTCAACCACTTTACATGTTTCTTCTCACCTGTGTTAGCTGAGAGAGGTAAAACAAAGCTCCTCCAGGGTAGCAAGCTTCATGCATAGCAAGAGGCTGAAGTGCAGAAGACAATGGCTGTAATTGTATCATCTTAGCTTACCAAACCATAAGGCAGGCCACTTGCCACAAAGTAATTGCAGATCTCCCAAGTATTTCAGTGAAGCTGTGCAAAAGCACTTTGAGCATTAAAGGTTTATTTCAGCTGCACAACAGGCATGCAACTAGTATGTCATCTCCATTTTAAGAATGGAAAACTAAAGGGTTTCAGCCATGCTCATATACCAAAAGGGCAGAACAGGAATTTAGACTTTCATCAAGTAGGTTCAATCCAGAACTTCACTCAAAGCTTTGTTCCTTCAAGGACATTAAGCCTGTCAGTTTAATTAGTATAGAATTTGTTTATTTTTTCTAAGCTAGTAAAAAAAATCCCCCAGAGTTTACACTTCCAGCCTTCAAAGTGACTTAAAAAAGGAGATGGGTATCTCCAAAAAATTAACACTTTAAAACCAGATCTGAATCAAATGCAAAGCAGTAATACCATTCTAGCTTGTAGATCATTATATTTTTCAAGTGCTTCTGTTTGACTAATAATAAAAGTCTGCAGTGTACTAGAAATTGAAAATCTCCCCCTTGAACTTTTAACTAGGAAACACGAGAAATGTAAACCCAGATCTTAACAACATCACATACCTCAACATTGATTTCACTGTATTGTTACTGCCAGTTTCAGTGTTGTTTGAAAGAACCAGTTAGGATAGTATTGTGTATAGGTGTCCCATGCATAAAGTAGCAACACGTCATTTTTCTACCATGTCTGCAAGAAAGCAAGGTGAAATAATGGAGGGGGGAGGAAGGATAAAAGCAGCAAAAAAGGGAATGGTCATTGTGACAGGCCCATGTCACACACACAAAGGATTTCTGACTGGTCCCTTAAAATCACAATAAAAGTAAGCTAAGTTGAAAAAACCCTACCTTTCTAAACTTCTGATAAAATAAATTGTTCTTTGGTTTAAACACTTCTATTGAAGTTACCTGTTTTCTATGAAAAATGTCAACTTTTCTTCAAAAACTTAAATCCAAGAAATATTCCTGAGTTTTGGTTTTACACTTAAAAATTTATATACTCCAAAAATTGATTTTTTGCCCATTTCCTTTTGAACAATCCCAGTTGCAGGCCTGCTCTTGCATAAACGAATAAGATAAAAATCAGACGTCCTCTACTTCTCTGGTTTGAGTTTCAGAAGTTATAAATTTCCTAAATTCCTTCTAGTCCTTGCTTTTGTTACATGAAAGTTGCAGTTTCCTGCCTCTGTTAGAGAAGTTCCACCACTTGAAAGATTGAAAGTGCAGTTGGTGTGCTGATAGAGATGTCAGCATGCAATCAGAGCATGACGTGGACAGAATGAAGCTGAAAGGGCTGACAAGGAAAACTAGCAGCTCCAGGAAAAAGATTTGGGTTAAGGGAGGAGAAAGAAAGACAGCTAGAAGAAGGATTGTAGCATGAAAGAAATGTGGATTCCAGTAAGCACAATCCAATGTCCAAAGCACGAGGGAAAGATGAGAACCTGGGATCCTCTTTGGGTTAACAAGCTTCCTTGAACAAATGAAGTCTCTTTTTTTCTTTCAGATAAACAACATATATGGCAGGTAGTGCAGATACAAAAATATTGCAACTCTCTACAGATTCCTAGCTTGTCTTCTAGGAAGAAAGTGCTGTAGCAGGGTTAGATTTGTGCTGCACGTGAAGCTTCACAAACAGGCAGATGTGGGATGTAGGGATATTTATGTGCAGTAGGAGAATATGTGCTCTACGATTAGAGACAGCACTCGAAGCAGTTTTCCACTAATACCAAGCTCAGTGCCTGGCATGATCCAACTAAGTGATACTTAGCTCATAGTCATGCTTTAGAACAACATTCAGAAACACACCTGTAATGCTCCTGCACTTTCATGAGAACGAACACTGGTGTGTTCTTCCTGAGTAAAGGTCGCATATTACAGAGGCAACTTCACTATCTTTGCAGCCTATTAGGCAGCTTCAGGAAAGGGTAAAACCAAATGGAGAAGCCCTTCACCATCTGTTTCTTACCTTCCCCTCAAATCTTGCGGTGGCTCCCAGTGGCACTCGGATATTCCGGGGAGGAAGAGTAAATGCTGGTGCTTCAGCAGGGACAGGGGGGCTGAGCGTCAGGGAGGTTTTGGAGACTCGAGTAGATGTCACCAGTTTCACATCCCCCATGATGTGGACTGTAAATGAGAAACAAGTGGCAACATAGAAATTATAACGATTACTTACTGTAAGTAACAGTTAAGAACCAGATCATAAGCAGATTGTTCTCTCTCTATATATGATATATTCATACAGACAGTAAGAGTCTTCAGCCTAAGGTGACAAGTGCTATTTTCTGGGTGGGAAACTGAGACCCAAAAAGGTTGCTTAGTGTGCCTACAGTTTCAGTCACAGCCTTGAGCTGAACTCAGTTTGAACTCTCAAATCCCAGTCCAGAACCTTAACCAAAAAGTCTGCATTAAAAGGTAATAACTTATTTCAGGAGGATAGTTTCACAATATGACTTTGATTTTCCTGGCCTGGAATACACCAAAATCAGTAAGTCTCAAAAGCAGAGCCAGCATTAAACAAGTGCTTATGAAATAAAAAGACCTCTGTTTGCTCTGGATTTAAGTTGCAAAGGAGAATGTGGAAAATCTGATTTTTCAAACCATGCTTTCAAGATCTTAAGAAATATCTTGCTATCTTCCTCCTAAGTACTTCTAGTACGTAACAAATACTTTTGCAGAATTCCAAGTCTGTACTTTACTTGAAATCCTTCTACAGCACAGACGAGTAAGATATCAGAGACTAGATTTCATAATGCTACAAAAATGGTATTTTAGATTCTTCATTTCAGATATCTGCTTCAGAGGTGATTCTTCTGCTACACATTTCATACTTTCCAACAGAAAGCAAAAATTATTTTATTTTTGAAAAGTAAATTTTCACGTTTTCCAGAGAAAAACCCTGACACACCAGTAGGTCATGCTGAATCAACAGCAAAGAACACTTTGCTTCCAGTCATAATCCTCTGCCACACACATCAATTCATGATAGACAATGTATTTATTTATCTGACTCTTTTGAAAGTTACAATAAAGAATACTTGAGCAAAGGATGAAAACTCAGTTTGAAAGAACAAAACAACAACCAACAAAACCCCACTCAAAATGAAACAAAACCCCCGCCTGCCCAACATTTAAAATAGGGCCACATTGTTCCTGTCTGTATGAAGGATGTTTTTTTCTAGAACAGGCTGCAGTTATTTGGGGAACAGAGGAACCCAAAATTCATTCATTTCCACGTAGGACTTATATTCCAATGTCACATGTATGCATCTGAAAACCCAGTCTGAGAAAATAATTTTCCATACATCATACATGACATGCTCTGTAAACATACATAAACACCTTCTCCATGTTGATCAAAACCAATTTAAGAAAACAGGTCCTTACATGGAAGTTATTACTCTAAAAATTAGATCTTTAATTTGAACTAGAAGTTTTGGCTTCCTTACAGTCAACAAAGAGAAAGAAGCACCTCCAGAGGGTGTTCTGTTCTAAGATGTGGCAGCCACAGAGCTTTCTGCTTCACAGTATGCACTTGTCAGGCACTATGGTTTAGAAGGCAAATCTTTCCAAGATATCAGTTAAATAGGTATGTGCACAGATTTTGAGAAAATGCTTGAAATCTCCTTATTTATAAGATTCTAGATGACATGGACTTTGTATTTCTTCTGGAAATGTTCTTTTAGCATTTCTGTAGAGCAACGTGCAGAAAACCAAGAAAATCCTCTGGGATTTCTAACAGTTGAATTGCTGAGACCAATCCATAAACGGAATAAAGATGATTTCCTTAAGCATGATGTAAAGCTCTAAACTGGGAATCTCTGCCTTCATTTACATGAGAGTTAATTCTTTGTGCAGGCTCCCTGTTACTTCAGAGCACAAGGTAAGCCTCTCTTTCTAGTATAAGCATCTCTTTAGAATGCAAACAGAAAAATCCTCAAATTATCTTTGTACCTAAAGTTACCAAAGAAACACAAGAAATTATAGTAAGATTTAAGGAAGAACCTGATTGTATTACAGAGACAACAGATGAAAACAAAGACTTGCTTCTTTTCTAAGAAATGTACATGGCACACTAACAGGTGAAGAATGACAGCCTCTCACAGCTGTAGTCACTGTAGTGAACAACCATTTTCCTTAAAATGGGAGAGAATTGTTCTTTCAATTGATTGCTCTTTCATTAAGGCCAAGACTCCAGCCTAAGCACTCCACTCAGCTAAAACTGCAGTTTATCCCAGCAGACCTTCAATCAATTACACAGCTGTAAACTAATGCATAGAGTCCACATTTGCCAGCACTTTTTATAAATGTAATTTTCTTTACAGATTAAGGCCATTCTTCAAACCTCAAATTGCCATAAACTGTGATCTTTTGTCACTTTTAATATATGATGCTGATAATTTTCTATCTGCTTACGTCTTCTGAATTGTTCTCTAAGATTTATTAAGATAAACCCATTTTAAGATTTATTTCTATTTTTGTTTTCTCCTGTCCTCTTTCTCAAAGTACTTCCTCAAATTTCTCTTTTCCACACATGATCCTCACTTGTTGATGTACTTGACTAATTACTTAATCTTTAGTTTCTCTTCTCATGTCTTCTCTGCTAAGCTACACCTTTCCATAGCCTATAAATACCAATATTTATAGGTATATAAATCTGCAATACCTCTCTAGCTGTGACACTCTTAACTAACAAATCAGTCTGCCTATACAAGCCTGCAATAAAATTTTCAGAACACCACCAGTGATAACAATGCACCAGGTAAATACAGATGCTATGAAAATCTTCTCCAGTCTGAAGACACTCTGATGCATTTGATTCCACAAAACAGTAACAAAACCTATCCTTCCAGACACATCTGCTTCATCTTTGCAGAGTTTACAAAAGCTACACAACATCCAAAAAAAGCATATACCTCTTAATTAAATTAAATGGGATCTCGATGAACTTGAAGAATGGGCCCAAGAGAATAAGATGAAGTTTAATAAATCTAAATGTAAGGTCCTGCACTTGGGTAGGAGCAATCCTGGCTATGAGTACAGACTGGGTGAGGAACTCATTGAAAGCAGCCATGCAGAGAAGGACTTGGGGGTCTTGGTAGATGGAAAGCTGGATATGAGCCAGCAATGTATATTCGCAGCCCAGAAAGCCAACCGCATCCTGGGCTGCATCAGGAAAGGTGTGACCAGCAGGTCTAGGGAGGTGATCCTGCCTCTCTACTCTGCCCTTGTAAGGCCCCACCTGGAGTACTGTGTCCAGTTCTGGGCTCCTCAACATAAGAAAGATGTGGACCTGTTGGAGAGAGTCCAGAGGAGGGCCACAAAGATGATTAAAGGACTGGAGGACCTCCCCTATGAGGAAAGGCTGAAACAGTTGGGGTTGTTCAGCCTTAAAAAGAGAAGGCTTCGAGGGGATCTCATAGCTGCCTTCCAGTACCTAAAGGGGGACTATAGGATAGAAGGGGCGAGACTTTTTGAATTCTCAAACTGTGACAAGAGAAGGGGAAATGGCTACAAGCTACAAGAGGGGAAATTTAGGTTAGAGATTAGGAGGAATTTCTTTACCAGGAGGGTGGTTAGGCACTGGAACAGGTTGCCCAGAGAGGTTGTGGCTGCCCCATCCTTGGCGATGTTCAAGGCCAGGCTGGATGTGGCCCTGGGCGACCTGGTCTAGTGATTGGCATCCCTGCCCATGGTGGGGAGGTTGGAACTAGATGATCTTTGAGGTCCCTTCCAACCACAGCCATTCTATGATTCTATGATTTCTTTTTAAATAATATGGTAAGACTAGTAAAATTGAAAACAAAACAAAAACCCCCAACCACCAGCATCCAGAATCCAACTCAAACTTGATATTCACCCATGCAAACTTTACTCCATTTTGGTCAATGCCATTATAATGGGTGAAAAAAAGCAAGAGAAAAATATATGCACTGCAAATGCTTCACAGGACTGTTCTGCAGGAAGCAAATGCTTAAGTCTCTGTCCTTAGGTACAAAGCGCTGCTTATATGCCAGGTGACTTTTAAGGAACTTGTTAGGCCTGACACCTACTTGCACACAGAAACCTCCATGCTGGGTTTGCTACAAGGCAAATTCACCAAATACTTGACACACAGCCACTGGCACATATCTAGAATATACATTGTATTCAACATACTCTCATCCTCCAAGCACCACTGGGCTCAGGTATGTCTGCACTATGTTGAACGAAAAGTCCTGTGGGTAGGGAAGACCTTCTGATGAAAAGACAGAGCAAAACCCCAACATTAGCTTTCTACTGACTTCTCTATTTGATCAAACTCCACAAAAATTAAAAAGGAAAAAAGGGAGAAAGGAGAGAGAAGAAAAAAGAAGGGAAAAAACCAAAAAAAAAAATAGGAAGACAACGGATGGGGGTAGTAAAAAGAAAAAAAATCCTGAACAACTAGGCCACTCTTAACAGTCAGGTTATATTTCTATTACATGTTGGTAAGTTGCCAAAACCTGTCAACAAATTGATGCCTAATATAGTAAGTCTGCAACGCATAAAATGAAGTTATTCTTTTCTGTAAGCACATCTTGCATGGATTTACATTTTTCTAAATAAAGTATCTAAATAGGATTGAATTTACAAATTAATATTAGCTCAAAACAGCACAGGCAGTTTTCTAGCAACATAAGCCTCTAATCATCCACATTTAGCAGTCAGACTTTAATTTTCTTTGTATGCTGAAGCTGTTTCTAGGAAATAATTAGGAAGTGTGTTTTTTTCAGCTTAGAGGATGTTTAACAATCATGTTCCTGAACAAATAGATAATTCCATGTTGCCAGTCTGGTCTTACTATGGAACTATGATGTCCAAATATTTTAAAGAAATAGTGTTCCAGAGAACAAACTTAAAGTTTGACAGACAGGAAGAAAACAGACACTTAAAAGCTATGGAATGTGTCTGATTTTTCTTTCTTTCATTCAAACAACTTCTAGAATGAGCCTATCCCTAAAATCTTAGGTATTCCAAGCTTGCTACTGAATACGATTTCAAGGATGTTACACAAACACATAGCATTTCATTTCACATGCTGCGTGCACCTAGACTATTGTCTTTAAACAAAGCCATCTGAAATTGAAGTTACAGTACAAACATTGTGGTATTAAACATAAAAGGAAACCACCATGCAAATGTTGGCTTGTAGGGCAGTGATGTGGTTAGAGAGCATTTCTAATCTATTTTGTGTTTGTGGGGTTTTTTTATTCTTAATCCTTTCTAAAAAGCACATAAATCCTTACAAATTCTCACAGTGTGCCCTCTAATCTTTCTAATACCAAACCAGACTAATGTGTTTCAAGCATTTTCTACCAGGAACAAATCTCTGTCACTCAATACTCTGCTCACAAAAAATAAACCCCAAAAAACCAAACACTAATAAATCCACCTCATACTTTTTTCTCTTCCACTTATTTTATGCAAGTAAATACTTACCATCAGTTTCCTACATAATCATTTAATTATACTAATTTCCTTTTACCCAGTCCTTCCTCCAAGGCAGAAGAAAAATGAGTTTCAGAGTGGGCATGGGTGTGTGTATGGGAGAGCAAGCTCATGTGATGGAGAGGAAACCAGAGGTGCTGTCTGTAAAACCCTTATTTGACTTACTGATATTGCAACTCTACACATAAGCTGCATATTTTCACTTGGTCCAGCTATTCCATTATTTTGGACAGATTGCCTATACTAACTGCTGAACCATCTCTGAAATCTGGAAAAAAACCCCAAACTTTTAAGCTCTTTAAAAATAAGAGCAAGAGGACAGAGAGCCCAGGGGCTGGATCATTTGTTTGCTGTTTGGGAGTCCTGGTTGCATTCCCTGCTCCATAATGGGCTGCCTGCATGACCTCAGGCAAGTTTGCCATAGTTCCCCATTTGTAAAGTGGGGATTATTGTATTTCCTTGCCTCAAAGAAGTGCTGTGAAGATAACTGTATTAGAGGGTTGGAGTCACGCTACAGTAATAGGACCATATAAATAGCATAACTAAAAAAAGGCACAAAATTATGGTAAACTTACAGGAAGCTGGATCTCATTATAGCTTTCTTCTTTTATAAATCAATCAGGGTGTGTGGAGGGGGATGTGTGTTTCAAAAAGCATACATTTTAAAACACTATGTAAAATTTATTCCCTTACACAGCTCACTGAATTCAACAAAGTTTTACTAGGGACTAAATGTTATCCATTGTGCTTCAAAACCTTCAATATTTATAAGAGCTTCTTTCATTTTTAAACCTGCATGACAGCTTCCGCTTTTCACACACCACCTTATTTCCTTTCCTATAGCTTCTTCCTTTACCACAAGAACTAACATGTGGTTACCATACCTCTATACAAGTCTCCAACTGAACACATTCTCCACAGAACTACAGAAATGAATTTTTGCAGCCTTATGACTTGCAACTAACTTTTTTAGTCTTGCCCTACAAGACCACACAAGGAAGTATTATGCCTCCTGTCAGCTACCCATACAACAGAAACAGCATGTAAGGAGAACAATAAACCATAAAGGATCAGCAAAGGTGATGAACACGTGTGAATTTAGCACATGGGAAGGGGTTGGAAGCTGGAACAGGAAGTGAAGCACTTGTAACCTCACAAATCATGAGAGTTACACTATTCCAGGCAGCGTCTACTTCAGACCCAGTAACTACAACAGCTATTTGCCTCTGGTAAAAGAATAGCAACAAGATTATGCTGTTGCAAGTCAGACTAATTTGAACTGGCCATGTTAATAATACAAGAGAAGTAGATCTTTTGTTTTTCTAAGGGGACAAGAGGACACTGTCTAGAAATCACGCTTTTGTGATGTTCAGATCTTGTTGTGCATGTGCTCTGCTATTTGCAGATCTTGCTAAACGTTGTGGTCAAGCAGAACCTCAGAATGTGTCCTGACACTACAGGAGTTAAGTGAGATTTTGTATCAGTCAAGACCCAGCTGGGGTTTCTTCCTCTGTTGTCTCACCCATAAACAATCATCATCATCATCTCATTTGTTCTCTACATACTTAGTTTCTAGAAAAGCCCTTTCATCACAAAAATTTTCAAGGCATTTTCAGAATAGACCCCTAAAGGTCCTATTCTTTTCCAGTAAAATTCAATAGTGACTATGAGACATGGCATTAGGAACTGGATCAGATGCCAAATCTTCATGTACAACTCCATGATCCAAAGATCTTGCAAAATTAGATTTTGGCAATGCTGTATGTGTAAAATCCCTGATTATGTTCCCACAATATTCATTTGCATAACTGTCCCCCAAAAAATGGGAATTACAGATCAACTTACAATCTGTGCTAAAGCTTAGACTCAATAAAATGACAAAAAAATATCCAGACTAAATTACGATTTCATCTGGGATCATCATGTCAAAGATCTTCCCAGAAGTAAGCAAGTTCTTCAAATCCCTTTTTTTTTTAATGCCTTGGGTTTCACACTCAGCAAGTCAGCTCTGAGGCCCTTGCATTAGCAAGAATATTGCTTGTACACATTAAAAGGAAAGAATGGGTTCATACTGTTCCAGGTGCTCATTTTAACAAAATAATATTGCAGCCTCTGGTTTTTTTTTCCTGATACAGTAACATTCTCCAGACTGCTTGAAAATACTGTCAAGCTCTGAAGGAGATGTAATACAGAGTTTGAGCTATAAAGTATAGTATATTTTGAAATTAAGCTAGGTCATTTTCTTGTGTAGGAGTTCAGACTACACTCAGATAAGAAAGCATTTTGTGTCAGATTTCCATTAGTCTATGTCTTGCACATCCTTGCAAGAGAAAGGACAACTCTTCCTGTGCACTTTTCAGAGCATCTGTGATGCTCAGTTTATTAGCTATTATTGAATGTGCAAATCACAACAGTTCCTACTGTAGAAGTGTTCATTAGTAAAAAATTCATAACTAATATTCAGCTGATAAGTCTCTGAAAGAGACAAAATATATTGTCATAGGGATTCTGTGACACAGAACTGAATTCTTTTTAGCAGATCAGAGAGAAAGGTAACAAGAGAATCTATTTGTCTAATCAGTAAATTGGGTGCTTTTATTATATTTGCATAAATAATGCAGTATGGTATTTAACTTAAAATGGTTTCCAAGGTACAATCACACAGAGTGAGGAATTTCATCCTGATCTTTTACAAAAGAATAACTCAAGACGATTCTAAATGACCTAAATTTATTTAAACATTGGGCTGTTGGAGTACCAGATAGACAGCAGTCAAAGCCCTTTACTTACATAAATCATACAAGGAAAAAAAATTCCTACGTGTTCTTTATCAAGTAAAAAGAAAACCATGCTCTCCCTAGCCCTCTGCGCTGCCTAGAAAAGAAATCATTAGCAAGAATATGATTTTTCTCACAGATACAGACAGTTGTAAACATCCTCTAATGTTCTTCAGTTTAACTGTACTGTTTAGCTTACTAAAGATACCAGGCCCACTGACTATGTGCAGATATCTAATTTCACCTACTGTTAGTAGTCACGTTGTTGCAACAGAATACATCTAACATGAGCCCTGATATGTGCCCTTGCACAATTACACCTTAAAGCTTTATTGATATATCAAAGTAGCTGCATAGGGTATTTCATGTACAAGGAAGTATATATAAATATATGAAAAGGGGGAATGGATGTATAGCTTTGATAATATATACTCAATTATAAACAGACATGCTACATTATTCAATTTTTTTCACAACCGCTGAGCATTAAACTTTAAGGAAAAACATGCCCATTACAAAACAGCTGAACATGTGTTTTAAAAGAATGCAATGATATTTTGAGACTCAAAACCTTGCATGCTTAATTTGAAACATCAGATTAAGAAGCAGTAAATCTGGAGAGACCACAAGCTTCTTTGCAGTTGTTATCTTAGAAGAAATAAGAGTAACTAAATGTGACATGCATTGGGCAAGTTCAGAACAGCATCCATACTTAAGAATTATTTTATAACAGCTAACTGAAGCCAGAGTGAAACCCAGATGGCAAATGGGATTGTAAATGGGGCTTGTTCTTGCTGATTCCAAAGTGGTTTCCTCTGGAAGCAAGTTACAGAAAGTAATTCAATCCAACTTCAAAACCTGCTACAATTCTAGTTTATAAGCAATATTGAAAAAAATCCATCACATAAACAACAACAACTAAACAAAACAAAACCCAAAACAACCCACACCCACAAAACCACCAAACAAACCCAAGCAACCAACCAACCGAAAGGCAAAATCTATAGAAAGGTTTTCTGTATACTAAGCAGCAGGTCAGTGGCAACAAGATTCTACTGGTTTTCCTTTAAAGAATCATTTATAGTACTCAATATATACCAAAATCCAAACAGTTTTGTTTTGGGAATGTTTAGACTAAAAATCTCAATCTGAATTTCATAATTGACAGCTAGCCTTATAAAGGAACAAACTTCTAATAATACCTTTTATGATTCTATGATTTTCAAGATAAGCAGAGCATGCACTTAAAATATCTGAAGAAAGAGAAATTGCACCATTCCTCATCTAACTAATAAACCTTTGTACTTAATTTTCACCTTATACCTTATGATTTAGAAGTACAGAAAGCTATCTGGTAGAAGTGGATGTTTATGATAGAAACATGCACACATCAAAAATCATTCAAAACTAGGGAGACTTCTAGGTGTGAGTATGACCATTCAACAACAGGACCTGGACTAGTAATCTATATTTCCAGGAAGGAGAACAGTTTTCCCAGTGATGTGCTGCCTTTCAGAACACACATCTATGCAAGTAGCAGAGAAATCTGTAGGGAAACATTTGTTTCAGGTCATCATCACACAGCAGATGAGAATTGCCGACCTGTTTCTCCAACTCACACCCACGTGGCATCAGTGACTGAACAACATAGAATACCTCAGGACCATCTGGAAATCCCAGATGAACACATATTTAGGAGGACTTGGGTGAAACATTTGGAATAGAGACTCTTGAAACCTTAAATATAACTTGCCATTCCAGAATAACTTTCAGTGCCAGTGACAATTAAGTAGAGGTGAAGCACATGAGTTTAAACTGACAATACCATGAAGTTTCAAGTACACAAGCACAAAACACAGCTGCAGCTCTGGCTTCAGAGCCTAGTACTCAGCATACATAAGCACAACACCACCGCTTTGCTAGCAGCAATACTTAGCATTTCATCCAAACCCCTTAAGTTATTTAACTGTATTAACTCTCCAGTATTGAGGAAGAAGAATGATTCATGGCTTCAATAATTTAGTATTAACCTATAGAGCTGGGAGACAAAAGTAAAATCAAGATGTCAAAGATCTAAGGACTGAATTTAAAAAAAATCTTTTATAAAGAAAAAAGCTTAGTTGTTATTTTGTAAGATAATGTATCTGAGCACATGTTTCAACAAGGCTTCTAGCAGAGCTAACAAGCTTAATTCCAGAGCAAGTTAGCACTGGGGAAGTCTTGAAAGGTCTGCCTGCCATTTGATTTATATAACTTTTTTTTTTTTTACAGAAGTCGTCATATTTTTGTGATGTCTTAACAGTGGTAGAAGATAATGCTAAATCAGCTGTTTACATTGAAGTCTGTTGGGTTGATTTTATTTGTTTTATGGGCTTTTTTTGTTTTTATGGGGGTGTTGCATTTTATTTTTTTCCTGGTTGGCTTTTTTTTTTTCATCTTTGTAAGATCATAGAATCATAGAATGGCTGAGGTTGGAAGGGACCTCAAAGATCATCTAGTTCCAACCCCCCCGCCATGGGCAGGGATGCCAATCACTAGACCAGGTCGCCCAGGGCCACATCCAGCCTGGCCTTGAACATCGCCAAGGATGGGGCAGCCACAACCTCTCTGGGCAACCTGTTCCAGTGCCTAACCACCCTCCTGGTAAAGAAATTCCTCCTAATCTCTAATCTAAATTTCCCCTCTTGTAGCTTATAGCCATTTCCCCTTGTCCTATCACAGTTTGAGAATTTAACATTTCAAAGTGTAACCAGAACATTAACTTTCCTCTATGCTGATGCTCCAGGTGGTCAGCTGCTATTGCCCCTCTCCAAGCCAGTACAGCCGTAAAATAGCATGAAAGTTGAGTCATGGAAGATTTGTGGTTCATAAAACACAGAATTTTTAGCCTCTAAATTTTACTTCGTGCTTTGATTTCAAATACAGTCAGAACTCAAAAAACGAAGAGACACCCAAGTCTGCCAATTTCTGTGCCATTTGGGAAAATGAACACATGCACTCTACTGGCTGAAGTGTGTGAAACCTGGGGTAACGCTGGAAAGAAACTTGTTGACTTCAGCCAGAGGTAGACTGGGCCATGGATAAACATCACTAAGTTTCAAATTAAGCTGCAAATACTTAATACTAAAGGAATTAGATTCTTTTAAAAGCCACTGGTTCTTCATGCTGAGATATGTTTCACAAGGCCAAATTCTGTGCTGCCTTCCATTCTGTGAAGTCCCATGAACTGTCAGCAGAAAACCTAGCCCATAATTTCTCCTGCAAGTTTATTTTTTCTGGAAACAGCAGTTTTGTTCACGTATCCAAGCCAGCACACTCCAACAATCACTGGTTATACATCAATACTTAATGCACTTGGCAGTGTAGAGCAAACAAACATTACCTTGCTGAAAAAGATATAACCTAGATGTGAGATGGGGCTATACAATAATACTTTTTTTTTTTCCCCTTAATTACCAAATAGTTGGGTTTGTGTCTGTCCTTGTTTGGGCTAGAACAGAACTAATTCTGTTCAGTGATCATTTTTCAGTTAAAGCTCCTTCGAGAAACTGCACTTTCTAAGACTAACAACATGTTTTTGCAGACACTGCCAGCTTCTAGCAGTAATAAGGCTGAATGTTTAGACTTACTACCAGGGATTGGTATGCAAAGCAAGGTCACTGATAAATCTTGTGTCTCACGTTGGGGGGTGCAGGGCAAAGGCTGCTCCTTCAGGGAGGAGCAGACAGGACAGGTGACCCTAAACCAACCAAGTAAAGTATTCCATCCCATATCGTATTCAATATATAAACTGGGGTCAGTCCCCCCTTGCTAGATTGTGCTTGCCTTGATCTTCCTCTTCTCTTGCACTTTGGTGGTCAGCATCAAGGGAGAACTATCTGTTCTGCCCTCGATCCTGATCTGTAAGTTCCTGCATCCAGTACCAAGATCCAGACCCTGATCCTGACTCTCATCTGCTGCTGAGGCCTTCTGCCACAGTATCAGTGGTGATGTAGTTACCATCAAGGGGGTTTGGGTTCAGTTTTGCGTTTTGAACATATTTGTATATATTTCATTTATTATTATTATTAAAGTAGTTTTAGTTTTATTTTCCAGTCTACAGTCTCTGTCTCTTATCTCCTTTCCCTTCCTGTTGGGGGGAGGGAAGAAGGGGTAACAGGGAGCATCTGTCATTGGGTTGGTGGTCAGCCCAGCCTCGACCCTCAACAATCTCATATAAGAGAGCAAAACTTACTGCTGCAAGATGCTCCAGTGAGTCAGTCATGGCATTGCTAAGAACTTCTACAATTAGATAGCAGAAGAAAACATTGTACAGGGGGAACAGCTCAAAACATAAAGTGATGTCTGCTAAAGAGAATGAGCTTCTGATTGGTTCACACCACCTTCAACCCCTACATTACTTGACACAGGACAGCTTCCTGTGTTCTCCTTCCTGTCTTTATTCATAGAAAAAGAAGTGAAAGCTTTAAAAGTGCTATCTAGGAGACCTGTATCTGAGATCATCAAGAAGTTAAAGCACTCTTCAGACGATGAAATGTGAAACCCTACATGCATCCTTTGAGCTAGAGACTTCTTTTCTACTTTAACTCTACTGTCCAGGTTCTAGCAATGATATAACCAAACAAGACCTACTCCTAGCACTGAAGCCATCCAGCTACTCTTCTCACAGCTAGGAAGGTTTCATATCCAGTGCTGCACGCTGCACTCCAAGCCTGAAATGGCTGGAGACTTTGGAAGCAAGCAAAAAAAAACCTGGTAGCATTTTTATAAATCCTTACATGGAGTAATTCCCAAAATGGGCACCACTAGGGTAGAGAAGCTAAGGGGGTAAAAATATTAACCCTTAACAGCTTGCTGCAAAGAAAATGAAGATAAATTTATTCTCAATGTACATGAGAAAAGATGTGAAGTTATAACCTTTTAATTGCACCAGGGACAATTTAGCCATTAGGGAAAAAGTTAAATAAATAAGAATTGAAGCAGTCCTTGAAGAGATTGCCCAAGGAATTTGTGGAGTCTTTCTTCGGTGCTGGAAACCATACAAATGTCTGTCAGGAATGACAGGCACAGTTGATTTAGCCTTGGACATAGGAAAGACTGGATGGCCTTCTGAAGTCCCTTCCAATCCCATGACTCTATGATTCGTCTAGCAATTGATGTTAAATTTGGACTACAATATAAGACTTTCACATTCTGGATATGGGCCAGCAAGTCAACTATTATTCTGTAGAGAACACTATAAATCTGAAAAGAAACAACTGTTAAAGTGAAAAAAATTAGCCTGTGAAAATGACACCAATATCAATATATAAATCATTAACATTGCAGAGCTTAGCAAGAAGGAAAGAGACAGAAGGAATCTGCTTTAATCTTCTTTAAGAACCACTTTGCAAGTCTCAGCCAAATATCCATTTCTGATAAATGAATACAGCTTTCATTTGAGACTGCAGAGAATGGGACATGCAGAGGCACAGAAATCAATGCCTTTAAAAACATTTTCATTTTCAAACACACTAACCTGTTACATTCAAACACCCTTCTGCATTAAAACAAGTTTACATATTTTTTTACTGGGTTTGTATATTAGAATTGCAGTAAGTTACTTAGCTCAGGACACATCTGTTCAGCTATGTTCTGCAAAAACACACAATGAATGTTCTCAAAGCTATCAGCATAAAAATGTATGTAAAAGAAGATCCAAATGTGAAATACTGGTTTGGAGCCTCTTCACATTTCAGCAGCAATGGTATGAACAGAAGAATGCTTGGACTCAGTCTGAGATCCAACAGTATCTTGACTGTCCTGCTTCCAACTGGGAGACAAAAGCAAGAAGGGCCCATTTTCCTTCTTCGGTAGGAATGGCTCTTCTCCAGAAATTTGGGCCCCATCCAATCCTCAACCCCTCTTTACACAGTATATCTTTTCAATGAACGTATCCACTTTTACTCATCAGCAGGGAAAAAAGTGGAGGGAATAATAAAATCCTTCCATTATGTCCACAAAGCAAAAATTTCCCTGTCCCCTTTTAAAAAGAAGGCACAGAACTGCAATGCTCTTGTGAAGAAGTTCTATAGAGGCTTTATCCTGTCAGTCACATCAACATGTCTATCGTATTGGGAGTAACTGCCTTAGCTCTCCTCACAGGCAGTGGAAGATGAGAAGTGAATAAAATTTCATGTCACTGCCAGGAAAACATGATCCCTAGCAAGGGAAGAACAGAGTTAAAAAAGGAAGAATTGAGATTAAAAAAGCTGTGGATGCAGAAAGGCACCGAGAATTGGGAAAAAGAAAGAATATAAGAAAACATATGATGAAGATTGTCAAAGGTCAACCAATATTTAGCTGTACTGGAAGTACAGTTGAGAATCACGATGGCTCCACTGTCAAATTCTACAGTGAATTTGAATGAAAGAAAATGTCCTGAAGTTCATTCAATTTCCACCCCCCCCTCCNCAGTCATTGAAGACTCATTCCCCCCTCATGCTCACCTCCCCATTTTTTAAACTTTGGTGTTTGCAAAGTGTTGTATTTCTCCCCACACAAGTACCTCACTGAATCTGTCTAGTTGCCAGATTAAGGCAAGTCTCCTTTGTACGAGACCAAGACAACTGCTCTGGATACCAAAATTGAAAGTGAGCAGATCAGAAAGAGGCCAATTATCCAAGTGTTTACACAGATGTGAATAAAAATGTGCAACATTGATATTAAAAATAGAGAAATGCATTCTTCATTTTTTTAAAGACAAAACATTAGAGATTAAAAACCCACATATGAAAAAAGCTAGTTCTTCAAATGCTGCTGACATTTCATATCCCCTTACCTCTTTTGTATATCTCTTGCATACATAAACATTGCTCATGTTTTCTCCATTCTCTCTTTGGTTCCTTTTGCATGCAGTTCCAACCAGAGACGACTTCTTTAATGATAGATTAAGAGAATTATCCCTCTCCTCCCCTTAAATTAGCTACCACCACCACACTGAGATATTTACGCTTCTTAACAAACGAACATATTGAAGCCTTAATTGAGATTGAAATTTGATCTCTCTCTGTCAAATGTATTCTGACAACCAATTTTAGCCATGGAGGACAGAGGGCAGAACACGGCCAGTTTCTGTGTTTTGTTCCCAGTCACACATATTATTCCCTGAGTAGCATATCTGAGGTGAGCAACAGACAAAATAATGTTGTCTCGCTTTGGTTTTGCTTAAGTCTGTACAAAGACTGCCAGTGCCTTTAGAAAGACCTGAATAGGGAACCAAGTCCAAGGCAAGCTCTTCATTTACAAGCACTTGCCAGGAGACTTCTGTGTGCTCAGAGCTCTGCAGGCTCTGAAAACCAGTTTATAACAGGGTGCAGTTTTAAATTCTGCAGAGAAGCTCTAAACCAGATGTGCCTTGGGGTATCATTTATCCTTTTAAAAAGTTAACAGTATGCCTCAGTTCTATAAGGTGTCCATGAACAAAAAGTTCTTCATTCACTCAGAAATCACACAAGAAACCAGAAATCTAATCTTTAATTAGTATCAGTGGGTTTAAAAATTTCAAAGAATTTTGTAAAGCTTGGGGAGGGGTTTGAACAAATATAAAAAAAAATCCACACCATTTCCCTCTTAAATAGTCTCTTTTCCTATACCAGGGACAACTAGAAAGTTACCCCATGAAATTGTCTCAGAGAGCAGTCAAATTAGAATGATAGCTCTGCAAACTACAAAAATTCCCTTTCAGACAAAAAAATCTCCATGCCAAGGATCTTAAAAACAGCATTGTGGGGGTAAAAGGAGGATAGAAAACTGTTTTTCCCTGTAAACCCAGAGATACATCATAGACACAAATCTAGCAAAGGGCAGTTTGGCCATTTGCACAGGAAGATTTCATTTTCTCATGGAGGTTATTAAAACAGTGTTTAAGTAAAAACAATATACGGATAATCCATATCTGGAATCTGTAAATAGGAAGTAGAAATCATTGCACTGAAAACTATGAAGTGTACAAACAAAGTTCATTGGTCTTGCTGAGGAAATTCCTAGAATATTTGCACCTCATGTGATACCTGTCCAAGTATGCTGATCATGAAATGCTTAGGCTTCAGTTTTAAAAGATGTCTCCAAAATCACATGGAAAAAATAATTGAGTATGAAAAAAATGTTGTGAGCACAAACATGAAGAAAAACCAAGTACCTAAGTACTCAACTATTTCATGAAAGAGAACTAAATTATATCTAAAAGCATCAGAATGAGAATGTGTTTGGTTTTGGTTTTGTTGTTTGGTTGGTTTTTTTTTAACATCAGGTAGAGTTTCTCAGGAATCTAGCTGTGAAGATGGAGGGACGAAGAAGAGGTAATTAATAAAAATAAGACCATATGAATATATAGACTAAATATATGTATCACTGAACAACTCCAAATCAATATAGCAATAGCTTGACAAGTATTAGCAAATCCTAAACCCTCATTAACTACCTTTAGGATCCATAGCAAGCAAGCATAAGGACCTTTTTGCATAGGAAGTTAGAGGGCTGTAGTGGAATCCCTATTAGGCCACAGCATCAGAGTTCATATTATCCAGCCCCAGCAGTGCACTGGCCACACAGGCTTAAATGATACCATAAGGTTATCACATGTTACAACACAGGAAGACTTCACCTATGCTTCCAATACCATTCCTACTTTTCCTGTAGACACCAATCACTTTGCTACTATTTCCAATGACCATAGATCCCTTCCCTGAAAATATAACCCCACATTCCCTAGATAAAAAAGTGCTGCAAAAATATTTACTTGTTAATTAAATCATGCATTCCCCTGTGCTGCTGCTTAACCAGTTTTTCATTATATCACACTGGTGGTTGCTACAATGAAGCCACAGTTGTGTTAGGTTTTAGATATTATTTTGGGAGTGGGGGGAAGGGGTGTTTGTTTTTTTGTTTGCTGGTTGGTTTTCATCAGCTAGACCTCTCCCACACATCTTTGCCATGTCAGCTTCAAAGCTGAGGTCTGCATGACTTCAATGAAGACCAACAAAGCATCCATATAAGAAGCAGAATCCAGTTCTCTTGCTCTCCTGGGCTCTGAAACGTTTTATTTCCTCAGTTCTTGCAAATACACATAGAAATTTTTTCCCAGTTCAGGTGCCAGAGCACTGGAACAGACTGCCCACAGAGATTGTGGAGTTTCCTTTTATGGAGGTATTCAAAACCTGTCTGGACGCGCTTCTGTGTGACCTGGTCTAGGGAATCCTGCTGTGGCAGGAGGATTGGACTAGATGATCTTTCAGGGTCCCCTTCCAACTCCTAACATTCTGTGATTCTTAAACAGCAGGATGTGAAGTGATTTGATAAACTCAAAGTTCCAATGTTTAACACCTTCCTTTGCATTTCTTCATGACAGTATTCTGTCTACTGGACACTGTTGAAACCTCACCTCCTGGTTCCTGAGGTTTTGTGTTGGTTTGTTTGTGGGGTTTGAGGGTGTGGTTCTTTTCAGCTCACAGCGGGTTTTTTTGCCCAACACCTTCTTGATTCCTCACATCACTGTGTAGGTGATCATCTGTTTTCTACCTCTTCTCTTCCCATAGCAATGACACAATGTTCCAATGATGTCACTGTCAGCTGCATTTTAGCTGTATGGGAGTACAGTGATGTATTCTATGGACACGATTACTGATGACTGAAACAAATGTAAGATAGATATAAATATATATCTGATGTACCGAACTACTTAAAATAAACAGTAAAGCACAGAGGCCAGACAAACACATATAAGTAATGCTTTATGATTACTTTTATCATGTTCCCATAAGGGAAAGGGCTATCTTAAGGCAAGGAGCTAAGTTTTAAGGTGGTGTAAATCAGTCTGTCTTCATCGAATCACAAAAGTGAACCAGTTTACAGTGGCTAGGGGTCTGGTAGTGCATCTTTTTGTAAAAGTTTTGGCAGCTCAATATAAACCCATTAATCATGAGCTACAGTACTACAGTTCTGTGAGATCTGCAATCACAGTGACCCTGCATTATTTATTCTATTTCTTATCTGGCAAGAAAAGTCAGCATCCAAGGATCTGTCTGGTGAGGTGCAGGACAATGGACGATTTCTGCTTCTGAGGAAACAGCCTAATATTTGGAAGGACTAGGTTATCTGAAACTAGAGATAGAATAGCTTGTGTTTCCCTTTTTAGATTAAATAGCATGGTCCTGTTTTCTAATAGCGGAGATATTTCTAAGCATCTTTTTCTTTGCTTTAATAGATAACCTGTAAACAAAGTAACCCAGGCAAATTCCACACAACATGTAGCAACTTGAAGAGAGGACAGGGAGTCCAAACTTCCAGTTTGTTTCTAATCTTGATTTACTCTGTTATTTTCCTGCCTCCATTCTTTCAGTACATCTACTGGGTGTCACAGGAATGCTACTCATCTCAGAAATAGCTATGAGAAACTTTTTT
The DNA here is from genome assembly GCA_013399015.1 of Galbula dea. NCBI lineage: Eukaryota > Metazoa > Chordata > Aves > Piciformes > Galbulidae > Galbula > Galbula dea. Next base: position 1,782,681 of record VWZX01006101.1, read on the forward strand.
TTTNAGTCTGGATCAAAACCCTGCCATAAGAAAACATTAGGCCCTGAGTCTTTGTTTTTTAATCATCTTTACTATTTGCACAGGAAGTGCCAATCATGTCAACTTTGTATGACTAGCAACGACAGTCAAACATTTACATATAAGAAGCCCTCAGTAAGCAGCTGTTTAGGCATTCAGAAATACAGATTGACTATAAAATTGATTATTAAAGCTGTCTGCTGCAGCTTTAAGTTTTCTCATTAGAGCAAATGCCACAATCCGCTCTAAAGCCTTAAAGTGTGTGGCCATATGCAGTTTTGAAGACAATTCAGCCCAAGTGATCAGAGGCAGCACTGTTGCTTATTTGTGGTTCTACCACACACACCTCTGAATGATTCAGCCAACAAGCAATACAAAACCAGTTTTCTAAGGTCCTAAAAGAAGACATTACACAGTACATTCAGTAAAGCATCAGTATTTCTAACACAGGGTTATGAACATAAAGAGAAAAATAATTCCTTTCTTGAGGTGTCAGAAAAAGAGAAATAAAAGCAAGGGTAATTCCTACAGTCAGGACAGATACCAAAACACTCACCTCTGTGCTGTTTTCTATTTTTAAGTTTCTGATGGGGAATAACAGCAATAACAAATAACAGGATGCAACAGAATTCCAAATACGAATTGGTTTGTTGGTTTAACAGACAGCTACTTTATCCAATATTATCTAAGCTTGCGAGATATCTGAAACAACGGTTAACTGCTTACTACAAAGAGGTAATTGCTTCTGTGCTGGAAAACACAGACTATCTGGATTTTTTTGGTGACATGCATGAAGAGAGATCTGGGAGAAACATGAACCAAGCAAACTTTTACAGCTTTTTGATATCACAATTGGAAATCCTTAGAATAAAACCTGAATAAAGAAGAAAATTGCCCAATTTGAAATGGTTTCTTGTAAGACTAAAACCTAGGCCAAGTTTCCTGAGGTTAGCAAACATTTTGGTTACCACTACCATCCCTAGTCACACCAAGTTTTTCCTCCCAGTACTGCCTTTTTTTCTGAATTTGAAACTCAAGCTTAATGCAAAGCCACATCAAGCAGAAATGGGATAAAACAGATCCATGCTGAGCCTCTATGGGTAACGCTCCAGAGATTCTTGCTGCTCCAGTCACAATAACTGTTTTTCAGCTGAAGAACTATTGGTCCAATTCAGCAAGTGACTGCTTTGCTCCTGTGCCCCAACAAGCCACAGAAAAACAAAGCTAACCTTCTGCTATTTTTTTAGCATACATTAGCTGGGACATAGCAGCATAGAATCTTAGACTCTTGTAAAATGAATTAAGCAGACAAATGCACTGTATTTGTTTTCAGTTCAATAGGAGGCTCTAATATTAAATACATATGAAGGAAGAGACATGCTAAATTGAACAAGCCTGGAGGCTTAAAGTGATATTAATTCCACTTGCATTCAACCATGTGGATCCAATGATCAAAGGGATTTAGAAGCAAGAAGGGAATAATGGAAATATCAACACTCAGCAATACTCTGTTGCCTCAGGGCAGCACAGGACAGTAACAGATGTCAGGAGAGCAGCAGGGCTATCTCTTCTCACATCGAAAGGAAACAGGAACTACAGTCACATTGGATTTTCATGCACCAAACTCAAATCTTCCAAGACACTTATGAAAAGGTGCCAACTGCAATTCTACCCTTCTACTTCATAAGCTTAGAAACTTTCTATAAAAAACACCACTAGTGATGGCTTGTTCCTCCTAGACTTTGAGAAGATGAGAGAAGAGCACCAAAACACCCTTGCAGTGACTGATAATTAACAGATAGGTCTTTGAAGAGACCAGAGACAGATCTATTGAGCAAGCATTTATTTGAACCAGAACACTTGCCACAGGAAAGCAGAAAACTTTGTTTTAAGCTGTTTTAAAAAGCCTTCCCAGATCTAACTCATGCATTTTGCATTATTCAGAAGCAATAGACAAACCAAACTGGAAATACTAGTTCATTTAAAAGAAAATTTTGTAATAATAAAAAATAATCAAGATTCAGAGCAACTTTTTGCCAGAAAATTCCTTCAACAGCATACAAGAAATCTTCAATTATTCATTATTGCATGTTACTATGCTAGCAGTTAGTTTGCTGTCCTGGGTGTGGGGTTTATCACTCTTATATGCTGGAGCAGAAAACGAAAATATAGAAATTCACAGCCCAAAGATGTTCCAAACAATGCTTTTCTAAACTGGAATAAGCATAGAAAATATAAAAAACAGCTGTTGTTTTTGTTTAGGATTTTGTTTCCTGGATCACACAATAGTAACAGCACGAGGGTAAGTGCTGTAAAAACCCTGGTCAAATAAAGTATTTTTTTATAAGTAAATATTATTTCTCTTTAAAATATGAAGCCCTCGAAACAGTAAATTCGCAGAGTTCTCCAACACATGCTCATTTGGTATTCATGGAATTAATCTAAATTTATAACACCACAAGCAAATTACAACTGATCAGGTCTGTACATGTATTCTTGTTTTCTTCCTGACCTATATTTCTCCTAAATATATGGGGACATGGGGAAGAAATCACAGGAGAGCATTCTAGACAAGAACATTAAGTTCTTTGTAGTTAGCAGGTACTATCTGCAACATTAAATTATTAAGACAGAGACTATCCAATTGGAAGACTAAGGGGATTGAGGCTAACCATAATTACTCAATTTATTTTTATCCAAAGTAGAAGCTGAGGCTGCTAGCCTTGAAGTGACATGCTGATGAATGATTGAGAATTACCAAGTTGCTACAGCACAGATTTTATTCTTTGCTTCTCTTGCCACTGACATAGGATCTCACAGAGACTCACTGATAGATGATCTTATGTGTTTCCTTCTCAGGAAGAACATTAGAGAAGACAGGTTTTCGATACAGCTGTATAAAGTATTACTTTTTAGCATGTTTTGCAGGAGATATGCTTCAGTGTTTTCTACTTGCTGCAGTGACCTACATGATGGTGTTTTCATGCCCAGCTGCATAGTACTGCTACAAAACATACAAGTAACAATGCTTCAGTGAAGGCTGTGTCTCTACCCATCTCTTCCAAAGGGCTGCCCAGCTTTCTGACAGAGCAGAGCTAGATGATGCCAGTTCCTTAAAGGTAAAAAGGCAGACAAATATTCTTATATTTGAGGACAAAACAAATCACTCAGTAGCTAGAAAGAATAAAAGTCAAATCTCATCCACAGGCCACTTCTCTGGCAGTCCTAATCATCACCTGCTCAGCTTGCCAAGGTTTGTCAGAGATTCTCCCATAAGCCTTTATGCATAACAGTAAAGAACACTGAAGCTTGCATAAGAGAGGGTTTTATCTAAGTTCAGGATGATTGCACTTCTGAATCAAACTAATCACAAAAGTTTTCACAGTATTAGGGCCTAAACTGTAGAAAGACAGATCAGCTGAAGGCTGGTATATTATTTTTTTTTAAATGCAAGGTTTTACTCTGTCAAGGAACAGACCTGGTATTACCAAAGGCTGTGAGTTCAAAACAAGAAGTCAAAACTGGTCAGGTAGTGAATATCTTCATACCTATTCTTTAGTATTTAATCAGCTTCAACTTAAAATTGGGTTAGTACCTTGCATTCAAGTTCTGTTGAACTGAATGGGAAGGTTCCCCTGGTTAAACAGATATTTGATTATGCCTTTTGGCAAACTTAATCAGTTACACTTTCAGATTCTTGTGTGAGACCATCCTGAGAAGTGGAAAGTATTTCTGCAGTAACTGGAGAATTGCAAGAGGATTTGATGAAACACTCCTCCCCAAGTGTGTCTGTGTTGTTTTTAAAGTAGCAATTGTTTTGGAGGAGTAGAGGATTTGCTTTTGTTGTTATTAAATGTTTAAGTTTGTCTTTCTGCCCTAAGTTCTAAAAATGTGCTAATGAAAGCTTTCCCCCCGTGTTGCTACATTTTTAAAATATTTTAAATTTACTTTGGGAATGTCCTGTGGTACCTTATAAATCTCCCAGAGAGTAGAAAAGGATTTTTGTGGGCTTTCTTTTTGCCAGATTTCCCCTTGCTGTGTATATTTTAACTACTGCTTTCTTTAGACTGAAATGCTGCCTATGTTTTAACCCCTTTTATGCAGAGCTCCTGTATCAAACAACCAAAGGCCAAAATGGTCTCTTAAAGGCAAAAAGCTTACATGCCATTTAAATAACTGTTACATGTCCTTACTGTTGCAGCAAGATAAGGATTGCCAATGTGCAAAATAAATTATCAACAAGCTCTTCACAAAAATGTGTAATAAGGAAAAAAGGTGAATGATGAAAAATAGATAAATGACTCATTTGTTTCTAGCCTTTTCAAGCTGTCTCTGCTGTTACAAAGTTCCTTCTTCACTATTTAAAGCCTGCCAAGTTGATTTTCAAGTGTGAACTACTGTAGATTTCCCAAAAAATAGTTTTATACAGTGGAAAAAAAAAAATCAATGGGAGATTTGTATTTTAAATAAATGGAACAGATAAACACAAACCATAAAGCATACCAGTGTGTGCTCTGGCTGGAAAATACCAGCCATTTTTTCTCCACTTGCTAATCCTAGTTAATGCCAGTCCCTTTCCTTAAGGATTTTATTGCAAGCTTTATTACTTGCTGCACAGCCTTTAACATAGCTAAAGCTCTTTATGAATTTGATGAGTTCATTTAGGTAAGTAACATTAAGTATGCACACTTACATGGAAATAAAAAATGAAGCAACAACCATGGGGAAAAAAAGAGTCTTAGCTTTCAGTCAGAAGAAACATGGTCCTGTGAAGTCTTCAGATGCAATATTATTGCTATTGGATAGGACAGAATTCTTTGCAATAGTTTTGCATTTAGGTTAAGCAAACATCAAGGAAAGCAAATGTTTTAATGGCAGTGATTGATTCTGAACCTATAGGGCATGAAAATCACCACTGCAATGCAGACTGGGACACTGTTGACAAGTTTAAAGCTCAGAAACAGACATACAATAAAATCTAAGCGCAAACACAGCCAAGTGGGACATGTGCTCTAAGCTACTCAGTTCATCCACAGGGTGAAACTGGTTTGTATTGTTTACAAATAAATACAGCAAATAATTAGGCAGATCTGTTGTTAGTTAAAGCATTACAAAAACACTCTTTACAATGCCTCTTGCAGAAAGACATCTGCTAAGTTGAACTCTCTAGCCCAAAGAACTTAAGGAAACCTGTGCTCATGTATTATTTGGGTTTACCTTTTCTCTCTTCCCATTTCCTTTCTGCTCTCACAGTTCACTTTCTCAGTTATGTTTTACAAGGAAACATGTTTCCTAGCAACAATAATCATTACAATTTTGGTCATATGCTTACCATTACAACAGAGACTCAACAATCAAAAAATATTTAACCAGAAGAAGATTCTGGTGTTTTCAAAGTACTTTGGAGACAAACTTAGGAATCTACAAAGAAATACTCAATTTGTTTGTACTACTAGAGATGCAGCATTCAAGACTACTGTGCTTTACCTTTATTTAAGGAAATCTAAGAAAGAAATTTAGAGTGTGAGCTAGATTTATAGTTATAAACTCTTCCCAGGACAAGCAGTTTTCCTATTAACGCATCTTCTGCGATCATCTGCTCTCTGTAGTGTGATTTTTTCATTCTGATTCCATTATGAAGAGAATTAGTCATGGCATAGTGGCTTCTCGTGAGTTGAGCCAAATGCAGCACATTCAACTCTTGAGTATTAAAACCCAGATTTTAATTTAATTCTTATAACATATTTCACAGTGGTTACTAGAACAAACCAGTAAGGAGAAGCAGCACACATGATTGTCTTCGACCATTTAAAAGAAGAACAATCAAGATCAACTTCAGAGTGTTAATTTTCCATCCTAACAAATGGTTTAACTGCCAGCCTCAACCCAACATGCTGAACTGGGTTGATTCTGCTAGACACCCTAGTTATGCCTGAGTCTCAGTTGCTGATGTAATCTCATTCACTGAGGAAGGCTATCCAAAAAAAGTAACACCCCTAAAATACACAGGTGAACTTTATGCTAATAAAAGTACTGTATTAACATTCTGGAAAGTGATATATTTTCTGTATTGAAGACTCATGCAGTGTTTCAGTAACTGATAGGGACAGTGATGCCATCTTTCTGTGGCTAAGCTGGAGATGTCTACTGCTGTCAGCACCTAGACTACGCCTCTAACCAGCTTCCTCTCTTAATGTGGGACCATGCATACAAGAAAATTAGTAACTGATGAAGACTTGTGTATCCCTCTAAATCTCTACATCACAGGAATAAAACTGAAAAAGAGAGGAAAAAAGATAACAAAAAGACCCAATTAAGTCACTGCTGCAGGCCCTGCACCAAGGCATTTTCTTCCTTAAAAGCATGAAAAGCTATTGACTGTTCTTGGCACGTTGTGCATTTCTACTTGGTAGAGACAGAAAGTGAGGTATGTAACTTGAACTACTGAGTTTGTTCAGAATACCAGGAGCTATCTTGACTTGCCTTCACTCAGTATAATTGCTATTTTGTTTCTTGCTCAAAAAGCATTTTTATCACTGCAATACAATTTGGACATGTGATACCACGAAGAAATAAGGATTTTGCAGCTGTTGGAGGATCAAAGTATCTGCATTTGATCCTGCGGGGAGCATCAAGAGATTGGCACTGCAGTGGAAGTACTGCAGCACAACAAGCAGAGGAGACAGATTAAGCAATACCTGCTTACGACGAGTCAGCTTTGCCAGCTCCTGACCTCTCACTTGTGCCAAAACTTGGGGGAAAAAGAAGTACTAAATAAAAACCTAATGGCTTTAAGTGCTGGAAAAAATACACTTACTTCTCTGGAATGAACAATTGGAATCCAAACAAAATAAAATTAACATCTTCTGCTCTTGTGAATTTTGGCTGATCCATCTATATTCATATTCTTTCTTTATGCCTGCCATGACATCACCCAATAATAGGGAAAATAGAAATTCATTGCAAGCTTAAATCACAGGCCTTTAAAGGACTCAAGATCCAAGCTGTACTGAATTAATGAATTTGCAGGAATGGGGCTACTGACTTCAAGATTTTTATACAGATGTTACTTAGATGTCTAGACACACATGAAGAGTGGAAGACACAGTAACTGAAAATGCAATCATTGACATCCCTTTAACCAGAAGGCAGCTAGACCAGATTAAACTTTTAATCTTAAAAGCAAGAAAAAGAGCTTCAAACCTTCCAGCAGCTTAAAACCTGATAAGCCTATAATTTGCAAAGTGTTTTCATCTAGAATTTTCATGTCTAATTCTCGTAATAGTTGATTGCCTGCCCTTTTATTGACCACAGAATATAATCTTGGTTATCTAAAATTCTTTGGGGATTTATGAATCCATTTGAGAAGCAGACATTCATGAGAGGGGACTGGAAGGATTACACTCACTTGCATCAGTTTTTTGAAGATGTGTAGTTCCTTTAATGTAGCCTCTTGAAGACAGTCTGTATTATTTTTATTGCACTGTATGGATCTTTACATGGGGAGGGGCCAGAGAAAGAAAGTCCAAACATAAAATAAAGCAAACTTTCCTTTAATCAGGTTTTAAATTAATCAGAGCTGAGCCATGTCCTGCAAAAATATATGCCACTCCCTGTAAAGACACAAGCCTGAACCACTCCTAGTCCTTATGAAATTGTCAATAACTAGAAAAGAATACCCTCCCCACAGAAGAGCACCTCCTCCCTCCCCATTGTCTGTAGATTAACATACACTCAAAGTAGATAGTGCATTGCCATCTCCACAGATACTATGTCATTGCTGAATTTCAGTGCTTTAGCCATTCTCCTTGCCCCCACCTCAACCCTAGACTGGTTTTAGTGCCTTGTTAATAAACTGATTTGGGGTTATTCTAAGGCAGTATCATGCCCCATTCAGAGCTGACAGGTACAGAAAAAAAGATAAGTACAATAAAGCTTCCTCTTTTCCTTTATAACAGTTAACTCAGGTTAGATGCAGGAGTAGCTGCCACATCTAAAGTTTTGCAGGAAAAAAAANACAAATGAGGCAGCCTGCTTGGTAAGAAGGTAAGCACCTTGGCCAGGAACAAACTATCCTCTACACATAACTGAACAATCTGCCAATAAAGAAGATAAGAGTGTTAGACAGCAGATTCATATGTTAAACTACAGAATAATTACTTTTTTTTTTTCAGACAAGCCTTGTGGTGTTAGGGTTGTGACACTATCATAGCGAATAAAATTCACCCTAAGATGCATCTAGTGCAGAACTTTGCCTATGGGCATCCATCTCCTAAATTTGGACTCACTCATGTTTTCATGGTGATTGCTTTTCTGCTTGAGCTTTGTGAACATAGGTGAAGCAAAAAACTGTTTAAAGGTTACCCCTTCCCTCTGGAAGACAAGAGACATACAAAAAGTCTGCAAGAAGGATGAGGTATAGAGACTGACAGCATAGAGAAAGAATTTGATCTGTTCCCTGGAATGCCCAAGAAAACAGAGGCATCCTTTTTCCTTGTATATTGGTAACTGCAATCTATGAACCTAAATTCTTCTCCACTGTGCCAATCATCAGACTATTCAATTTCTATGGGTCTGAGAGAGACCAAGGCCATTTCCAACCAAAACAAATTAAGCTTATAGCTTTCACCCAGAATGATTTGTGTATTTTGGAATAAACACAGTCTCAAAATAAAGTTAATTAAAAAAAAGTGTTTACATAAAAGCCCAGACCAGTTTTTTAACTCAGTGGTGGAAATACCGTGCTGCTACTCTTGAAAATTTTGCTTAATAAAACCTGGTTGCTTTTCAGCTTTTTGTCTCAAACTCAGACCAATACATTCTTAATTAGATGCTAGATAGGCTTACCTGTTAACTGATATATTAGTGATTCTCTTTAAAAGATTTCAAGTTACTCCTAAAATAAGTCATTCTCCTTGTACAATACCATACGTGTTTTCATTATCGGCAGCTGACTCCTCAGACAGACTGAGGATAAAGAGAGCTTATTCTTCCTTTGTGTTTCAATTTGAGTATAAGCTTAGAAGTGAGGCATTTTAAAAGATTGCCAGTTTTCCCATAGCTCTGACAAAGAGACAGGAGGCTTTCCTGTGGCTCACACATCTAACTAACACTACTCAGCTGTTCTTTGTGTCTCTTTGGTCAAATTACCATTATTGTTTTTAAAGGTCACAGCTACAGTGGACAAAATAACCCAAATCACCCTCATCAAGCTTGAGTTTTCCCTAAGTTTCTCTATTTCACACAAAAAACTAACACAAGCTTATCTCGCTGCTTCTACACAAATGTCACACTTGAGCATGAGGAGGGCCATGAAGATGGTCAGGATGCTGCACGGAGACAGGCTGAGAGATTTTGGGTTGTTCAGCCTGGAGAAGAGAAAGCTCTGGGAAGACCTTATAGGAGCCTTTCAAGTAGTTCAAGGGGGCCCTCTAGGAAAGATGGGGAGGGACTTCACCAGGGAGTGTAGAGATAGGATGAGAGGTAACAGATTCAAACTGAAATAGGCTAGATTTTCGTGGGATATTAGAAGAAATTCTTTACTGTGAGGGTGGTGAGGCACTGCAACAGGTTGCCTAGAGAGGTTGTGTTTGTGTCAAGGCCAGGCTGGATGGAGTTTTGAGCATCCTGGTCTAGTGGAAAGATGTTGGAACTAGATGGTCTTTAAGACCCCTTCCAACCCAAAGTGCTCTGATTCTGGGAAGACACACACTTGTGCTCACTCATATATTTTTGACCAAAGAGTGAATTCTCAAAAAAAATTGCAGAAATGAGATTAAAGCTCAAAAGTTTGTCCCTGTCCTGTGCTCTAATGCTGGCTGTAAACTCCAGTTCTCCTCTAGCTTACCTGTGCTACACAGTACAAAGATTCTAACCTTCATTTGGCCTATGAGTCTTTCAACACCATTTACAGGAAGACAGCCTTCTGTAGCTCAGGAATTAAAGCAATATGTTAACAATAGAGATGTTAACTATCAAAGTCACATAGGCTCTAATTAGGCTTTCCCTTGGCACCAGTCATAAGGATGCTTTATAACAGATATCTATCCTCCAAAAATAAGACAACATTACTTAGGCTGGACCACAAACTGGAAGTTCAAGCAGGATTCAAACTGGCAACTGAGAACTTTTACTGAGTTCAAAGTTAGAAGAGGTTATTTTAATCCTTTTGTCTGAGCTTTGTGGGATACAGACCAAAAAGAAAACACATGCAAGAATTCCTCCACTTACTTAAGATCCTTTAGAAAAAGCATCCAGTCACCCTAATGTCTCTTTAAAGCCATGTTACTGTATTTTAAGATCATTAAACTTTTTTGGCATCCTGGTTCTAGTGAGAATTACACTCTCCCTCAGATTCCAACCTCTGGGTCTAATTCTACCATCAGTAACCTCCTGCTCATGTAGGTGCAATTATAATCAGTTAGTCACATTTTTATCCTTTTGAAAAGTTAAATGTACTGAGCTTCTTAAGTCTCTGCCTTCGAGGCATTTTTCCCGACGAATTATTCTTTTATCTCTTCCCTGAATCTTTTTCAGTTTCAGCCTCCTTTGTGAATTGTGGCTACTAGAATTGGATGTGGTATGTGTATAATGGTCTCTGTGGTGTTACAAAAAAGCAACATTCCCACCTTTTTCCCTCGTGTTTTTTTCCCCTTCTCCATCTCATTAAGGGTCTAATCAGATCTCTTGCCTACAGCATCAAAATGACAGTTATTTCCTTGTTTATCTAGTACTAGCCCCATAACATTTCCATAGCTGCTTTCTCAAAGGTAAGATCACATTTTTCTGAGACCCACATCCTGCTCCCATATGCCTGATCTAACAAGTGACTGCTAACATATACGAGTCTACCTTGCAATAAGTTCCAGATTAGCATATATTATTATATGTGCTCCTTACATGGTTGGTTAAAAAAAACAAATAAAAACAAACATGTAAAAACCCCAACAAACAAACAAATCACTCTGCCCCACTGAGGCTTGTAGGGTGTCAATAAGACCTTAGGATTAACGACTCCCCAAGAATCAGAACATGACGTACTGCAGTCAGGGTGCTTCCAATATGAGAGAATTTCCCATAGGATTTCAGAAGCAAAGATCAGGACACGCTACTTGTTTTGTACATGTAGTATAAAAAAAAATCTGAAACTATGGATAAAAATAGCTATTCAATTTGATCCATTTCTACTGGCTCTTGGAAACAAATACTAATGTATTAATTAATGAACAAAATTCACCTCTGATGCAATTTATGCCAATAATGGATTTATTTGGAGCATTTAGCCTGCTAATAACATTAGTGAAGGCCCAGCTGTTAGAAAACCCATCCCTAGGGATGTCACTACTTTCCCTTCCAGAAATACTAAGAAACAGCTAGTGAATGATTTAGGGATTTTCCATAGATATCATTTATATAAATCTTCCATTGCTTCATGCTAATGACAGACAGGTAGCAAATACCACAAACTGTGAAAGACAATTTCAGCATAAAAAAGAGTAGGGATTTGGCTAAAGCTGTTTTCTACCAAAAACCTTATAAGTGGAAACTTACTCGGCATCTTTGTTTGAGCTGAATTGGCAAAGTAAGACAGAAAGCAGTTCTGTATCTCATTATTGCCTCTACCATCACTAGCTGGAAACTTTGGAAAAACAGGCTTATTTCTGTTTAGATACATCTGTGCTGTTGCTGTACAGTGTCTGGCTTTCTCTTTCCCTCTCCTTAGTACGGATGACATCTGCATAAATAGGCTTTGTCTTTTTAAGGCATCACCTACTGCTGCTTATTTTCTACCTGACATCTATTTGTGGTATCATAGGCATTTCCTAAGTAATAATGTCAGCTAAAGACAGACCAAATGCCATCAAATACATATAGTTAAGTGTTCTTGACTTAATTTCAGTTTAACTTGGTGTAGTATGCATTTTCATTAATTAAATGAAGATAAATTTAGATCCATTCTTAAGTAGAACTGAAACAAGACCTGGATTTAAGGTGAGCAGTAAGTGCTGGGAAGAAGCAAGATGTATAAAAAGCTGCACCTTCATGTCAGGATTCCCCAAAAATAAAGGATAACATAGAAAGAGATCAAAAGCCATAATATATGCTTGACTGCAGTAGGAGAATTATTTCTGAAAAGCTGCATTGACAAAGGAGACATAACAGCTCCTGTGATAAAAAATGAAAGGTGTTCTTACACCCCATGTAAGCCTAATCAGGGCAGTACAGTATTCTATAGATATATCCAGGTCAGTTCCAAAGCTAAAATAGCAACATGAGCATCCTAATCCACTGGACTAATTATCACTCTTGAGACCTAAGCTAATTTTTCCAAGTGTTTCTTTGGGTAAGACTTATCAGCACAGAAAAACAAAACTGTGGACTCTCAACATTTTGTCTTGCTTTTCTAGTTTAGAAAATGCACTTTCCATCCAGGAGCAACAGAAATCTGGATTCCATCATTACACTGTTTAGAGTCTGACACTGGAAAGACAACAAAAGCAATCAGGTAGTAGGAATTCAAACATCTGACTGTCTCGTGATAAAAACATGCCATTGTTCTCTCTCTTACTGCTTTTTATCTTTGGTTTATGTATTGAAATTCAGTATAAATAATTTGTGTACTTGTACAGAGCCTAGTACAATGGCATCACAAGCAGTCTTTTTTCAGTGGAACAAAAAGTACTACATCTTTTGTTTCCCGGTTCTCACAGTAAAGCAGGGCTCTGTCTCACACTTAGACGTGTCTGGAAAATGGAATACAATATCCAAATCAACACAGAAGAAAAGAAAAGCTTAATTCAGCCATATAGCACAAAACCATGGTCCCTCTGCACATCTAGTCTATAGCTACTCATTTCACAGCTAACACTGGAAATTAGCCTTCCCCTACCCTCTTCTCTCACTAACACATTGACTGATTTCTCTTAAAGTCACATACACTCAACAGGCACATTTGTTACAATTGTACTGTATGTGTTCAAACAAAACTATCTGCAGTCAGATTGGGCTCTTTAGACACAGTGAGATCAAACAGCTCATAAAATCCTTTGATGGAAATTTAATTCTTTAAAAATATGCACGAGGTAATTGAAAACACATTTTATAATATTTCAGATTATAAACAGTAGATCTCTGGCTGGGTTGAACAAATAGCATTAAGCCTTTTTCTTCCTTCTGAAAAACCACAGTGCTTGGCAGCATGAGGCACTGATGGGTCTTCTGTACCAGCACAGGGAAACCAGTGTTTATAATAAAGAGCTTGTGTTAGAATGCAAATTGCACTTTAACAGAAGAAGCTATCTGTAAATATCAGTTATTGTTCATTTAAAGCCATTTTGTGATATTAGCATGTTTTTCCAAGCTCTAAGAACAAGGCCTGGGTTTATAACTTTCCATGGCCCCCCCACCCCTTTCCATTGCACAAGTCTTCAGGAAAATGGAATAGCAAGTATCCTCTACTCACAACTTGCACTCGTCATCAATCCTATGCATCCTGGAATGCAGATACATTAAAAAGGTTCAGAATATAAAACCCAATTTAAGCTTTGCTCATGATATTTAAACCTTTGTTCTTGCCAATACTGTGAAACACTGATGAAACCTCTGTATGCGTGTGCTACAGAAACACCAGCTCCAGAGGGAGGCACACTGCTTTATCCACTATCACTTCCACACACACAGCAAGATCTATTTTTTGGTTCCATTACTATTACTTTGTGGATTTTCTACATGAACAAGGAAGTTCTGAGCAGCAATTGCCATGAGCAGTTCAAAACTTGAGTGGTTCACGCTGTCAGACTACTGTAATTTTCCTTCTATTTGTGCAACAAGGTATTACCTTGTGTTTGAGTAAGATACCACATGTAAGAACAGGACAACTGAGGTCTCTTCGTGTTCCTCTGAAAAAGACAGAATCTTAAGGGACGGAGTGGGTTGAATGAGGACTTTTCTGGCAAAGCCACTTAGGAGAGCAGTACCTTTATTATAGCTAAAGCATTTCATGAAGCTATATAGATTAGTCTGAAGGAGGCAATTTCTAATAAAAGAAAAAAGTGTAAAACCAATCTTAATTTACCCCAAAGGACTTCGGAGTCAGCTGATATTCAGAGACTGTGGGAGACCACTTCAGACTCAGCCTGAATTATACACCAGACATGAACCTCAGACTTCCACCTAACTTAATGCATGGAAAATAGCTCAGTGCATTTAAAAGGGCTTTTACTGCTAGGAGTATAATGAGTTTGTCTCCCCTTTCTCCTGTCCTCGAAGGAAAGGAAGTGGGAGAAATCCAGAACTGTCCAGGGTTCCCTCTATGACAAAGCCACAGAACAATCTGCACGCTCTACACACCAAGTGTGCTTGATTTGAGTACATATTGCTCTTCAGTACGTGTTGCATATTTGACAGACTATGAGTAACCCAGTCTTTACACCTTCTCAAACTAGAGATTAAACTATCTCAATACCAAAAAGCAAACAGCTATGATTTTTATTTCCACAGAGTTGATGGTTCAATTTGTCGTCTTCTAAGTCAGCAGCCTTTGAAAAATACAGAAGTTTTTCTCCTTAACTGGAATAGCACAGGCCAAGGAAGGTTTGAAAAGCAGGCCAAGATTGATAGAGCCTTTCATTAAGGTGAAACACACCTTTTTGCTTCCTTCAGCTGCCTTACTGCTTAAGCCACAAAGGAGAGAGCAAAGACAAACATTTGGTGAAACAATGGTACTCACCCACCCATCCTCTGCTTCCCTTTCTGCCTACTTTGAGAGAAGTCTTTTCACTGCCTGGAGGTTGAAGAAAAGCCCTTATTTTACAGAAAGTGCTTCATCCATCTCAGAGAAGGCAGCTGATGTTTAAGGCTTCTTGGTTTGTTAATTTCACTAGAACACATACAGTGACTGAGAAATCTAAGAATTTGCAATGGTAGGGTATCTTCCATGCTTTAAACCTGGGGCACTGAAAGAATTTGCTGCCCTTTGTACAACAAGGAGTTAATATATGAGGTCTAAAAGGCTCCACTCTTCCATAAACTCATTTTAAGGGATCCTTCATCATAACTAAAGTTGCCAAAAGTGAAACAATCCAAAAGGACAGTGTGCTCTAACATTAAGTCAAGCTTTAAAGTGAAAATACTCTGAAACTATGAAGGAATTGCAGTGCACTGTGTAGGGAGGAATCTGCACCTAGGTAAAATGTAGCAAACCAGTGGTGAGACAAAACTGAATAGG
Source organism: Galbula dea (assembly GCA_013399015.1). Taxonomy (NCBI): domain Eukaryota; kingdom Metazoa; phylum Chordata; class Aves; order Piciformes; family Galbulidae; genus Galbula; species Galbula dea. The sequence goes on from VWZX01006101.1 coordinate 1,797,925, forward strand.
CTGCTTATTGTTCTGCACCACTCTCCCTGGGTGAAGGGAAAGTACAGGAAAATGAAGTCTTTTCCCTCTCACAACTAAAGATAGAACAATGCAAGTCCCAGGGCAGCATTGACTTGTTAAACAGTTTCTGCTAGCTCTATTTTAAAGCTCTAAAGACTTTGAAGTGGAGTTGTAAACTCAATTGATTTCAAACAAAAGGTTAATGTAATCCACTTTCAGCACCAGTACCATGCTGGCAATGAATACATCCTTCTCAGTAATAGAAATTACTTATTAGGGTTTAAAGCAATTCATTTCAGTGTTTTCAAGTCACTTAAGAAGTTGGATAGGAATGATCTTGGCTGAGTTCAGCCACAGGGAAACAAAGCCAATTTCTGGACCTGTTTTACTGGGGAGACAGTAAGGCCTCCAGGAACACTGGCATTAATATCTGACACGTTCATGTGCCCTTTTTGTCCCAAGCTTCTTTCCAGGTATTGTAGTTTTAAATGTGAATTGTTACACCCAGCCTTGAAATACAGCCAGCTCTGAGGTGGGATGCACTTCTTCAGCTGTACAAGGTCAGCAGGACCAAGTAAGGTAGTGGTAGACATTGCATCAGTTTAAAGGACACTGCAGCTGTCAGATTTGGACAATGGGAAATGAATGGAGAGTTTGGGAAATACTGTCCACCCTTAATTTTTATAACACAAGTCAGGAAAATGAACCAGTTCAGGAGTCTGTGGCAACAAGATCAGACGTCTCCAAGAACAGCCAAATGGAAAAAGATCTAGGAGGGAACTGATTAGAGAAATATGGGACAGACTGAATGGAATTACCAATTGTAGAGAGTTTAAGAAAAAACAGGAATAAGTGGAACATAGAACAGGTCAAAAATTTTAAACCTTTCCAGTAAGTTTCACAGTATTTGGCCCATTCCTTTGGAAAGTACATCTGATATACTAGGGAAAGTAATGACCCAAGGCGGAGTGTGGAACGAGGCAGATTTTAAGGTAGCCTTACATGCTNAAAAAAGGTAGGATGTGTAAACATAGCCATTGAGCTGGGATGGAAAAATTGGTAGCATAAATCTTGAAGGTTAGTGATCAGCAGTGGGTACCCATGACAATTCAAACTCAGAAGTGATTCAAACTTCCTATAGTAACTGAAGGCCTCTTCCAGGCCCAATGAATAGAGTTAAGATAACTTTGTCCAGCTTTGACCTTCTTGGCAAAAATCTGTCACTAATGTCTAAGTGGATTTCGACAAGGAGAATCTGCTTTTAAGCACCTTCTGTAAAGGGAGGACACAGCCTACAAGGAATTTGCTATAATTATAAATATTCAAGTTAATATTCCCATATTTTTGACAGTTTTCAATGTCTATCTGCTCCTGGCTTCTGCAGATCTAACTTCAGTGCAAATCCAAGAGTTCTTGTTCCTTGATAATGTATCCTATACTGAATGTCTTGAAAAGCTTTACTACTTTCCTCTTCTGCTTTCATAACACTTGGCTTCATTCCATACTGAAGCATTTTAAGGTTAGTCTTTTCCCCAAACTGACATTGAAGTCCTTTAACTCAACAGCAATTTGAAAAATATTATTAATAATCTGTAATTAGAGCAATTAAGTCTTATTTGATATAGAGAAAGAGAAAGGAGATTTTTAGATCCGTCCCAGCCTCTCAGAATAGTTATTTAGCAGCTGGAGCTGCCTTGAAATAAAAGGCCATACACTAAATTTCTTCCATGTTCTCTAATCCAGATGAGCACAAAACCATTTTTAAAGGGCACACCAATTCCTCCTGAGCCAGCCTACATAGCAATAGCACTCTCCCTTTCAAACTAATCATTCTGTGCTAAATGGAAAAGAGAAATTACTCCTTTGTCAGCAACAGAATAACAGCACACACATCCCTATCTCAAACTTCTACTTATCAGGTAGGATGCATACTTGGTCCCTTCCTCCTTCAGGCTAGACAGGTAACAACCCCAAATCCAGCAAGTAGGCAAATCTTTTTTGAATATCAAGGGTGCCAAAGAGTGTGATGAGCATGAGACTGCCAGCAGGCAAATACATGACTAACTCCTTTCTCCTTATTCACGTCATGTTTTTTGTTATTTACTGCTGCTCATCTATAGTTGATGCTTCTTTAGCTGAGCAGAGGTACTCAGAACACAAGTGTTTATGTCATCCTGTACTGTTACAAGACTGCCCAACACAGTTCCACTCACCTTCATTACATACCCTCCCATTTTAATAGCTGCTCTGATGCACTATGAAACAGTTAATGTTCACCTTTAAAGTTGAATCAATGCCATTTGAATTAGCCATCCATTGAATGAATGAGAGGAATTCTCACCTCAAGGCTTATTGTTTCAGGCTGCCTGCCAACTCAGGTGGCTATGGCTGCAACAGTTAACGCACTCTGAAAGTTTTCTTCACAACCTCAAATGCTAGGAAGTCAGTTTGAAAACTTCTGGGCATAGAAAATCAAGTATAACTGCGATACCTGTTTAAGTCCCCAAACTTTAGCTAGTCCTTTTTAAGTAAGCCTACCTTATTGGTTTTAAAGTTCTATGTTTAAGCCACAGTACTTTCATTTTCTTCTTGACAGCATTTTTCAACATGACATTCTTCTTAGGAAGGCATAAAAATTTTCTCAGCTCCCTGAAAGTGGCTTTCCTAGAGTTGCATATGTTCACAGTATGTGAAGCTGTATTTTAATACACACGGCCGGGGAAGAAAGCAGTCATCTCTGCACTCCCAAAGGAGTGTGAAAACTGGAATATTACATAAACCACAAAAATAGGCACTGGGCCAGATACCAGAAAGGAAAGCAATTCTCATTCCTAAGTACTTGCTGGTTTCCTATTGATTATAGTGGGAAACTTCCAAGTTCCCACTCCCAGTCTCTGGGACAGCAGCAAAAATATACACATTTTCTGAGCACAACCACTATAGATGTTAACAAACCAATGTGCCCCTGTAGCTTCATTGCACTGGCTCACACTCCACTAATTTGACATTGGCATTGACCTGGAATTCACTCGTGGCAGTTAATGGGATTAAACAAGCAAAAGGAGGCACAATAAAATCTCACATGAATTTTGCCCATGTGAAATACAATTGTCTTTCACTTGTCAAAGGAGCTTTACAGAACCAACAGCTTACAGTATTGCTTTCTTAAACTCACAAACATGAACCAGAGTACCACACCTCCATTCCTTCCATGCCAAAAGCAGGAAATCCCCCCCCCCCATTATTTCAAGGGAGGAATACTTAAACTTAAAGTGGGCAAACAGAAAGGTTAGAGGCTGGAAAGAAAGAAGCATGGGTCCCAACTGGAAAAGTACCAGCTAAATTACCTAGATAACAACAGTAAATAACTTTAATAAAAAGAAGAGGAAAACACTTAAAGGGACAGCAAATAACTTGGAAGTGAGTGCATAGGTGTTGCAAATGGGAAAAAATAGAATGGGGATCAGTACCTCACAAAACAATTGCTCTGATGAAATTCATGGAGTCACACAGAATAGATAATTCGTGTTCCTGGAGGATACCCTGGCAGAGAGGGCTATTGTATGCCTTGATGTCTGAAGAGAGGAGTACAGAACAAATATAAGGATGTAGTATGATCATGAAGCGAAATGTTACCAAAATACCATCTCTGTAAATGGAGTCAGACAACTAGAGATGTTGGAAGGCAAGCCATAAAAACGTCCCAATGTCTCATTCTTATGTATATCCTATCTCCAGTGACCATCAGTAGCACTTGCTTTAGGAAAAAACACAAAGCCATAGTAAGCTTACAGCAATTCTTTCCCAAATACACCCTCCTGACTTCTGGCAATCAGCAGTTTATGGACTTAAGAAGCCAGACCATTGTGTTCTGTAGTCCCCGAGTTTAACCTCTACGAATTTAACCTCTTCCTGAACCCATCATGGCCTTCTTTACATTTTATTGCAGTGAGTTCCACAATCTATTGCACATGCCTTGTATTTTAAAAAATAAAACACAGAAATAAGACTTGTTTTAAGCTTCTTGTCTGAGTTTTACTGAGTTCTGCCTTTACTCAAATGAAGCTATGACTGATAATTCCTTACCTTCTTCAAACCATTTCTAGTTTTATGACACTCTCGGCCTACAAGCAATATTTTTTCCAAACTCTGATTTTTCTGTCCACCTCTGAATCCTTAGTTCTGCCAGGAATTTTCAAGTTACAGCCACAGCTGCAGATAGGAGTTTGAAAATGCCACAGTAAATATTTCTGGTTTACTCTGTACTATAATTCCTAACCTTGTTATCTGGCCACTCCAAGAACTGACAAATTGAAAGAGCTATCCACAGTAATACCAAAACCACTTGCTCTACCTAAGAATTTAAATTACATTCTCCATTATCATACTGCATAGAGTTTCTCAAATCCTCAATTGAATTTATTACCAAAATATCTTTCTGAAAGTCAATCTAGAATTAACCCAGACACCATGCTCAGCACCACATCTCCCCAGCGCTGTAAACATAGAAGAACACTCATTCCATTTAATTTTTTTTTCAAGTAGAAAGTTGTTTTAGGAATAAAGTATACTATCAATTAGAGTCACATTATCCCCAGCATTTGTGATATTTGACAAAAAGCAGAGATAAAAAGCTGCAAAAACCATTCCCTCCATTTCTTAAAAGTCAATAAATAATGAATAGAAGCCTAAAGAAATGTTGTGTTCTCAGTTCTCACTCTCAGCACTTTTTCCCCTTCTCCAAGAGCATGATATAGGGACATAAAGCAGTAGCCTCAATTCTTCATACACACACATATCCACACCCACCCATCCATCTCCCAAGTTAACAGAAAAGATAAAAAACAGCTGCCTTCTAATTTGCCTCTGTTCTGAGTAAGTGATTCCCACATTTATCAATATTTCATCTAGCTATTTTCTGGCACCAACATGTTCCACATCACTTAGAAGTAGAGGAGTGACTAAGGATGGGAGGGGACGACATAAATATAAGCCCCACACAAAAGAAAAAACCTACAGTGGTGTCAGGTTTCACAGTGGGACACTTCCCTTGCAAGATTATTCAGTCTTTAATAATTTTTTCCCTTGTGACATGACTAAGTCATTTTCTCATTTTGAACAATCAGAACAAGCAAAACTAGAAGAGATTCCTTTAGAAACAGAAGAAAGCTCCTAATTCACTAGTTCTTCACTGTTAACTCAGATACTAATATTGATCAATATCAAGTTACTCTTAAAAACAAATAAATATTCAGCATATACCTCAAAGAGTACTTGGAAAAGGACGTTTTTTCTCACCCACTGAGAGTTTCTGGGTTCTGTGCATGCAACACTGGGTTCCAAAACAGCTGGCTCAGGATACTTTTAAGATACCAAATCTACAGGCTGACTACTACTTGCTTGGATAGCAAGTGAGAGAAAATTATTTCCAAAGGCTCTTGGAAGATAGAGCTGTAGTTTTACTCTGGGAATAGAACATGCACACACACTCCCTCCATAGCACAAGGTCTCTGCCAGTTCCCTGGTAACCAACTTTGTTTTGTTGACTAGACTGTTAGGAAACATAGGAAAGAAAAGCCTGGCTTGGCAGTAATGCCCTGGGCTCAAAAGACACCAGCTGAGCCAATACCAGTTTGTGTGAGAAGGTGCAACTTTGATTTTGGTAACTTTTGGTAACAGTGATCTTTGTCAAGGTACTTCATTCTTTCCAGGATGGAGTTCCTCATCTCTCTGCTGGTGAAATGCTGAGACCTTTTTGATTTTAAGTGGAAGCTCCTTAGCCCAGTTGTGCTGCTAGTGCTTGTGCAGCAATGTGAACAGGTTGTGCATCTACCACATGTAGTTCTAAGAATATTCATTTTCAGGCTCACAGAATATAGTAGTAGATACGTAGAACATTATGTTTTCCATGAAAGATCAATAGACAGATATTGTCACATCAGACAAAAACCTCACAAATGAAAATATGACCAAAATGTACCATTGGTTGCTGAGATAAAGGAAAGTTCAGGATCAGGATGATAGAGACAGCTTCATAAACTTTGAGTCAAATGAGCTGTCCAAATTTGTGAACCAGTACCTCAGACAAAAAGAGTACACCAGTTTTAGGAGATGCTGTAAGAGGTCTTATCTTACCCAGGGATGAGGACAAAAGAAAGAAAACTAATAATTGGTAACATAATGGCGTAGTCACAGAAATGTTAGGTAGAAAGGATCCCTACATTTCCCTAACCCAGCCTCCCACTTGAAATATAACCACCATCAACACCTGATCAGATCATCTGTAGGTTTGTCTAGCCAAGCCTTCAATACCTCCACAAAGAGAGGTGCCACAATGTTTCTGGGTTACCAGTTCCAGTGTTGCACCACCCTCCTAAACTTCAGAGTGACCCACTCAGGCTGCAGCTTGTGGACACTGCCCCTCATTTTCCCATCTGACACTACTGAGAAAAGCTTGGCTATTTCATCTTTATAACTTAGAATCATAGAATCGTCAGATTTGGAAGGGACCTCAAAGATCATACAGTTCCAACACCCCCTGCCTGGCAGGGACACCATCCACTAGATCAGGTTACCCAGGGCCCCATCAAGCCTTGTCTTAAAAGCTTCCAGGGATGAGGCTTCCACAACATCTCTGGGCAACCTGTTCCACTGCCTAACCACCCTCATAGTGAAGAACTTCCTCATAATATCCAATCTAAATCTACCCTCCTCTAGTTTACACCCATTTCCTCTGGTTCTACCACTGTCTGACCTCCTAAAAAGTCCCTCACCAGCTTTCTTGTAGGCCCCCTTCAGATACTGGAAGGCCACAATAAGGTCCCCTCAGAGCCTTCTTCTCTGCAGACTGAACAACCCCAGTTATCTCAGTCTGTCCTCATAGGTGAGGTGCTCCAGTCCTCTGATCATTCTCATGGCCCTTCTCTGGACTCGCTCCAGCACCCCATATCCCTCCTGTAATATGGGCTCCAGAACTGGATGCAATATTCCAGGTGGGGTCTTCCCTTCAAGTAATTGTAGGCTGCTATTTGATTGACAGCTCAGTAGTAATACTATGTATGATATCTCTGAAAATCTCCCACTAGAGTAGGAGACACTTAATGAAATCTCATTGGAAAGGAGAGTGAGAGACTGGATAGTCCAACTTTCAGTTTCACACTAATTTACAGAATTTTCCATAAAATACAATAGTGCAGTATAAATCAGCATCTTTCATTAAAAGAAGAGTTTAGTTAAAAGTAACACTTTTCTTCCACAGTTTTAAAAAAGAAACAACTTCTGCCCTAGTATCTTTGATTCCCAGCTCTCTATCCTCCCAAGAAGTAAAATAATAAGTTTCAGTGCAAGATCTGGGTTTTTTTTTTACTCCCATAAGTTAGAGGTGGAAAAGGGTGGAAAGGTGGAAAAAAGGTGGAAATTACTACTTTATCTGCTCTGTTGACACTCAGAAGGGCTATAACTGGGAGAGGGGAAACCACCAGAAGCACCTCTCCCCCAACCACCACGGAATAAATAAAAACTGATTTAGTTACAAAATTGAAAAGGTTTTTGCAGATCTATTAAAAAAATTAATTCTCTTCCAAGTTTATTGGCATCATCATAGTCTAACTTAGATACTCAAATTTATGCTATTACAGGACACTTATATTAGCCTTAACCAAACAAAGTCTAACCAGAATAGTAGGTTTAAAGTTAGCATGTTCATGCCAAGTCACTGCACTTCCACAGTTATTTTCTCTCCTTCCCTCTACTTGTGACCACCTTTGGGATATGTCTTCATACAGCAGCTATGGAAGCAACATACAGAAAATTCATACTTTGCAATATGCACTAAGTTACTTCAACAATAAAATTCTGTGCCAACTAATCAATTTCGGGGAAAAAAATTACTCCATTTACCTCACTGAAGCCAAAACTCTTCCACAGTTAACTCTCCCTAACCCTAAAGGTCAATGGATTCAATGACTACATAATATTTCCAATTCAAACTACTTGTGTTCTCAGATGAAAACAGACTAACGATCAGATCCAGACTGGGTGCTACTCCAATCACTCCACAAGGTCTCAAAGATTTTGAGAAGAATAGTCATGGTATTGATAAGCACCAGCTGATCCATCCAAAATATGAAGCTGCTCATGTCTGAGTGAGAGTTGTCTAAACCTGGCCATTCTCACAAAAATCAGCATTTCTATACTGCCCCAGTCTTCTGTGCACTGAACTCAAGCTGCTAAAGCAGAAAGTGTTTAAGAGTTTTTCTACCCTCTTTCTAGATACATTTCTTTTTTTTATTAGGTTGATTATTCAGTCCGGACTAAAAGTTCAAGTGCAAGAACTGCAGTGACAGGACTAGAGGGAATGGGCTTAAGTTGTGCCAGGGTAGCTTTACATTAGATATTAGGAAGAATTTCTTTACTGAAGGAGTGGTGAGATATTGGAATAGGCTGCCCAGGGAGGTGGTGGAGTCACCATCCCTGGAGGTTTTTAAGAAGAGGATAGATGTGTTTCTTCAGGGGATGATTTGAGGGTAAGAGTAGTGTAGGGCTATCGGTTGGACTAAATGATCTTGAGGGTCCTTTCCAACCGTAATGATTCTGTATCATAATTTAGACAGAGACATCATAGGTATACTTTTAATCTTACAGTATGTTCTATACAACTATAGAACTTAAGAGGTTTGTGCTTATTTTCAGAGTATACTTAGCTAAGAAAAATCTGCAGAATGACAATTTTGAGAAGAAAAATACAAAGAACAATACCACAACCTGTAACATGAAACAACCTTTTTTTTTCTAGCCAAAGCTTGACCCTGTTTTTCAAAGGGAAAAACATCAATTAGGAAAAGAAAGTGATGCTTGGTGAGTCTCCCAATAGGAACAGGATGATCAGGGATATGGGCAACAGGAAATACTAAATGTAATGTGCTACACTCACACTAAGCTCACTTTTAAGTAAATGGTTCCATTACACCTTTTTATCAAAGGAGAATAAACAGACATGTAGGAACATGCAAATTTGAATACCACATAAAGATGTTTGCTTCTGTACAGGCAAGTAGGAGATGGGGGAATTTCTTTTTCTAATAAACCTTACTTCAATGAGGTTTAACAATTACAAGAGTTGAAGTAAAAGTGATTGGAGACTGAATATAAAATGCAGAATGGAGGAGCTGGAAGGAAGCTGTAGTCTGCCAAACCAATTATTTGTTTAAACTCATTTTCCCCTCACCACCTTTTTCCCAAATCCAACTACCAGAGGAAAACATCAAACAACCAACAACTAGTATCCCCACTGGAGGACTTCTAACTTCTATAGAGTTCAGCTGCAATAGCATTCATGTTCCTTTAAGTCTCTGTTTGAACAATGTCACTATGGAAACAGATCTGTGATGCCTTGCACCTTATCAGGCCTTCTCTATTTAAATTCTTTTCTTGCATTTTCAACAAAGCCATTCACTGAACCTCAACTAATCCAAGATTTTGTTAGGGGTGAGGTTTTGGTTTGAATTTTTTTTTCCCTTCACTACCCTGTCTCTTTCAAAAGGTTCTCTCCCCCACTAATGCCATCTGAGTAGTTTGACTCATATCTCTCCAGTTTCTAGCTTAAAAAATACTATGACTGTATTTATCGGCAAAAGGATTCCATAATTTCCGCTCCCAAGTGACATAGTTTTCAATGAAAATTCCATTCATTCAACAGCAACTTTTTCATTTTTGTTTTATCTGCTAGGAATCTGCCTGCATCTACATCAGATGTGCTTGCAAGGTCTCTCTAGAGAGTTCCTAGGTTAGAGGTATAAAGCGTTACATCTCTGTAATACCAACAGTTTATCACTTCCAGATGCATACAGAATCCCAAATCCTGTGTTTACAAATTCCAAATATTAGAACAATTTGGGGAACAGAGAACAGAAGGGGAGCTGAGAATTTTCAAGGTTCTTTTACACAAATGAAAGAGGGCAAATCTGAGTTTGCCCTCACTGCATCCAAATCTGGTGTGCAGGGAAAAGTCACAGCAGTGCTTTTGCAGATGAAGCAAATGCTATAGCCTCTGCAATAGTTAGCATGCTATAATCCTCCACCTAAATAGATATGAGCCAAACCTTTGAGATTTTGTAATGCTGTCCATAATTGTAAGCAAGGCTACAAGAGACATTTTTAAGGGAAATATTTTTAAGGGAAGTTTCTGATATTTCAGTGTGGGAGGAGGTGGACTCTTAACCAGTTTGCATAAGAGTTCTATGAAGAGGATGGGAGTTCTCAAAAATTATTTTATTCTCTTGCTACTTTTGATATTCTGGTTTGGCTGATGAAGCAGAAGATATGCAACACAGTAGCCTAACAGATGCTGTGGCTCTCAGATTTCCCAAGATGTACTGCTACAAATCAGGCAATTGTGATTAACTATCCAAATGAACTTTATGATGAAGAACTAATCAAAACCTCCTTATGACTTCCACTGGCACAAAGCAACTGTGTATATTTATGCTTTGTGAAAAGGTGAAACTGGAAGAAGATACACCATGCAAACATTCCCCCTTTATATTTTGCTTTATTTTTAGGCTTTTGCTGGAGCAAGCTGTCTGATGGGGGCAGAAACAGCACAATTCATGAGCAATACTCACTGGGGTTCAGTTACTATTTCAAACAGAAATCAGGAGGACTTTCAGGAACCTCACAGCAAACTAATTTCTTTCGTGTTGTTGCTACTGCAAATTTGTATTTTCTTTATTCTTATCATAATATACCACCTAACATCTTTTGTGAAGTGTAAAACATGACACATTGTAGTAACTGATTGTAAGTGCTATTTTCCCTGATACTTGCACAGCTTATTTTGGTTTACTGAGGAACAAGTATGAAGCATAACTAAGAAGATGACCTGCATACCTGAACAAAACTTGTACGTTCAAGTCCTTCAATCCAAAAAAGGTAATCAAATTCTCATTTTTCCACTAATTTTACCATGGAAGAGCAGCCTTGTTTCCTATTTGCACACAGATTAAGAACTTGCCATTTCCTTTCAGCCCATATCCAGGAGAACCACAGCAAGTCTCCCTGCTCTCAAATGTAGCACTGACTCCCTGAAGAGTCATGACAATTTTATGACAAAAGAAACAGACTATACAGATCATTTGTCAAACAGCTACTCAGATATTTTATGTAAATTCCACTGATGTTCAACAGAACAGATACTTCTGAGAAACGCTACCAATTCAAAGCTAAAAAGCTAGAGACAAAAAAAACCAAACCACATTTCAGTTTTGTCCCAAGTGAACTAACAGTGATATTTTTATTTTTATATACTTATTTTTAGTAACTACTAGACTTGGCACAAAATTAAGTGTTACTTTGTTACCCCTCATGTACTCAAACTAATCATTCATAAGTCATCTCTGGCAGCTACTATTCTGTATCATCATCTCTTGCCATTGGAAGACTAAACTCACTGCTGATCTTCAGGCATCTAAATGTTGGGATTATAAAACAAGGAACTAGGAACTACTGTGTTAATTTCTTGCCACAGCTCACCTTTCACTGGGTAGTATCAGAGCATTTCCAGGGATCCTGTGTGTAAGGCCATCAGTGCTTCCAGACTTCTGCACTGACTGCAAAGTAGCATGGCAAGAAGTCAACTGTACCTTTGAAGAGGAACAGTTCCACATCCAAAGCTGCAGTTTTGCAAGCCAGTTGGGTTAACTTCCAGCTCCACTACATATCCTACTTGTTCTTTTTGTTTCTCCCTGTAAACATCTCTGTTTTGTTTTAGCCCACTCTTGACAGCAAACAGTTAAGAGACAGTAAACAAACAAAAACCAAACAGAAAAGCACTTAACTAAAATAATTCTGAGTAACAAGGGACTGGGATAACCAGACATGTAACAGTCATGGGTGCAAAATAAACAGTGAATATATTTAGGTTAGAAATCAGAAAAATGCCTCCAATTTGGCAGAGGAGCAGCTTCCCACTAACTGAAGAAAGAAGCCTAATTCCACTTAAGATCAGAGTATGAAGAGGTTGCATAGCACAGCTATTGTCAATAAAGCTGGACAGGCCCCTCTGGACCACTGGGTCTCATTCCCTGGAAGGATAGTACTGGAGTTGGATACTTCTGTGTAACACATTATTCATTCATTTTGTTGTGCAGCTCCCTCTGAAGTTACTGAAAGTTGTGCTTACATTTGAGGGCAGATCTGGGCAATATGCCTTTAGCCTCATACCACTGAAGACACTTCTCTTCCTCCCTTCCTGCCCACAACTTTAAGAATTAAGATGGGAACATAAATCTCTATTTCAGACTCCCTTGGTTTAGGCAGACTAAGCCAAGACGCTCCCTGCCCATTTCAAACATCTATAGCAATGAACAAATTCTGGAGTAATTTCTTCTCCTATAGAAGACACTAGAAAATGACATTGATATGTATTTTTTTCCCACATTAATTCAATTGTGTAAAGCAAGCTAGAGCAAGACTTCAGTTGCTTCTGCATTCTTCAGGCTTCTGTGGGTCCTCAGAAGACAAGCAAAGTGGTGAAATGAATTTGGAACACTGGTTTTCCTCGAAAGCTTTCTCACAGAAAACTTCAGTAATCCTTCCACTAGAGATTGCTCACCAGACAGTTGCCATTAATTATTGCATGGGAATAGTTTGCCAGATACACAGAAGACAAATCACGCGTTAGGGATTTAGTTGGTTTAGAACTATGGCAGGAGTTTGCTTCCTTCTGTTGTGTCTTGTATGCATAATTTCAAATTCCTATGGTATTTTTACTGCCCTGGCTGTAGATAGAAGCAGGTAGGACTCAGCAGTGAAGCTGATAAAGGACAGCTGTAGCAAGTTTAAACCCATCATTAAACCTGTGTCTAAATGGAAGCCTCTATTTCATGGTCTAGAAGAAAATTAATTTGATTAAGAGAAAAATAGAGTTACAGCTTTGTTGGCACAAACAATAGCAGAACCAGCTGCCAGTTCTCTTGGAATGAGGAGGCATATTGCAATAAGAACCACATTTTCTGTAAAAAAAAAAATCTCAGGAGAACTTTACTAGCAAGTTGTCTCTAACATCTCAGATTTACAGCATGGCCTGGCTCAGAACCACTGCAATTTCAGAGCTTCCTTGCAACAAATACTGTTATTAAAATTTGAAACTCTGGAAAAGGCTTTTATTCCTACAGAAGTTTACTCTCTCTCTTTTCTGGTGCTGAAAGTCCAACAGTACAGAAGTCTCCCGAGGTTTTATTTTAAAACATGCAATGACAGTTCAGACCTACAGCACCCACCTTCTAATAAAGCACTTTCTGTGGAAGCCACTGGGGCATGTGGTGTCCTGAGATCAGCAAAACACATCATCTCATTCCCTCTTGATCTCTTCTGACATTAAAATAGATCAACAGATAAAGGAAGAAAATTGTGTCCTAGCATGTCTATAGGTAGAATCATGCATTTATGTGGCTGTGGTGTGAAACAGTAACGCAAGGTCAAGGAATTTGTCCATCTAATTCCTTGTAAGATATGATGCACAAAACATATGTATACTACTGTTTGCACAGAGAACAGCTCATCTAGACAAAGGTGAGCTGTTTTTAAAATGAGTTAGTGATGGTGAAACAGTACAGCTTGAAAATCTCACCAAGAAAGTAAGTTAAGTTTCATTTATTAGGACAGGGACTCCCCACTGAATCCAGTTCCTCTCCCTTCAGAGAAAGGAAACGTTTCTCTAGGATTGAAAAAAATCAGATCCAAGGAGGATCTGCCAGTTTCCCAGTTAATTCTTCTTCTCAACAAATCTTCATTTTATATCTCAATATATGGAAGAAATCCCCTTGTAAGGAAAAGGAGATTACAGGTTAATCTTTACTTTAATAATAAAAATAAGAAAACAATTCACAAACCATTTCAGTCTCATGGGTTAAATGGAACCAGCTGTACATGTGGCTATTGTGCAAACAAAACAGCATGTCACTAAAAAGAAGCTATTTCTTGGCAGCACAGAAAAGTGGACAGGACACTACAATGTTGTCACAAAGTGACATGGAAGAAGCTTAGAAGGGACAGTTCAGACATTTATTTTAACCCACTTGATACTGTCAATTCAGTTTAACTCTTGCACATCTATCTGAAACTGATCAGTGCTACTTGGGTGAAGCACAAAATTCAGGAAGATAGTTCCAAAACAGTGGCATCTCAAGAATTTCTAAAAGCTGGTGCCTGCTGCATTGACTGAACTTAAGTGTCCAAATTAAGTCCTGTGAAATCCAGTAGTTGTCCCAAGAAACATGCCTAGGATTATCCTATAGATTCCACATGCATGATGCATGCAGCTTCAAAAGACAGCTCTCTGCTGACTGAAGGAGAAGCAAGGCCTTTAAATCTCTGTAAGCAATACAGATATTGTATCCTTTTACTGCATTATTCTATAGATTCCAATAAATCTATAGAATTCAGCTTACCACAAGGCTACTGTTTTTCAGAATGACTGACCCAATAACTGGTATTTATTTGCTGAGACAAGCTCCATTAAAAAAACCCCACACTATTCCCCTTCATCACCACAAAGATGACAGCTTGTTGCCAATCTGCCTGCCAGGAAACCATCTGGAAACAATATCAATACCACAATCTATAGGCAACCCTCCAATGCACTAATCAGGTCATCAGAGTTCAATAACTGACAGCATCTTTAAGAACTGGAGAGGATATAACTGTGGTAATAAGGCACAGTCAAGATCAACCCCCAGGGCCTAGTTAGTTCTTCCTCTCCTTTCCACCCCCTAACCCCTTTTTCTTCAAAAAACCTACAGCATTAGCACTTCCACACACCACCCCCTGGGTCCCCCAGTGTTTGAGTTTAAATTTACAATTTCATAGAATTTTTAAGTGCAAGCAAGGCCTCTCTAACACACAGATCCGTGATGGGCAATGTCTGCTGCCTCACTGGAGCACATGCAACTCACAGAATCACAGAATCATTACGGTTGGAAAGGACCCTCAAGATCATCTAGTCCAACTGATAGCCCTACACTACTCTTACCCTTAAATCATCCCCTGAAGAAACACATCTATCCTCTTCTTAAAAACCTCCAGGGATGGTGACTCCACCACCTCCCTGGGCAGCCTATTCCAATATCTAACCACTCTTTCAGTAAAGAAATTCTTCCTAATATCTAATCTAAACCTACCCTGGCTCAGCTTAAGCCCATTCCCTCTAGTCCTGTCACTAGTCACAAGGGAGAAGAGGCCAACACCCGCCTCCCTAGACTCCTCACATATGAGCCAGGAAGAGTCAGACTTCTGCCTTGACAGTAGTGTTATACATATAAACCCCTAAAAGGGCATTGAAAGAGTCTGGAGATAATTACATATGGCACAACAAAGATTGGGAAAAAATATTAAAAATATATAATTATACACATAGATGTTTATTGCGGCTAAAAAAGATAAAGTTCAGTTTAAGATAGTTACAAGATTTCTTATCACACAGAGTAGAGAAAGACTAGCAGTACCAGATGCTAAAGTTATCTCTGAGAACAACATACCAAAACCCGGAGGCTGGAAATTGAAGCTGCAGAAATCTAAATTTGACTGTGCCTTTCTTCTGAAGTATGAGAAAATGTAACAAATCAGAAAATAATGTTGCATGCAATTTTGGTCTCCTTTTTTTCTCAAAGGAAAGAAACCAGGAGGTTTTCTAGGAGGTACTCTTTGACAACACAAGTTATTGAGCATGTTGTAAGACCTATGAAAAGACTCACAGTTCTGAAAAGCAGTAGCATAGAAAATATCCTTAGACTAAAGAAAAACTGAAAAGCTGCTATTTGTTTTATCAGTTCAGTAAAGCTTTCCATAAAAACAAATATGTAAATCACTGCACTGAAAGTAAGCAGCTGTTTATTATCTTGAACAAATCTCTAAGGAAGATGTCACTGCCCCCAAAGAGTTTGCACAGAAGCTGGCATAACACAACTCAAAGTTAACTGCTGTAATATGTAACTCCACAATCCAAAAGGGAGCAAATCATCCCTTGCTCTGAATTTGGATTAACTGGAACTGTTCAAAATAACAGTGCATTCACTCACAAGTTTTATTCAGTGAACTCCTAAATTGATTTTAGTTATAATAAGACAACTTTGCACTCAGGCACAGAATCAGAAGATTCACCTTGCTTAGCTTTTTTCAGGTTTTAGAAAAGTCCTTTCAAACTCCTTTTCCTCTGATACTTCTTCATAAAGTGTTTTGAAACCTAGAAGTAAAAGTAGGAAGAACTCTGTATCTGACCATACTGTTCAAAAAATAATCTAGCAGAAGTCCTGCAAATACTTCACATTACTTAATGTATTTTATGGTTAGAAAAACATAAATGAATAGGCTGTTGAAATTGATACCTAAATATTAGACAGGTGAAGTCTGGCTGAAGTAGCTACATAAACCTACCAATCTAACTGTGAAGTAGAAAATGATGCCTAGATAACAAGCAAAAATCCTTCTGAAGTCTGGCGCTGAGAACAATTCCACAGCTAAATACCTCCACAGAAGCCAACAATCACAAAAGCTCCTGACAGCCACTGAAGTTTCATTCATTAAGAAATCACTCAAGAGAATGGATTAGTAAGATACAGGACTGCAAGAAGCCTTCAGCAAGTCCAACTCCTCTTTATGATAAGCAAATATTTCACTTAAAATCATTTCCCTTGCATGTATTACAATGAAGTGACAAAGTACAAATTTTCACCACAGATGCTACTCCAGTCAGCTCTGATGAAGAAATTGCTCTGGATAATTTCATTTTCAATTTTTTTTTGCAGTAATTTTTGAAGTATACAGCTCTACTTCATTATTTAGCTCCTCATATGATGGGAAAACCCTGCAACTCTCAGCAAAGTCATTGCACAGAAGCCGTGTGTACATTTCCAACAGCTTTTTAGTCCAGGCAGATATGCAGTAGGCTTTAATCCAAGACCTTCAACAACAAAGCACAGACACAGCTAGATTTGAAGCAAGAGTGGTTCAGCACTCAAAGGTTAAGTGAAGGCTCAAACAGAAAAACTTTGCAAATTTAGGTATTTCTATTTACAGAATGCAAGGTGATTGCTATAGCAGAGGACTAAATGTGGCCAAGAAAAAAACAAAACAAAACACTGTAGTCCTGTGCTCCTAGTAAAGAGAATATCTACAACTTTTCTGATCTAGTCCAAAGTGAGCACTTGACTAGGCTTATTTAGCTATCTAGGTGATATTGGTTAATTTTAGCTCCATATTTGCTAGGTAAACAATATTAAACAAAACCTTGTTTGCATATCTTGTTTCTATGCTGGATTTCACCTATACAAGCAGCCCTTCAAAGTGCATCTGTAGAAAACAAACTTCTCTACTGTTCCTTCAAATGCATGCACATGCTTTATAGAAGGACAATCTTCCTGTAACTGCACAGAAACGAATATAAACACATTTCAGCTCTTCAGTGTCTTTATTAATGACCTAGGCATTTGTAGATGACATGAAGCTGAGTGGTGTGGTTGATACACCAGAAGGGCAGGATGCCATCCAGTGAGACATGAACAAACTCAAAAAGCAGGCCCGTGAGAATCAGATGAAGTTTATTAAGTCCAAGTGTAAGGTCCTGCATCTGGATAGGGGCAATCCAAGACATGAGCACAGAGAGGGAGAGGAACCTGTTGAGAGCAGCCCTGCAGAGGAAGACTTGGAGGTCATGATAGATGAAAAACTGAATAAGAGCCAGCAATGTATACTTGCAGCCCAGAAAGCCAACCGTATCCTGGGCTGCATCAGGAAAGGCATGAACAGCAGGTCAAGGGAGATGAATCTGCCCTTGTGCTCTGCCCTGGTGAGGCCCTACCTGGAGTACTGCATCCAGTTCTGGGGTCCTCAGCATGAGAAAGATGTAGACCTATTGCAGCAGGTCCAGAGGACTACAGCACCTTCCCTGTGAGGATAGGCTGGAGGAGTTGGGGTTGTTCAGCCTGGAGAAGAGAAGGCTTCAGGGGGACCTTACAGAAGCCTTTCAGTACCTAAAGAGGGATTACAAGATAGCGGGGGAGAGACTTTTCAGCTGGTCAGATTGCGACAGGACAAGGGGGAATGGATACAAGCTGAAGAGGGGAGATTTAGACTAGAAATTAGAATGAGGTTCTTTACCCTTAGGGTGGTAAGACACTGGAACAGGTTGCCCAGAGGTTGTAGATGCCCCATCCCTGGCAGTGTTCAAGGGCAGGCTGGATGTGGCCCTGGGCAACCTGGTCTAGTGAGTGGAGTCCCTGCCCATGGCAGGGGCGTTGGAACTAGATGATCTTTAAGGTCCCTTCCAACCTGAGCCATTCTATGATTTTATGATTCTCTTGTAAATGTGTCCACAGACACCTCATATAAACACAGAGTATTCTCCTGAATGTTTTTTTTTCAATGTCTGCAAAACTGGAAAAGCAAGGTTATCTTCTTCCTGGATGTTTGAAATGCAAAGGTTTTGAATTTTATACATATTTGAGACTAGGATTTCGTAAGTGCAAGGTTCTAATCATCACTGCATATCCTGTGTGTATGCAAAGGGTAATATATGTAACTCCTTTAGCACTCAGAACAGCTTCATGCTCAGCTTGTGCCTCTAAATTTTAATAGATTACTTCCAGAGTATTACAGTACTAATAGCTGCCCTATCAACAACACATGAGGACATTCAGAAATACTCATTGTTTGCCCATATGGAAAAGAAAGGGACAATATAGTACCAGTTATTATTCTAGATTATATACAGTTCTGCAGTGAAAGACTTCGGAGGACAGGGTACAATCCAAAACAGAAAGCTATAAAGGCCACCTGTTAGGTAACACAGAGAGGCACTGACACTAAGGGTAACCAAACAAAACTAGTGTACAGGTACTAAATTTTAAGAAATGAAACTGTATAAGGACATAGCAAGCAAGAGTATACTAAAAAAGAGCAGTTCAAAAACCTTAGTTAGGAGACTATTGCAGGGCATAGGTCAGTGAATGGATTGCTTAAGAAAAGACAGGGAAGCCCACAAAATGTGGCAAGTCAAAAGTAAGAGGGAAGTCAAGAGGGCTAAAAGACAATCCAAAAAGTGCCTGCAAACAAGAATCATGGTGTTAGTAATCAGCTCTTTAAACATCAACAGGAAGCCAGCTAAGGAAAGTATTCAAACTGCAGGGTGAGGAAAGTGTAAAAGGGGTAGATGGGGACGATTAAGCTTTAGTAGAGCAGCCCAGTGAATTCTTTACATCAGTAAAAGTGCTCTGAAATCTTTGGGGAGATTTCCACACCCATTGCACTTTGCTGCAAATCTAGCAGAGGAACCAGATCAAGCTGAAGTTCGGGAAATACTAGACCAAACAAGGAAATTAGATATTAATAAATCATTGGGACAGAAAAATGTTTACACAAGTTCTGAAGAAAATCAAACTTCAATTAGAAGAGCCACTAGTCAAGGTATGCAAGCCAGCATTATAGAAAGCCTCTGTGCTGGAGGACTTGCAGATCATGCCTAACGCCCAGCTGCAGGAAAGGCTGTATAGAGGAGCCTGGGAACCAAACTCTGGGAAGTCTAACTTCATTCACAGTAAGAGTAAGCACAGTAGAAAGAATGAAAAAGTAAAGGGTAGAGTTTGACAAACACTTTTTAAGATGGATCAGTGCTGGGACTGATGTTACTCAGCATGTTCATCAATCACAAAACTAAGGGGGGAAAAGTTGGCAGTTACGCTATAGTGTAGATAAATTTCGAGTAATTCAACAAGGCAATATCTGCTCTAAGCACTTCTACTCAGAGGCTGAAGCCAACCTTGACAGTTCTCTGAAGTCATTAGATCAGTGTTCATCAGCAGTCAAAAAAACCCATCAAAATAAAGGGTACCCTCAAAGAGCAAGACATTTCTGTCACTTCACACAACCTGAGCAGTCCCACAACTTGAATGTTGCAATTTTCTCTCCACATACCAATTCATATTCTCAGAATTCTTAGAACAGGCCAGGTTGGAAGGGACCTTAAAGATCATATAGCTCCAACACCCCCACCATGGGCAAGGATGCCACCTACTAGACCAGGTTGCCTAAGGCCACATCCAACCTGGCCTTAAGCACTACCAGGGATGGGGCATCAACAACCTCTTCAGGCAACCTATTCCAGTGCCTCACCACCCTCTGGGTAAAGAGTTTCTTCCCAAGATCCAATCTAAATCTTTCTCCTTTCAGTTTATACCCATTCCCCCTTGTCCTATTGCTTTTGACTCAGGTAAAGAGTCTCTCTTCACCCCTTTTATAGGCCCCCTTTAGGTATTGGAAGGCTGCTGTAAGGTTCCCCCAGAAGCCTTCTCTAAGCTAAACAATCCCAAGCCTCTCAGCCTGTCCTCACGGGGGAGGTGCTTGAGCTCTCTGAAACAGGAGAATTTAGACCAGTTACAGGTGCCAGAACTTTTCTTTTAACACTCTTGCCCCTGAAAGCATCTTTCACATCTGTACACACAGTACAGTCATCCATAAGTAATTATTTTACCAACCCATGTAAATCAAGACTGAGTCATCACAAAGTTTCATTTTCGATGGGTTTTATTAATGAACACCATCTCTGAAGACAGTAAGCTATTTGTATTCTTAAAAAATTTAATCAGCAAAGCTGTATTTCCTGTCTTGAGGTGTTTTTTTAATTCTGTACAAGCTTATATTTCACTTAGAAGAAATGCGATTACAGCNCTTGTAAATGTGTCCACAGACACCTCATATAAACACAGAGTATTCTCCTGAATGTTTTTTTTTCAATGTCTGCAAAACTGGAAAAGCAAGGTTATCTTCTTCCTGGATGTTTGAAATGCAAAGGTTTTGAATTTTATACATATTTGAGACTAGGATTTCGTAAGTGCAAGGTTCTAATCATCACTGCATATCCTGTGTGTATGCAAAGGGTAATATATGTAACTCCTTTAGCACTCAGAACAGCTTCATGCTCAGCTTGTGCCTCTAAATTTTAATAGATTACTTCCAGAGTATTACAGTACTAATAGCTGCCCTATCAACAACACATGAGGACATTCAGAAATACTCATTGTTTGCCCATATGGAAAAGAAAGGGACAATATAGTACCAGTTATTATTCTAGATTATATACAGTTCTGCAGTGAAAGACTTCGGAGGACAGGGTACAATCCAAAACAGAAAGCTATAAAGGCCACCTGTTAGGTAACACAGAGAGGCACTGACACTAAGGGTAACCAAACAAAACTAGTGTACAGGTACTAAATTTTAAGAAATGAAACTGTATAAGGACATAGCAAGCAAGAGTATACTAAAAAAGAGCAGTTCAAAAACCTTAGTTAGGAGACTATTGCAGGGCATAGGTCAGTGAATGGATTGCTTAAGAAAAGACAGGGAAGCCCACAAAATGTGGCAAGTCAAAAGTAAGAGGGAAGTCAAGAGGGCTAAAAGACAATCCAAAAAGTGCCTGCAAACAAGAATCATGGTGTTAGTAATCAGCTCTTTAAACATCAACAGGAAGCCAGCTAAGGAAAGTATTCAAACTGCAGGGTGAGGAAAGTGTAAAAGGGGTAGATGGGGACGATTAAGCTTTAGTAGAGCAGCCCAGTGAATTCTTTACATCAGTAAAAGTGCTCTGAAATCTTTGGGGAGATTTCCACACCCATTGCACTTTGCTGCAAATCTAGCAGAGGAACCAGATCAAGCTGAAGTTCGGGAAATACTAGACCAAACAAGGAAATTAGATATTAATAAATCATTGGGACAGAAAAATGTTTACACAAGTTCTGAAGAAAATCAAACTTCAATTAGAAGAGCCACTAGTCAAGGTATGCAAGCCAGCATTATAGAAAGCCTCTGTGCTGGAGGACTTGCAGATCATGCCTAACGCCCAGCTGCAGGAAAGGCTGTATAGAGGAGCCTGGGAACCAAACTCTGGGAAGTCTAACTTCATTCACAGTAAGAGTAAGCACAGTAGAAAGAATGAAAAAGTAAAGGGTAGAGTTTGACAAACACTTTTTAAGATGGATCAGTGCTGGGACTGATGTTACTCAGCATGTTCATCAATCACAAAACTAAGGGGGGAAAAGTTGGCAGTTACGCTATAGTGTAGATAAATTTCGAGTAATTCAACAAGGCAATATCTGCTCTAAGCACTTCTACTCAGAGGCTGAAGCCAACCTTGACAGTTCTCTGAAGTCATTAGATCAGTGTTCATCAGCAGTCAAAAAAACCCATCAAAATAAAGGGTACCCTCAAAGAGCAAGACATTTCTGTCACTTCACACAACCTGAGCAGTCCCACAACTTGAATGTTGCAATTTTCTCTCCACATACCAATTCATATTCTCAGAATTCTTAGAACAGGCCAGGTTGGAAGGGACCTTAAAGATCATATAGCTCCAACACCCCCACCATGGGCAAGGATGCCACCTACTAGACCAGGTTGCCTAAGGCCACATCCAACCTGGCCTTAAGCACTACCAGGGATGGGGCATCAACAACCTCTTCAGGCAACCTATTCCAGTGCCTCACCACCCTCTGGGTAAAGAGTTTCTTCCCAAGATCCAATCTAAATCTTTCTCCTTTCAGTTTATACCCATTCCCCCTTGTCCTATTGCTTTTGACTCAGGTAAAGAGTCTCTCTTCACCCCTTTTATAGGCCCCCTTTAGGTATTGGAAGGCTGCTGTAAGGTTCCCCCAGAAGCCTTCTCTAAGCTAAACAATCCCAAGCCTCTCAGCCTGTCCTCACGGGGGAGGTGCTTGAGCTCTCTGAAACAGGAGAATTTAGACCAGTTACAGGTGCCAGAACTTTTCTTTTAACACTCTTGCCCCTGAAAGCATCTTTCACATCTGTACACACAGTACAGTCATCCATAAGTAATTATTTTACCAACCCATGTAAATCAAGACTGAGTCATCACAAAGTTTCATTTTCGATGGGTTTTATTAATGAACACCATCTCTGAAGACAGTAAGCTATTTGTATTCTTAAAAAATTTAATCAGCAAAGCTGTATTTCCTGTCTTGAGGTGTTTTTTTAATTCTGTACAAGCTTATATTTCACTTAGAAGAAATGCGATTACAGCAAGTTTGTCTTCAAGACACTAAACCCTTTGTTTTGAGGTTCAATTTAATTCATTATCTTGTAACTCTTAGTCTTCAAAGAAAATATTTTTGTTTGGCTCTTGGGGAAAAAAAACTTTCTATGCTATACATCAAAAATTAACAGAAGTTTAACAAAATTAACTCTTATGCCTGCTTTTGACACGGCCTGTCTCAAAACTTTATGCTTGTAATAAAAGTAGCCAAAGAGGAAGTAGCACTGGAAAGCTATATAGCAAATTTTGTTCACTATAGAACACACAACAGGCATGAACTGACACGAAGCACCACATATTTTTCTCCTCATTAACTTGGTGAGAAGTAGGCTATGCTACCACAGTTCCCTACAGCAATATCAATAACCATACATTGCTAATGTAATATATGGGTACCTGTCACACACACAGGATCCTGCTCATTGCTCATGCATGGATGAACAACCCCAGCAAGTTCAAAGCAGGTTACCTTAGCTGACAAAGTACAATAGAATAAAAAAAACTCCAAACAATTTAATGTCAAGTAGTAAAACATATTTACTTTTACCATCTCAGACAAAGCAAAAAGGATAAATTAGTAATGAGTTTGTAGTTAGAGGATACTACATTAGAACTAAGGCCAAGATCACGCATGTAGAGAAAGGAGTAAAGTCCATATTATTTTACCTAGAAAACTGTTTGAACTTCTCTGACTTTCTGCCCTTGATGTTGAGATGCAATGAAAGGTGTTAACTTCTGCAACCTCATTTTCTGGATGTCACTGTAGTCCAGTCAGGAACCAAGCCTCTCCTTCTGTCCACACTAACCAGGACTCCCAGTTTCATCTCTGTACCTCTATGTCCACAACTATAATACCTTGTAGAAAGATATAACTTCAAGTTTTATATCAGATAAGAGCTAAACAGATTGAGTGAGAACTAAATACTTTATTAGTCATCTGAGGAACTAAATATTGGCACAATTTCAGGTAGAATGAAGGAGTAATACTTCTGCTGAATAAATTTAGCAGTATTTGAAGAAAATACATATATACAAAACCCGGCCTTTTAAACAGCCACACTAACTTATACTGTGCATGAGATGCACTTAATTGATCAGTAAGCACCCCAGTACCTATGTTCAGGTTGACTTATGCATGTAACTTGAGTAAAATTCCCCATCAGTTGCAATAAAGCTTTGGTCCTTCAGGTCAGGGATGAGGCAAAATGCAGCAAGTGATTTGCATCTGCCTGGCAGGTGTTCAGGCCAGCTCTTGCCTCCTCACGGGCCCCTCAGCCTGAAGGAATTCCCTCATGGATATTCAGTGCCATCCTACAGCCACACCTTTATTCACATCTCTAGCATAATGACATTGTAACTGGTGTGAGTGAGAGGCTGCACAGTGGTCAGCCTGTCAGGAGGCCATGAGCTTCCTGAAGCCAGTCCCATCTGGTTCCTGTTAGCTTTGGCACCAAGGGGAGACCCCAGCAGAGAAAAACACTGCACCAAAATGTCCATCAGTCACAAGAGGGCCTAGATACATGCATTAGGGAAGTAAAATGACAGCTTCTGAGGGCTGGAGACCCCCTATAGGGTCCTTCATGGCAAAGGGGCCAGGAACACCCCTGAGGGACAGCCTGCACCAGCACGGCTACAATCCTGTAACTTGCCATGAGCATGCTCCAAGTGGAGACTAGGAGGGAAAGAGCTAAATAAGTGTTTATATAAGCAACTTCATTCTTTGTACTGGTCTTGTTCCTCAATACCTGAATCAGTGATTAGAAATTTGTTTCCACTCCTAAGAAATAATTAAAAAAATCAATTATTTAACTCAAATCTGTTTAGCCAGCAACATGGAGGTGGCTTGCCACAAACTCTTCTGCAGGGGTAGTACTGCAGGCTGTTAAGGCACATCCCTGAGCAGGGCTTAAGGAAGCACAGAATTCAAACTCTGCAACCCCCCTGGGAATGCTGAAGTTCAGACTTCAAAAACAAGCAGTCTCTTCCATTCAAATGTGTTCACTCCACTCACAAACATTTTCACAGCAACATGAAAAAAGCTGCTGTACTGTGGAGGAACAGGAAAATGAGTAGGAAGAAGAAAGGGAAATGAAGAAAATGGAACAAACCTTCTTTCACCACTCCCCTGTCTGTGAGAAAGATGCACTCAGACATGCATAGATACACAAGCCAGGATCTCCTCCTAAAAAACTGTATGATACATACTCAGATACTCACTTGCTTCTTTCTGATAGTTCAGTTAGCACTATATACCTCCAGTTGGTTTCAAGGTATAGCTGGGGAAGCAGTACTATAAAATTTCTCACAGCCACACAAACTATTACTTTTCTATTTTCTTCCATATGGGGTCATCACATCCTCTCTGGAAAGCTTAGAGGTATGATACCACTGCAGGCATCTTCAGAGAGAGCCTGACAATGGTGTATTATGAGGCTTGTTGTAACATCCTTTCAATATTCTTAAGGTCCAGTGATTTAGAGAACAGGGTCTTTTGTGTCTCCTGTCAGTTCCAGGAAGCTCCTGTCACTAGTGTGGAGATTGCATATGGAAAAGAGCTGCTAAATAGACCAGTTAAAAGAATATAGGCCCAGTTTCGCTCCCACATTACTGAAAACGATGAATGCTGCAACTCTGTTGAGGTCAGAGGAATTGCACTGCTCTGATGTTGGGGGTGAAACACCCATACACCAGCTGTTACATTTCAAAGCCAGGGCTCCCTCTGTGATGGTCTCGCAGGCTCTGAGATACACCCCCTCAGGCCACCACAGCCAGAATGTCAGTGCTTAAACCGTGGCAGCATATGTAGAGGCAGATGCCATCAATCTAATCCACCACAGCACTGGAGTAAACTTAGGCTGCACAAAACCAAAAAGGTTTCTCACCACCAAGAAAACTAGACTGGACTTGAACTACTGATGTGGAGAGCTAATTAACACGTTCAGACATGCAGCACTGACTTAATAGCTCTTCTTCCATTAAAGAAGAGGAAAGCTTATGACTACAAAAGATCTAAAGTAAATAGCCTGAGTAAAGCAGGCTATTTTTAACAAATTTCCCTTTCCTGGGCATTTTAAGCACAGCCCCCTTGTTGCTTCTGATTTGTAACTTTCCTTTTGATATAACTTATAGTATAAGACAATCCAGTGGTTCCCTGACCTAAACTTTGAGTGCTTCTTACAGAATATGCCCTTGGACTTCTTTACCCAGACTACTAATCACTTAGTGATTTTAAATTTTTGAGTGACACTGATTCCAAATACATGACGTAAAAGATGTGAATGAAAAAAGCCTTTACTTCAGTATTTCACGAACTGTTTGCATCATATAAGGAATTAATGGAAGTACATATTTATTCTGCTAAGCAACAAGCAATTTTGTAAGAGTTAACACTGCAGATAACATGTTTACTCAGCTACATAGGTTTTATAATGGAGTATTAAAGCAAGTATCCTTATTGTTTGCACTGTATGTTTACACAGTAAATGCAATTGTGACTATCGCTTCGTAGATAAGGAAAAATCTCACATCCCTGTCTCACCTTCTTTACCTGTTGTTTTTCACCATGAGTATTCATCAGTCTACAGCTCTTAAGAAAACAATATCCCCTTGAAATCAAATGCAACAATGTCCTGACCAGAACTAAGAGCTGGTATCTGTATTTCCATTGACTCATGCTGCCTGCAAAACACAACTCTTCCAGGCCTTAGAAGCAAACTTGCAATACTTCCAGGCAGGTCAGAACAGCTAATTCACAAAATCAAGATCCTTTCATAATCTGGAGCATCTCAGAGAGCATCTATGACAGACCAAGTCTCTACAACCACTCAAATCCTGATCCTCTTTGTAAGAGTATTTGCAACTCGGTCCTTGGTTTTCCCCAATGCCCACTCATCCCTTAATATTTTGCTAAGGTTAACAATCAGGACAGTGATTTTTGCTACTTAGCAGTGTTTTCCACTGAAAGCTGGATTACGCTGGTTTAGACAGTATATAAGAGGTCTTGGGATGAACCTACAGGCTTGGCAGTCAGATTGTCCTTCACTACACAGTTCTGGTGTCATTTTGAGCCCATCTTTCTCTTCAGATAACATCCTGTTGCTCTGCAAATAGCCCAGAACACAAGACATCTGAAGAATAGCAGAAACAGTAAAAAGGCAACTGAGAGCACTGGTCTTAACCCACTGTGCAACAACTAGAAATAAACTCAGTGGGTGTGTGGCACAGCACACGCCATCACACTTTCCTCAGCCAGGAGGTCTGCAGCTTCAGACCTCTTGTGAGCTCTCAACAATTCATCACATTTCACAAGAAGAAATGGCAAGTGATGCACATCTGGCAAATAGAGCATCTATTCCTTCTTCTATAGGTTATATCTTTTACTTTCAAACAGAATTAATGGTATGGTTTAATCCTTTATTCCTATGGCACATAAGCTGCATCACAAGCACTAAAAATGTCTTTGGCACCAAGAATCTTGTGTATACAAAACAGCATTTCAGTCTGAATAATTAATATGCCATCAGCTGGCCATGTTTTTGGCAAGTGAATGAATTTAATCCAATTACAGCAGAGGTGGTGAGGTCAAACTGACTCTTAATGAAGAATCGCCAGCAAGACTGTTCTCAAAACACAAGACAATGCAGCTTGCTAGACTTAGAGAGCTGACACAGTGTAGTGAAGTTCAGCAATACTCAGACTTGCTATAACAAAGGTAAGTGCCAAGAAACTGCTTTGTGCCAGCAAGCAGAAGAGGAAAAGGATTCATCGAGAACACACTTTGTAAAGCATATTGTAATCCTAAGCACTTAATTGCCTTTGGCAAGAGCTGCATCCCGTTCCTCTCTCAGAAGTCGTTTTATCTGCAACCTGATGCTCACAGCTTCAGCAATGAATGGAGTGGGGGAGGAGAAGAACTGGGGGAGCCAGTGAGAGAACTACAGCTACCGGTCTGTCTTTTCTGAACTACCAAGCAAAATACATAAAATATTGGTATGCACAAAGCTTGATCTCCACATCTGATGACTCTGGAGAAATCTCCAATAGAAGCAAATGAAGACTGAGTTGCATCCATGCTCTTTAATCACCTACAGAGGCTGGGAAATATGTTGTAGTGTTTCACACCTGTATTTATACTTTACCACTTATATAGGAGTGGTCTCACTTCCAGACATTGAGTGAAGCCATATAGGTCACTGTAAATTTGAAGGCATAGCCAGAGTTTCTGTTTCCCTGTCTCTGCTTATAATACAGCATTCACAAACAGTTTACAATATGTTAACCCCAACTCATTGTTCCCATATAAATGGAAGACTTGAAGGTAAATAATGCACCAAGCCTCTCTAATTAAATAAGGAGTTTGGGGGAGGAGTTTCTGCAGCCCCTTTTAAACCTAAAAGCCTGCCAACTGGATGAACAAAAGGTAGATTAGGCTCACATGATAAATCCCAGTAAACTTGAAAAGCCTTTGTTAATAAGTCACTAAGGGAATTTTTTTCCCCCTAGAATTTCTGCTCAACAGAAGTAAGAGTTAAGATTATTTGAGAGGGTTTGGTTTCCAGCAGCATTAAATGGGTGTATGCCTCATGGAGCTCTAATCTCCTCATTTCTATAGAGCTCAGTTCTCTTTTCATTCCTACTAAAGATGAACCAGTTACTGCTAGCTTTTATATAGAAAGCAGCTGCTGAAACTTCAGAGGCAAAAAAAGTTATTGAAATTAGTCAAGATTCCCAGGAAAATTAAACTAATTCTCTATCAGCTTTAATAGCAACAGCAGTACAAATGTATTTTCATTGCATTTTGGTATTTCTTTCATGTAGAAGTTTATAAAGGATCCTTTTAAGTTTCCATTCATAAATGAGTGTTCAGTAGCTTGTTCACAGGGCCAAATGACATGTTAGTCTGGCAATTAGCATGCTCTTCTGTTTGTAGAGAGGCTTAATGAAGACATTATTAGAGACAGACCTTGCCTAGCACAATCCACAGACCATTTACAACTGCTCAGGGAAGACCCAGATATTAGCAAAACCCATACTGTAATCACAGACATCCTAGATGACATTTAAAGCTGTGATAATAATAAAAAAAAAGTCCAGAGTCCATCCTACCTGGATCCATTTGGCTTCACCAATGAACCCTTTTCAATGCTATAGATAAATCATATCTTCTCTACATACAGTGCTGAAATCCAAATAGCATATGTAATCCTAATGTACATCACTGAATCATTTCCGTCAGCAGAGGGGATGAAGGCAGATGTACAAGGCTTGCTAAGATCCTGTCTGGAACAGTGGATTGTCGTCATTGTCATCATTCAGGCTCAGAAAAAGTTTTTAAGAGCCTAATGCAACTAGTGTAGCAAAATATTATTAGAGCAGTGAAAGGACATCCTACCTTCCAATGGGAGGTTAAAAAAATAGTAATTCAGCATCAAAGAGAGAAAAGGGTATTATTCAGCCTACAAAAATATAAAATTTTACCTTTATTACATCCTAACTCATACCTGTGGAGTAAAGTTTGGAAAAGTTGTTGAGTACAACTCTAAATATAGCAAAAGCAAAGAACTGCAGCATATTTTAGTATAAACTTGACAAGTCTATGAAGGAGAGGGGATGAGTCTTTCCGTGAAAAAAGGACAAAATGGTCCAGGATCCCTTCCAGCCCATGCTCAGACCTGAACTCAAACTACCCAGAAGAGCCCAACAACCACAGCCTGTGTCTCCCTGTTCTCCAAAGCCTAACCAAAAACTCCAGCTATCTCCCTACATGGCTCTCAGAAAAAGCTTCTGAGCGCACTTTCCAGATTTAGACATCCACAACCTTAAGGCACAGCATTTGGAGAGTTCTGAACTCTATTTACATCTGCATTTTGTTTTAGGACAGCTCTGAAAGTAATTTGTAGCTGTTGGTTTATAGTTTAATACTGTGAATTTGGCCTGCGTAAGGCTATTGGTATGGGTTTTGATTGACTGTAAAAATAGGATCATCGCCCAGAGGAAGTCCTAATGATCTTAGAGAAGGAGTCAAGGAGAATATAAACCAGACCAAGAACTGGTGAAAAATCATGTGTCTCTTACATTTAATTTAAGCCAATGATAATATGTAATCACTGCTTATTTCAGACTTTATAAATTCCCTTTCAGCATTATACAAGTAATCCAACAGAACTTCACCGATTTATTTTTCCTTCATCCTTTTTTTTTTTTTCTCCATGTAGCAAGGTAACGAAAGCTATGGAGAGATGCTTGCAATAGCCAAGTATAAGATTTCTAACTTTCTTTGCAGCAGACCCTTTAAGAGTTCCTTACAAGACCAATAAAAATTGGGTCAGTGATATTAATTAGTGTTTATATATAAACATTTATATAAAATCCTAACTGTGGTGTGTATTAAAACAGGGATTTTCTTTCTATTCATGTCTCTCTACAAAGGTTAAATACCATTAATATATCACACCAGCACAGGACATGCTGCCTATCCTTCTAGTGGCTGGTTCTCTGGAGGCAAACATCCTCCTACTATGATCAAAGTCACTCCAGTCACTGTTGGAGTTAAAACATTTGTCCTGGAGGGTTAGAATGTGAAACACTAAGGACTGGTGTAACAAAGGTGTCTTATGGAAATGCGTTATAGTGAGCAATGTTACAAACTACAGTGCACATAGCAACTAGCTACAGAAGAATAGTATTGGTTGAGGAAACAGAAAATACTGTGGATATTTGCTAGTTGAAAATTAACTATTCATGCCATCTGACAGTTATTAGTAAATATCATGCTGGTTGAAAAACTGAAGGCTCCTAAAACATACTCTTAGAGCCTAGTTCCAGGAATTTCTCAGCAAATATAAAGTCGCACAGGAAGACACAAACCATATTTGGCAAATAATAATGCAAGTCATTAGGGAAATAAAGAAATACAGGAAGCAGAGGGAGGGAGATAGTAATTCTGTTTGGGTTTTAAAATGTGAAAGGAATTACTCCTTCCCTTACAGCTTCACTAAAAGAAACAGTATTTCCAACACTAAGAGGTATCATCATTTTGGAGAGTGCTAGTGAGGAACACATTTTCTGCATGTCATGTAACTCCATGCTGACCCTCCATAGTTTGATGCTTGAAAACCCTCAGAAGCAGAGGAACCAGGTATCTGCACTCATCCTCTCAGCCATTCCCTTTGTAGAGAGAATAATCTACGCTTCCAAACACTCTGATTCTGCTTCTTGACTCAAAGAGAAGCACTCCTGTTGATTTACCCTGCAGAAGACAAGGCTGGGACTAAAAAGTATCTTTAAACTGTAAGAGAAGGGAAGGATTCTCTTTCCATCCCTGCTCTCCAACTCCTGTTACTCTGCTATGCCACTCCCTTCCAGCCCAAGTGCGGGGATCAGTACCAGGCCAGAGCCCAGATGTGCACATACAGGAAAGAGGATTAAATTGCAAAGAATCCTAAAAAGAATACTGATCCATAGCATGAAGATGTCACGCAAATAAGTGATTTGACCTCCTCTCCTCCTCGACCCCCCCAAACGAAAGATTTTAAACATTCATCTTCTTCCCCCATCCTTTATGCAGTATATTTAAACGGTGTCACCAGGATTTATCCTTCCTCAAGACTCTTAAGCGTGTTGTGCAACATGGGACAAATTACTCTGAAAACAGCAGAAGTTAAAAAAGCCAACCAAACACACGCAAAGACACACAGATCTTGTCAGAAACCTGAAGGATGTGGCTGTGCAGTGAAGGAACATTTCCATACACTCCTCCACATATGCACCCTTCTGTTTGAAAGTCTCAGAAGTCCAAGGGAGAGCCAAAGAGATGATCATTACAGCCTAGCCTATAAATGTTCTTAACAATCCTTTGCTACCTGCCAACAGCGAACAATAAAACTTTAACAAGTAACGCATAAAAGATGACAAGTACTTACTACCAGGTTTGCTCGCTCTCGGAATAACGCTCTCGGGGAGAGGGGCCGTAGGTGAGACCTTCTCCCCGCAGGACGCCAGCGGACGCTCCCGCAGGGGCAGGGATGGGAGCCGAGATGAGACACCCGCAGGAATCCTGTGGCTCCAAAGCTCCAAGCCCGGCATGTGCCCGCAGCCCGCGCCGCTGGGGTGACCCGCTGCAGCACGGCTACGCCGTCCCTCCGGCGGAGCAGGTTCTCCTTCTCCTCCTCNCGGAGCCACCACACCACCGGCTCCGAACTCCCCCAGCCCTGGACCGGTCCCTGCGGTTGCAGCCCACCTGCAACTCGGCACAACTCGCAGCTGCTGCCCGGCACACTCCGGGATTGGGGGGAAGCAGGGATCCCGCGGCGGGGGGGAAGCGGTGCCCGGCAGTGATACTCACTGCGGTCAGCACAACTGCCCTTAACTCTTTCCCTGCCCCGCCAAGGCTCCTCGTGGCCGCCTCGATGCCTTATAAGGCAGCAGCAGGGGGCTGGTGGGAGCCTCGGGTCCGCCACAGCTGCGGGCAGGGCAGGGCAGGGCAGGGCAGGGCAGGGCACGGCAGGGCACGGCACGGCACGGCACGGCACCCCACCCCACCCCACCCCACCCCACCCCGGGGCAGCCCGGCACCTGCGGAGCGCGGGTTGCACAGGTGGGGCGGGTAGGTAGGCGAACCTGTATAGAGCTGTGGGGGCGTATGTGTGCATGAGGACTGTCTCGGGGTGTTAGGTGAGATGTGTACAGAAAAGCACGCAGGGACATGGTAGCTGTAGAAGATGCAGGTGGATGATGTACACTGTGTGTATGGGGATTGTGTGTGGGAGATATGTATGGGATGTATATATGTGTTCTGGGGTGAGTGTATAGCTTCTATATAGGGGAAGTGTATAAAGGATGTACGTGAAGTCTGTATGGGACTTGGATAGGATGCCTAAGGGATGTCTTTACAGGGGTGTGTATATCAGAATCACAGAACCATTAAGGTTGGAAGAGACCTCTAAGATCATCAAGTCCAACCATCAACCTATCACCACTAAACCATGTCCCTAAGTACCACATCTATATATCTTTTGAACAAATGTGTACGTATGGAGAGCACAGGGGTCTGTATGGAGCTGTAGCCCTGCCACCCACTACCCCGACCCCAGCAACGGGGCACTCTCCAAAACACAGGGGTCTCAGGGCTGTGGGGTTGCTTTCTGCCTTTCCCTCCCCTCCCCTCTTCCTTCAGCACCCCCCCCCCCCCCCAACACTCCCAGATCCTGCCTAGGGCCG
Source organism: Galbula dea (assembly GCA_013399015.1). Classification (NCBI taxonomy): domain Eukaryota; kingdom Metazoa; phylum Chordata; class Aves; order Piciformes; family Galbulidae; genus Galbula; species Galbula dea. The sequence goes on from VWZX01006101.1 coordinate 1,831,235, forward strand.
GTACAGTGGCACATCTGTCTAGGGACATCCAAATCTGGGGCAGAGGATTTAGTTTAATAAACCATTTACAGTTAATTGTGTTAAGTGCTAACGTAGTGTTGAAGGAAAAGCAAATGAGAGATGGGAACGAACTGAATCCTTTTCAATACTAAGACCTTATAGCTGCTGTTTATAATGTAGAACTAGAGTTCCTGACAGGGAGTAGTAGGGAAATCCAGATACAAAACTGGTACAAACTTAAAGACTTTTTACTCTAGTAAACTAGTAAAAGTAGTAAAACTTTTAAAAGTTTTTCTTTACACATTTAAATAAAAATCAAAACCAACCAAACAACAACAACAAAAAAATCCTGATTTAGATTTATCTGATATGGCTTTATAGCCAGATCATAAACACACAGTGGGATAGACACATCAAAAGCCCAGGATAAAGTCTTTCTTTTTCTGTCATCTTGCATTCTTCTGTGCTGCAATCAAATTACTACCGGGTATCTTAAAATGTGGTTCTGAACTGCTACAGAAAAGAGAAAGCACAAGTTGCAGAGAACTTGCCTCCTCACCAGGGTCTAGAATGTCTCTAGGGGTGGTGGAGCAAACCACAGTTCAGGCTCTAATTCTTTCTCTTCCCTCACTCTGTTTCCACCCAACAGCAGTCAACTCAGAAAAATGTGGCTAAGATAAGCAAGTCACAGCAAAGATGTACTTCACTGCAGCAATGACAGGAGTTTTTTATTTGCGGAGACCTCTATGTTTTTCAATTTGATTCCAAGGTGAATTTTTAAGTCATTAATAGAGAAAGCGTTCTGCAACCTGAGTAGGCTGCGGAAGGAGGCAATGCAAGATGAAGTTTTTTCCTGGTATGTTGTCTTACTGAGCACAAGCCTCTGCAAAGGATGAAAGCAGTTGCCAGTTATGAGTCCATGAAAAGTATCCATCCCTTCTGACTCTTTTCTCTTCTGAGTGCAGTACAAAGTGAGTGAACTAGGAGGAACTGCTGCTGCCTCGAGGGAAAGTTGTCTGCTGCCAGTGATACTTTTCTTACTCCTAATTCCCTTAAATTCACTATCTGTTAGGAACACAAGATGCTTTTCCTGTCTTGAAGGCTCTGGAACATTGAAAAGAGATAAATAGAGATTTTTTCAATTATTCTTTTTACCTGAATCACTGAAATAGGAGTCGTAAAGAAAAGTGACTCCTTTTCAGATGTTCTGAATACCTCTGTTCTCACTGGCTCTGTTGAAGCTCCCTCTTCAGATTTTCTTTTCTCTGAAGTCCCAGTGGAGTTTCAAGGAAATTTTAAGAATTATCTGTAAAGTAAAATAAACCAATGAGTTGGTACAAATAAATTTTAAAGACAGCTGTTAGCCAGTTTACTTCTCAGGTAATCTGGTGCAAGGTAACACCATTTGTAGCATTGGCATAAAACTTTATGTGTATATACTATGCTAATTATGTACAGTCAAGCAGTTATTCCTAGGCTTTATGATGGTGGCATATTCTGAGCTGTACATATGTGTTTCCCTTCAGTCCAAAACAAATTCTTAAGTGTGTGACTTTCTGTCTGTGGTTGATTTCAAATGGCATGGCATGCACACAGGATCCATACCCTAACGTACCTCTTGGCACATGAGTGTTAAAAGAAAGATACTTATTATAGAAATGTTTTCTTTCCGCAGAGAAATGATTATTTGGCATTTAGAATACAGAAATAACATGAAAACCTAAGATAGCCAAACAGAGCCTGGCACGAGCTCGCTTTGACCTTCTCCATGTCATAGCTGACCAAAGTCTGTCCTGGCAATACTTTTTGGTAAAGAGTTTTCTTCTCAACAATTTTAAGTGTTTGTGCCAAGAAGATGCTGCTCAGCATTGTGCTTATGCTTTTCTTTGCTGATTTTTAGCCCAGACTTCATGAAACTCCTTTCTTGTAAATGTTCTCATGTCTTACCAGTTGAGAATTGCTGCTCTAGACAATCTTGTAATAGCATCACTATTTCTGCTTTCAATTTAAAATGATTGCTCAGGCTTTAAACACTCACAAAGAACAAGGCCCAGTGTTGCCAGTGAACCCACATCTGCCTTCCGATAAGAGGGAGCAGTATGAGACATTTGAATTGGGATGAAAGCCACTGAGCTCCATAAGGAGAGCAGACGGTGCCCCTGCTGGGTTTCAAGAGATTTACTCATTCTCAGCAGAGATTACATATTTCTCTCTTTTTTCCTATTTCTTTTGATTACACAAGTCAGATCAAGGAGGAGGGGAAAAATAGGGAGAGATCTCCCATCCTAGTAGAAGCCAATATGACATAACACTCCATATTCACTAACAACTTCTCCACAGAGTCTTTGCTACTAGGACTGTTTATCTTCTAGTTGGGTCTTCACCCTAAGAGCCGTTTAAGATGCTAGACATCAATAGTGACACTTCTTTAGATGCTGATCCTAAATCAGATCGAGTCCAAGATAATGACTATTCAGATATGACATTTGATGAATGCTACTGGCTAGAATAATCCTGTGCATTGCTGCTTGAGGGTTTTTTTTAACTGTAAACATCCTTCCTGCAGCTGCTCCAGGGATATGTTTAGGAAGCAATGGCTGGCTGTGTATAAAAGATTTCAACTCATCTTGACCTACATTTACATTTTTGTAGCTTACAAGCCATGGACTGTAACCAGCAAAACCCTCAGAGAGCTTATATAGCTTCTGTAGGGCAGGGCACAGGAAATAAATGAAGGACAAAGTTAACCAGCTGAAGAGTTTGGAAGAGTTACCGAAGCTGAACTATATCGTTCAGACGATTATCAGGTAATTAGGAATACAAGGAGCGGTGCTGCATAAAAGGAGTAAAGATAACCTCTCCTTTTTGCCTTGTGCTTTCTTCCTGATTCACTCTCACTTGCAATCTTTCTGTAAAAACTTTTAGGCTCCTTCCAAGATAAAGTTCAGAAGGTGCCTAAACACAATTGCAATTTTAGGTGTGCTTCCTTCTCACTTAAACTTATTCTCCATAAATTGCTTAAGTATAGGGCTTGTTCCTTATATGACACCTTATTAAGCAGGGAAACTGGTAGAATCAGATGCTTAGGAAGTAACTTTGTTGGGAATGATCACATTCATCAATTTCTCTGAGCCAATTCTTTCTTTTCTCTCTCTGACATGCGAATCCCTGTTTTTGCAGAATGTAAGCACTCATTTTAAAAAGCAATGAAGCTTCTAGCCTCTTGAGATTAGAAGATAATCTTCTAAAAGTGAGCAACTGTAGTATCTACAGGCAGACTAAACTATCAACCCCCATGGTCTTTGCTGACCATGAACATAGAAAGTCTGCAAGTTTCATGCTGCAAATAGAGATTGGTTACCTACGGAGGGAGGAAGCCAAGAGGTCACACAGTGCAGTACTAACATTGACACATAATGTTTAGGCCAGCATTAGTTCACTCAGGTCAGGAGCAAGAAAAATGAATGAGAAATGTCAGCAAAATACCACATAGGCAGTTTATGCATGTCTGGTAATGTGCACAGATATCTGTCTTTACACTTTTAGGTTTGTTGGAAAAAGGCAGTTGGGTTGTAAGCATTTGGCTGTTTAGGAAATTACAGATTTGGAAACTCAACAGCTGTCTTGTCCTCTTATATTTAGAGGTTGAAATAATATCTAAGCAACTTGAAGGAAAAGCTAGCAATTTCACTGATTTTAATAGCAGCTAAAATGTACAACTTGTGTTTCAAACTCACAAACAGTTCAGACTGGTGGATAAAATGTTTGCTTGAACTGCAATAATTCTGCAACATCACTTTTCTAAAGCCACTGAGGGTAGCAGAGAACTTCCACTTTCTTACATTAAAGCACTAAAAAATACTACTAACTGTTGCTGAATGAAATCTGTCAGGAGATTACTATTGGTCTTCATGTGAGTCAAGGGATGGAGAAAGGAAACATTTATTCTGTGTTATGCAAAAAGGCATTGAGAAATGAGTACTGATTGTGGCTTAGGTTGCCTTTACAAACAAATGGAGCACTATAAAGACAATCAACAGAAAGACAATAATGTCTCTCTGCATCATCCAGTTAGCTTTATCCTTTTCTTCATGAAATGGAAACAGATAGTACCTGCACATACAGGGAGTGAACCTTTTATCCTGGAGCTCTCAATGCAAATTGATGGAGGGAGGTGCAGGGGAGCGAGGAGGGAGAGGTGTTTGAGATGAATCAGATGGTGGAAAAATTCAGCAAATATGCTTATTAACTATTTCTACTAGAGCACACATATGTTCTGCTTAAGTTAGAACTGAGATCCAGAGAGCATCCATTACATGTGAAGTTAGTGCCTGTTCCCATCTCATACAGAGACTAGCCAAGCTACATATAGAGTGTAATTTACTTTTATTATAACCTTCAGTCTCTAATCTCAATTTCTAGCCTAAAGAAAAAATACTGGTAACGACTACATGGCTATGGCATGATTACAGACACCCACAACACTTGCCTTTTCTTTTTTTGTTTTTTTTAAATGCAAAGCTTAAGAGTGCCATGCAAACTGTCTAACCTTTGGGAATGAAAGGTAAGAATAGTGTGGGAGAAACAACTGCTGGTAAGTGTTTTATAACACAGATATTGTACTTTGAAGAAGTAAACACAATAAATTGAGAAAATGTATGTGAAGGTTGCCTAATTCATGACAATAAAGTTGTTATTCAACAAAGCTCAGTTTAGGTAACTTCAGCAGTTACAGGAGAGCAACAAAGCAGGAAATTCTGTTGCAATTACCAAGCAATACACAAACAATAGAAATGCAAGAGGATATTACAGTTACCTGGAAATACAACACATGCCTGACTATGCTGCAGTGCATATTTGGGACTGCCAACCACCTGCAGCATTTGTCCTACGTAAATAGTTCCTCATCTATATTTTGGAGCTAACCCAAAATACACTGTAGATATATGTGGGCTTCTGGATCTATAGCTAGACCTCACACAGAATCACACAGAATGTTAGGAGTTGGAAGGGACCTCGAAAGATCACCTAGTCCAACCCCCCTGCCACAGCAGGATTCCCTAGACCTCTACTATGGAGCAGGTGAAAACATGCAACCTGTGAAGAGGAATACTTCACACAGGGTTTCCTACATGCTCCCAGAACAACTGTACTCAAACATGGTTCATATATGGCCCATGTGTCTGAAGATACTGTATAGATGTAGCTAGCACAGTTGACAGATCTGTGGAGACAAAAAATAAATTCTGTACTTGTCTCCTTCCTTTTTTTTTTTTGCCTGAGAAAAACTTTTATTCTACCCAAACATAATGAGAGAAACCAATCCTGCGATATCAGTTCTCTAGCTGAGAGTATTGTCAGCAAATTCCATCTAGACTAAAAACTTTAAGCCCCTGTGGTGTGTCAAATTTCTGAGACTTTAAGTTAAAAATGAGCTTGAACAGATTAACTAGCTGAGACCTGAAGATAAAGCTGGATTCTCTGAAAGAAATGTGTTTTACCCAGTGTTAAGTGTGCTTGGTTCCTCTTTTATTCAAAGGAAGCAAAGGACTTTTGTGGAAAGAGTCTTCAATAGGGTCTTTTCCTTTTAAAACTGTGAGAGTTCCAGACCGTCTGTAGCATTGGCTTGAACTTTGTTTTTCTCCAAACCAAGAACACTTTAGTTTTCAGTGGCTTCCACATTTTTTCCTCCTCCTTTTGTAAAACGTGCCAGTGAAGTCAAGTGGGTTGTATTAGCTTCACATTTTTCCAAACATTCACACTTAGGACCAAAAAAGGGAATATTTAATAAACATAACCAGGAATATGCTGGAATGTTGATCTTCTGATGAGCATAAGAATTTTCAGTCATAAGATCTAATTAAATATCCCAAGTTGGAAATTCTTCCAGTAACTGTTACCTCTACTTGTTATCTGGTCAAATATTTTTAACTCAGCCCAAGTGGCTTCTGTGCCAAAGTGATATTTTTTTAATGTGAATAACACACATGCACAAGATACTGCATTAAAATTCACCTAGTCTAGTGATATTTTGGCATCTCAAATCTAATCTGAAAGCATCAAACTGTCTTTGTGGACAGGGGATAACTGGCAATGAAACAGCTCTGCAGTGGTAATCATATGTGTTTGTTTATAACAATTTTTTAGTCTAAGAAAAAAAATTGTCTGCATGCTCTATTGTGGGAATTTGGACTACTATTGCTAACATTCTTTAATTTTGATGGAATGGCATTAAAAAGATATAAAGACATCATGTGAGACAGTTTTCAGAAAGTACCATGCAATGTGGTTATCTAAGAAGAAAGCATTTTTGCCAAGATTAGATAAAGAAAACAAAAATGAAACGCAGAGATAACAAATGACCTATTAACCACTTCTTCTGATTAGGAGCAATAGAATTCCAGTAGCACTCAGGTAATCAGAACTGCTTTGTATTAGCTGATAAAAAAACATTTTAAGAGACAACTAGTTCCCTAAGGAGCATCTCATCTAAGTAGACAAGTCAGACAAAGGAATATCATTCTTTTAGAATTAGGGAAGTGAGGCACTGAATAATTGTCTTGTCTGCAGCAAGTCTGTGGTAGAACAGTAATTGATTGCAGATCTCCTTACCACATGCACATTCTCTATCTATATTCCAACTGGTCAGCTGAAACAGCCTTTCATTATTGCTCTGTCAACATACCAAGAATTACACAAGACCAATAACATTTCATATGTTTGCTTCAAATCCACTTCTCCCACCACAGCATTTAAAGGCTTGTAGCCAGTGAACAAATACTTACCACAGACGGAGTAAGTTCTCAAACCTAGAGAACAAGTCGGAAGTTTACAGTCCATCTGGAGACTCCTCACCCTGCAAAATTCCCACTTTCTATGTTGGATTCCAGCTTCTTTATGCAGGATCAAGTTTTTCTTTAAGAGATTTGTTAAAACATTTCCAGCTTTTCTTTCTCTAGCCAGGTGAAATTTCATTTGCTTGTAAGCCAAGGTCTACCTTCTTATTGTATTACTGTACCTTTCCTCACACAGTGAATGGCACTCCATGTTCGAATACAGTGAACAGTGTCATTCATAGAAGGATTCAGACCCTCACAGCACCCCTAAAGGCAGTACATGCAATTCTCAGCTCTGCCAGCAAGGAGCAGAAGCCAGGAATGAATCGTACCTGTAAGTGTCAATACAGTCTTTGGAGAAGTTAAGTAAGGAAATAACTAAGGTAAAGTTTTGGGAGACCAGAGAAAGTTGTAGTCTGGCCATGTATCTGAGCTCATGGATTCCAGATAAAAGAGGCAATTCACGCTCAAACCCCACTTCTGGGCTGCAACACAAGGAGGACACCAGGTGTTCCACAGTTCCTTCCAAAGCAAAGTCTTTTCTTTTACAGACTTGTGAAAATACCTCACCCGATGGGGCTTCACAGGCCTCCTGCAGTACAAATAACCCATTGCCCAAAGTCAAGCCATTTGCTTTACTAAACACCACCTTCTCAAAAGCATTTTTATGTTACACATTTGTGTATTTTATTCATGCACACCTTAACCTACTGAGCTTAAGGGAGGAGAAAACACTTAGAGAACTAAGTGTGAAGGTCTCCGTTTGCTCACGGGGCAAACAAGCAGCTATTTAAGAACTTTGGCACATAGGCAGTGTTACAAAGAGCATTTCAGATGCTTAAAATAAGGAATACTAATAATAAGAAGTAAATAATGAGCATAAGCAGAATAATAAGAAGTAAAAGCAACAATAATACTAAGTAAATACTAATAATAATAGGAAGTAAAAAAGATAGACAACATTTTAGTCCCTGCTTTTCTTTGCTTGAAATCAAGAGTTCACTTGATCTTACTTTGCATGATTAACTTAGTAGCACAAGGGAAATTTTACCAATTAGAAACTGTAGGGTGCCATATCAGTATTTATTATCCTCACAGTCTTTGGGGTAACTCTCCAAGTACAAGCTTTGGTAGTGGGATACTTCAGGACACAGGGTTTGCCTACGTCGCACTATGAAGAAAGAGCTGGTCGGAGAGGCTGCCTGCGTAGTTCGGTGCTCGTAATGTTGCAGCCATATTAGCACAGCACTGTGCCACTGACTTGGTACTTTCAAGAGTAGCACAAGCACCATGCAGTGAGCAAAGTATGACAACAAGCCCCTACATGGCTTATCTAAAGAGATGACATAAGCTACAAAATAATTACTAATATATTTTTAAAATTAATAGTGTTGAAAAACTCAGTATTTGCTGCTGTCCATGGACACATTCAGATTCTTTCAAGTCATGCTAGTTCTCTGATCCCGGCATATCCTGTGGCAAGGAGTTCTGTAGCCTTGTGTTGAGAAAACGTTTTTTAAACAAATATTGGCTACTGCGTGTCCGGCAGAGCTTATAAGAAAAAGAAACATAAGAGTAATTTGTGTTGGTTTAAATTTTGTTTCTTACAAAAACACCCTAACCCCTTCTTCCTTGCTCTCCTCAAGGAAGGTTAAGGGATTCCTAGAATTTGAGTACAGGACTGAGAACTACACAAGACAACCTCTTGTTCCTTTTCTGTGATTACAAATCAATGAGTAAGTTACAATGGTCATGTTCCTTATAAATAGATAAACAATTAGTATATCCTTCTGCTGTGAGCATCTTACACCACCAGAGGAGGCAGGTCTGAAGTGTAACTTTAAAAAGTATAATTGATCATGAAAGCATTAAGATATTACAAACTGCGATATTCCTGCAGCCAGCTCCTGGTGTAGAGGAGAGGGAGACCATGTTTAACAGTGCCCTCTCCTGACTGATGGAATAAAAAACCCTGGTTACAAACCAGGTTGTCCCTAGATGAGATGCGGTATGCAGTTGGAGAGCTCTGTAGGGCAGCGTGCAGGTGAGCTAGTTTTCATTGTGGGTAAAAAATGAATTAAGTATACTCTAAATAAAACCATTTCTGCCTCGATAATTTCCAAAGCAGTAACTGGCTGACAGAAGGGGTTAGTGAGCTTCATCTACCAGAAAATAACAATGATCAGAGCTTGCTACGTGACAATTATACTATTGATGGTTTCAGAGGACACAGTTGCATTTTTAACGTGACAATTAAGAAACATCTTTTTTTCGGGCTAATGAGCTACTTAACGTTCCTGTAAGCCTGGTATGACACCATCGGCAGATGCACAGTTGAGTTTTCATTCCTGGACTTAGACCTTCTCTCCCACTGTCAAAGGAAGGGCTCCCTTCTCTGCTAGAAACCAAACAGGGCTTACCAAGGAGAAGGAAGGTAGATGAGAAGCATCTGACTCTGCCACATGGTCACTCTTAGCAAAGTACAGGATGGCTTCAGAGTGTCCTTGAACCTTTGTGCTGAAAATGAGGAGAGACTGGACACAAAAACGAGTGACAACACAGAGATACACATAGTACCAAAAAGAAATGTGACTTCTTTTTTTCTCAGACCTTTATCTGTTCATCTTCCTGGTCCCATCCCACATGGTTTGTGTAAAATATACCATATCTGCTTGCACTTGCCCACAGCACTGCTCTTCTAGTACAATGTCACTGTGATTTGCAGTTCCAAGGGCAGAGTCTTGGTACCAGCTACGCTCTTTTCACTCATACTAGGAAAAAAGTATTTTGAAAACAGCTTAATTGCCTTCCTTGCAGCTAAGAATCTGCAGACATCAAAGCTGACATCTCTTTTCTCTGCAGCCCTGCAGTGAAAATTTGGGTATGCAAGTCACCTCTGATCAAAAGAACTGATTTTTTCACTGGCTGCTTTATGTCCTTGTAGTTCCTAAATTTTTGGCAGTCACATTCAGTTGAGTACACTGAGAGTGTACTGAGTGCAGCTTGGTGTCTGCTCCAAGCTGTGCCAGCTCTGTAGGCTGCCCACCCCAGCTTCTGTGGCTGATCCCCAGCCTAGCACCAGTATCATCTGATCCCTGTTGTGCTATAGTGTTCTTCCTGCGCATTGCAGGATGCACTGCTGTTTTTCAGCAGGTAAGCAGACTAATTGCCTGGGCACCAGACTAATAAAGCTTAGGTTACTGTTTGTTTGTATTTCTTGAACAGCTACAATTTCAGATTTTATTTTTTTTTCACCTGAAGAGGTGAAATTTATAAGAGATTTTTACTGCACAGACTCTTTGATCTCAGACTAAATGTGCATTCTTGCAGCAGGCTTGCAGGACATTTATAGCTCTCTTTCTCTTCCACCCAACATCTAATTTTCACAAAACCTGTAGTAGCTTAATTATCTTGTTGTTCCTCCACTTCTGTCACATTAGCTTGAAATCAGACAATGAGTTCAAAAGTCGTTAAGGGGACAAAGGCAGATACCAGGATCATATAAGCCTCATTTCCTTAACAAACTATATTAACATTTCAGATGGTATCTGGTTCTCACTGCTCACAGTCTAGACAAAACAGGTATAAACAGAGAAGGCAGCGGTTTAGAGCTGAAATTTATTTTTATCTTTATTCCATTTTACAGAAAAGAAATTGTAACTTCACAATGAAATGTTTAAGTGCTTCTGGGGACACCTCAAAAGAATGATTACAGAAGTAGCAGCCTTTCATTTCTATGCTTTCAGATTTATTCCAGCATAGGGCATTACTGATCAAAAGTCGGGAGTGCTTAAATGCAGTTCTCATTAGATGGATATCCACTGCAGACAGCACTGATCATCAAAGCCATTTTGTTTTTTAGAAGTAATCTCTAAACTGCATTTTGGGGTTAACCTATCTTCCCACGGGTTCCAAATCACAGAATCACAGTATGTTAGTGGTTGGAAGGGACCTTGAAAGATCATGTAGTCCAACCCCCCTGCCACAGCAGGATTCCCCAGACCAGGTCACACAGAAGCACATCCAGACAGCTTTTGAATATCTCCATAGAAGGAGACTCCACAACCTCTCTGGGCAGTCTGTTCCAGTGCTCTGGCATCTGAACTGGGAAAAACTTTTTAATTGTATTCACAGGAAACCTCCTATGCTTCAGCTTACAGCCATTGCCTCTTGTCCTGTCACTGGGCTTCACTGAGAAGAGCCTGACTCCATCCTCCTGACACCCACCCTTCACATATTTAAAAGCATAGGTGAGGTCATGCCTTAGCCTCCTCTTCTCCAAGCTAAAGAGACCCAGCTCCCTCAGCCTTTCCTCATAAGGAAGATGTTCCAGACCCTTTATCATCTTTGTGTCTCTGTGCCGGACTCTTTCAAGCAGTTCTAATGATGGGCAAGAAATCGGTACTAAGGCATTAAAAAGTAAATACTACGTAAAAGTTGTGAATAGATCAGTAGGTGTAGTGCGGTGGCAGGACATAAGCAGTAACCTGTAAACTAATGTTGAGTTTGGAATGGGGGGGAAAAAAAAAAAAGAGAGAGAAAAGCAGACAAAGGAGTAGCTTTGAAGTACACTCCAATGTCACAGCTGAAGGACTCCATCATGAGAAATCAAAAAGGAACAGAAATGGATATTGCTTTATAAGTGCTCATAAAAACTGGATGTGCAGTGAGACAGCTATAATAAGTTTAATGCTGTGAGTTAATCCATACTTTTTTCACAGGAGTACTGAAGCTAATACATACTGGCATTAGCTTCGGTAATTATAGTATGCAGGTGCACATATTTGCTATGCTTGTAGCCAGCTTTGATGCTGCTCCAACACAAGCTGTCAGCTGGGAAAGGAAGGCAGCTGTGGGTAGGTATTTTGTACCTGGCATTCATTAAGACATTCAGTGTATATCCCTGATGGAGGAGCTAGAATTTGATTCTGGTCAAAATAGGTACTTTGTGGATTTTGTTTCTGGAAGTGCTTCTGATACAGAAAACGGCGACTGATGCTTTGTTATTCTTCCATAAGGATTAATGAAATATTAGAGTCTTTTAAAAACAATGTTGTGGTTGCAGGATCTTTTTGTCTCTATAAGTATACATGTATAAACATACATATGTATATGTATGTCACTGTCTTTAGCACTAAGGCAATATTTGGTTATTAAACAGAGCTCTGAGATCTTTCCAAGCCTTAATGTGGAAAAAGGCTTCTAGTTTGCCTCTCTGACTTCCAAAACAGAGTAAGATGTCATTGCAATGCAAATGTCAACTCTGATTACTATTTTCAAAAACAGTTCTTTTGAATGACCTTGAAGTGTTTGAAGATTGATGGCTGTGGCAGCTCAAAGGGCTAAATATGTTTTTTTGGTGAACTACAGAAATAGTGGAGTGGAGTAAAGCAGAGTAGAAATACCATAATCAGCAGATTCTTCCAACGAACACTATTTTCAAGCTTTTCCCAAATATTCAACTATGTACTAAGCACAGTTTGCTTACATCCCCAGACCTCTGGCATAATTTCATCAGGATGGATGTTTCTACTGGAGGGTTGCAAAATGTCTACCATAAAGATGAAGAAATAAAATCGGGCCCAAAATAAGACACTTGTAAAAGTGTGAGATCCAGATGCACTGTAGAGCTGTTTATCAGTTTGTTGGCTGGGCCAAAGGCGATTCAGTGTTTCTCCCATGGTTGGTAACATAGTTTGACATAGAAAGTGTCTCTTGAAAGGTACCTTGATAGTCTTATGAAGCAAGGTGTGAGGTTTCTTAAGATCTAGAAATATTTATGGTACATCTTAATTATTCTTAAAGAGGATTATTGCTCAGACTACTTATCTCACTAGCAGCAAGTTTTTTCTGTATGTTTGTCTTACAAAACCTAGAGTGTTCAGGCTCCTCAGGAAAATCGTATATTGAAGGTAACAACATAGGCAGCAGGTCCAGCATTATAGCTCAGGGGTGAAAGAGAAAAACCTTTCCCAGGGCAGCTCCAGCTCTACATGGGAATTTCACCTGAGAGACCAGGACCATCATAGTCACCAACTTGCACCTTCTCCAGATGTCTAAGCCTGCCTTTCACCAAAATACATAAATTAATTGAAAAGACAATAACTGGGACAAAAGCACAGTTTCCTTCAAATGAGTGTGGTACCTCCAATGCTCAGGTTGCTGACCAAGTCCCACTGTCAGACAAACCATACAATCACATAGGGATAAAAAAACCTCATGAAAAATCAAAACTGGAGATCAGTAAGAAGTTTGACAGTAATTCCTTGCTTAGTCTAATTGGAAAAAGTGGGAATATTCACAGAACTCCTCAGTTACAGCCATATAAAGCTACCAGGATCTATTCCTGAATGCTGACTCCTGGGACTTTATATCTGTGTTGCTATTTCTCAGTCCAAACAGAATGTGGTGGAGTGGAAGTGTTTTGATGTAGAACTGTCTCAGCAAATAAAGTTGGTACTCTAGGCTTTATTTTATTTATTGTTTTGTAGGGATGGTCAAATGGTTAGTAGAAAGATGAAGGTATAGGGTCCAGAAACTGGTTGGTATAGTTAAAGCTTGCTTATGATTTCTTGGCCAGTTTTACAGGTAAGAGTTTTAACATTCTTTCAGTTACTTGTTCTGTATTTCTTAGGTCTTTGTTTAATCTCCAAAGCCTTTGCTTCATTGAGAATATATACTGTAATGACAACTGTAGTGAAAAGTTTTATATATTCTTACATTATGTATAAAGCCTCTTCAGAGATACAAAATATATATATACAGTATAGCTTAGTTTTGAAATGAGCAAGCAGAAACTGTTAATTTTGGTCTCAATGTTGAAATGAATTTAGCTTTATGTAAACCTTATCTCTGTCATTAGAATTAAGGTAGTGATTTGTGTTTGTCTTTATGTAGTTAGTGATTTGTGTATGTCTTACTCAACAGAATGAGTGGCCAGGAAAGCAAAGCTTTCATCTTCAAAAGCACAAAATAAAACTTTCTAGCTTGAATAGTGGTGCCGCATTGCTAGGGTGTTTTTTACAGTACTCTTATTTAAAACTGGCTTTCTGTTACTAGACACAGGCTATAGCTAGTGCATAAATGAAAATGGTAAGAAAGACTTTTTATTACTATCATTTAAAAACCATGCCTCATTTCATATCTTTTTGGATTGTGAATAGCTTCACTAACTATCAGTCCTTGATCTGAGTGGAAGCAAATTCAGCATGGCTGAACACAGGCAGTCCATTATTGTTATAATAAATGATGGGTTTGAGTACACTTCTTACTAGTAAACTGCTGCTGTTCCAGAAGCACCAGACACACAAACCTGCATTTATCAAAAAGTTACAAATCTTTTTTGATTTGTTAACCTTTTCTGCATATAGGAAAGCTCTTTCTTGTTAGAAATGGATCAGGAGATGCCATCTTGGTACTGATCCCTCAGAAGAAGTGATGATGAAAGAATTGCACAATGATTCTGAATTAACCAATAGAGCAAATATATAACGGTTGCACAGATTTCAGTGTAGTGATTATTGCTGGTTGTGCTCTATCTCTAGATAGATTCTGGGATGACCCTTTAAGTCTTTTCCTGCCTGTGGGGAAAAAAACCCCACTTTTCATTAAAATCTGGATTCCCCTCTAATAGCAGTCTTAATATTTTCTACATCAATGGAAGCCTGACACATAACAATATCACAATTTATTATCAATTTGAGTGGAGTAGGAAGAACAGAATAGCTGCAAGCTTAATTAAAGCATCCCTTCAGGCATTAGTTTATTTATTAAATACTCTAAGCACTGAATAATCTAAGAAATACAAATACATGATCCTAAAACTGAGATGCAGCATGCCTTCACAGACTTGGAGCCTGGATACCTAACACTCATCTGGAGTTGGAACTTGGCTTGGAAATAGTGTCCCTGGAAGCTTGAGCCATAATTTACAATAAGCTGCCCACAGACATTCAGATGCCATTATTATAGGAATTTGTTTCCTCCAGAGGGTAACCACGGAAGACTCTTATCCCAATAAGGTTTGCATTGGAAGGAAGATGGGAGCAGAACCATGTACAGCATGATATTTTCGCGGAGAGAAATACAGCAGGAAGGAAAGGGAGAGGCTTTAATATATAAGCATAAAGCCACAAAGATTAGACCAAGAAATGCACAACTGCTCCAGAAAAAAAAAAAAAGGACTATCTTCAAACTATTAATGGAATGATGTTTCCAGATTTGACCAACTGTAAGTGCAATAATGCACAGAAGGAATGCATTAATTGTAATCTTGATTTAATTATGAATATTTGCAAGAGGTGAATGGGAACAACAAGACTAGTTAATGTGTCCTTAAACTGTCAGAATAACTCCTTCAAAACTCTACAAAACCACAAATATGAAAAATTTAATGACTAGGCATACTACACAGTGTACTACACAGCCAGACTGTCTAGAGCATAGTCTGAGAATGATCAACTTCAAGCCTTGTGACCCAAGTAATGAATCTTCCTGCAAGCCTGTAATCTTCAAAAGGAGAAGAGGTTTTTTTGCTAATTTTTGGAGCCCTGACCAATTTTTCAACAAAGCCCAGACACTGTAAAATGACTTTCGTTTGCAGTCCTCCCAGGTCTCTGTAAAATGAAAATTAGTCTTTCAGCACATGATATGTTAGGCTAGGTATGTTATGTTCCTACTTAAAAGGTGAAGAAGCTGCTGCTCAGTTTCTTCAGCAGAGGGGATACAGCTGAAGAAGCCAACTAGGGGAAAATTTCTAGACTTTTAGAAGTGGTCTCTGGATTTTAGAGCAAAATGTTTCTCATTGTGGCTTCTGTGGGATGAAATGACTGATGAAATAGTGTATTTGGAAGAAGTGGCCAAATCCAAAGTAACCACATTCTGCAGAACGGCTGGATGACAACGGCTTTTGTTGCAGCTGGGTAAAGCAGTGTTTTAGAAATGCCCAGAGATGTTTACAAAGGAAGAAAACTAAATCAGCATCAGATAACTTTTAGAAATGTCCCCTTTTGTCCTGTCATGGGCATGAAATGTAGAAACCATGCAAAATCATACTCAAAGACCCTTAAGCAAGAAGGGGCTAGTACTGAAAGCACAGAATTATGTCCTATCACTTTTGGAACCTTTGGTTGAAGTTTCTAAGGAGGCCAACAGAATAGATTTAAAAACCACCTCAGTAATTTAAAGCATTAATGGTGACCATGTGTTGTAACTGCAGTTAATTAAGGGATGATAAAAAGAATCTGAGCGTAAACAATTACACACTCCCTAGAATATTTCCTGAGTGGCACTAACAATAGCAGCTCTTCCGTACATGGCCCGAGACAGTCTGCATGAATCGTGTCTCAGGCTCCTCAGCGGGTTTGTGGTGATGATTCCTGCTCTTGCTTCCACAGCCAGCTGCTAGAAGACAGGCTCTCTGTAGTGAATGCACTCTGAGCCTGGCTCTTGAAGCAGTGCTTCCTCCGGGCATGATACTAACCTTTTTGTAAAGACCAGGGCTAGGCTATGAGGTGGCCAAAATAAAAGTGGAGTAAAGAAGGTGATGGCATGCAAGGGAGTGTTTAGCTTGGGTTACCAAACACAGTGAATGAATGGGACTGGGCTGTGTCTCCTTTGTCCCTATGTATGCTGCTGGCTGTTGTCTCAGTTAACACCACAGTTGGCATTGGTGCCCACGCTCACAGAGGGAATTTGTGATCCCTTAAGGCATCTCAGAGGCTTCTTAACAGCATTGCAGTGATTGCAGGATGCTGTTCAGGAATGCTCCTGCAAAGAACTAGGAAGCTTGAGCAGACAAATGTGTACACTTGCTCAGTATATGAGCAAATTGAGTTGATGATGAATAGCCTTTTTGAAATAAAAAGGGTAAATGTTTTTGAAAGAAGTCACTTCAAAATCTAATCTGAGCTTGTTATTCCTTAGTCAATGACCGCTATGAAAGCAATCACTTAAAATCTAGCTCTATTTCTTACAGGGAGGCTCCACCACTCTTGCACAGAGGGTCATGGTTTAAAAGGAGGAGTAGGTGGCAACATCCCTGTGTCCTCTGGTGTTACAGAGAGAAGGTGAAAATCAGTAACTCTTTAAATTTCAAGCCCTGGCCCAGGGGTCCAGTGTGAGACACAAAAATGCCATGGTGAAAAATTCATTGAACAGAAATACAAACTTTGGTTGGAGACAATGCTAGTGCTGAAGAGAGCCCAAGGTCATGGTGAACTACTGCATCTTATCACTTATGGACCTTATTGCTCTCTACAACTACCTGAAAGAAGGTTGGGTTGGGGGTTGGTCTCTTCTCCCAGGTGACAAGAGATAAAGACAAGAGAATGCAGATTGAGAGGGAAGGGGGATGAAGGTTGAGGGAATGTGTGGGAACATACAGTAATAATTCTGTGTTATCTACCTGAAGCCTTGGGGGTCTGATTTCTTGGTCCTGCTTCACTTGTGTTTCTTGGAAAGGGCATGCTGGGGCAAGGGTGATGTTGGGATGATCTTAGTTCTGAGACTAATTATGAAAGAGGACTGGCATTCTCTGGGGGAATAAAGAGAACCTGAAACTGATATTAAAGCTATTTATATTCTAGATTATGCCAAGAAAAATGTTTTACACTTAGCTTAGTATCATAATTGCAAGTCCAAAACCATCACTGCTAGCTTCTAAATACAGAACAGAATCTGGGAGGAGGCAGTAAGAAAATATATGTTTTGGCTGTATGATTGCAGCAGAAAAGTAGAATTCATCATGGGCTTGGACAAAACCAAGAGTCTTGAAAGAAACAATACTTTTAAGTACTCTTTAGACATGCAAATGCTTAAAGGGCCTATAAACCACATTACCTTAACTGCAGCACAGATGGCCACTAAGCTTTAACTAGTATAAGCTGCTTTTTTTGCAGTCAGTAAAGCACCATTTTTACACTGTCTTTGGAGCATAGTGGAAAAGCTTCAGTAACGGATGCTCACATGCATGCAAAAAAGAGATTTACAGCATGTGTCGTTGATGGTGAACTTGCAGTACTACTGGTGTCACTCCATGGCTCCTCCCTTTCCCTCTCAGAGCAACAGAAAAACTACAAGAAAAACTAAAAACCATGCCGTAACTGTTTGAATCTTGCTTTGCTTCTACACTGAAGCTGTTTGTAAATAATTAATTAAAACCTGTTCACTTTCATAGCATCAACCTTATTTTGAATCTGAGCAGGAGTAGTGTGGAGAGTAATAAGAAATCCAGGCCAAGCCTTAAAAGCATTCTACCTCCCTGAAGTCACTATTTAGTCTAGCTTTCCTTTTTTGAAGGAGGAGTGCCAGTTGGCATCTTCTCTAGTATGCGTTGTCTTCATACCTTCTTACTGCACAGTTACCAGTAACTAAAATAATCAGAGAACTGCTCCACAGAACAATGCATGGATAATGCCCCAAGTTTAAAATGTGTCCATTCAAGCAATTAACCATGGGAAAAATAAAATTTTTTAAAGTGGTAAAACTTGAGACTTCTTTCCTACATGGAAACATAAAAGAAAAGGCTAGCACCAGGAAGCACAGTAATGGGGGAAAAAAAGCAAGCCATACTGCAGAAAAATAGTCTTACGTTTGGGTCCTGATATTGCTGTTCCCTTTCCAAAGGTTGTTTCCCTGAAAAACCATGAGTCATTGAAAACAGCACTCAAGCACTGCTAAAGGTGTCGGAGGAACAGACTGGTAGCAATGATACTACATTCCCATACTGCAACTTATAAAGCTGCATGACACATATTCTTGACACTAAGATCTAGAGAGCCCTGACAAAGAAAACAACAGAACGGAAGGATTTCCCCCTCCCTTCTCCCATTCCTGTGAAAGCTGGGTGACTCAGTCCAGACTCTCTGTATTTATACCCAATAGATAGATGTCTGACACCTCAACAACTGCAGATTTTCCATGACTTCTTCACACCATATATTCTAATGCTTTGCTAACCATACTGGTTTGCCAGCTTTCACTGATGCCTAATTTGTCTCCTTTGTGTCAGCTGAAGCCTGTCACTGCTTCTGTTTCTCACAGTCACGCTGTTGTGTGTTTATCCACTGTTATTCTCTATATCACTGTTATTCTCTTATTTTAGATAAAAATCAAACATTTGTAAAAGCTATGACCTAAAACAGAACTGTAGAAAAGAACAGAATTTAAACAGTTCTTTTCTTGGCCTCATCTGAACTCTCCACTTAATCATACCCTTTAAGTACAATGCTTAAAACCGAAAATGGAGTTTTACCAGTGATGAGCAGAAAAGGATTACTTCATGTATTTTACAGGCTCTGCCACAAACAGCAAATCCCATATGATGGCTATATTTTTTTTAGAATAGGAGGATTCCGACTTAGCAATTGTAACTCTTGGTGTTCCTGTAGGTCTGCTCTGCAGCTAGCTCTTCCCTGGCCTCTACCTGTGAAACATCTTAGTTTAGCCTTCTGCATCTAAGTTACCCTTAAAAAAAAAACCCAGACAAACAAAAAACCTCCAAACCCAACCCAAACCCTGCCAAAAAACAGCTTGAACATAAGAAGTGGTTTTCCTTGAGTAGGTAGGTGTCTTCAAGGCAGCTCGACTTCCACCAGTTAAATTCCCAATTTTTTATTAAAGCCAATTTGGATGAAGAAGAAATGCAAGTGAACAAGAAGTCCTGTTCACTTGTTTCTTTGATGTTGATACTACTGTCTGCACACCTTCACGGTGACCAGAAAAAGGAGATAGTTTCTTGAAATACATGGTCATAACCAAGGAAAATAACTATGCATCCAATTTTGTAACAGTCAAATAATGAAGAAATAAAACTCTCCTTATCACATCAGTAACCAGCTTCAAAGTTAGAAGTTTGAAAAGGCACACACAAAAAAAAAAAAGCATGCACATGTACTTTACCATTTAATAGAAAATCTACATTGCTATCAGCACACTGATTTTTTAAACAGTCACCAAGTGCTGTTGTAAGAATTAATTTCTGCAATTAAAGAATATAAACTGTGGTTAAAAATTTTTAAAAGGTATCTATAGCAGTTATTTTAAGTTGTATACATGAAAGGAAGAGCACCACAGATTAACAAGGAACAAATCTCATCTATAATTTAACCAGCTAGGAACAAGTCATTTCATAAAAACCAGTACAAATATTTCTACCAGTACCATACTTATTAATGTACTTTAGAAAAACCTAAACAATCCAAACAATTGCACCCTATTTTATTTCCTCAGACTCATTGTTTCATAACATTATTTTGCAAAGTTCTTTGTAACCTAGTTATGTTGGCATCCAAGGCCGCTAAGCTATTCTTAAAGTCCTCTTCATCTCGAGAGGTAAATGTTGATAAAGAAGATACACTCCACTCAGACTTCTTTGATACATCATCAAATGAAACAGAATTGAAATAAGCTACTTCACTGCCTTTTTTCTGAGAAATCTCTTTCTGAAATAGCATTGGTATGTGACAGCATGTACCAGGCTGTTGGTCTGGTTTATCTGTGAAGTCTTTTGCAGCTCCACTTGGAGTGTCTTCTGGCCTCATTTGGACTTTGTCTCCTTCTGGCTTCACTTTATCCCCCGTATCTTCAAGCGTGTTTCCTACAGCCTTTTTCACACTTTTCCCAGCACTTAATTTACCCAGAGCAGTTGGATCCTTTGATCTCTCACAACCATTCTTCTGCACAGAGTTTGAGAGCTCACAGTGGTAGTCCAACATCTTATAAGCCTCTCTACTTTGGGATAGCACACCAGTTCTTTCAGCAATTGGCTGCTGTTTTTTACAGGCACTACTAGTCAGTGGAATATAAACAGTCTCATCCAACTTGATTGGGTCATCTAGTAAAGTCCCAGAATCACTGACTGTTTCTGCATCTTGCTTCAGGGAGGTTAGCAGTATTCTTGGAGCTGATGTTCCTTCTTCTGAGCATGTATGGTTTATTTTACCTCCTTCAGCCACAAACTTTTCAAAGGCCAGATTTTGCATTTCTAGTCCTCCACTTCTATTTGAGAATTGAAGTTCTGTATCTGTCAAAATATGATCCATTTCTAATTTTTTTAAGTAAGTCATTACTGAAGTACTTGCAGGAGAAGGATCATGCATCTGCTTTTCATGGTCTTCCAATAGAGACTTTGAAAGCCCTTTCTCAGGTTTGGGTCTAATATTGTCTACTGTGAGGTCAGACAGAAGCTTGGCCATACTGCCCTGTAAGGTTCTGTTAAGATAAGATAATAAATAAAATTTAAAAACAGTCACTATAAAATTAGTTCTAAAACTTCTTTATAACACCAAAACATTATATTTATTAGACTGCAAAGTTACAATTCTCTTTCTAGATGTTACCATAAAATATAGTACAAATCACAGAAATGTTAGGAGTTGGAAGGGACCTCAAAAGATCATCTAGTCCAACCCCCTGCCACAGCAAGATTCCCTAAACTTCTTGAATTTCTTTCTTCAGCTTAGCTTGATGTGCCTATGAAGTACCTGAAATAGTACAACCCAATGAAGTTTGAGATTATTCCTGATTTACCTGGTTTGAGTACTATAAAATGAAATAAATGGATGTTGAGAACCTGTACAAAGCATATAGAAAGTTATCAAAAATCAGTGAATTTTTTCTGAATTATTCTTCCCATTGCATCTAAACAAAAAAGGAAATAATTCTTATTTCATGCTTTGTACATCAAAAGAAATGAACACTTAAATGTTTATATATATAGCATATACATATACACATACAAATGCAATAAGACATCATTATACTACCATCTGGTGGTCAGTATAGTAGTCACAAGTGTGTATGTGTCTAAACTTCTACAGAATATGACATGTTGATTAGAAGTATTCTGCTATTCCAATCAGTATCAACTACAAACAAGACAACAGTTTAACTTCATGCGTACATCGTTATCTGGACACATTTCATGTACATATGAAACGTACATACCATTCTGCAGGTGCAAAAAGCTATTTAAGTGTGCTACTTGCCACTATATTCATCACAACATTCAATAAAATGTTATGATGAGAATGATGAACTAAATTCACATTAATACTACTAAAAAATTGTAACATTGTAATCATTCACTGATTCAAGAACTCCCACTTTACTAATAATTAGTATCTGACACAATTACTTCAAATATGTGTACAATTAAAGAAAGGACTGCTCATTCCCACAGGAAGAGCTTGCAGTGGGTCCTGAAAACAGATCTGTCTGCAAATTCTTCTCAAAACAGATCCATTTATGAACCAGTGTAAAGAAAGAAAGAAAAAAAAAAATCCCTCCTTAATTCAGGTTAAGAGTTAGTTTCCAAATTCTACAGCTTCAAGGGGAGTATCAGTAGGTTTTCAGGTCCATGCCCTTCTCATGGAGCTCCTTATCAGCAGGTCTGCTACGTAAGAGTTATATTTTCACAGAAGTTGTGGCAGATAGCATTTATTTAATGACAGCCCTCCAATTATGGAGCATGACAAGCCTACTATAGCGAAATTATAGCACCATTGTAGCAAACGAAACTACAAAGAAGTTTTAGCCCATGATTACAGTAATAAAGAAGAAAAAAACCAAAGGAAAAGCAATGTCAAGAGGCAACCCCAAAAGCTTAGCCAACAGCACCTTGTTAATTCACGCAGTCTGTTAACTTCTGCATCACGCTGACGTAACGTTATGCCCAAAATCTTGTTTTCTTTCTCTGAAGCTTCCAGCTTAAACTGAAGGGTCTTCACATTTCCTAATGCCTCTTCCACTTCTAAAATGCCAAGAAGAAATTATCTAATTATTTATTTTAAGTTTTAAAAACACTACATGAAGAATAAACGAATTCAAACCACATACCAATCTTGAGCTTGGTGGAATGAATGTTGTAACGCTGCTTGTTTCCAAGTAATTCTTCCTCTTTATCTTGAATATCTTTTGCAAGACGTTTATTTTCTTCTTTCTGACTTTCTATTATGTTAAGTAGTTCTTCATTTTTAGCCTGCAGTGACTCAAGGCCTTTCAGTGATTCTGTCAATTGGCTCTGGAGCATCACATTCAAGGACTGCAAAGAAACTACAAGCAAAAGGAAAACGTTAAAAAGTTTAAGTGTTTTGTGTGGTACAGTTTGAATCTAAACCAAACTAAGTTCTTCAATAATCTTGGTAATAAGAATTTTGCTTACAGATGGAAGAAGGGTTTTTTGAGGCAGGAAAATAAAACTCAAGCTTTCTTCTCAGTTATCTAAATGTCATGTTCATTTTAAGAGGCATGTAAAGAAAAATATGCTCAGCAGCTGAAGAGCCGAATCTCACTATGTGGAGTCTAAACAGATACAGCAATCCATGCAAATGCAGTTGCATGATTAGACCCACAACACTTAGCTCAACTACCACTACAGACCAAAACACATACTTATTTTTTATTTATAGATCTATATATGTCTGTATCTATTTAAATAAAGTTTTAAAAAAATGCTTCTGACAAGCATCAGTACTTTACATTCATAATTGCAGCTCTGTCCAGATGTCTTCTGACTTCTCTCTCGTTCCTCAAGTCGCTGGTTTAATATTCTCAGTCTCCTAATGTGAAAAAGCTCAAGTTTAGAAAGTTCAAAACCACAGCATTTTAAATTAAGTTAGGTAAGAAATTGCTACTGAGAATTAAACGTCACAGAATGCTTCAGAAATATAAACAAGTTTTAATAATGCATTTTTGTTACATTCCTGTATTTCTTCAACATAAAAGACCCTTTGCACATTCTGGCAAGTATCCTTCCCTCTGTTCTGAAATAAAATGCTACTTGGTTATATATTCGAGAGCTCCCCTGAAATAAGCGACTCAGTGTTCTTGAGAATAGAATAGAAAGAATATAAGCAGGCTAAGTGTCTTGATCCTGCAGTTTTCAGACATAATGATACATGGATCACACCTAGACCCATCATAACATATCTGATGCTACTAAAGTATCAATATTAACTGAAGTCTTGCTACTTGTTAATTATTTTTAACTATACAGCCTTACCAAGATACTTTCTAATATGTAAATACTGCCCAGACAACAATTGAAGGGCTGTAACACTTAAACTCTAATAATGATAAAATAAGTAATTTAGAACAGACCAGACATTTGCAGTGAATACAGAATCACTGAGCAGTTACTAACCTCTGCAGATGGGTATTTTCACTTCTGAGAGGCTGTAAAGCTAGCGCTATTTCAGCTTGTATATTGGTACTTGCCACTACGGCTGGGAGCAATGATATGCAGTCTTCAATTTCACTTATCAACCTTAACATTTCTGAATTATCTGCAACAGGTGAAGGGAAAAAAGACACCAAAAACATATAAATCTGTAATATGACAGTAGTATTTGATATGTGATTAAGCAATCTACAAAGTGATAGAATGGTATCTACTTTTCTTTCATCAAGAAAACTTCATCTTTAACTATATCTATCTAAAATTTTTAAGCTTGACTACAAAAACTATGCTTTAGGTTCTTGACAAATCACAATTCACGACCTCTCCAACCAATCTGAGAGAGATTGCTATTGCAAACGCTGTATATGAAATAAGAACAATCTTTACCCTAGCTGTTAACGATAATTTAAAATACTACAAAAAATATAATGTTTTATCCCGAGTGAAACATGGAGCTGTGGAAAATCACTTGAAGATCACATATCATCTGACACTTAGAATTTCCAGAAACTGAAGTGCTCACTCATGCAACACAGGTCTTATGGTAATGGATGTAATCACTCTACTGCACAAAGAAAATATCCTCACCTTGATCTGTTATCAGTGCTCTGAGCTCTCCCAGAAGATATTTTACAGTTTTAACTTTATGGGCTGTTTCTTCTAGACTTTCTTTTCTAGATTTTAGAACTTTCTTCACAAAATTTGTCTTACAGTTTGTCTCCTTCACTTGGGCTATGTTAAGCACATTCAATTTGTCTTTTTCAGTGACCATGTCCTCACTGTGTTCTTCAGAAGTATCCTCCTCCTTCTTGTTACCCGAGGCATGTTTTGCTGGACAATGATGACGGCACTTGTGTTCAGACCTGCTGTTCATCATTTCATGTGATTGTAACATGGCCAGGTGAGCTTGTATGCATCTTACCAACTCTGCTTCTTTTATCTGTTGCTCTTGGTTGGGGGTCATCCCTCTGCCAGATGATGGGATGAATGTGGGCACTGTAGAGGTACTTGATGCACCTGATGCTGTACAAGGTATCACACTAGGAAGAGCAGTGGCAGACTGTATTTGCACAGCAGGAGCAGTAGAAACCACTGGGAAAACCACTGGTCCTCCCATCTCTGGCACACATTCATTGCCACTGTATTCAGGAGCATCCTGCAAAAAGCAAATTCATATTAAACAAAAAATTAACAGGATTTATTTTTTTTAAGTCTGACAAGAAAACCACCACCACCCTTCTCTGACTCAGTGGAAACTTGATCACAAATTACAAAAGCAACTACAACTCATTAATTGATAATCTTCCTGTATATTAAGGAGTAATTAAAATGTAAATCTGGTGTAGACTGCTTTTATCTTAAATGTTACTGGCAACATTAAAGCACAGTTCTTTTTCAGCCATTCTGTAAAGAAAAAAACCTCAGCAGTGTTTTCGGGTTGTTTCTTTTTTTGCTTTATGAACACTCATTCCTTGAGTCAAACCAGACCAGGGAAGAAAAAAAAAATAGACAACACTGTTACTTTTCAATATTTTAAGTCAGATTAATTTCTTACAAGTGAAGAACAACACTAGGTATACATGGACTGCCTACAGATGGAAGGTAAGTCTAGAGTCTTGGAGCTTCAAGGTGCAAGCCCTTTACCATATTTCCTAAGATGGCAGTTGGTACTCTCCATTCTACAGTTCTATTCTATACCCTGGAATATACAAATATTTAAAAATGTGGCTCTAACATAATACATAGTGTCTGAAGAAATAATCCACCTCATCATTGGCAGGGAAAAGCTACATGAGATATGATTTCTTTTATCATGAGTTGGTTAACAATCCTAGCGTGGGTTACTGAAACTGTAATTATTAACAGTAATGAATAATTTCCTGCACCCTCCATGATTGCTGTCCATTACAGAATTCACCATGTAGAACCAAGCAGCCAGCTGAAATGCCTTGAATGTCATTTTTTTGGTGTCTATATAAAATATATTTTAGGTACCAGTATTTCCTCTCATTATTTATTCTGTTCATCACTATGAGTTGAAATATGCAGTTTTTTTCTTAAAGGAAAAGTATTACATAAATTCAAGAAAATGCATGCATTTAAAAGAAATATATAAAAAATAGGCAGTGCTAATTAAAAACATTTCTAAATAGTCAGAATCAAACTTTCACTTACTGACTGAGTAGATAAGGGATTAACTGAATGCTGCACAGGTAGAACTGATGAGGAGGTAGGTAATTGATAAGTAAAAGCTGTGACATTTTGACATCCTAAAAGAAACAACACTCATAGATCAGGGCAATTTTGTGCAAAACTCATACAGTAATACAGCAGGCTCTACAGGAATAGTTCCACCAACCGTGACCTGAGGTAGGCAAAGGAGTTACAGCAGGAATTTCATTACTGTTCTGTGGCGTTTGGCCAGGGATCAGAGACATCTGAGTTTGCACATGCTCGCACAGTTTCTGATGCGCCACAGGAGAGTGCTGACTGCAAGGCACACGAATTAGTTGAACCATCTGACTCTGTGTTGCACAGGGAAGATCCTTCTCAGTAGAAGGTGTGGTGGATGAGGCAAGTTTTCTGTTTGATGTTGGCACTATAGAGAAAGAACGAATGAACAAAAAATCCAGCTGAAGTTGACCATTTTCTGGATCTATACAAACCCACTGTGCTGTCAGGCAGACTTTTAATGAAAACCTAAAGACTCTATGGCCTAAGATTTCAGTCAGATTTTGACTCACTAGCAAATTAATCCATCATTTTTTAGGTCCAGACAAAGCAACCTAACCCAGTTGGACAGCCAGTTGTCCTTGAAGAAAGCAAATAAATTTAATCCTACGGAAGGCCAGTTCTAAAATGTAGTTCTTAAAATCTCTGCTTAACTGCTTCTTAAGCTTTTAAACCACTCAGAATAATCCATACCAAAGCACTCTCCAAACCTAATTTTCTTATGTTAGGTATAAATAAAACTCCATACTTTTACAGTGTTGGAAAGGTATCAGCTATGTGCATACATTCTACAATTCACAAAACAAACATTCTGCTAAACACATAGTCTACAGGCCCCACCTGTCTACTGGATTAGAAATCATACAAAAGAAATGGAGTGGAGAGAGGGAGAAATTCTAATAAGAAGTGAAATATTTCAACTGAGGGTAACAGCCTACAGCACTCCATCTACATTTTCATCCCAGTATTCTGACCACTAAATCATTTGACTTACTATTATTTATTGCAACACTTTCCTGTTTCCAGAAACTGATCTTTGAGAAAAAGCTTGTCTGGACACCTAACTCCAGAACAGTTTACAGGTGCATATCCCAAACAGAGACCAAGCATGGTAATGCTTCATTGTCCAAGAGAAACGGGGCATGGCTATTATCATTCTTCTCCACACTCTGTGCCAGCTAAACTTGATGATATTGGTATCTGTAAATACATTCAACTTTCTTTCTAGTATGTGAAGCTCAAATATTTGTGAATTTTTGTAACTGTTTATTAAGCACTTAACATTTCTAAAAAGCAATGAGTAATGTTTATATACTTTTGTGGATCCAGCCCCGGATCAACCTATAACAAATGACAACAATTATCTGAAGCTTCAGATAATTAATTTCACTAAGTTGAGGAGTCTCTCAATGATTTCTGAGAAAAAGGTAAGCCCAAGAAAACCTGCTTACCAATTTCTTTTCGGATGTGGGCAGGAGTAAAGCTTTTCTCTGACCCTTTCCTCTTTGAACTATTTCCTTTGGTTAGCAAAGGTTTGTAACTAGTTTTAACAGAAGTTGTCTTCCCAGGCTGTTTACGGGTAGTCTCCTTTCCTAGTATAAGTCAAAAGAAAAGTTTGTGAACAAAACAAATCAATTCTCACAAAAACTAAAAGTGTAACTTAAATTTTCAACAAGTACAACCTGTAGCCTCCTTTTGTAAGATACTCTTCAGTAAAGCTGCACAGCGGTCTAGTCCAGTATGAATAGTATCAACCTGCACAAAGAATACTTCAGTGAGAAAATGAGTATCATTGTTTTCTTTCAGGAAACTAAGATACTATTTTGGAGAGAAGCATTCCCTACTCTTGTCACCTGAAACAAACCAAAAAAAGATAAGCAGAAAAAATGTGTCATTTTTCATGTATTATATTGGAATGGCATGAGGCTGCAAACACACAAGTTCTGCAAAATAAATAAATAGTGTTGTTGCATATGTCCATTTGCTGGATTTTATGTTCTTGCAATTGTATGTGTATGGCTTTTATTCTTATTTCCATGTACAGTCAAGATATTATCTATAGCCTAGTTTTATTTTGGAGATAACTGATTGAGCTCTACACAGAAAGCAGCCCTGAAGCACCGACTTGGTACAATTTGGCACAAAACCTATCAAATATGGCTACACTTCTGCCAGGGCCAGCTTTGGTCCATAAAAAGCACAGTTGTTTTTGCAAAATATATCCTGTGCCTTAATGAGGTTTGTCAGAGCCAAACTCATAGCACACAAAGCCAACTTTCACGTATCTGCAAGATGCAGTACAGATACTCTTGCTAGCTTTGCATAAGCTATTTCCAGTCCAGTTGCAGTTACATCTAAATTAAGACATTTATCTATTATTCAAGTTATTCCAATTTCTCTTCTCTTTAGACAACAGATGTGACTGTATTAAAAAGTCATTTATTACCTGATCATCAGAGTCAGTGGAGTAGAAAGAGTACCCAGACTCCACATCAGAATGACACCCTTTTCTTAAGCCAAACCTGAAAAAGTCAAGTTCACTGTTTATACTAGGTCCTTAATACACAAAGCAAAAAATTTGCTTTTATTCAATTATAGAGAAACAATTTTATCAAGAAACAAAATATCTTTCTGAAAACTTTGCACTGTTGCAACAAACATGTTAAGCAGATATTAATAGCTTATGTAAAAGGACATTTCAGTAATTTACTGAACAGTCTTGTGTAAAGCTTGTAACTATACAAATTCAATCTCTTATAAATAAAACATATATAGAGAGTATACACAGTATAACCCTGTATTTCTACAGGCAAAATTTCTTTTCAGTTTTTGTCTGTCTATTCATGGGCTGCTTAGATCCTGGCTGTACTGCCTTTCAGCTAAAAATGTTTTCTGACATATACAAAGAAGTTTTGGACAGTTGTGAGGTATGACAAGCATAAAGTTCTCAAACACACATGCACTCGATCTTAGATAGTATTCATGATTAAGGCCTTACTGTTTTCTTCCACTTGCTAATTTAGCTGCTCCTGTTAGCCTTCCAGAAGACAGTACCTGTTGATTACAGAAATATACTCTGATTTTCATGAAGTACTTTCACAACACATTGAAGACTACCATTGTCCACTAACTCCAAGAACTTTTGCTGAGGCAGATCAGTCAAAGGTAATTTACAGCTCTCAGAACAAGTAGGGAGGCCCACTGTTGCCATGAGGGACTGAATCTTCTAGCTTCTGTTTCACAAAACTTGCCTTTACAGCATGAAGCTTCATTAATTTTGGCAGCATTTTACAGAAATAGTAATTCACTTAATGACACAGTCAAAGGCTGACATACAAACATGTATACCAGACTGAAACCAAGCTTGACAAATACACACCTAAACTTTGGGGATTTTAGGCATCAGCTACAGTTGTGGCTCAAACCACAGCTACAAAAAGACAGAAGAAACCTTGAGAAGAAAGCTTATCACAGAATCATTGAATTGTTTTTGTTGGAAGAGACCTTTAAGATCACCAAGCCCAACCATTAACCCGGCACCTCCAAGTCCACCACTAGTCTATGTCCTTCAGCATCACATCTACATGTCTTTTAAAACTATCCAGGGATGGTGACTTCACCACTTCCCTGGGCAGCGTGTTCCAGCGTTCCATGACCCTGTCAGTTAGGAAATTTTTTCTTCTGTCAAAACTAAACCTCCTCAGCATAGCTAGAGGCTGTTTCCTCCATCCTCTCTCTTGTTACCTGGGAGAGGAAACCAACCACCACCTCACTAGAACCTCCCTTCAGGCAACTGTAGAGAGTGAGAAGGTCTCCTTTTCTCCAGAATAAACAACCCTAGTTCCCTCAGTTGCCCCTCACAACACCTGTGCTCTAGACCCTCTCCCAGCTTCCTTGGACACCAGTGTCTTTGGACACTCTCCAGAACCCCAATGTCTTTCCTGTAGTGAGGGGCCCAAAACTGAACACAGTATTCGAGGTGTGACCTCACCAGTGCCGATTACAGGGGGACAATCCCTGCCACAGTATTTCTGATACAGGCCAGGATGCTCTTGGCCTTCTTGGCCACCTATTCCATTGCGGACCCACACTCAGCCGGCTGTCCACCAACCTCCCCGCTTGCTGCGGTGCCCCTTACCGACACGCATAAACCGGCAGAGCCCTGAGAAAGGGTGGCTGGGCTAAGCCCGGGAAAGCAAAAGCATTCAGTAACGCATGGCCGCCCAGCGCTGCACTCAGCAGGGACACCCTCTCAACCTCCAATCCCTCTCAACCTCCAGTCCCTCTCAACCTCCAGTCCCCCTCAACCTCCAGTCCCCCTCANGCAAGGCCGCACAGTCCCCCGCCGGGCCATTGCCTCAAGTCCCACTGCCCGGCGCGGGGCCGGGGCTACACGCCGTCCTGCTCTGCCCACTCCCGCGCAGCGCGAGCACCGCACCGACCAATGCCGAGCCTGCTTTGCTGACAGACCGCCCCAGCCTGCACGGGGGCCGGGGCTAGCACCGCCCTGACCCGCCCATCTCGGCGGCTCCTCGAGGCGCGCCAGCGGCAGCTGAAGCGGGAAGGGGAAGTAGCTGTGCTGCTGAGCGCGGTTGGGGATCGGCGGAGGGTGAGCGCTGAGGAGCCAATGGGAAGAGAGAATGGGAATGGGCGGGGCTGAGTCGTGATTTGATCTGTCAGACGACGTGTAGTTTGGGGTGTGGAAGGCGGCAGGTAGTCCTTGGCGGTCGGTGCTGAAGTCCCGGAACCTACCTCTAGTCTTAGAAGGGAAGAACCACGTCAGATAGCTGGGCCTTTCCGTGCCAGTGCTGTCACAGAATCTCACAGAATCATTAAGGTTGGAAAAGACATTGTAGGATCATCAAGTCCAACCATCTACATATCACCACCGTGCCACTAAACTATGTCACTAAGTACCACATCTATACATTTTTTTGAACACCTCCAGGGATAGTAACTCTACCACTTCCCTGGGCAGCCTGTTCCAATGTCTAACAACTCTTTTTGTGAATAATTTTTTCCTCACATGTCAGGCTGTCTCATGCTTTGGGGGTTCTTTGGGAGCACACAGACCCTGTGGAGCAAGTGCTCCCTGCACTTCTAAAATACGTGGAAAAAGGGTATAACAGGTCTGGTAAGTGGGTGAGACACCCTGGAGGAAAACTGCTCATAAAGCTACCTCAGGGGCCTCTGCTCGCCTGTGCAGTCTGTGTCCTGGAAGTCCTTAGGGTCACAAAAGGTGAAAGCAGGGTGCTGGCAAATCAAAGGGAACTGTTGTTATTTTGTGTACAGGCTAAAACCATCACTTTGCTCTCTATGCATACTTCCAGGCAGTGTTAACACTTGTTTGGCAATCCTTGAAAACACCTGGGTACGTGGGTGTAAAGGATGGCACTTCAGGTTTGACACACGCATACACGTAGAGAGGCATATTAGTATTCTGTCTATCTTCACTTTTGTTAGCTGAATAAATAGACCTTCTGAAAACATAGCATTGGAAGCAATTATATTTACTCAGGCTGAAAATGCTGTTACTTTACTATGTTATTAAGAGTACTATAGATGAAATGCATATAAATAGTCAATATCTGTGCTTTCCCAGTGTGTTAATTGTGTTGTTAGGTGTTTCTGTCTTAACATTTGCACTGAAACAGTGCTGAACTTGAAGTAAAACTATATTGTAAAGGTACTTATCATCTTGTCAGAAACCAGAAAAAATGGAAGAAAATAAAAACAGCTCAAAATGATATATGGCAACTACCAAACTGGTTACCACAACCACTGGTATGCTATTATGTGAAGAGGATTTATGGAGTTTTATGGATAAATTCTTATTGAACTGATAGATATGAGTGCAGCAATTTATATAATTGAGGAAGAATTATCACAAGTTGTTTAGCAATAAGTAATAGATATAAAAAAAAAAAAATCCCCCCCCCCAAACCACAATCCCACCCAAAAGACACATAGAACAACACTTCATTTTGTTATCAAAAGGAAAATTAATACAGAAGGCTATGAAGTCCTGTTCATGTCAAGTGAACCATTTTGAAGCTATGGAAGAAATATCAAGATTGTCTTATAAATTTATTTTGTCTATCCAGCTATCCTTCAATCTACATATAATGAACATGAAAGGGGAATGAATGAATAATATAGTTAAGAATATAAACTGCAGAAAACAGAATCTTCTTTACTTTGAGGGTGGTGGAGCACTGGAACAGGCTGCCTAGGGAGGTGCTGGGTCTCTGTCTCTCATTCCAAACACACCTGGATGTCATCCTGTGCAATCTTCTCTAGGTGAACCTGCTCTGAGAGGGGGGTTGGACTAGACCATCTCCAGAGGTTCCTTCCAACCCCTAACATTCTGTGTTTCTGTGATTAATCCAACACTGACAGGTCACCACAACACCCTAATCCCTAATCACCACATCTACAGGTCTTTTAAATACCTCTAGGGATGGTGACTCTACCACTTCCCTGGGCAGCTTGTTCCAGTGTTCCTTAGTAACCAATTTAAACCTCTCCTAACATAACTTGAGGCTGTTTCCTCTTGCCCTATCTCTTTTTACCTGGGCGAACAGACTGACCCTCACCAGGGTTTGAGTTATGACATGTAGGAAACATCACTAACATTTAGGTTGTTTTGACCTTTATGAGCTGATAATTAAAGTAACAACCTAGAGTTTTCAGAAAGTTGGTGACATTATTCTGCACAAAATACTTGCGCCTGAGTTTTGAAGCCCACAAGATGGCGACACGTGAACATAAAATAATAACTGCACTGAAATGGACAAGTGACTCATGTCCTTACGGAAAATCGATGCACATTTTTGTTTAAGTAAGATTAGGACAATTCCACTGGCATTTCATAGAATCTTTTTCAAAACTTGTCTTTTCAGGCAATACTATGAAAGGAATAATGTCTTATTAGTGAAAATATATGTATAAAAATAGTAATTTTGGCTAAAACTTCAATGCGCTATTTATTTATTTATTGCTCTACCAAATATAAAATATACTGTGACATCAAAATGATCTTTAAAAACACAGAAGCCATTTCCACAGTATGTAAGATTAATAGCAGATCTGGAATCTGATGCCTTTCAGGGAACAACAACCTCTAACAACAGACTAATTTCTCAAAATATTTCTCATTTTCATTCTAAGTTAGAAAAAGAAATGAAGCAAGAGAAGAACAGTAAATAAAAATATATCCAGAGAATTTCTCTAATTAGACTATTTGTCCAAATTTCCTATGAGGCAGGTTTTGGAATTAGCAGTAAAGTTGCCAGTATTGAAGACAAGGGTCAATGAAGTTTGTCCCACCAAGGTTAAATCTTGTAACTTGTTATTTAAGGAGCAGATTAATAGATAAGTTATAATATATGAGAGGGTTTTTTTTAATAATATACTTCTTTTGCAAACAGCCAATAGAGCTTTATCCACAAATAGAGTCTAGAAGCTTTTACAGAATCACAGAATTACAGAATCATTATGGTTGGAAAGGACCCTCAAGATCATCTAGTCCAACTGATAGCCCTA